>OX415250.1:93962783-95162783 GCA_948329865.1 Linaria vulgaris | reverse complement strand
CGAGCTTCGCGTGGATAAAAGAGATTTTGTCTTTTAGTGGTGTTTTTTCGATGCACAAATGCTTCCCGGAACGCTACTAAAAATTTAGAATTCCCTACTATTGCGTTTGATTAGTTTCTTGTCTTGAAGTTGTATCTGACTTTGATTCTGTTTTGCTAATGCAATTGCCTTTCGTTGTTAAAAAAAAAGTGATACACACATAACATTCTCTTGCTTTTAGAAGATATATTATTGCCTTTAAATTCGGGATCTAAGTCTTAATTAAACTTATTATATAAATCTTATGAATTGTTTGAATAAATTATTTTTTTAAAACTGTTCTTCTTCTTTTCTCCCCGATGCTCACGCACTAAGTGTCTTTTTTACCAATTTTTAAATCTACGGAAGCCATAGGTTTCTTTAAAGTGGCCAAGTAAAGATAGATTATTGGTGTTATTTTTAACTATCATTTACTTCAAATTAAGGAATATGTACTTAATTATCTCATTTTATAAGGCGCGCTTGTAAATGTTTTAGGTTCTTAAATTATTTATAAATTTTATTTATGTCATAAAATACATTGAGATGACGTTACAATTTAAAACTTTATATATATACTATATAATAATAAAGGAAAAAATTTTGGCCGTCCATCTTTCATTGTTCTAATTTTCACTTTGTACGTTCAACTAATTAATATATTTTATTTTATTTTGAGTACTAAATACCTTGTGGGCCCATGTACAATAAATAATTGGGACTCGCATAATATAAATTGATTGGACTTAATAACGTAGGGGCACGAGCGGTCCATTTGTTTCTAAATTTCTATCGATCTTGCCCCAAAAATTTTACGTCATTTACTTATGAGCTCCATTGTAAATTGTCGGAGAGTCCTTTTAGTTTTTACTTCTTTCAGTTCAGCCCTTAAAGTTTTATGTTATTTATTTATGGACTCAGTTGAAAATGGTCGGACAATCTTTGTAGTTTTTAATTCTTTCAATTTTGCCTAAATTTTTTTATTTAACTGTTAAGTTTTTAAAAGATTGCATAAATATTGGCACTTAAAAACAAGATGAGTCTAGACAATTGATACACAAAGGGTATATTAGAGAACAATATATGTTTGCTCTGTATTTAGGGATTTTGCTCTGTTTATATCATTTGCCTTAGTTTTTAATTCTTGTAATTTTGCCCCTAATGTTTAATTATTAATCCATAAGTTTGGGGCGGGCACACAATGATTATTGAGACCTGCATAATATGTAATAGATTAATTAGCGATGCATATATGCATATCACTTGTCAAGATAGAAGAATTAGAGAAGGATCGATCTTCTGGTTGAATGTATTTTTCTCTAGTTATAGTGTTATACACATGCTCTATTTTATATTTGTCTTTCTGCTTTCGTCTATCAAGGATTCGATTGGGTCATCAATTAAATATTTAATAGTCTGGGATCCAAAATGTGCCACGCTATTTAATTTTTGAAGTTTGCAAGAATCCCTTATGACAGATAAGATGAGACGTATAAATATCGTTAATTATCTTGATTGGATTAGTATTAATAATTATTGTTGTGTTTAGGGTGGTATCATATTATATCCATTTCCTTGGTTATCTAACTTATGGACTATGGTCAAAGATCTTCTATAATTTAAAGGAGATTTCAAAAATAATCTTTCATAAAGTAGGTAGCCATTAATCTTATTTATGCACCACCTAAAGTTTTCATTTTAGAAACATGCGATTTGGTTGAGTTTCAAGCTTTAAACAAGAATACTTACATTGCACGTAGTGTTCGATTCATCGTTAATCCATCGATTGATTTAAGAAAAACAATAAGCCCATGAGTTTCAAATATATACACGTAATTCCAAAAGTTCTCTTTATTACATTTGGCACATCTCATGTCGATGTCGTCACATCTAATTCCAAAAGTTCTCTTTATTACATTTGGCACATCTAAAGATTTCGATCTAAAATCTCCCAATGCTATTTCAGTGCATTACGTTTAATATATTGGCAAATGATGATATATTATGAGTAGAATAACTAGAATCTTCGAAAGAAGCTAGACTCCAGACTGGACTTTATCCGCTCTTGTTAAGAGTGTATAAAGTATATAGCATCAAACAAATGATGAGAATTATAAATTATTCATCTTACTTAGTTTACCACTTTATCATCATTAGGTGTTACCAATTTAATTTACTATGCAGATTAAAAAAAATAAAAAATATGTCGCATTATCGTCAACAAATTCAATGTAACTAATCATTGCTCTTCGTATGTAATTGCAGAGTCTCAGAAACATTTCCAACAAATTCGAAGTCATTTTTTCATGAGTGGGTAGAAGAGAAAGACATCCAAACCACGATTTTTGCATCCCTCTTCGTGCATCTCTCTTCTGGATGTTAGCTGGGAGGTCATTTTTGCAGCCACGATTTGGTACCTATGGGTCGCGAGGAATAACTTGGTGTTTAGAGGAGAAAGGGAGAAGGCCTCACAAATTGTCCAAAAAATATGTATACTCAGTACGGACCTGGAAAAAAGCCGAACAAGTAAGAAGGCGACGAGAAGAAACAAAAATTGGGTCAAACCACATGACGGTTGGTCGAAACTCAACGTCGATGGTAGCCTATGATGGTAGCCTATGTGTGGAGAAGAATACAGGGGCTACTGGGGGAGTCTTACGCTCCGATAAAGGGGCATGGATATGGGGGCTCAAAACCGAATTGGAAGCGCCAACCGTAGAAGAAGTGGAGATTGAAGCTTTGAAAAGAGGGATGGAATTAGCTTGGGAAAGAAGGTTGACGAATATAGAAATAGAACTTGACTCAGACCAATGCTATAAGTATGTAACGGGCATCCGAACGTTAACATGCCGAGGAAATATCCTTGTGAACAAATGCCGCGAACTCCTCCATCTCCCGTGAAGCGTCAAGATAAGGTGGATACCTCGTAGCGCCAACAAAGTAGCGGATGCGGTCGCCAAAATAGAGATTGCGGGTTTAGGCCGGGATGTATTTTTGGATACACCACCGCCCCGAATTGCTAGGCTTCTTAGAGTTAATTTAGCTTAGTTATGTTTCTTTAGTTTGCTTATCTTCTGTATACCAAAAAAAAAGACATACAAACCGTCAGAAATTAAAGTCCTTACGCTACAAATATTTGGGGCATCAACGACCACCCAGTTGCGACGGCTGGGTGGTTGCTCCAGCCCGTCGTTAAGCTTTGGCAGGAAAACATCCTGCTGATGATAGTATATTTCCTATATGTGATTGGTCGTCTAAAGATAAAGGATAGTTTAACGTAAAGGTAGGAACATCACTCTCGAAACGATTATGAAGGGAATAGCAATGAGATATGGACAAAGAGGGGCGGGGGAGGTTTATTAGGAGTTACAACTTACGATGGTCCTCTCTTTTTTAGGTCTTCGAGAAGGCTCCATTTTTCTTGAATTGTGGGAGGTCTTTTATAGGTGATATTTGTTGCTCGTCCTCTTGTCTCCTCAAATAGGAATTTACCATGTAATCGTGGGGTGGGCCCTTCTGTTTACGTTGTGCATGTTTGTCCTTTGTGGTCGCAGGAGTCTTGACGTGTGGCAAGTGCTTAGGAGGTGTGTGTCGAATTTTTATGGGAGCATCCATATTTTGAGCTAATCTCTTCTTACAATATTAGTTCTTCGAGGAACATCTTGTCAGCATCGTCTCTCTTTCCTATTCACACGTTATCGCTACATACTAGGGAGCGGTTTCGAAGAGATAAACTTTATATTATCAAGAGTCCCCCAATTCTTCTTGGAGAATACGAGGGGAATTTAAAATTTTGATACTCTTGACATATGCGGAGAATACGAGGGGAATATAAAGGGTTACGATCCTTCGTTTTGACGATTGGATGGGACACATTGATTAGAGTCGATTACGTCACTTCGAAGCCAAGCGACTTTTGAAATCCAATATGTTTCTCCACGTGCCTTTTTCTGAATCGACACGTTTGGGCAGGAATTTAAGTGCCCTGGCTTGTTGTCTATATAAGAGGAGGAACTTAACCTCAAATTTTGAAATCACACAAATCTTCTAACGATTAATCTTTTATCTTTCACTAGCTTCTTTCCTTCTTTTCGAAGCAATTCTTCTCTCTTTTTTTTTTCCTTTTTTTCACAATTTTTCTCCCATTTATTCAAGAAGAGTATGTCTTCTACAGTTCCAGTTGTTGTTGTATCTGCCTCCGAAGACTGGTGAAGGTGTGAGCGGGTGCGGGCGGATGATATTATTTTTGTACACCCTTAGCAGCCACTAGAACCTGCAAGCCTATGGGTGGATGATGAGTATACCCTTACACCCGCCCACCCCGCACGCACAACACATAGTTAATATTTTTCTGCATAATATATATTTATATATTATATATATTACATAAGAGATATGTAGTTTAAATAAAAAAAAGTCCTAATTAGTAATCATACTACCAAAATTAAAAGGAGACAAGTTTGAACTTGTTGTTCATAGAAGTTTATTATTTTTTCCTTCTATGTTATCATTTTTGTGTAAAATCTTAGAATTATGTCCATCTTATATTAAGGTCTTCTTTCTTGTATGACATTTTGTTGTGCCGCATAAGTAACATTTGCAACTTCGGTTTGAATAAAACTGTCAAGAATGAATGTTTTAAGTTCAAATGAACTATTAATAGAACTAAAAAAGTTGATACGTTAAATACAAAATTTCTGATTTGCCACCCGTGCACCCAAAATCGATTCTGGTGAGAAGAAGGATATGAAGAGAAAGAGGGTGTCTTTCGAGGGTGAAGCGTGTGGCAAAAAAGGGCTTGGAGGGGCGCGCTACCCGATGCAGGTAGAGGGTGGTAATCAAAAACGCATGGAGGTGAGTGCTGAGGGGAGCGTTCGAGGAGAAAGGGGTTAGCACCAATGTCGCAAGGCGGTTGGAGAAGCAGCAAGAGGCTCTTCATCGCTCCTTGGAGGAAGCTTGTTTAGAAGCGTCTCAGTCTAGTTTTCGGGTAAATCTCTTCAGATGAGGATTTTTCGGATGTCTTTGCGAGTATCACTAAGGGAACCTATCATGCCGTCCTTACCCTCCCCTTTTGTCCTGAGGGATGTTGAGAAACCAGCAAAATCTCTAGAGACGACCTGGGACGTTGTGATTATTAGCAGCGAGGAATCGGAGGGGAAGGGTAGGCCTTCTTCGATGACGGGCGCTTCTGGAAGTGGGGTAAGGGCTGAGGAGCCTTCGAGGGACCAGTAGGCCCTTCCATATCCTCTTGTAGCATCGACGGGGTTAGAGGAGCTCCGACATCGCTCGCGGTAAGCTGTTGAAGAGGTTGGTGTCTTTCCTTTACTTGGGCGTGTTTTTTGTGGTTCCAAAAACTTTTACCCCATCCGTGTCTGCTTTAAGTATGCTCTTTATATGTTTATCGCCCCTCCTTTGGTTAGGATTCTGTGTCGATGGGGGAGGTGTGGAGTCTATATGGCCAAGTTGGGGGATCGAATCTAGGAGCTCGAAGCAAGGATGCGGACTCTGGAGGCGGGGGAGGTGTCGACCAAAGATCTTGAGCTACCGATCCGGCAGAATAACTCAAAAGATAAAGAAGTATCGTTAATTTTTTCATGCTCATTCCAAGTTCGAAGTACCATTTGTACAAATAAGAATCCCCTTCGTTACATGATCTCTTCTTCAGATATATAGATATAGGATCTATGGGGTAATTGCTTAGAAGTACATTTTGTGCTACAACCCTTCCTATATGATTGAAAAGGATCCCATGATCCTGAACTGATCTTACCCCTCTTCTTCAAGGGGCGTCAACTGAGATGAGAATTCAAGTGCTTATGCTCGATTAGAGGAGAAGACAGTGGAAGCAGTGCAAGCTGTCGAAAAACAAGGCTGGCGTGTCGAAGAGCTTCAACGCCAACTAGAAGGTGAGGAAGAGGAGAGGGAGAAGGCCTTAGTGGAGGGAGGCCATCTGCGGCGGGCTAACACTGAGTTGGCTCAGACTGAGGAGGAGCAGAAGGACGAGGTGGCTAGTCTGCTTGAGGCCATTTTAAAGGCCGACCTTGATGCTAAGGCCGCGTCTGAGCATATGGCTCAAGAGGTGGCCGAGCTACAACAGATTTTTGTAGACATGGAGGTGGAGATTCAGCTAGCAGCGCAACGCACCAGGTCTCGCGACTCTAGCGCAACACCGACCTACTTTGCAGTTTAATTTTCGATTGTTCACGAAACTAGGGCAACAAGATGATATTATAAATAGGAGAGGACGACCAAGGCCCTGGGGGACACACATGACACACACTAGACACACGACACATCGCATACCATGATTACAGAAAATAAAACACATTCCTAGCGAGAATTTCGACGTTCAAAGTATTACAATCGTTGTTGATAGGAGTAGGTGATCAAAAGATCAAGAAGTCAAGAGAAGGAGAAAAGTAAAGAGCAACAACGGAGAAGCCACATTGAAATCTCATCGAGATCAAGAGTTTAATCTTTCCTTTTCTTTACTACTTAACTTGAATATGATTTATCATTCTTACGCTACGATCATGAGTAGCTCTAGACCTCTCATTGTCTATCGAAAACTTTGTTTTGTTGGATTTTATTTGTTGTTTATGTTACTTGTTATGATTGACACACGTGCCTCTTTGAGTCGATATAGTGATGTTTAGATACCTTGTATTATGTTGAATTATGCATAGGAGATGGTTAATGCAACACTGGCATAGTAGATCAGGCAAATAAATCTCTAGACCTTTAGCACTAGCGTTCACCGATAAATCTAGGTTATAGTCGCAACTCTAATTCTCTTCTAAAACTCTGTATGAATCCTAGGACATGTGAGAGTTCCTAACGGTCTGACATCATTAGAAATTAGAGGGTTCTTTAAGTGATACGAAGGTGCACTTAATTAACCAGACATCGTGAGAACAAAACAAGATTTAATAGAAAGAGGCTACATAGGAATCATTGGTATTTTTTCTATGAAACACCCCGCATCCGAGATTAACGAAATCCACCTCCTAGATACATCTTCCTTAATCTGTTTACAACCAAAACTCAATCAATCAATTAAATTCTATTTTGTTTACATTTGCTAGTAGAATAGGCTTGTCTTTATTTACTTTTAATCTTTCTATTTCATTTAGAATATTCAAAGCATTGTTTCATTCATAAAGTTTAACAATTTGGATTGCTACCAAAAGATCCATACTTTCTTGGGATTTGATACTTGGTTAGTTATATTTATTTACCATGTTATTATTACTTGACTTGCGTACTTGCGGAAGCGTGTATTGCTTAGATTAATAACACGTAAAAAATATGCATCAAGTTTATGGCGACATTGCCGGGGAGTAACGGTAGGTTTTAGCAATCAGTTGTTTTACTGTCGATTTTTGAGCTGCTTTATTCATATTTCATGCGCCAGTAGTGCATGACACGAAGAGACAACGTGACACCACTACCATACGACCCATAAATAGAAAGAACTTGCAGGGGTAATCTTTGATAAAAATCAAATATGTCAAACATAGAAGATGGTTTGACCATACTTGTTCAGGCTGATGCATAAAGATCAGCATAAACACAACCACCAACGGTTAATGAGATGAATGGTCATAACATTGGAGGGGGTTATTATCTTCGACCAATGAGCAAGTGATCTATTATCATTCGCGACTGCTATGTCGTTGCTATTGACTTGCGCGTCTATAGCGACTGCCCCCGACCGTCGCCAAGAAACGTGGTGATGGCCTGATGATCGCAACATTCTCGATTGCTACTACGAGGTGGTCGCAGAATGCTAGTGACTGAGGCATCATCAACTGCTGGGTTGCGACACCTTGACGGTCGCAAATGTGTCAATAGCGACCGTCGATTGGTCTTCATCGACGGCCTTTGCGGTTGCTGATAATGTTTATTCCTATAGTGTTATTTCTCTTTAGAAGACTTTATTAAAGGGAGAGAAAAAAAAAACATTATTATCAAGATTTCAGAGCGGTGATCAAACAATGTGATGGAATTCAATACAAATTCCAATTTTTCCTCACAAGTCAACTTTCTTCATCAAAGTCAATAGGGTCTCTTTTGAGATGTATTGAATTGTATCCAAAAGCTTAAGTTTAATAATAATAATAATAATAATAATAATAATAATAATAATAATAATAATAATAATAATAATAATAATAATAATAATATAGTTCGAATAATAAACAGTACGAACTAGATAGGCTTTGCTGAAATAGAATGACATAAATGAATTGTTTATAAAGGATTTCGCAAATATTCATAATAAAGAGAAATTGAACATGGATGGGTTGGCCTTTCCTTGATCCGGAGGATGGGGATCAAAATAAGAGTAAAGGAAAGTGGGATTCAAAATCTTAGGTTGTTCAGTTTTCCTAATTTTTAGGAAAAACGATCCTTCTCTCTAACAATAGAGGGGGGGATTTTTATATATAGATGTGGGTCGCTTGTATTTAAGTCTCTTCGAAGTGGCGGTGCATGGATGGATGAATGGGAGTTTGACTAGTATCCTGAGCAGTGGTGGATTTTGAAGATAAGATAAGAATTTTTGGGGGTACTTGGTTAGCATCGTATCTGTCTTGTGTTGATATTTAGGGGAGGATAGATTTTGGGAGGGTTCTCTTGTCAGCATCGTACATGTCTTGTGTTGATCTTTATGGGAGGGTAGATTTTGGGGGGTTTTCTTGTCAGCATCTTATCTGTCTTGTGTTGATCTTTATGGGATGATGATTTTGGGAGATTCCTTTGAGGAGCTTCTAAGTTCGAATTTTGGGGAGCTTAAATTCTGCATATCACTAGGAGTTCCCCAATTCGCCTAGCATTAGAAGAATACGAGGGGAATTTAAAGCGTTGTTTTGGGAAACTACAAAAAAGGGGATTTAATGCGATGCGACTCTCTAGTTCCCTATGAACAGATTGGACGTATTGATTAAGGTCCAATTATGACAAATTTACGTCTCTTCACGTGTTGCGGCCCTTGGGCTCTGATAATACACATGTCCTTTCATGACGTGATTCGTCTTTGAGCGAGAATTAAATGACTCTGTTTTGCCGCCTATAAAAAGGGAGTCTCTACATATCTTTCTTTTACCGCAAAAGGACAATCTCATACTCCCATTCTTGAGGTTTATTCTCTTGTGCTTTGCAGTTTCTTCTTGGCTACTTCATTTTGCCTTTGTGAGAATCTATGGCTACAGATATTCCAGTTTCAATGACTACTTCTGAGAGGGAGAAGGGAGTTTTGGGGGACGCAGTCCATGTTGGGGTGGTATCCTCAGAGGCGGGAGCGGGGGTTGCTGAACATAGTGGGCGGCATGAGTCTTCTTTTCGACGACGAATGAGGGCTGAGGCTGAATCTAAACATACTCCAGTGGGTGACATTTCTTCGTCCGCCTCGGATACCTTTGTGGTGATTAAACTTAAGAAATACGCAGTGGATGCTTCGGTGGTGGAGTTTAGGGTTCCCCGTCCTTCGGAGCGGGCTAATAGGCCTCCGGTAGAATACGTGACCATACATGAAGCGCAACTTAAGGCAGGCTTATGTGTGTTGATTCTATCTTTTTGTGACATTTTTCGGGCATGCAGGTTGTCTCCTAGTGAGTCAACGCCCAATGGATGTACTTGTTTGTCTTGCTTCATGTTCGTGTGTCTACTAAAGGGGGCGGTGTTCTCGGTGGAGCGCTTTCTGGCGGTATACGGAGTGAGCCTCTCACCTCCAGGTGATCCTTTTTACTATTTTACATCCTGAAAGTCCCAGTTTCGGTTCCTGTGCAATACGTCATCATCATTTTGGAATTGGAAGCCCCGATATTTCTCTATTCATCCCTTGGGAGCAGCATGGATCATTCCCCATGTATGGCAACAGAAGCCCTTGGCATAGGACTCAAAATGTTTGGACGCGGTGACTCAGGAGATGCACACTGAGGGTTTTTCAGTATCATGTACGACACCTCAAAGTTCTTGGACCTGAACGTGCTCGACTTCTTTTATAGGAGCATCGGTCTTTCCCTGGTGAGTGTTGGCCCTTGGGGCCTTCCGCAAGTAGATTCTCATGCTATCAGTAAGTTTTTAAGAGGGCTTTCTTTCCTTGTTCTTCTCATATTTACCCATTTTTCTTTATTTTTTTTGTTGCTCAGATTTAAACTATGTGGTTGGTTTGGGGGTCGTGATTCCAGGTGCTCATATTAGCGTGGATCTGTTGAAGCAAGGAAGTGGAGAGGAGTCGGCGTTCAAGAGAAAGGATGGGGACGAGGGCGGAGCGTCTTCGAGGAGAGAGTCTGGACAAGGAAGAGAATAAGAGATTATGTTGGAGGTAGGGCAGGTAGGCTCGAGTGAGAGGAAGAAGAAGAAATGAGGGGAGAAAAGGAAAAGAGTGTCCTTTGGGGGTAATTCTCCAATAAAGGTGGGAGTGATGGGAGAAGGGTCCAAAAAGAGGGCAGAGGAGAGTGTTCTTCTGAATTCAGAGGCAAATTTGACGAGGGATGTGGTTGCACCCTTGTCGAGTGCCGAGGTGGGGAATCATTTCGTGCTTCAGCACGTGACCCTTCAACGTTCTTTGAAGGAGGAAATTGTGGAGGAACCACAATCTAGTCTTTCGGGAGGGTCTTTGCCAGATGAGGATTTCGGCGACATTTTTGCTAACATTGCCAAGGGTCCTTTGGTTGATTTTTTGCCCTCTCCACCTGGGTCAAAGAAGGTGGGGGTCTGGTGGATGAAGTAGAGAAGGCGTTAGGCCAAGAGTTGAGGCCGATAATGCTAGGTAGTGACGTGCCATCAAGGGTAGCTAAACTTCGGGCACGTGGGGAGGCTACTGGAGTGATAGCTGAAATGGGGGAGGTTGCAGTGTCCAGATGGAGAGTTGTTCCTCTGCCTTCGATAGAATCTTCTTCGGTGACAGGACTGCATCATCATTTGCATTAGGCTCTGGACGAGGTAGGCTTTTTTTTGCTTTCTTTTGAGGTTTTTGCTTCTTAGAAGGCAGGAGTCTCTTATCATTGCTATAAATTTTGCCTTTGTTTTTGTGGGCCTTCGCTTCGATGAGGGAGGCGTGAAGTTTGTACAACCGGGCCCTAGACTGGATAAGAATGATGGAAGAAATGGTGCGTATACTGGGGGCAAGGGAGGCTCGTTATTAGGGTGTTAATCTGGAGCATTGGGATTGGCATGTAAAGAAGTATGCTGAGTTGGGAGAACGTCGAGCGAGGCAGTTTAGGAAGCAGCGGCTCGTAGACACGAGTTAGATGAGATGCAGTTGGCTTTGGATGCAGTAGAGATGGGGAGGGAAGAGGCTTTGGTTCAAGCCTGATAGCTACATCGGGCCAACAATGAACTATTTAGGGCCACGGAGGGATAGGCGGGGGAAGTGATTCGTCTCCAGGAAGCCCTAACAAAGGCTCATTTTGATGCAGTGGCGGCGGTGGAGCGGGCGTCATAGGAAATGGCTTGGTTGCATCAGAACATTGCCAATCGAGAATCCGAGCTGATCCAGATACACGACAAGCATACTTACGAGCTAGTGAAGGTGAGCGCCATTGGTACATTGGACAAGTATAAAGGGTCTGCGAAACATCACTCGGCCTTTCGTCGGCACTTCTTTGGGTATGCCTTGTTTGGTTATTGGGGTTCCCGTAACAAGGGGATGGAGCTTGACTTGTATAAGGAGAGTACGGACTTTTTCTTGCTTCAACGACGGGAACTAAAGATTTCGGTCAATCTTGACGACATTTTGCCTTTGTTGGGACGGAGGCGGAGTTCATCTAGTACTACTCCAAGAGCGGGTTTGCGTGTCTCTTTAATTCCCGAAGCTGAAGAGGTGGAAAAAGATGGAGAAGATGAGCCAGAAGGGCTGGTGACTCGAGAGGATCGGGTATGACGAGTGAGAGAAGGGAAGAAGCCGGCTTTGTAGAGGGTGTTTTTTTTGTTTGTAGGAAATTTACGTATTTTTGTTTTGTTTTGTGTTGAAGACATAGTAGAGTACTTTGTAATGAATATAAATAAGGCTTCATGTTTTTCAGACATGTTGTTTGTACATGATTTGGAATACGGAGCAAGGGTTTTTTTTATGCAACCTTTTATAGTCGAGCTCGTTTATGCAACTGCATATATATATATATATATATATATATATATATATATGTGTGTGTGTGTGTGTGTGTGTGTGTATTTTAAGCAATGTGATCATGGGGTAGAAGATGAATCATAGTATACTAAAAAGAAGGAGAACAAAGTAAAGGCCTCCTTCGAATGGTGCGCGTTTTCTAAGTTTGAGCGTCTTTGGATGGCTCTCATAAGGGTTTATATGAGCGTATTTATTAGGCCTTTTTGATGATGGTGCCCCAATTATTTGTATTTGGGGTATTTTTAGGGGAGTCACGAGTCTTTCCTACAAGTAGTTCATGGGATGCGTAGCTTCCCATTCTGGTGCAGAGGTTGAGGTGATAACCTCCCCCCCCCCCCCCCCCCCTCTTCCGCCCTCTTTTTTTCTGGTGCCCTCAAACTGTCTCCAGGGGCATGAGACCCCTTCGTAAAGTGGCATTCGCGGAGATCACGGTTCTCCCTGAACTAGTTTTAGGATCATGAGATCCCTTGGGGTGGATGGGCTCTATGGGAGTCGTGAGTCTCCTTTAGTGCTATGCATATGTTGGTATGTTGATGATGTAATAAGTTACAATGCGTGTAAGAGAGAGAGAGAGAGGGCCTTACAATATTAATGAGGGTGTTGTAGGGTGAGTGAAGCTTTAATACTTTCTCCCTTTTTACTGTGCGTTTCCTTGGGTGATGGGGGTTTCTAAGTAGAGGGCCTCATCGCTTTGCGAGTTAGGTTAGGGGTCGCAAAAGCATCGGGTGAGGTGGTCTAGTTTTTTGGGGCATGCTTTCTGATTTTGCTTCGGAGCGTTACTATCTTTGAAAGGTGAGATTTTCCTTATTATTTTTTTAGGTGCGAATCTCTTCGAAGAGGCGCGAATCTCTTTGGGGAGGCGCAAATTTCTTTGGGGAGACGCATTCCAGAGGAAGGGCTTTCTTTTCAAAAAGGGTCGGGTGCCTTTCGAGGGACTCGTGGAAGGGGGTATTCGCCACGTTGGTGGTGCTAACTTTGAGTTATCCGGCTTATTTGGCTGCCACACTTGCATAGGATAGATATGTCATAATTTTGCTCATTCAAGTGCATCAAGGTTCTTCTACGGCAGTTCGGACTTCCATTACTTCTCCATGATCTATTCACATACTATCAAAAGGTTGTGGTCAATCCTTCGAAAATGTATTAATGCTGAGTAGAGAGGTACTTATGGAGGAGTCACCAATAAATAATCACATGAATTCATTCTATTTTGTCAACATTTCCAATTACCTTTGCCTTCAGAACATACTATCATACTTGCTCTCTTTCAAACACTTTTTAGTGTAGCGAGTAGAAACGTTTGGCTTTTTTGTTGTTGTGTAAAGTCGCCATGGAACCTGTGGTTTCTGACGTGCTTAATTCTAAATGGAAGAATTTGATTCAATGTGAAGCTCCAGTTTACTTACGGGGCCTTCTCCTTCTTCAGGGCGGATTGGGCGAAGTTCAAATAGACATCCAACATCGAGTCGGGGAGATTGCCAAACTAGACTCAGGTATGGCTTTGAGGACTCGCTGCCAACGAGCGGCCCGGTTGGAGGCTATGGTTAGGCTACGCCACCGTCGTTCTAATCCCACTACTTTGTGCTACTAAATAATGGAGGTACATGTTCAGGTGATGGTACTTCTTTATCATCTGCATTCCTTCTTATTGTGTAGGAAATAAGGGTGGTTTTTTTACGGAGAGAACCTTATATCCCTCATGTTTTAGGGATGGAATTGATGTCTAGTTGTTTTAAGCCGAGTTCTATAGTAGGCATGTGGAGAATCGGAAATATGTCTAGTACTGTGTTGGGGGAATACGTGCGTAGATTATTGGAAGGGTATCCTTAGACTTGTCTAAGTTCGACTTTATTATTCAAATGGCTGACCAGTGGGCTTACGATCCTCCGGCGGGATTTTTGACAGTATATGTGGGACCGGTTCGAAACGGTCTTCATTGGTTCTTTAATCCTTTCGTTCGGTACTTATTGCAACTTATGCAGGTTTGCCCTCGTCCATTACTTCCTTCCTCCTTACAATATGTGGTGGGATTTGTATTATGTTGCGAGTTGTTGTATATTGAGTGTGCTCCCTTCCAATTCGCGGCGGTCTTTCCCTTACGAGTTGCCTCTACAAATCCTCCCTATCTTTGTTTTGAACGGGTGGGCCCTCCTTTTCTTTTGGAGTTTGGGGGTTTAGCAAATGAAGGCGGCATTTGGCAAGAGGAATTATTTTACTTGGCTCCTCGTAGTTTTGCGATTACGGAGTGGGAAATTCGTACGTGATGGGGATTAGACGTGACGTGGTTACTCTTTTCTCTGGAAAGAAAAGTGTGGCAAAATCTGGTGCGAAGGGGTTTATACACGGGTCACTACGATACGCTTTCTATGCTAAATTATCCGGTGGCTATGATCATAGCTGGGCTCCACCAGGTCGCCGAGGTACTAGAGTTTCCCGAGGTCCTCTTTACATGAGCCCCTTGTTCAGTAAGTGTCCTTCATTCTTTACTAATTCGTTTCTCCTAGTGCCCTATATTCTCTTTTCGGGGATGCCATCATTCTTTACTAATACGAGTAGATTGATCACATGGGCGGAGATGGAGGTTAACGCTCAAGAGGCTTTCGCTATGGCTCCCTTGTTGTATCCACGATATTTGGACGATGAGAGGGCACTTGGACCATTTTCGAGGGGGTTTGACTCGATGGCCTTTATCTTTACTTCTCCGACTTCATCAGTAGAAGTACTTCCTGGATTCTCCCAAGGTTTGGGTAGGGATTTCTTCGGTCTGGAGGGTCATCTATCCAGGGAATCAGGTGAAGTTTCTAGTCGTACTTTTTCCCCGTATGGCATCTGGACAGGAGAGTTAGGTCAGCGTTCTTTTTTGAGTATGGCCGACGGTCTTTCTCTTTTTACGGGGGTACCAGGGACCTTAGAGTATTGTCGATCGTACTTGTCTGGTATGCGCAACGAGTGGGATAGGGAATTTCTCCTTGCCTTCACCTTTTCAGCCTTGAAGGACGTCTTCAGTAAGAATGCTTGCGAGGTATGGCCCATTTTTCCTCTCGTATCATATTTCATTACGAGTGACCTTTATTTTAAGCTTCATTTTCTCACCTGGTTCCTTTATTGGTCTTTGACTTGGGTGTTTGAACAACTATCACTTTTAGTTGAGGCTATGGGAGAACGCTTTCGGGGCGACTCCTTTTGAGGTTCTAGTTTTACGAAAGCGTTGTCGGGAGCTCAAAATGGCTTTGGAAAAAGCTCACGGTCAATTAAAGCATAAAGAAAATTGAGATCGAAGCTCTTCGAGCTATGAATGCGTGGAATTCAGATTGAAGTAGAGATGTGCAAGAAAGGAATTTGAAGGTTGTGACAGAGCGGTTAGAGCAGGCAAAAAAGGTGGTTAGAAAGTCTACTTTATCGTCTGGGTCAGTTGGGTGAGTCGCTTCGAACGGTGATAGCAGAACAGGATGAGCGTCGGCGCATGTTGATGGCCTTGGGTCGGAGATTTGGAGAAAAGTTGGCTAAAGCTCAAGCTCAAGTGGCGTTAAGGACGTAGGACGCCACGCGTTTGGATAACTCTTTTAGCGAGGAGGCACGATAATTTTTATTAATGGCTACCTAATTTACCAGGACGTAGTTCAATCAATGATTGGGTTCCCTCCGGACTTAGTGATTCGTAGGTTGGTAGTGAACCCTCCCTCGAAAGGCCTTCAAGTGTCTCATATTTCGTCGACCGTAGGGGAAGGTATCGTCGACATGCATGGATTGGAGGGGGGATCGTCGATGTCGAATATTGCTACCTTAGTGGTTTCCTTGGTGGAGGTGTCAGAGAGATTGCGTCGAGCTACTGTGTGGGATGGGAAGCGGCGTGTTCCATACCTAGGATATGATTTTGTCTGGCTCGAAGGATTTTGCAGGGTTCTCCCCGTCTTTCGTATAGCGTTGATGGGAATCATTGTAAGTAGGAGATGTAGGTATTGTGGCATAAGTTTTTGAAGAAGAAAAGGCAAAATAAGAGTAAAGGAAAGTGGGGGTCAAAATCTTGGGTTGCCTAGTTGCGGGTCGCTCGTATTTAAATATGTTCGAAGTGGCGGTGCATGGATGAATGAATGGGAGTCTGACGGGTGTCCTGAGCAGTGATGGATTTTGAAGATAAGATAAGGATTTCGGGGGTTCTTTGTCAGCATCGTATATGTCTTGTGTTGATCTTTATGGGAGGATAGATTTCGGGGGGTTATCTTATCAGCGTCATATCTATCTTGTGTTGGTCTTTATGGGAGGATAGACTTGTCAGAATCGTATATGTCTTGTTTCGATCTTTATGGGGGAATAGATTTTGTGGGATTCCTTCGAGGAATTTATAAGTTCGAATTTTGAGAAGCTTAAATTCTGTGTATCACCGTGAATATTATGCAACATATTTATTATTCAAGTGGCTAAAATATTGTGGCTAATTGATAGGTAGGTGCTATTCGGCTGAGTATAACTAATTTTTACCTACCAATTCAATAAAAACTTCCCTCTTACAGTTTCTTACCCCTCATCAATCTTAAAAAAGAAAAGAAATTGATATACAACAATCTAATAAAGACGTCGACATTTCGTATTTGCGATGCTTCATGCAAACTCTAGACAGTTTTTAACTACCCCTTGTGTCACACGCGTCAAGTAATACTGACAAAGATTTTAAAATTCAAGCTTATTCATCTTTAATAATTGAAGTAGGCGGGATTTGTTGAAGTGTCGCATTCCCACAAATTGTTTCTCTATGATGTAGCCATATGGTTACTGAGAATCAGATCAATTCAATTATTGTCTCTACCTTGCAATTTGCACACTTAGACATTTTTTGTCGCCCGTGTGGGGCGCCGAAATCAAGTTGCATGTGTTCATTTCGATCCTTCACAACTGGGATTTAACTGGCAAAAAGACAACGCCAAATATGGTTGCGGCATGGGCATTTTAATTGTACGTAAGTAGGCTGTCTGACTACGCTAAGTTTAATTCAGCTGTAACTATCTTGAAAAGTAGGAAAAAAAATAAATCACATTTTGCATGTTTTTAATGCGAACGAAACAAACACGTGTACGGATCGGAACTACGGATTATTGTCCGACGAGGCGGTCTATCGACATCTCTAGGAAAGACAAATTTGGATTCATCTTTGATGCCAAGTGGGTTATGAATCTTAATCTATAAGTCTTCGACCATTTGTACACATACAAGTCAATGTACGATGTCACTGCTAAAAGAGAAAAAATTTAAATTTAAATTGAACCCTTTTATAATAAGAAATTGCACCTTTTTTTTTTCTTTCTAAGTTTTATAAAATCACCGGATCGAGAAAAAAAAAAGTTCTAAGATGAGTTCGCCCTATTATGACCAAGTGAATAGCTAGTGGATGGAGTTTACCAATATCTCAAATAAAATTCAAAGAAATTATATTCTATTAAATATTAAAATCAAACACATAATTGTAATTAAATATTTCGTCAAATTGCTGAATCCTCTCCAAAAGGATATTTCGTCAAATTGCCTTGCGAATTATTTGATCAAATATGCTCAACTTTTAAGGATACAAGTCTAATTATTATCCCTGATACTCAATTTTTGTAGCACATGTTGCTGAAAAGCAAGTTGCATGAGTACAATGAGAATATGAGATGACTCACAGCTGGAACTTAACAAGCAAAAAGACAGTAGAAAATGTAGTTTGTGCAATATATATTATCTTTTTAGTTGACGATTATATTATGTAATATGTATATATTATGGTCAACCACTTTAATTTAATTTGCTGCCTGTGCCCTGTTGGAAAAACATTAGAACATGCACAGATTGTTTTTCGTATGGTTTCCAGTTTCCTTGATCGAATTGAACTACTAAAGTGCATGTCGGCCATATGTGAATTACAATATGTCGACCTTACATGATTTTAACTTTTCGAAATACCTTGCCTTAAGCGTGTTATAAATTCTATAATTATTAAAATAATGTAGAAGATCCCAAGCCAATAACAATATATTTAATTATGACTTAAAGTCTCCTTCAAATTTAAACATTTATTCGAAATTAGAGTAGTGAGAGCGGATTTTTTAGACATGTGTGTCATATAGCACATTAGTCTATTATACATTTTTTTAATATTATATTTTTTAAAAAGGACATTTTTTTTCTCGTTAGTCTATTTTATTGACTTTTACTATAAAAAGTATTCAACTAACTACAAGATATATGTTTGGACCCGTTTTCTATATTTTTCTCATTGGGCTTTACGTATGGATCTTGTGGGAAAATACTTACACGGTCCAGGTCTATAGACAATTGTCACGGACTTAACCTCCTTTACTCGACTACGGTCGACTACGGTCCCTTTTGAATGGACGTTGCGTCCGTGCGGTCTAGCAAGCGCGGTCCCGTCGGCTCACTAGTCAGCCTAAAACTCCTCAAGGAGGCTGAAAGACTCGGAAGAAGGTGACGGAAATGAATTAAAAGAGTTAGAAGGATTGCAAAGCTTTTGAAATAATGTTACAACTCAATTAACTCAACTCTCAAACCGTTACAAGTGTTTGCTTCGAATGGGCAAGGTTGCAAATGAACCTCAACTTGTCTTCCTGTATATAGAGTGTGGGTTGGGGCCCACACAAGCAGTTACCAGAATTCCTAACTCTATTGCTGAAAGTATTAACGGGAACAGTAGCTCAATAGTAAGGCGGTGCCTTACTCTAGTCTCGTCCGGACAACTCTAGACCCTTCTAGAGCCCGGCATATTTACAATGTCCCTACTGTACATGTCCCTACAATTTTTAGTAATTACAAAGGCACCCCAAAACTTTGTATTTACATCGCAACTCAGTCCTACCCGCGGACTACCCAAGTTGCCTGGCACGTGCGTCCGTCCATCACGTGACCGTCTCGATCCTTCGACAGAACTCCCGGCTTCTCTTGAGTGCTACAGTAAGTCGGTGCCCCACATCGCCATCGTCGGCTTCTAGAAGCATCTCGGTCCTTCCCGTAAGGCGGCGTCATCGCTCCTTCGTGACGCGTCTCGAATGCTCTAGAACCGTCGTCAACTTTCTCGACCCATCGTGCCCCCACGGCACGGCCCTTCATCGCATCAACTCGAATGGACGCCCCGCGTCCTTGCGCCAACGTCGCACGCCCGCTCCTAACGCCGCATTCCCTTCGCTCGTTAGGCCGCTGCTGCGCCCGTTGCGCCCATGTCGCACGCCCGTCTCTAGCGGCTCGTCTCCTACGCCCGTTAGCCGACTGCTGCGCCCATGGTCGACTGTCCTTGCATACAAGTGTGCCGGCTCCTTCCGGCCTTTGCGTCTCTAAAAGTAGTCGGTCGTGACACAATGCTATAGACTTTGTGGTCAGTATTTTGCCAACTCATCTCTTTAATAAAATAATTGAAAATAGATTTAATTCTAAATCACACTAACCCGGTACCCATGTTCTTCTTCTCCAATAGAAAAGACCCAACAAAAACTAGAAAGTTTTGTATCCATGTTTTGGTATTTATTATTATTATTCTTTCAATCGGCCTAAATTCCTTCACCCACGACAGTGCCGTTGATGGCAAATTTGCAAAATTTGGTGTCAGGTTTGTTGCTTCAAAGAAATCAATACAAATCTCCAAACTCATATACCTATTTGTTGAGAAATCTTGTTCTGTTTGTGAAAAATATAGTAATCATGGGGGTTATTGATTCGGGGTTGTATTACAACTACTCATTTACATCCATATTGTTTACTTTAACAATTCTGCACGGTTATTGTTCTTGATTACTGGATTTTCATGGATAATAAGTGATTAATTGAACTCAATCAGCGTTGCTATAATCCAGACAAACATCTTAATTCAGACTTAGAAAAATAAAATGAATCACAAATGCTTTAAACTTAAATATTGTTGTGAACACCTACGAGAATTAAGATATTGAACAAAATATGTATTTTAAGAACAAAATATTGACTTTCAGCTTTCTTCAAACCAAAATCGTAAAGATAAATATCAGAAGCTAAATTGCCCGTCACAATTTTCACCCTCCTGCATTTGCTTGCACAGAGATGGATCACTTCTTGCTAGATATTTACTTCTTTTTTTTTTTTTGGATGACGTGGGAACCCTCAGCCGCTACCATTCGGGTGCGTACTGGGTAAACCCTCGGGTCGACGAAATAGTCTGCAAACCTCACCAACCGAGTTAAACCACACTAGGTTAACCATGTGTGATAGGCTCAGGCTCAGAAAGGATAGAATCAGAATTTGTTCGCTCCTAATGGGATTTAAACCTGAGACAAGGAGAAGGTAACTCTCCTCTTTAACCAACTGAGCCACCCACAAGGGGTTAGATATTTACTTCTTGTTATAGGAAAATCAAGATATTTTTTCATAAATTGCTTTTAGTTAGTTGTTTGACAGATTTTGTTTTTATAAATGAATAGTTAACAGATGAACAGTGACAATGGTGGGCTTTGGAGCAATACAAGTGAAGGACTTTTTTTTTATTTTTTTTGAGAAAAATGAGGTGAAAAATTGCTGATCACAAGGTCCATAGCTTTTGTCTATAGACCTGGTCCGTGTGTAATTACGTATAGAACTCATAAGCTTTGTTTTCAGGGATAGTCAGACATTAAGATTATGTTTGGATGTAATTTGAGTGTTGGAGGAAAAAATAGGTATATAAGAGTCAAATCAATAGATTGTGAATATAAAAAATTAATATGGTAACTATTGCACCTTTGACTTGGAGTTAATTTCTTTATGTAATTTTAATTTTTTATATTAATAGCACCAAAAATCAGTTATGTATTATATAAATCAAGTTACTTATAATAGCTATATAAAATCATTAATTATAAGTATAATTTTAGAGCCGATCAATTATTAGTTTGTCAATTTGTTGATACATAGTTTTCAATACTTATAATAGTATGTAATAGTAATAATATTATTAATGTATCTAAAGTATAATCAAGTAACTCCTGCCACGAAATAATAAATATATAGTAGCAGTAGTAATAATAATATAGATAACTCTGATTACAATCAAGTAACTACTACCGCTAAAATAATAATGTATATGGTAGTACCGAGTATGTGAGTCATAATAATAATAATAATAATAATAATAATAATAATAATAATAATAATAATAATAATAATAATAATAATAATAAAAATATGATGATTATGATTATGATTACCACAAATTGATTATAAACCTAACTTATTAACACATATATCCATGATAGTTTAATTTACTGTACTGGTCTGAATATATAAAGCTACAATATTATATTAACTTTGATGTATGATATACATATATAAACTATTAAATTTGTAGATTCAAAGCGAAAACACAACAAGAATAATCACACAAAAATACTAATCGACGTGTCCTCTTAGGGGGCGTGTGTTACATGATCTGCCACGTCGATTATTAATCTGTGGTGGCCCATATTGTGCCATGTTGTGAATCGACGAGCCCCTTTTGGGGGGCTAACGTTGTCCGACGTGCCACGTTGATAAGAATCGACATGGCACATCGTTTTCGAGTCAATGTATCTTCGTGTTGGGCTTTTCTCCACGGCTTTATGTCTTCTTGAGGATCGTGTCGTTCGAACATTGTCTCGTCATATTCTTAGTCTTTTGAATCGGTAGAGAATTGTCTTCTTGTCCCCTTAATTTCGAGTATTGTCAAATATAACTCCGTATTTTTGAGGTGTCATAATTATGGCACACGAATATGCAAAGCAATTTATGATTTCTATATAATTGGTAATTTATTAATATGTTAAAATGTATACTTACCTATATATAAGTAAATATTTATGTGTCATTTGGAACTTTGTAACAAAACATTTTATTCCCAATCCTTGTGATAAAATTAAAAACAATAAATGTATTTGTTGTATCAAAATCTCATTTACATACATTACACATAGTACACATACATATAATAAGTTGAAGAATGAATCTACTTGTAAAAGTGTAAGTAACGAGTATGTCAACACATACATCTATATATGTTCCAGAAACTTGCATACATAATCCCTCTAACAAAAATTAAAATAATGGAAGTTGTTATTGCGTAATTCATGTGTAATTTATATTAAATCTCAAATTTTAGATATTACATCTAACGTACATTTTATTATAGAAATAAGCATGATTTACTATGACATTTGAGTATATATAAACTTCAAAAAAGTTATAAACTACAACATTAACCCACAACGAAACTATGTAAATTAAGATGATAATTTCTATAATAAATCTCAATTGAAAAACACAATCAGCAATTGGACTTGGTAGGGTCAAGTGTTTGACTATTTCAAAAATTGAAAGTTTTGAAACAATACAATTTTTAAGCCAAACTTTCGAAAAGCCTTCCAAACCATTTTGGGCCAACCAAACCTTGAAAAATCTGGGCCAAATTCGATCCAAACGGGATCTAAATGTCTATCGGACTGGCGGAATTGTAATAGCTTTATGAATTAAATCAACTTTTTAAGTGCCTAAAAGGCCCAAAAACTCTTTGTTTATAAAAAAAAAAAATTATTAATACTAATGATGAAGGATTTGACCAATTAAAGTATAATGGGTGTAAAAATATGTTATTATATAATATTTAAAAATTTAATGTTTATCATTTGATGATTATGAAACATTTATTATCTATGTCATTAGAAGGGAAAGGGAGTAATGCATACCATTTGATGATTTGACTCATTATTTGTTTACCCAATATAAACTAAATAAAAATATTGCAAAAAAGAAAAGAAAAAGGATATGCGTATGAAGTATGCATTTTTTAGAGTGGAGGTGGTAGGGTCAAGTTGAAGAGGAAAGAGAAGTTGGTATACTTTGGTCTTTTTCTATTTTAGTTTTGAAACCATAAGAAAATATATTTTTATAATTGTCAAAAAAAACTTTTGCAAGGTTTTGGAAGGTTTTATTATAATTTAGATCACGTGTAAAGAATAAAAAATAAGTAAAAGAGACTAAATTGAAATTTTGGGGCGTAGCGCAAATACTGATATATATATATATATATATATATACACACACACACACACACGTGTGATTAATACTAAAAACTTGAAGATAAACTATCAAAATAGTTTTTCTTTTGATACTTAATTAATAAATAATAAAGTGATTGTCCACGCGAATCTTATAAATATACTATGTAAATATTTTGTTCAATCTTTTATTTTAGAGCTTTAATAAAATATTATGTCTAATTTTATAATGAAAATGTGAAGTAGTTTTTTTATTAATAGAAGGGTATAATAGACAGTTTTAGTGAATAATAAGAAAAGACCAAAATCAAGATTATTTATCACATCAGATAAAATCAAAAAATTCGGGCATATCTCACTTCTGCTTGAAAAATCAATATATAGAACCAAATAAAAGATAATGTGAGATAAGTTGAGATATCTCACTTTATCTATAGAACCAAACGGCTTCTCAATATATTTTCGATGGAACATCTTCTTTGATCGAGGTATTTCAGGAATGGCCCAATACTAATATTGGGTCGGCCCAAGGAGAAAAGTCCGCTGAACAGTACATCGAACAAGAAAAATTCGACATTGGACGAGCATCGAACGAACGTGATTCGATCTAAGAAGTTGATCGAATTATCCCAATTCGATATACTTTCCCCAACTACGACTGGGGCCCGTGGGACGGGGGTTATAAATACCCCGTCCTCTGACATTCTCAGGACAGATTCAAGATTAACTTCAACCTACTCAAGATCGAATCAACTGCATTTGATACATCACTCGATCGAAACCCTGGCATTCGATACTCAACCTTGCATCGAAGCTGCCCAATTCGATACACAGTATCCGCACACATATTAACATCGACGGACCTGAATTCGATACACTCTAAGATCGAAGGACCTCGATTCGATACTGAACCATTCAAGCTCACTCGGTATCGAACACACCTGGTTCGATACTGCCTAGATCGAATTCTCATAATTCGATACACTATCGACACTTTGTAATTTACTTGTTTTGCCTAGTTAGGTTGTATTAGGTTTTTCGGAGCAAGTTAGTCCGAATTCTAATTGATTAGCATTATTTTGACAATCGATAAGCCCTTTGTAACGTTTTACGATATTTTGTTACCCGAACGAAATAAGACCAAAATATTCTTCTAATTTGGTCGAGATTTCCTGCCAAAATTAGTACAATATTTACATACTAAAGGTTTGAAGTTGCCCTTTTGCAATTTAGATGACCAAATTGTACATTAAAACACAATAGAAGACTGTAAAATAAAAACAAAATCCCTTGAAGTAGCAATGAAGTTTAAATGGGTAAATTCATGGATAAAAGTATATGAATAAGGATAAAGAAGAGATGCAATAAGACTCCTGAATCTTTAATATCTTTATATTCTCTATCTTCTAATTAAATTGATATGTTATAAGTAACTGTTGATCAATATGTTACCATGGCTAAAACATAAAATGTGTACATTGCACGCCTTAAGAAAAAGTGAAACACAATGGTAAGAAGAATAACTGAATAACATTGCACTGAATTTTTGGTGAATACTTTATCGAAAGTTTGAACTAAAATTTTCTAGACTTACTAATTATAAATTATGATCAGAAATTATACTTAACTACACCAGCAATATGAGTATACATGAAATACTCATCCCAGTTTATGGTCTTGGGATCAAAATAGAACATTTGGTTTTCAGCTTCATTCTCTCTTGCAGCCCTTCTTAGTTTCTCTGTGTTCATGTCATCGAAGCTGCAGAGGGGTAAATTTCTTGTAAAATTAAATCATAGTCCCAACAATACGTGCAGATTTTAAATCAAGATTCGCCTATTGTTAGACTTTGTATATATATATATATATATATATATATATATATATTGCGTACGAAGAAAAAGAAGAAAAAGCACGCCTTCAATATTGTTTGTGGTTTTTGCATTAAAATCATATATCATCCTATATTTCTATCTATTAATAAGTCCATCCCATGAAAAATGATGTACATATATACAACATACACTTAGTTTCTGATAAAGAAGATTAAAGTAAAAGAATAGCAATTTACTTACGCTCCCTTGAAGAAGATGTATGGTGCAAAAAGTTTAACCAGCCGCACTAATAGCTTCACCTTCCGAGAAAGATTAAAATATGTCTCTTGGAAGTATTTACAGCTTACTGTGTTTAGGAGATTTAGTACCTACACAGGAAAATCATATTACGAAATGTAAAACGTCAGTGGATAACAGATTATGCAATAGGATACGTACTGACGAAATTTGGGTCGAAATTTATCAGGTTGAGTTGGTATACGCTGAAATTGATAATAGATCCAACATGACGGATTTATATTTGTAGTATGCCGATTTTATTTTTCTTATTTTGATCGACAAAAAGGATATATTATTAATAATGAGTATCAGGTATACTCAGCAAATAAAAGAGACCAAATTACATATAATCAGCGATTGCTTATACCAATCTACAAAAGAATAGTGAAAACCATTAAATTTTGAATTAATCCAAGCCCATGATTTTGCTTTTATTTGATCCACCATCTTCATAAGGTCCATGCATGCTATCATTTTTGAAAATGATTCTATCTAATAAGAAAATAAGAGAAATTTAATTTATTCAGATCCATCAAACAAACCTTAAGTGGAATCAAGTAGTGGACTTCCATGTATCTGTTGACCACGTCGATAGTGCTCAACACAGTACCCTTTCTAACAATGACAGGTTTCCCATCCTTGTTTATCCATGGCCGCTCCGTGAAGTAACGCAGGCCATATTCCTGAAGTGAACGATACAACACCGGGTTCGTCATCGATGATCCAACATGGTAAATACCATGCACATGTTCTTTTGCATGAGCTGCCATTGCAACTATCATAGCATTCACCACCATGTCAGCTGGGATCTGACAATAATTACCACAACAAATCTTAATAATAGAATTTGGTGAGTAGATTATTTATATATATATATATATATATATATATATATATATAATGTATAAGGAATTGCACTCACCAAGTCTACTATACATTGAGGGTCTCCGGGAAAGCAGGTCATTTTCCCTTTCCCGTATCCAATGACAAAGCTGTCAATGTTTCTGAATAACATTCCAAAAATAATAAAGTCAAAATCTAATTAAACATTGGATGACTCTTATACTATACTAGAAACAAACAAATTTAACAAAAAGAGTTCCCTATTTGATATCACATCACATATATATATATATAGAATTATATAAAAATGGGTATATGATGATCGAATGTTGATTTACATATATATTTAACTTATATAATATATATATATATATATATATATATATATATCCAAGATGATATAAATGCTTCACCAGTAAAAAAGAATTAACCCTTGAATTGTTGTTGCAGGGTATATACAAGATTGGACCTATATACTAGGCTTCGTAAGGTATAGCGTTTATGAGATTCAGCCCACTCAAGCCCATGCTAAAGAGTGAATCTGCCCAGCTCATATGGTTTTTAGTACTTGCACTTTAATATGTGTAGGAATTTCAATACCAAATATCTCTAGAATTTTATTTAAATCTTAAAATTCTAAATGTTATGTTAGCTTTTAAAATAAGAAAATAATGGAGAAACGAGTACTAGTGAAATAGAGCGATAATAATTAAGTACCTGATTCCTTCAAGCCAACCAGGGAATGGTTCTTTGTAGGTGCTGGTTATAATGGTGGGACGAATTATCACCACAGGCGTCATCCTTTCATCATCTTTCGTGTGCCATAACATCATTTCTCCCATTGATTTTGTGAAAGCATAAGTATTTGGCCATCCGTATTTTCTAGCTCTGTCGCACGTACACATACATTCATGGATGTAAAATCAACATATATAAATAATACAATGCACTGTAAATATTTGATTGCCTTCATAAGAGTTCTTGGCATAACCCGTAGACACATTACCCCGTGTAAAAAAAGAAAAGGCATATTACCCTCATATGATATACGAAATAAGCATATTATCCCCGTTTAATATAATAAAATAGGCAGATTACTCCCCCCCCCCCCCCCATCCCTTTTATTATGTTTAATAGGCACATTACCCCGTGTGTATTTTATACGGTGCAAAATACCTCCTTATAAACATTTATTAAGGGGATGGTGTGCAACTTTTTTAAAATTATAGGGGAGTAACGTACCTATTTCATATATTACAGGGGGTAATTTGTCTATTTATTTTTTACAGGCGGTAATGCGCATATTTCGTATATCACATGAGAGTAATATACATGTTCTTTTTTTACATGGGTAATGCGCCTCTTTCCTATATTACAGGGAGGTGTTGTGCCAAAAACCCCCTTCATATATAAATATAAATTAGATATTGAGTTAGACAATACTACTTACTAAAGAATTTTTTATTTGTTTATATATATATATATATATATATATATTCACAAAGAAATCGAGTTAATGAGAAAATGCTACTCATTAATAAACAATTACATATCCTAGTTATTATGCAAATAAGAAAACCTTAACTTCAAAGGAGGACGACACCAGTGAAGCAATCGAAGACACCTCATGAATGAATAAGTCCAAATATATAATGTGTCAATCACGAGAGGGCGAACTAAGAATATGTGAGCGGTTCATTATGAGTTAATCAAAATAGTGTGGATCCATACTGAATAAGAAGACTTAAAAGACGAGCAAAATGGTCAAATCTGATTCAAATCATGTTTTAAATAATAGTCAAAAGTCAAAAGCGAGTTTGACCAGTTTAAGTAATTTGAAGTGTCATTTTTTCCTCCTAAGTTTGTCTCTTTGGTTCCAACCCTTTTGACTACAAATACTTGAAAGTTATTTTTATGTAAGACATGCGGCTTTTTTTTTCCTCGTGGGTTTGTTTGCCATCACTGAACCAGGAGCTATTGCTGAGTAAAATATAGTGGCTCCTTAGAGTTATTTAAAACGAAAGGAAAGGCTCTTCCACTTCTATTTACTATATATGTTGTTCGACTGGACTCGTTCTCATTTGGGCTTCGCCTTTATGAAATTCCAAGACAAAAAAAAAGGCTTTGATCTCAATTTAGGGCGTATGGGATTCGTTCATCTCTAGTACTGAAGTTAGACAAAAAAATCGGATCCGGATAGGCTGAATCGTGTGTCAGCGATTTGCCTGCTTCTTTCTAGGCTATAGTTTACCTGTATCATACAAATGTCCAACACTCAGATTTTATAAATTCGAGAGATTTATTTTTTTGGGTTTTTTTGAAGAACTAATTTAGAACTTATCAAAAGGTCACCCTTCATAGTACTTTGTCGCGTTGAGTCATCAAGCTTTTCTGACTCGGCCAGGCCCAGTCACCCTACACGACTGGCCCTTCAAGAGGCGAAACTCTTTATACCAATGTTTGTGTTATTTATCAAGTAGCAGGTTGTCGGGATTCTAATACTAAGGTTCTTATTTGTACTAAAACAACTGGTCAAGGTTTTATCTATACAATATGTAGAACAACGATCTAAACATTGAACATACAAAAAATATTTATTAGGCAGAAATGTCAAAAATGCCCGTTATCTTTTCCCAACTTTACTTTTTGCCCTTTAACTTTTTTAGCTACTAAAAATGCCCGCTATCTTTGTCAAAAATGCCCGAGACACTGTTCATGTCCATTTGTCCGCCAACTCGTAAAATCGCGTCCTACGTGGCAAAATCGTGTTTTACGTGGCAATTTTTTTTATTACACCTGGATTATTAAAAATAAAATATTTAAAAATAAAAAAACTTAAAAATTAACAATTAAAAAACTTAAAAAAAAACTTAAAAATAAAAACTTGACACAAACACCTTCGGTCGTCTTCTCCCCCCCCCCCCCCCCCAAATCCCGCCGGAACACCTCCCCCGGTCGTCTTCTCCGGCGCCCCCCAAATCAATCAATGAAATTAAACTGACACAAACACAAACCCTATTTAAAAGATCTATAACAAGAAAAGAAATTAATCGAAATCGAAATCGGAATCGAAATCGGAATAATGTTGTCTGTCACGCCGGCGGGATTTGGGGGGGGGGGGGTTGGAAGAGACGACCAAATCGCGGGTTTTGACGGTGTCGAGGTTGAGCTGCTGTTTGATCGCCGGATTCAGCGGCTCCACAGCCCTTGCCGGTGGTTGTTGCTGTTGCTGTTGCCGACGCCACGCCCCGTTCCATTGACTTAGGGGTTCCGGCGGGATTGGGGGGGATGGGCCGGTGGGGTGGGTGGAAGAGATCATCGCGGCGGCGGTGACCTAATTCCGGCGACGACAGTTTCGATCATCGCGGCGGTGGTGGGCGGGGTGGAGGCGGGGGGGGGGCTGGTGGGTTTCCTTTTTTCTTTTTCTTTTTTTTTTCATTTTTTTATATTTAATAAGTTTTTAAATATATTTTTTTAATTTATAAGTTATTAAAAAAATTTAATTTAGAATTATATATTACACAAAAATATAAATTTGGGGGGGGGGGGATATACTTGTTTTTATTTATTTTTCTATTTTTTTAAAATTTTATTAGTTATTAAAAGTAAATATTTTTAAATCAAAATTATAATATTTTGTTTTTTAACATATGTTTTTTTATAATATAGTTAATTATATAAATATATAAAAATAAAAAAATATGACATGGTAGCCACGTAGGACGCAATTGGATGATTTGGCGGACACTAGGCAATGAACAGTGTTTCGGGCATTTTTGACAAAGATAGCGGGCATTTTTAGTAGCTAAAAAAGTTAAAGGGCAAAAAGTAAAGTTGGGAAAAGATAACGGGCATTTTTGACATTTCTGCCTATTTATTATTGGTGGACATAAAGAGGTAATTACATAGGAAAGTTATTAGTAACAAAATCAACATCATAAGTTGGAATAAGAATATAGACAAACCTTTGAAAACCCAAATCCTTCATAGCTGATGAGATGTACTTCTCGGAGGATCCATGTTGAGCTCGGAGTTCATTCAACTTTTCCTCTACAATTCGCTTCTCTGCATTTATGTCCAGTCCACCAGTCCCGTTGAGGGTGTCGCCCAAATTGAATGGCGTCTCTAGTATGATTCCCTCCTTTTCACCACACACATATGCTGAAATTCACAACACCAATTTGTCAAGTTCTATTAATGACCAGACCAAATTTGATTTTAAATGAAGGAAATATTTATTTTTTATTTGACTTCGAATTATAAATGTAACCCCTAAAGGAGTTAAGCTTATTGATACCTAAAAAAAAGACCCCGAGTGTTATATGTTAAGTACTGCACTACTGCCTGTGGTTTTGAGATAACTAATGAAACAAAAATTTGTTTAAATATGGTTAATTAGAACTTAGAAGTACATATATGCAGTTCATGTCAATTCGGTCAAGAATTCAAATACTGACCTGTTGAAACGTGAAGGAATACCCTTAATTTACGCATTTTCCTTGACAAGTTCAGCAAATGCAAAGGCCCCATAGTATTGATTCCAAATGCGATATCATATCTGTACAAGTAAATAAACAAATTAAATAAGAAAAAGAACACTTTAATTTTTATACATTTATGTAGTTTTATGGTCATTAGCTAGTGAAACTAAGTTTCTGATTAGCATATAGTCTTTCAAAATGATCTCTACAGCTATAAAAATCTCATCTACCATTCTCCTGTAAAATGCATTATATATTCATTAATTCATATTTAACATCCTTAAGTGAATATTGAGTTATCAAATAGTAAAATAACTCCACAAATAAAACATCTTCATGATGTGGCCAATTAACTGGATTTAATGTTACTTGTTTAAATAAGATATTCCTTTTAACATTGTATTTATCGATTATCTGGTGATTTGATTTGATTCATCTTCTAAACTAATTAAAACTTAAACTAACATAATAACAGATGAAAAATATAGTTTTAATTTTGAAAATACTAAGACAAATATTTATAAAAATAGTTTATTGAAATCATGGGTGATTTAATTCATAAAAAACGTGGGTAATTCGTATCATTCATTTGTTGCATTAAAAAAATGCTCATGTAATATATTAATAAAAAGTTTCGGTAAACAAATTGTTTAATTACTCTTTCTTTTTCTTTTTCTTTTTGAGCAAGACTCTTTCTTTTTTCAGTTCATCTGTAAATATGTCATATATATGTACGTGTCAACGTTCCTGGCCATTATTCAAATAATAAAAAATAGGGATAATTACACTTACACCCCCTGAGGTTCAGTACGTAGCTATATCTCCCCTCTAGTTTAAAAATTACAACCACCTACCCTCCAACTTTAAATTATAAATGAACTTCCAAGTTGTCATCGATCAATTGATGTTTTAAACGATTTAGAGGTAATGTAAAATAAGAGGGGAGTGCATGATAAAGTTTGCACAATCATAATTTTAAACTATCTATAGAATTTGAATAAATATTAAGATAATAACAAAATAATTTTATTCAACCATATAATTAATAATATCACTTAACCTTTAAATTTGAAAACTATTTAATTATCCTCACTTTTAACACATATCAAATATTAGTTAAAGAATATTCTGTCTTAAGTTGCTCTCTCTCTCTCTATGTGCTGCACTAGCGCACTAGTCGCGAACTTGTGAGCGACTTTAAGGTGAACTAAGGATGCTTAATTCTTGAACTAAGAATTCTTACTAATTTCGTGTATTTTTTTGGACATCTAATGCGAATTAGGTGAGGTTTATGATTTTTTTTTTTTCCGATAGGGAGGATAGCGAAAAAGAAATAAAGTACCCTGTGGGGGATGAGGACAAATTAAATAGGAAAGAACATAAAAATAAATAATGACTAAATATATTAAAATTCTTATCTCAATTAACAAAGAAATCACAAGCTCTATTTAGCACATGTTTTCAGACAAGTATTCAACATTTATTTTTCTTTGTCACTTAAATATAGATGACTTCACTCGATACTTCCAAGTTGTCGTCGATCAATTGATGTTTTAAACGATTTAGAGGTAATGTAAAATAAGAGGGGAGTGCATGATAAAGTTTGCACAATCATAATTTTAAACTATCTATAGAATTTGAATAAATATTAAGATAATAACAAAATAATTTTATTCAACCATATAATTAATAATATCACTTAACCTTTAAATTTGAAAACTATTTAATTATCCTCACTTTTAACACATATCAAATATTAGTTAAAGAATATTCTATCTTAAGTTGCTCTCTCTCTATGTGCTGCACTAGCGCACTAGTCGCGAACTTGTGAGCGACTTTAAGGTGAACTAAGGATGCTTAATTCTTGAACTAAGAATTCTTACTAATTTCGTGTATTTTTTTGGACATCTAATGCGAATTAGGTGAGGTTTATGATTTTTTTTTTCGATAGGGAGGATAGCGAGAAAGAAATAAAGTACCTTGTAGGGAATGAGGACAAATTAAATAAGAAAGAACATAAAAATAAATAATGACTAAATATATTAAAATTCTTATCTCAATTAACAAAGAAATCACAAGCTTTATTTAGCACATGTTTTCAGACAAGTATTAAACATTTATTTTTTTGTCACTTAAATATAGATGACTTCACTCGATATTTGCAATAATTTTATATTTTTCAATAGATGCACCAAATAGGCGCATTAGCGCATCCGTATTATGTAACCTAGGAAGGGAGTTATATGTAATTACACCAAATCTCAGGAGGTGTAACTGTAATTATCCCTAAAAAAATATATACCCGTACTTAGATTAATAACAATTAGTATCACTTAAAAAAAACATTCATATGTCCATCTTAATTGAATTATTGAATGACATGATGAAAGCAACTAGATCTCCAACCAAAGATTAATGAGTGTCGTGCTCTTTTGCACATGCCATGGGAGACGAAGTTTCGTTGGGTTCCGAGGGAAGTAAATCGAGTTGCGGATGCCATGACAAAGGCTCGGACTTCATTAGAGGACGTTGTTAGTTTAGTCCTATCCCCGCCCCCGTGTGTCTCGCCTTTCATGCGAGCGGATTCGGCCAAAGAGGCCTAAGTTTCTTCACCTTCTACCAAAAAAAAAAAAAAAAAAAAGCAACTAACTTGAACTTTTCGTAGTAATAGAAGGCTCTCTCCTGAAATTTGATGAAAGATGTCATTTCTAGCTTTACCTTATCTATTAATATAAGCCAAAACATTTTGTGACACCATCGGACCAAAAAAATCTATTAATATAAGTCAAAACATTTTGTGACACCATCGGACCAAAAATTGTGACACCATCGGACCAAAAAAATCTATTAATATAAGCCAAAACATTTTGTGACACCATCAGACCAAAAAAATAGTTTAAAAAGGATAACTATTAATATTTTATTATTATTAAAATCCCACTCATCCATTTTATCAGCTTTAGTTTTCAACTTACAAAATTCAAACAATTCAAAAAATAAACAACTCATGCACAAGTTGGTACAGAAAAATTAAAAAGAAGAGAAAAAAAAACGTTAAATTGTGAAAATCTTTGAAATTTAACCAACGAGAAATCTGTTCCCACGAGAAAATCTTGACACGTTATCCTCAACTCCCGTATTTCTCTCAACTTCCCCAAAACCATTTTATTTACTTTCTCGAATAAAATTATTTCTTATTCTTTTTCCCACACTCTACACGATTCTCTGCCAACTAGAACCAAAAGTGCAGGGAATTTTGATTAATTATAATTCCTATTTCAGTTTGTTTTTGCCAAAATGAATTTTGTGTCACTAAATCTTATCTATTTTCATTGTTGTAGGCATAATTCCATAAGACACGTGTGATGCATGATGGAGATGACACTGATCATAAATGGGAAAATAGAAACATAAAGACAAGGGAATACATGCAAAGACCCAACGGTTTCAAGAATTTCCTACAGGTGATTTTATTTTTTCCAGCACTTACACTTTCTTATAACTTCGTCAAGCCTTCTTTTTCTGCAGACCACGGTTCTTTGGCTACTAAGAAAGAAACAGTAAATTGCCTTACAAACTCTCTCATTTGTATCCGTTTCTTATAATTTTAGTTGTTGTGCTTCATAATGTTACTACGTGAAAAGTTAATTTATTTTTCTGTAAGATTATATATTGTGGAATTACTTTAAGATTTTGAGTTTTAAATGATGCTAAATTTCAGGATAGGATTGGTTCTTGGTTGGTGATTTCATGGATGAGAAAGAAGTCTTTAATTGAAAAAAACCGTAATTAAAAAAGCTTTTTAATTACTGAAAGAAACCCTCTATTTTATATTTCTTAACATTTTGTCATTTATATTTTCTATATTATTTTAGTAATGAATATGCTCTTGATCTCCATGTATTCAAGAGTTGTTTGTGAATTTTTTTATTCAAAAATCATTTTTGAATCTTTTGCTTTTCACCAAAATTAAATAATTAATTGATCTGATATCTTTATTGGCAGGCGTTCAAAGTTGCAGGAGATATTGTGTCACATTCTTCTATGATTGCGTGACTACAAAAATTGTAAGAAGGGAAATGTAACAACATAATCAGTACATGTATTGAAGTGTGAAGAAAGACCGAATATTTTAGTTTATCGACAACCGCAAATTTATAATAATTTCTTAGTTGTTGTTTGTTTTGTTAAAGTCTTCTTAGTTGTTATTTTTGCTTATTTGTTTTCCTGAATGTATGTATATGATGGATTCACAATTTTACACACAGTGACTTACACAGTTAATTAATGCACAATTAATAAATATTGAAAGCATGTTATATCATTTAAAAAATTAAGCTTTTGTTTTCATATAATAAACATCTAAATTGATGCACGCGTTGGTACAGAAAAATTAAAAAGAAGAGAAAAAAACGTTAAATTGTGAAAATCTTTGAAATTTAACCACCGAGAAATCTGTTCCCACGAGAAAATGATTATATTGTGCACACTTTGGTACAGAAAAAATAAAAAGAAGAGAAAAAGAAACGTTAAATTGTGAAAATCTTTGAAATTTAACCACCGAGAGATATGTTCCCACGAGAAAATGATTATATTGTGTAAGCCATTTAATTAATTTTTCTCTTCTTCCAGTGGTGAATTGTGTTTAGGTTTGATAGCAACGTAGTTGTTCACCCTCTTTTTACTATTAAATGCATAGATAACTCTTAAGCATACTTGAAGATAAGTTAAATCAGAGTCTTTTTTTCCCTATTTATTTAGGGTTGAATTAGCTAACTCTTATTTAAACATAACTTTAATCAGAGGTTTTTCAGGACAATTGATTCATTTGGATTAGCTTAAGAATTTTACACGCGGTCCTCATGTGTGTCAAAGTTGCTAGATTTGACATTATGTATGCCAAGTACTATATGTGTAATTTATTTGTTTTATTTATTATTATGATTTTTAACTTGCTTGATAATTTAATGCAATTATTTATTATCCAATCCTAATAAGACCATACTCAAGCTTTTAGCATCTCTAAATATTTGTAGCATACATATTTTTTGTTCTCATTAATTATACAACAAAAATTATATAAATTATTTTTGTCTTAAAAAAATCCGGGTTGCACGCGATCCCACGTGCACTCAATTGCTAGTTTACATGAAAATAGATTTTTTTTAACTTACATAAAAAGAGAACCATAAAAAGCCAAAACTGGATTACGAGATTCCCATAAAAATGTCCCCACTCACTACCTTGTATTTGAAACGGTTGTCAATGTCAGATTCATCATATCCAAAAAAACTATTGTAAATGTCAGCAATAATGCACGGTGGGCCGAGAAAAATAAAGGCACAGATAGATGATTTAAAGAAAAAGAAGAAAAAAAAAATAAGAGAGAGAATGGAAAAGATAATGACTTTTTTTTTTGTGATAAATAATGAGTTACTAAAGTAATAACTAATGAACTCGTAAATATGGCCCATACCTTTCGTCGAAGTCAGTTGTTGCAGCTAAATTAATCACAACTTCGACTTCTCTCAATATTTCCTCTTCAAGATTTGAATCCTGTATTATTCCCAAGTTCTCACGAGAAATGTCACCGGGCACCAAACTAATCTTTTCCAGAATAAGGTTATTCAGATTTCCTCCATATTTGTCTTGTACCACCATAAACAAATCCTTGGCCATCACCTAATTAATTATTTAAGATTGCAATTTCATTATTTCAAAACGCTGCCTTTATCAATATTTAAGCTATCAAAAGTACTTTAACAGTTGAACTTCTTTATGGTAATTAAAACTATACGTACATGAACTTGTTTAATTTACACACAACCACAAGAAGTGTATAGATGTAGTATCCATGTCAGATTAGAGCAGAATACAATTTGGTATGTCGATATGCTATTTGTTGCTATATTATTATTTAGTTCTTCAAGTCAATTACTGGGTTTAACCTTCTAGAATTATAAGTACTATCACATTCTTATCCCCACTAGAAGGGTGTTTTTGAAGAAAAGTAAATATTAATGAGAATAATTCTATAATCTACACTTGATCGATAACCTAAATTATTGATACTAAAATTAAGACTTCAAACAAATAATTAGATCAAATCAAAACTCTCATCTTCAAACGATGACATAAGTTTATTGTCGATAAGATTTATCGTCAAGATGAATTACATGTTGGAAACCAGCAAGAGGGAAGACTTGGATCGTATTGTAAAAATTGGCATTTACTTAATATGTGGGACTATGAGTATTTCTCATCCATTTCCCCTGCAATTCTGCACTTCGAGAAAAGTTTAAACTTCGAGATGTACTCCCTTTCATCTACTGATTATTAGTCAACAATTCTCTAAGTGTGCAATTATATCTAACTTTTATCTAAAATGTGATTAAGATTTTATTTCAAGTTATCTTTAATTAGAATTATTCGTAGTAAATTAATTATTTCCAGTGCTTATATATTCAAATAGGCACAAATACTTTCTATATTATGAATAAGCTGGCAACTTTCTGGCAACAAAACCTTCATAAATCTTTTTTCAGTTAATTGCGAAAAAATAAAATCGGATCGAGTAATTTAAGAAGATAATGAAATTACAACAACTTAAATTGTCTGATTTTTATTTTCTTTTGTGTATCTCTCTAGTTGAGGTTATACATCATTTGGTTATGTTTACCATTTATAGAATATTTTGAATCTTTTTTTTACTAGCAATTTATTAATAAAGGCGATATATCAAATTATATACTGCTTGTTGCTAGTTATTATATCGATTAAATGGTATTTTACTAAATTGTTTATTTTATTGTGTTATATATTAACATATATAAAGAGTCATACAATGAAAAAAAAAATATTCCTAAACTGCAGTAATTAGGTGAAGGAAAAAGATTTCATTGTTCGTTATAAATTATTCCTTTCATAAAAGGTTGCATAAGTATTGACATTGTTGAAATTCGGTAGTAAGAGTCATACGCGTGAAATTGTTGTAGCAACATGTAGACAATAAAAAGCAAGCAAGCAAAAATAAATAATAAATAAAGAAACTATTTGCTGAAGTGCGAAATCAAAAAAGAGGTGTCACGAGAAATGTTCAGCTTTTGTGGTCTGTCATTGCCACCAAAATTAGAATTAGTGTCGAAGGAAGGATGGGGTAAAGATAAAGTTACTTTGACGTGATCATACTATTACTACGCCGAATCTCTTTGGTACTTTGCACGTCGAACGTAAGCCACGTGTTTTATTACATCTAATAATAAGGTACTTACTTATCCAGATAAAACAAAATGTATTTATAACTTATTTTGCGTGTTCTGTTTTATTTGCCCAATATGGTAAATATCTGAGAAATGAATTCAGGCTTCCAAGTACAAACTCCATTAATAAAGCTTTTTATTGGAGATGAATAAATGATTTTAATTTCTTATATAGTATCAAATGAAGAGTTTTATTTGTCGGCTAACCCGTGATAGGATCTATAGTACAGTACTTTCCCTTGCATATGTAAATGGGCGTGTTAAGATTTTTTCCAAATGGCTTGGAGAATGATTTTTAATTATCACTGTTACGTTTAAGTTTGGAAAGATAATAATTGTTATTTAGTTTTTATTGTTATTTAGATTATATACTAATTGGGAAGGATTCGAAGTACACGAAAAATAAAACATATAGTTACGTATTCGCGAGGTACAATCCGCAACAACTCCCATATAACACGTACGGAACCTATAGTTACGTACGGAACTATGTGCGGGATGTAAACCAGTTTTATGTGTACTAAAAGGAGGTTGAAGCTAGAGGTCATTTTCCTTTAATTTTATCAAAAAGCTATAATATTACCGTCGCAATTAATTGTTGTTTCATTAGTGAAAGTAATTACTGAAAGTAATGGATAACGGTACCGTTTGAAATCTATATGATGATATTTAAAAATCAAATCAACGAATGTCAAAAACGACAAACAAATTTTATACAAAGATAAATATATATCATTCACCAAATTTACTAATAATAAAAGTAAAACGAGTTCGAACTTTTCCTTTCTTTGGTTTATTTAAAATTGATTATTAATTTTGTAGAAAATCTAAGCATCAAAATCATGATACGCGTCAAATATTAGTTTAATTCTGTGTTGTGACAGGCGCGTCCTGGTAGAAATTGGATTGAAAATGTTCGTGTGCAAACAACTGTGAACTGTGAAGTGAAGTTTGTGGGGCACACACTCCAAATAATAAGGCATGCGCCCAATGCCCAAGTATGCACATAGGCTTGCTACTCTGATGGATGTACACGCCTCACAAGTCACAACAATAAAACTGTGATTTTTTGTTTTTTCTTCTTTAGTTTCTAGCCCACAAAATAAATTAAGAAAAAAAAAGTGGTTCAAACAATAATAGTATAAACAAAAAGAAAATGCTCAAAAGATTGAAAAATTAAAGTCACCCTGAACTTCATGAAAAATTTGTGACCTATTGATTTTATAGCTAAATCATTTTTCTTCTTCTTCTTTTATTATTCAAATATATTATGAATATTCTCAAGGTTATATAAGTTTTTTTTTTTATTTTAGTCTATATTTTTTGCATTATTATATATACTTATTTATAATATTACACTAAAAATAAATCAAAGAGACAATATTTATGGGACTTACACACCGCACCTCAGGGCATACGTCTCGCCTCTAACTATGAAAAACGCTTCACTTACGCCAAACGGCTTTAACAACTATAGTTTAATTACAACATTAAATATATAAAAACTTGCAAGATTTCAGGCTTTTGAAAACTTTTGGAACTAGTATATCAAAATATATTTTCTCAAGTAATAAATATTAAAATTAGATACGGGTGAAAACTGCAGGGCAGTTCTTCTGCTCGCTTTAAATATCTTTCATGGAAACTCTTACAAGAAATAATCTTAAAGAGATATTTGCAGACTTCAAAAAAGCATCTATTCAAAGTTCGCAAAACTTGAACTTCATTTCAGTGATCACATTAGAAAATTTCTCAACATTTTTTATGGCCGCTAGCTTCAGTGTTATCTATTAAATTAGTCTAGTTTCTCAAAAAGATACGCTTGCTTTAAATTAGTCTCAATAATGTACGATTAATCTAGTCGTCAACAAGAATTCCAGCATTATAACTTGTTAAAGTTAGAATTTAGAGTTGAATATATTAATTAAGTCCATGCTTCTCATATTCTTATATTGACTGGGCTAATCACCCTTTGTTACGTTGGGGTTCTAGCTAGTGTTTTAACTTTCCTCGGAGTATTTCTTATACTCCATCTTCTAATAAAAATTTGTTTGCCGATAAAAAAACAAAAAAAAAAAAACTAAATATCCTTCACTAGGCTTAATTAATTAATCAGTTTATAATATAGCAGGTGCGTACCTCAGAGTTGAAACGTCGCATAGCTGAATCAGAATCGGCAGCCCTTAGAAGAAGATAGAGCTTCTTCACGTTTGGTTGAACCCTAAGTATTTTTTCAATGAAAACTGCAATTTTAATCAATAGAATAGTATTAATTCTTTGATTGAACTTTATTAGTTTTCATCCGCATATAAATGATAGAACAAAAAAATAGAGAGAGAGAGAGAGAGAGAGAGAGAGAGAGAGAAGAAATTCAATGCCTTTTGCAAGAAATCCGGTGGCACCAACGACGAGAATGCTTTTGTTTTCAAGAAATTGGAGGATACTGCACAGCTCCATTATTTGAAATGTGCTTTTGGATACTTAACAAATGTGAAGAAGCTGATCAGCTTTATATATTATCACAGTAAAGGGTGAAAGTCTAAGGTGGAAAACGTGCAAGGAAACTTCAATAGTTACTTTATTGGGCGTATTGGCAGGCACTTTCCTCGTCTGAAATAAATCGGTAGTTGAACATTTAATTTATTTAGAAACTAACAGAAAGAGAATTGCTCTCAGGTTCAAATCTTTTGATAAACAGACGTTAATTTGCTATAATTCAATTGCACGAGAATAATAATGTGTTTTACAATATCATTGATTCAATAATAATAATAATCCCATCCACATTTTAACGGCTATTAGCCTCGAGGAGGTCATGTCGCCTAATTTTCGAAAATTTAGGTGATGTTTTTGTGTTACACGAAACTCAAGAAGTCTAGCTTTAGTTATTGCTAAAATGTGTACTATCCTATGTAAACGTATCAAAAGTATCCAAGCTTAGGTAAATTACATACTTTTTTTTTTATACGCTTAGCTAAACTACGTACTTCATTTCGCGTATTTAACATATATAAACATATATATTAAAAAAAAAACTTGCTTATCAACCTTAGCAACTTCAATATAGTTATATTATGTTCTTACATTAGTAGCTTATATAAATGACCGAGAAACATCATTTATTCTTAAAATTGACAAATGAAAATACGATTTACAGCAAAATGTCCAAACGTGTTTCACTTTTTCACAGCTCAAATGCTCAAGATTTCGTTTATTTTTCTGGTACAAAAAATAACATCAAATGCAATAACTATTACTTATGTTAGATGGATTGGATACTTTTAATTACATAAAAAAGTATAGCAGAATATCATTTACATATGTTAGCAAAAGGGAAAGAAATGTTCAAAAGGTGTAAAATGAAGCCCAAACAAAAGCGCCTGACAACGACACGGGGGCGGAGCTATTGGGGCGGTGATAGTGCACCATTAATTGTGTAACATTATATGGTGGTGCACTATGATTAAATAATACATTTTAGGTCTAGAATTAGGCATATAAATAGAAGGCCTCTCACTTCATTTTGATTCATCCCATTGAGAAGCAATATTTTGCATTGTAATATTTCCTCCTTCCTCTTGTAATATTTCTATATTTGTGTGAGGTGTATTCGGGGAGTGTTACGGGTAAAAAGGCTATGTGGGGATCGGCTGGGTTGAGCGAGAAATTGTGTAGTTGTAACAATTTTCTACATAGTGTATTTTCGTTCGGGCCCCGTGGTTTTTCTCCGGTTTTGGAGTTTTCACGTAAAAATCTTGTGTTGTTACGATCGTCATATTTTATTCGTATTTGATTCGTATATCCACGATGGGCAAATCCTGGGGGAGCGTATTTGTCAACTCAAATACCTAACAAGTGGTATCAGAGCCCGGGTACTACTGGAGGTGGAGCTTTTATTGGGGTGGAGCTCTGGTGTGATAGTAGTGGGAATAAGCGCTGATAAAGGTGGTTCAGTCAAAGGTAATTGGTTATTAAGCGGGACCGTTGTGACCCCACCAATTACCTGGGAACCTTGAAACCCTGCCTGGAAAGACGAGATATCTCTTTCATGGGGTTTACTTTGTGCTATTCAGATCTACTTGAAATTCACCAAGGCTCACTGGTGCAATGTCAGGAAGTAAGGGTACAAGTGCGGTGAGATTTGACGTTAAAACATTTGACGAAAAAATCAACTTTGGCTTGTGGCAAGTTCAAGTCAGGGATGTGTTGATTCAGTCAGGGTTACACAAGACTTTAAAAGGGAGGGTTGCTAAAGGTAGCGGCCCTACTAGCTCGAGTTCCGAAGCAGCTGGTATAAAAGCTGTGGTGGACGATGATGACTGGGAGGATCTAGATTTGCGAGCTGCGAGCGCAATTCGTCTGTGCTTGGCCAAAAACATTCTTGCGAACGTGCATGGGATTTCTTCGGCTAAGGGACTCTGGGAAAAATTAGAGGAGTTGTACCAGGCGAAGGGCGTGTCGAATCGCGTGTACCTGAAGGAGCAGTTTCACACACTGCGAATGGCAGATGGTGCAAGTATCTCAGATCATCTGAGTGTTCTGAACGAAATCGTTGCTGAGCTTGAATCCATTGGAGTTGCAATTGATGAGGAGGATCAAGCCTTGAGACTCATCTGGTCTCTTCCAAGTTCGTACGAACACATGAAACCGATATTGATTCATGGGAAAGAGAAAATCAATCTCTCTGAAGTTACGGGCAAGCTTCTGTCTGAAGAGAGGAGGCTTAGCGGGGGTAACGGTTCACATGTAAACAATGCATTGGTGTCTTACGATGGTAGGAAGACAGACTCTAGGAGGAAAGTGTGTTGGCGGTGTGGACAATCTGGCCACGTTAGAAGAAATTGTCCAACAAAGGGAGCCGGTTCGGCAAGTGGCTTCGAGGCATCAAAGGGAAACACTGGATGAGATACTAACATTGCTTATTGCAGTGACTCTGAAGTTCTGTAAGGGGCATGCTCGTCCTGATGGCATGAGACCCTAAAAGTTGCCATGAGACAGAATGTTAATGTTAGTGGGTCTAGTGTGCACACGGGCATTGCTTTTGGCGTTAATGCAAGGTGTGGTATATTCATGTCGACGGACTGATGACTTCCGGAGGAGCCAAAAGGGGAAGTTGCACCATCCTATCAGCAGGTTAATGTTCGACATGGGCCGAAAAAGGAAATTCTTGGAATTTGTTTATTCTGAGTGGTTATGCTTTATGGTGGAGCATGGTACTTCTAAAAGTACGACTGCGATTGCAGTGATAGCGGGAGCTATGGAGATCTTCTGAGGCGGAGTGGTTATGCGATTGCCCAAGGCCGGAGTGAAGATGATTTTGAAGACGCGATTAGTCACTAATAATCACCTCTTCAAGGTGGAGATTATTGGGGCGGTGATAGTGCACCATTAATTGTGTAGCATTATATGGTGGTGCACTATGATTAAATAATACATTTTAGGTCTAGAATTAGGCCTATAAATAGAAGGCCTCTCACTTCATTTTGATTCATCCCATTGAGAAGCAATATTTTGCATTGTAATATTTCCTCCTTCCTCTTGTAATATTTCTATATTTGTGTGAGGTGTATTCGGGGAGTGTTACGGGTAAAAAGGCTATGTGGGGATCGGTTGGGTTGAGCGAGAAATTGTGTAGTTGTAACAATTTTCTACATAGTGTATTTTCGTTCGGGCCCCGTGGTTTTTCTCCGGTTTTGGAGTTTCCACGTAAAAACCTTGTGTTGTTACGATCGTCATATTTTATTCGTATTTGCTTCGTATATCCACGATGGGCAAATCCTGGGGGCGCGTATTTGTCAACTCAAATACCTAACAGGAGCCACATTGGGTGCGTGTGGGGGCAACCGCACCCTCCAACATTTTACAAATTTTTTTTAGTACTAGTATTATAAAGAGTAAAAGAGGTGAAAAGGAGGGACCGTGTGATTTTTAGCTTTTAACTTTATATTACTTTAAGAAGGCCACTATTTAAAAAACTAAAATTCACTAGGCCACTACTTACATACTACTAAAGCCAAAAAACTAATTATAATAAATCAAAAAGCAAAAACACTTAACTTTAGAATTCTTTTCTAAAAAATTGGGAGAAGTCACGGGAGTCAGTAGACAGTTCATAGTAGCGGCCATTGTAGTTGTTTTTGGAGAAGATTATGAAGAATTTGCTATTTGCTCAACCCACTTGGACTTGGTAAGATAATTATTTTGTGTTTAATTGTTGATTTAATATTTATTACTCATTTTTATTGTATACAAAGTTATTTATATAACTAGGGTTTGTTGATTTGTAGTACAAAAACTATGTGGCTCCGCACACACACGGACCCCGCACGCACCCCATGTGACTCCGCCACTGGGTCGACACCTACGTAATCATGTGTGCATGCATTCATCAAATCCATTTAGGTGTATTGCGCAACCCATTGTAGCGAATGATTTGCACACGTCTTCGCATGTCCCTCTGCTTGTAAGCCAAAGAGCTTTTATGGAACACAAAACCAAGTAAGAAATTGATTCCTCTGATTTTCTTTTTATAAAAACAATGAGCTTTTCTTGCAAATTTATGAACCTTTCGTTGACAAAATAAGGGGTCCAAAATTGGATAACCCTCGTCATGAATCACCTTAGCAAGTAACAACAAAAGAGGGACAGGTCCAGACTAATAAATAAGTGTTTTTTATTCATGTGGGAAACCTATTTTCTACTTCATGTTGCTCACTTTGAGCATCAATTTGTCATATTCTCATATTGGGCTACCCTGACATAGTTGTACAAATCAATCTCATTTAACATCTTGCTTTCTGCATAGCAAAGCTAAGACGCGTCGTTAAACCTTTCAGCCACCGAGAAAATATTTATTTTGCTAGTTGATTACAATGGATGTCCTTGTACTATCCAACATTTGTGCAAACCGTGTTGTTACTCCTTTATGTATTTACTTAATACAATTTTTTTTAACTTTTTTTTTGCGTAAGTTTGAAATTATATTATATAAAGCAATTAAAATAGTCTATGGTGGGATAACCACCATCACAAAAGGCGGAAAATGGTGAGGAGGGGATTTGGGATAAAACCATTCCAATTACAAAATGAGGCCCAATAGGCTAAGTTGTGGGTTGCAGAACTATAGGATCTAGGAATAAAATTAAATGTCTACTTATTAGACGTAAAATTTTTTGATCTCTTCAATAAAGCTTTCCGTGGCCCAATTAGGGACCATGCACGGGTCATTAATCATTTGGATAACTCTCAGACAATTATATTCGAAGTGAGCTTTTTCCATCTTTTTGGAGTTTCACAAGTTGTAGACTTCAAGAATTGTTCTTGCTTCAGCCGTGGTGAAGATGATGGAACCATTGAGGTTCATAAAATAGAGGCAGGGGGAATTCTAATTATGAACAACATATGTGTTGATCCAGAAGGCAGGGGCCTTTTCCAGTAACCAAGAGTTGCAGTAGCTTTGAATTGCTGCATTTGACTTTTGATAATAGAATTCAACGTGACTTCTTCTTCAATGAGGGAGGTGAGTTTTCTTGCAACAATGTCATCTTTGTTGTGTCAGATTCTGTTCATGTTGAACCAAATCATTTCCATGGAAATTTCACAGAAGTGCTTGAACTCCAGGTTGGTTTTATCAACTTGGGGGCATGTAAGTTAACAACCAAGAAAAGAGATATGAATTCAGAAATCGTCATAGAGGAGAATCTATCCAAGTTAAAAGACCATTTAGAAGTCAACATGATGCTATTTGCATAGTTGCATCTGAGAAATAAGTGATGAAGGGATTCATCTTCAGATCAGCAGAGAGGACAAGAGGTGTTCAAGATTGGGAAGAGGCGGTTCAGTCTAGTTCTAGTAGGGATGATGCCAGCAGAGTATCACCGTAGAAAAGTCTTCAACCTATTATGGATATTGGATTTCCAAATAAGATTCTTGATATGATGGGGGTTAAGGTTGGTAACAGGTTTATTAAGGGAAAGCAATGCACTTTTAGATGTGAAGACCCCAGACTTCAAGCGATTACAAATAAGGGAAAGGTTGTCAGGAGATTGGACAAATGGACTTTTGAGAATCTCTTTCATTGTATCTTGGTAGAACATTTTTTGAAGAATCTCAATTCCCCGAGTACTAGTTTCTTCGGAGATTAGATCAGAAACACAAGAGATGGACTCCAAAGGTATAAGAGGAGTATTAATGGTGGGTGGTAAGAAGATGAGTGGGTGTTATAGCAAGCACCACACATAATGAGAGGCCTTTGACTGAAAGATCTATCCAGATTCAAGAGCATCTGGATTTAATGGAAGTCATAGTGAGGAAATTCTTACCCCGAATATATTTAGATCTAAGCAATTTAACCCACGTTTTTTAGACTTGTTGGCAACGTGCCAAGTGCGTTTAGAGATGAGGGCATTATTATGGTCTCTTATTTTACTCGGGCCAAGACCTCCTTGAGCTTTGGGTCTGCAGATAGCATCCCAACTTTTAAGGGAGGAAATAATATTGTTAGCATTTCCCCAGAAGAATTTCATCATAAGACTATCCATTTTGGAACAGATGGAGGAAGGAATAGAGAAAGAGGACATAGTATATGAAGGGAGGGTTAGAGCAACAACTTTTAAGAGGCTAGTCTTGACTGCCGGAGACGAGAGGTTTTGACCTTTCCAGCCAGTAACTCTAGAGCTTATACCATCAATGAGGGGAATAAGGGTGGGGTTTTTGAATGTTGTTCTACAGAAATGAACACCCATATGCCATCCAGTGTGCACGCATTCCTAAAGATTAAGGGTATTGAGGATGATTTGCTTGGTGTTAGGGAAGCATTCAAGCTGAAATGGAAAAAGGATTTAGAGTTATTCATTTTTTGGCTACTCTATAGCGCAACTTGATCAAAGCACCTTTTAATAGTAAGAGAATTTCCTTCATTGGTCTTACAATAAATAGTAAGGTCATCAACATAGAGGATGTGAGTGATATAAGGACTTTGGTGAGAGATCTTAACACTAGAGATGAGGTGTTATCCTTATTTATAGAGTACCCTGCATTACTCTAGTCAGAATGCGGACAATTGAAAGTACATAACTTTACATTTTTCGTAATACGTTTTTCATATAAATGGACAAAGATTAACCCCCACGGTGAAACATCATATTTCTTATAATACATACTATCTTTTTAAAATTAGATCTTGGGATCTCTAGTCAATCAGGTTGACTTTTTCGTGTATTGACCTTATTTTACAATGGACATAAGTTACATTGATGTCTTTTCAACTTGATCTCTATCTAACTATTTGGTTAGCGAATATGCACCATTATTGTTTGAACTCACGTGGTTAATAGTGATAATTCTAGTTGAATGTAGTCATGTAACATTGTTGTATCTACAACGTGTGTGACTAGACTTATATCATTGTACAAAACACTATGTAACCTACCACATGTACACTTGTTATCATAATATAGATATATTGGTAGCACATGTTTAGCCCAATCAATGATATCTTGTAAGACATTATATGATCACGTGACTTTTTGTTGCATTTGTGTATTGTCACAAACTCGGATTCAACCATGGATCGAGTTGTTGTTGTTTGTCTCAAGAATTTTCATGAATTGCCTTTAAAATTTCCATGAAATGGATTCACTCTTAAAATGAATATGTATTCACTTTTTATGATCTTGTATAAAAGATATTCAATTTTAAAAAATGAATCTTTCGAGGACAATATTGTCTCTAGTATAATGCAACCCACGCTTGGGAGTATGTTGTAAGTACCTAACCTCTCTTATAATTATTCTTCATTGTTCGCTCTTGGCTTACTAGTGAATCTACTCAAGCGGTAAATTTTGTAGACAACGCATGGCCTTGCACAACTCAATAAGTACATCATACTTCCAAAAGCTCTAGCATATTCTTCTAAAGTAGCACTTTCAATTTTATTCTTGGATAAGTATTGGCCTATGCTAATCGAAATTCTAGTCACACATGTATCATCCTTGCTGTATTTTTCAAGAATTGTGTCCACATAGGTTGCGTGACTCAGTATAAGTTCATGTGGTGATCTCATAATCTTTATTCCTATAATTACATAAGCCAATTCTATATGTTTCATATGAATCTTGAATTCAACAAGTTCTCAATAGACTTCAAATTTTGTTTAAAGCTCTCCATAATATGTATGTCATTGACTTACTGTCAGAGATGATAATATGTATCTTATACACCCTTGATATTAAAACACTTGTTGCAGTCATTGATCGTGAAACAACATTTGAAATTATGACATTGTCGACCTTCGATTTACCCTGTTAGGTTCTTACTAAAGTCCATAGTGTTTAAAGACATTTTTTATGATTGGAGTTACATAACTTTAAACCCTAAACCATGTAAGTTTCTTCATGAGGATCTCCATTCAAAAGAACCACATTTTATTCAACTGAATGGACTTCCAGATTTTAAAGAGTAGCAATTGCTAGAATCGCTAATTGAATTTATTCTCATTATACAAGAATAAGCATGAAAGCAATCGATGTATTAAAACACTTGTTGCAGTCATTGATCGTGAAACAACATTTGAAATTATGACATTGTCGAACTTCGATTTCCCCTGTTAGGTTCTTACTAAAGTCCATAGTGTTTAAAGACATTTTTTATGATTGGAGTTACATAACCTTAAACCCTAAACCATGTAAGTTTCTTCATGAGGATCTCCATTCAAAAGAACAACGTTTAATTCAACTGAATGGCCTTCCAGATTTTAAAAAGTAGCAATTGCTAGAATCGCTAATTGATTTATTCTCATTATACAAGAATAAGCATGAAAGCATTCGATGCATTCTTGCAATTTATACATTTGACCACAAGTCTAGTGTTTTTTTTAAAAAACACAGTTAGAACCCTATGATTTTCATTTCTAAGGGAAGTCCAAACTATAATTTTATAAAATAGAATCAATCTCACTTTTTATGTCTTTTTCATTAAACACCAAAAATAGAGCTTACAATTTCTTTTACGCGTGAAGTTCAACTTATATTATGTAAGTCTAAACATCTGACACATATAAATTTCTTTTCTCCTAGAGTTTTTCTAGAAAGTGTTAAATGCCCATATGTGATCTTCACATTCTACTTCAAGAAGGCAAAATTTGACAAAATCAAGTGTTAAAACTTGTAACACCGATTATTTCAAGCAGATACATGTGATAGGTGTTTATCTTGTAAGTACAAATCTATGATGATAACAATTGGATAGCTTCAACTCTCTTTAATTGAAGTAGGATGCACAAAAATAAAAAGATCACACAACCTATATCGTCTCGTTTGATACCTAATGTAAATAAACCTTTACCAAGTTTTTCAAACAAAATATAAATAGAGGAATTTTGACAAACACTCTCGCATAATTTACCTTTTGTACGGTTAATTTTCTTTAAACACGACTTCGACATTTAGATTCACTTGTCGGATGGAGGATAAAATCTGCTTTTGTGCTAGTTTAGCTTGAGTCATCTTGTAGAACATTATAGATCTTGCCATCTTTTGAAAAACTCGAGTTGATGGATGTCCACACATATCCATAGGTGCATCTCTGATATGTAAATTATTTCTCATTGCAACTATTCAAAATCAACCTTATACTCACCTCTCTTAAATCTCAAATGAACAATTTAGTAGAAGGACTTTTTTTTTATGTTATCAATATTCGATTGTAGTTTTGTAGTTTTTTTTACCTCTTTTGTTTCAACTTGTAGTTATATATTTATTATTTGGCAGCAAATGCAGAAAATTCTCACTATTTGTTGCATTTTACCACTTCTGCCCACTAAATTTTTGGGCCTTGTCTAGTGGACAATACCTTTTTGAATTTTTTTCACTTTATGCCCAATCGGGTCCCGACCGAACTTCGTCCTTACGTGTCTGCCCCGTCAGCTAGGTCGCGTTCAACCTGTTAAATCGCACGTGCACGTGAGAATTTCAACACAACATCAACAACTTTTTATTTAATACAACAAAATAGAACTCTTACCACACTTTAACAAATCCCTAATATTGAACCAAATCCCTAAATTCCCAAAACCTAAAACTCAACTTCCCATATTTTTTTGCTTGAATCATGTGTGAGTCATCATCTCCCTCAATGTACACGTGTCATTGCGGCATTGCAACTATTCATCGACTTTTAATGACGGACGACAACCCAAGCTGTCGTTTTCATTGGTGCTTGAGGGGACGAGGTGACTAGTCCATTTTTCATTTGGCTTGATCCATTCCTATGCTATTGTGCACAACAACACTTCTAAAATAGATGTCTAATACTCTATTTTAAAAAGTTCATAAAAACTAACAACTACACCAACACAAAACATGCTCTCAATTCTTCATCCAAGCTTCTCTATCCCTTTACCCTTCCATTTCACCTTCTCTTCTTGTAGTTGGCTTCCATGATGGCGTATTCTTCTTTCATACACTCCTCATACTCTTTTTCCCATGTGTCATCCTTAGCTTTAACGGCTTCTATGGTGGTTGCTTCTTCGGCAACTTTTTTCATTTTAGATTCCACTCCTCTTGCTTTCTTGGTTCATCAAGTCATCGCTTTTCTTCTAGATTTTTCTCTTCGATCTGCCTTTGCTGCATACGACTGGTCTTATTTACCATTCGAACTAGATAATCTTTTAAATCAACAAGCTCTTTCTTCCATTTTTCTAAAAACTAATAGGTAGATAATTCTTCAAGCCCGATATCCATTTCTTTTAGAAAATCAATCATTATCGATATCCAAGCAAGATTTTTCAGTTCTTTAATTGTATCAAGAGACTTACATCTTGAGTGAAAAACTTCAGACGCGTTGTCATCAAAATTTTTTGGTTCACGAATATTTTTCTTGGGATACGTTTATAGAATATATGCGACCTTGCATGTCATTTGAAAGCAGTAATCTTCTAGTTTGGCTAGCTCAACGATTTCTTTCTTCTAGCAACAGATACTTAGCTAATTCTCTGAACTTCTCTTCTAATTTACCCAACACAAGAAACCGCACCTCTAAATAATAGATATCTCTCGTAGTTCCATTAAGATGAAAGTGAATTGCATGAAAAGAATCGAACAATTTGTCATCGACGCTCAACTCAGATGGATCTATGTCTTCTATTGAATGATCTCTCTTTTTCACTGTTGATAAGCAGAAGATCTGATTTCTATTTCTGTCACCTCGGGAAATGCCCTTGATCAACTGTAAAAGGGATGGAAAATGGTTAAGTTTAACCTATATTATTAAAATACTACAATTAACCGTCACTCACCGGCAACATCGCTAAAAACTTGATGCATGGCTAATAATGTAGTTTTCAAATAGGTATGTAATAAATTACTAGGCCTACAGTTTCGTACGTATACGGTCTGGTAATATTAAAATGGAGAGTATATTACACACCAAGTATCTATCTCATAGAAATAGTGTAATTATAGTGTTCGCTTGATAGACAATGGTATAAATAATAAGAAAAATTAATTAAGAAGGCTTTGATTATAATTAAATAACCAGAATTGATCATATTGATGAACTGTATTTGAATATCAGTTTCATAATTAATTATTATGTGATTCATAGACAAACCACCAATTCCCCTTTAGTTAGTTTCATCATGCTAACATCATATGCGTTCAATGAATTACCAGAATTCTAGTGCAACGCTAGTGACTCCTAAAACTCCACCGTGTTCATCTAAATATCTACTCATAAGGCGATCAATCTAAAAGTAGTAAATTTTGATAACCACTTCAACCTTCTCAAGTGCTAATTATATTGATTAATCAAAGACATGGGTTCGTGTGATCTAGCTTATGCGGGAGTTGCGTTAGCCTACTTCTAGCACATAAATCAAGCATGTGGGTTAGCCACGAGGCACGTTAGCGCTCATCGGGTGTATAAATCAAACATGTAGTATATAAAATGAATTAAATTTAAACACATAAGACTCAACATGAATTCATAACGAATTCTCCACTCATCAGGTGGGTTATCATCACCACTTTTCTCATCTTTTGGCTGCTGGTAGTACTGCACTTGAACCGTATAAATCCAAAACAAAAGGCAATAGTTAGTATTTTGAGTAGGTGAAACACATAATGCTTGTCATCTCCTTCTCAAGAAAATATATGATATACCTACTCTTCTCTTCCTTTATTTCTCCCTCCTTTTGCTGGTAACTTCTCAAACTCTTTTGAACATTTCATTATTCTATTGCGTTTGGAAACATATGTATTTGCATTGGAGGTTGGATCATTATGAGGGAAAGATTCAACTTGCTCGTTAGTTACCTATTCAAGAGTTTTCAAACCCATAAATCAACAGTCCAATACGTACTCCTCATAGGTACTAGTCATTTTCAAGTTTCTTGACTCAAGAATACTAATACTTACAGATGCTTGTGTACTATGCTCTGCCACCTTCTTGGCTGCTTGTCTAGATAAACTTCTTCTCGCAGTTTATACACCTCTATCTTCAGTACTTTATACACCTCTATCTTCGGTACTTGTATTCTAAAATAAATAACAATTGTAATAAACCAAATTATGAAACCAAATTTATATGAATGCTACATCATTAGACAGATTAAATAATGCTCACATCTTATTTTCTAGCATTTGAGGCTCCATGCATTTGCATATTTGACTTGTTTCTGGCACCTGATATATCACCAAATCAGTTACTAACAGTTGCCTGAGCAGCGAAAACAATTACCTAAGACACACAAGTTAAGACTTACCACAACTTGCTCATTTGATTGCATGTCAGAAGTAACAGAAGACCTCCTAGGTTACACTCATGCATAAAAGAGTAAAATAATAGACATTATAAACCATCAAACTCTACAAAAACAAGATAATGTTATTGGACTCACAGTTTAAGGTTTAGCAGGTTCCTTTGTTCTTCTTTTTTAGGCTTTTGGTTTACCACATGTCTTCATATTATGTCCCTTCTACCTACACTTGCCACATTTGACTGATTTTGCATCCTACCAAGCCTAGTTATCTATTTTTCATTCATTTTCTTGGTCTTCACAACATGAGTATCATCAGAACCCCTTTTCCTTGCATTTTTTGATCTAACAGCATGTCTCCCAGGTGGAATGTATTCAGAAGACCCCCAGATAGATGAGCTACTTACTCCATATTTTATTGGTGTGTACATCCTCATGCACATTTCATAAGTGTACCACTCAGACGCATAATCAACAGAGGATCCCTTTTTGTATAGTATTGCATAAATTGCATGTCTGCATGGGATTCCACTTATGTTCCATTCTATGCATGTACACCCTCCCTTGTACAGCTTCACACAGTGTATTGCCTGATTACTCAAGGATATCACCTGATACTTTACTTCATCCCACTTTCCTGGCACTCAACCTGAATCCCTCTCTTTATTCTTATTCAAAGACATGTCGATCTTTGGACAAAAGTGTCTCCCCTGGTTTGTAGGCTTCAAGTCTTTCCACTTAGAAGTTGCTTTGTCCTTTTTGGTTGTTACTCTGATTAACAGGTACTTCCTCGGTGGTTCAAGCATTGTAAGGATAGGCTTCTCCTTTGCTGGAAAGATTATGCTATTGAAAGTCGCACAACAATTGTTTAACATTAGATCGCATTTTGGTTTGTCACTGAAGTAAGATTTGCACCATTGGTGAGGGTTCTTGTCATTAAACCAATTAACAGCTCTCTCATTCAGATGCCTCATCATATGCATATCAGTCTTAAACTCACCCTCTATTATTTTGCTTGAAGCATTCCATACTGCATCAATATACTCATCCCCCCATTAACCCAACATAGTACAAATTTCTTATCAAATGCTTACACATAACCTATGTGTGGAATTAGGAAACACATCATGAAAGGCATTTATCAATCCCTTATTTTTGCCAGGCACAAAAGTTAAATGACCATGTTATCCTAATCCTAAATCCATATGTAAGACACTTAAGAATCAAATCCAGTTCTCATAATTCTCCGTGGCTACCACTACATATGCAATGGGGTATATGTTATTGTTTGGGTCCATACTCACAACAGTCAACAATATACCCCCATTAGGTCCCATAAGATGGGCCTTAACTATCCCAATGAAAGGCCTACAACCACCCTTAAACCTGTCTTTCAACCCTTTGAAACATATGTATATCCTACTAAAACGAAATTCTTCCTCATCATCATCAATACCTATCACTACTGTTGTACTTGGATTGGATTTTTTCAGTTCATCCGTATAGTTCCACAATCTTGAGTATTGGTATTTAGAAGTCTCATCTAACCTATCTAATGCATCAATCTTTGCCCTATAAGCCTGGTTTTTGAGACCTCATACCTAAGCTCCCCAATTGAATCAAGCCCAAATACTTCAGTTTTCCTTGTGGGGTATGCCTTGAACACATCCAGGTACCTCTCAGCCAACCAATGATTTTAATTTCAAGTTTCATTTTGCTTCCGTGGATAATGATTTTGGTGAAGGTGATGAAAGAATCCTATGTGAGGATGATGTGGCGTTCGATGGTATTTGAGTTGAAAGTGGAAAAAAAAAAGCAACTAAGAATATTGGCCCTCCTTGTGAAGAAGATTGGGAAGCGGCTAAGTCTTTTTGTCAATTTTCAAAACTCTTAATGAAGTTACAATGAAATATTCCAGCACTTTTCATGCGACCTCTAATAGTTTATTTCAAGAACTTGTGATGGTTCTAAAGAGTTTAAATGATTTGGCTAAAGAGAATGATTGCCATGTGAAGATGATGGCAACTAATATGAAGAAAAAGTTTACAAAATATTGGGAATCTTTTGATAAACTTAAATCTTATTGTTAGTTGCCACAATTTTGGATTCACGCTACAATTGAAGTTTGTGAGTTTTTGTCTTAATCAAGTATATGAAAAAGAGTAGTAGCATGCCTAGTTCAGTGGAGAAAATATATAGGGAGGCACTTGTCGGTTTGTATGATTACTATGAAAAATGTAATTCTTGAAAAAGTACTTCAAATTTGGGCATTAATCAAACCTCAGTTGATATGGATATGGATGAAGACTTGGAGGATGATTTGGCTTCTCAATTTGCTAAACACTTGGAAGAGGATGGACATAGCAAGAATCAATCTGAAATTGCTAGATATTTAGGAGAGACTTGTGAGGATAATGTTAAAACATTTGACGTATTGTTGTGATGGAAAGTTAATGCTAAAGAAAATAAAGAAGGATTTGTGCATAAATGATTGGCTTAATTGTATTGTTGTTTTTCATAAGTTACAACAGAACCTCAAAGTCTGCTTATATACATGTGCTCATTAAGCTAAGAAATGAAAATATTGTTAATTAAAGTACAACTGATCATTCAAGGAATTATGGTCGTGATTATTTTCATCTAAGTTAGGAATGATTTATTGACCAGCATTAATAGTGGAGAATTCTTGACGTGTCTCTCCAATCAAATCTCTTGCCCATTGATGCTGCAATTCAAACAGATCCCCCCCCCCCCCCCACATAAGAATGATTTGGTGCAACAGTCACTTCTTGTTGATTCCAATGATCGTGTTGTGTGAATAAGGTAGTATTTCCTTAATATGCTCCCTCAAACTTTGATGGGGACGAAGGCAAAGTTTGGTTCAAAAATAATAAAGTTTAGACTTGGACATAGGCTTCGTGAAAATATATGCGACTTATGATTTAGAGGAGACATATTGAGTGATCAATAAACCAAATGCTACTCGTTCCAATTCAATATGTTTTCTCCGAGCGTGAAAAACCAGATTGACAGTCATGTGGAGAGCATTGATGTTGTCGCACAAGAGCAAAGGTGGTTTTGAGATGGGAATGTGAAGATCACGAAGAAGAAATGTGAGCCATGTAAGCACAGCATGAGTGTGCGCCATATCTCGATATTCAACTCTGGGGCTAGAGCTTGATAATGATTGTTGTTTCTTAGCACACCAAGATATGATGTTATGACCCAAGTAAGTGCAATAACCAGTAGTAGAGCGTCTTGTAATTGGGCAACCAACCCAATCTGCATTGGAAAAGGCACATAGGTCAAGGCTAGTATTGGAAGTAAAGTCGAGGCCGAGATGGAGTGATCCTTTTATGTAGCAGAGTATGCGGCGAACCATCTTTAAATGAGATTGTGTAGGGGCTTACATAAACTGTGAGACAAAATTAACACTAAAAGAGATATCATGCCTTGTTAATGTTAAGTGTTAACATGGTAGAAAATCACCTGCTTAAAATAAGCGATAATTCAATTACCAAAATTACTTGGTATATTAATATTCATAAACGATACCGCATTATAACACGGTTCAAATACCGGTATACTTTGTTAAAAATTATACTATTCGTATATCGTAAATCACGACACACAGCTATCGGCCGAATTTATAACTAAAATACTACCCGGATTATGCTCGACTCGATATATTATTACGCGTACGATTTTATATTCGTCCTGGTAACATGACTTATATTCACATAATACCCAAAGAACACAACACGTGTCTGCTGACACATCTTAAATAGATAAGTTACTTATTGTGCTGCTTGAACAGATAAATAACAGTACAGATAATAACATAAAATAACTAATATTAAAATAACAAGATCCCAAACTTGGAGAGCAAGATTAAACTTCTATAACAGGGGGACAAAGCAATAGAAGAAGAAAAAAAGGATTTTTACAGAACTTATGTTCTCTACGGGAGAACAACTCCTCCCCTCGGACTCCTCCCTTTCTCTCTTATAATTTCACGAGGGCAACCCCTCCAACAAATACAAAACCAATTCATCCAATAAAATCGTCAAACACCAATATCCAACGCCAGAAACAAGAACTACGAGTGGCTTGATTCCCAATCGGGGGATACGTAGGCATCTCAGAAAATAACCGAGTCCAGCCGCAAATCAATAAAAGCCACCAATCTCCTCGGGTTGGGATCGACGTTTCGAACAATCCGTTACGCTCTTCGTCAAAGCTAGCAGGCACGACGAAGATACCGTTAACAAAATAATATTCGTTAATTGGGGAATAATTCCAAACCCGTTAACATTAAGTATTGTAAAGCACCGACAATTACACGATAAATACTAGGATCATCAAGTAGAGTAGTATCAGTCAACCCTTTTGTTTTGGACTCCATAGGAGTACTCATGGGCCTGCACTCTTCCATTTGACCGCCCTCAAGAATTGTCATAGCGTAATGTGTTTGCCATAATGTAAGCCATCTGGTGTTCTTGTGACTTCAATTCCTAAACAATGATGAATAGGTCCAAGATCTTTCATTGAAAACTCAGAGTTGAGTTGAGCTACAAAAGCATTGAGTTGTTGTTGATTAGATATTGTTAATAACATGTCGTCTACATATAAGAGAAGAATAATTATTCCGTTAGTAGAGTTATGAATAAATAGAGATGAATCAGCAAGGCTATAAACAAAATTATTATAAATTATGAATGTACTAAAACAAGCGAACCACGCCCGCGGAGCTTATTTAAGACCATATAAAGCACGTTGTAGTTTGCATACATAGGATGGAAAACTTGGATCTTGCATTCCATAAGGTTGTTCCATATATATCTTCAGAGATGGTTCCATGAAGAAAGGCATTTTTAACATGTAATTGACAGATTTCCCATCCACGAACAAGCGCGACAGTAAGAACAAGTTGTATCGTTCCTAGCTTAATGACGGGAGAAAAAATCTATGTGTAATCAGCACCATCTAACTGATGATAACCTTTAGCTACCAAACGTGCTTTTAAACTATCAACAGTACCGTCGACTTTAAGTTTAACTTTAAAAACCCATTTTGATCCTATCACATGCATACTAGGACGACGAGGAACAAGTTTCCATGTCTTGTTTTGATGGAGGGCAGCCATTTCTTCATCCATGACTTGTTTCCAACCATTATGTTGAAGAGCAGTGCGAGGCTCACGAATAACGTCTTTAGTACTAACATTTAGAGCATACTTGGGGTTCGATTTTCTAATGCCATCTTTTAGGCGAGTAAGCATACGATGTTCTGGGATGGTTGGAGGAGATAGATGAATATCTGGAGATGACGTATTTTCTGGAGGATGAGACAAATTATTAGGAGCAGGACATGTGACTAAGTTATTTTGATCACAAGGAGAAGGGTGCTCTTCGATAGGAGCATCAATACATGATGCATTTTCTAGTGGATGAGACGACTCATTAGGAGCAGCACATGTGACTAAGTTATTTGTATCACAATGAGAAGGATTCTCTTCAATTGGAGCAGCAATATAATGTTCTGTAAGTTATTTGTCTTTGAGCAAAATCAGGAGTATCAATAGGGGAAGGGACTTCTGTATCTAATGACGGCATTAAAGTAGAAGTATCATGATTAGATTTAGTCCAAGCATCAAATTTTGATAAAATCATTGGGGTATTAGAGACATCATGTACCTTTTTAAAAGGAAATACTTTTTCGTCAAAAACTACATGGCGTGACATATATATACGACAATAAAGAGGATCAAAATATTTATAACCTTTATATTTTTCACTATAACCAAGAAAGACATAAGGAATGATCTTTGGTTCAAATTTATTCTTCTTAGTATCCCACGTATAAGGAAAACACTTTGAGCCAAATACGCGTAAAGATGAGTAATTAGGATATGCACCGTATAATTTATAATACGGTGTTTCAAATTTAATGGAAGGGCTTGGTAAGAGGTTATTAATATAAACCGCAGTATTAAATGCCTCAACCCAAAAAGTAGTAGGAAGCCTACTATGAAATAACATAGTCATGCCTAATTCTGGAATACATCGATGACGACATTCAACCATACCTGATTGTTCGGGAGTGTAGAGACATGAGATTTGGTGTAAAATACCTTGTTGAGTAAAATGGCTAGTCAAGCGTGAGTTGACGAATTATCCACCACCATCAGAGTGAAAAATCTTGCTCCTTTTATTAAATTACCGCAAGATATAGCTTTCAAACTTAAAGAACTCATCAACAAAATCAGATTTGGATTTAATGGGATTATCCAAGTGTAACGAGTAAACTCATCTACAACACATGCATAATACTTAAAATTACCAAAAGATAAAACATGTGCAGGCCCCCAAAGATCACAATGTACGCGATGAAATGGTTCATTACATAAATGCTTAGAGTCAATAAAAGGTAATTTGCTAAGTTTCCCAAGTTGACAACTTTCACAAACATGTAACATTTTATTAGTACCATTGATACTTATTAAGCCTTTAGATTTAAGTAAATTCAACGTTGATGGTTGTAGATGTCCAAGGCGTTGATGCCAAAGATTTATTGAGCCGGAACAAAAATGAGTAGAAAAATAAGTCTCTCTTGGGCTTGTAAGCACATATAGATCACATGTACGCGTCCCTTTCAGCAGAATTTGTCATGTTTCTCGGACCTTAATAGAAAGATCATGGTTAGAAAACTCACAATTAATAGGATATTGATCGGTAAGCTGACTTACTGATAGTAAATTACGAGTAAGTGAAGGAACAACAAGAAAATTAGAAATAGGCAATTGTTTTTGTCCATCGTGTATTAAGGAATTTCCCACATATTTAATATATAACGGACTACCATCGCCAATTAAGACTTTATCGTTACCAAAATAAGGGCGAGAATTGTAAACCACACCCTCATTACCAGTCATGTGGTTGGAGGCACTCGTGTCAATTGTCCAATCTGTGTCCATGACACCAGGATCCAATGTTAGAGCAGCAAGAGCTTGTGGCACGCCTTCTTGATTTATATGGTTTTTGTAGCATTCCCAACAAATTGTTGCAATATGACCATCTCGGTTGCAAATTTGACAACGAACATTTATGTAAAGCTCACGTTCTGTAGGAGTCATGCGTCGTACCATGGGATTATTTTGACGAGATAAGTCTGAGTCTCATTGTTGATGGGTCAGATTTCCTGTATTATATGAAAACTGATTAGTAGAGGCCGCAGGTCGCAACCCACGGCCTTGAGATGTAAACGAAATTGAATTTCTAAATTGAGTGTTTCCCATGTTATTGTTATGATAGAAGCCCTTTTGTTGAGGAGAAGAATTTAGGCGATTGCCGTAGAAGGCAAAAGAATTGATTGATTGGTCAAAAAGACCTTATCATTGTTCAAAATCTTGGAGCAGCGAAATTATTTTTGAGTATGTGGGCATGGGTGGCTTTATCATGGAAGTTGTGAAGTTCTCGTATTTTGGTCCTAAGCTTGTCAAAAGGAAGAAAACTTTCTCTTTATCAGTAATAGGCCAACCAATTGCACTCAAGTTATCACAAAGACTTTTGAATTTTTGAAGGTGATCAATGAGTGATGAGGATGAGTCTTTTCGCATATATGTTAATTATTGGCGTAAAGTGAACTCTCGTTCTTGAGTGCTTTGTGTATATGAATCTTTTAGAGCATTCCAGACATCTTTTGAAGTCTCTGAGCCAATTACTAGGCCAAGAGTTGTAGAGGACAATGTTCCGATAATCCAACCCCGAATTAGGCGATCACGTTTGCGCCATTCGAGATAGGCAGGTGCATGAGTTTGTGTTTGTCTTTGAGTAGTGTTATTTTCAGTATCTATGGGAGTGGGAGTGGGAAGAAGAGCGGGTGGCGCTGCAGTTGAGCCATCAAGAAAACCCATAAGGTCTTGGCTTTGTGCGAATGACATCACTTGTTCTCTCCAAAGTGGGTAATTTTCTGGTTCGAGCTTGAGAGTGATGAAGTTACCGAAATTTAAAGATAAAAAGCCATTGAGAAATAATATCAAAAGAAGTTCTAAACTCACAAGGCTCTAGATACCATAAAGAAAATAGAGAAGGATTTGTGCATAAATGATTGGCTTAATTGTATTGTTGTTTTTCGTAAGTTACAACAGAGCCTCAAAGTCTGCTTATATACATGTGCTCATTAAGCTAAGAAAGAAAATATTATCAATTAAAGTACAACTGACATTCAAGGAATTATGGTTGTGATTATCTTCAGCTAAGTTAGGAATCATCTGTTGACCAGCATTAATAGTGGAGAATTCTTGATGTGTCTCTCCAATCAAATCTCTTGCCCCTTGATGCTGCAATTCAAACAAAATTTCCCCCACATAAGAATGATTTGGTGCAATGGTCACTTCTTGTTGATTTCCAATGATTGTGTTGTGTGAATAAGGTAGTATTTCCTTAATAAATGCTACTAGATTTCTCATTCTTTCTCAAGTTGCCAAAGATGTTTTGGCTATTCCAGTTTCATCAGTAGCTTCGGAATCTGTATTTAGTACGAGTAGTCGCATTCTTGATCCGTTTAGAAGCTCTCTTAATCAGGAATTGGTGGAAGCACTTGTATGTGGTCAAAATTGGTTGACGAGGTAAACTCCTCAAGTGCTTGACATTCAACAGTGTATGAAGATTTTGTCACTTGATGAAGTTGAGGAGAATGACACAATGATTCAAGGTACTATTTATTTATTTTTTAGATTAATATCGTACACAATTTATAAATTATGTTAATACGCCATTGTGTTTTTTTTTATAGAGGATAAATGTTTGTGTGCATCAAGTTCTAAAGCGTGATATTGTGCTAGACGGATGTCATGTGTTGTTGGAGAGTAATTAAGGACTAATTCTTATAAATATAATTGCAAATCTATTAAGCACTTATTTCTTCTTGTGTTGTATTGATCAACTTAGAGAGGGTGTTGTGTGTATTAGTTTTATACTTGATGAACATGTGTAGTTGCAAAACATGAATTCTTGTTGAATGAATGGTATTTTTATTGTTGGTATTAAGTAATTTCTCAAAATTATGCTTGTATTATTTTTGTTTAATTCCATACGTTTCTTTTTCCCTTCTCCTATAATGCAGGGCCATGTATTGGTTTTGTTGATTATGTTAGTGATTGTGAGAATTGAGAGAACACGAAATGAATTACTGGACTATGCTTCTTTCTTTCTTTAAACAAATATTGTTGTTGATGAGCTGTTGGGGTTTTCTAGTATTACATAATGTTTTTTTTCAATATGTTGATGAGCTCTGGCTGAGCAATTGAACATTTTGATTCAATTCTTTTTCTATAGCTCTAACATTTATGATTATTCTTCTTTGTTGAATGTTTTCTAATATTTTGAATTCTTGTTTTTTTTCTTGCTTAATTGATTGGGTCTTAATTCTTTAGTTATTTTTAGTTTGAGACTATTAGTAGTATTGTTGCATAGTTGGATTTATGTGTGTAAATTAGGTACTATCGTTACTTCACTTTTTTTCTTGTGTTATAACCCGCCAATCCTCCTACCCAACCCGTCACCGCATGGTTTCATTATTAAAATCACCCACACTGTTGAGATTTTTGGTAACCCGCCATAAGTGGGTATGATGTAATTTTTTATTACCACCCGCAAATATCCGCCCGTGTACACCCCTAATCATGAGAATCAAAAATTGTTAGGAGAGTTACTCTCTGGATACATTTGTCTTGGTTTACACCAACAGCTGAACGGTTCAAGACATCATGTTCACTGATCAGCTAAGTAAATCCGATGTATTCCACTAATGAAGATTCAAAGCTAAAAACTACCTTTCTTGATTTAGTAAGATTTCTGCCTGAACTCTCTCGAATGTACACATTGAATTTTCATTCATGTGGAGGATTGTTGAAAAAGTTGGTTTATACCAATATTTGATAATTTATTTGTATAAGTTCAATTTTATGAAATTGGAAATTTTCTTGATTAAAGTAATCTACGTTTCGTGTAGATGAATCTAATATATTTAATTACTTAAAACCAATTTGGGATGAATGAGAAGTTAAATATTGAAAGTAGCTAGATGAACTAAAGTTGTCTTGAAGAAAGAAAAGGAAATGAGTGGGAATATGAAATGTCACATCCCACATGGAAAGTTTGAGCTAAAATAGTACACCATATTTGTTGTTTTTTTGCATAAGGGTTTGGACCATTTGGGGTACCACATGTCTTTGAAGGGGGAAATGCCTAGATGCTACATGCCATGCTACAAAGCACACACGCGCACGCACGCGCGTCGTTGCCGTTTGGCCGGCTCTGCCGCGGTTAGGGTCAATGTCGGGTCGTGGGTCACGGGATGTGGGCCTAGGCTTGGGTTGGGCTTGGGCTTGAGTTAGAGCTAGAGCTTGGACTTGGGCTTTCCTTATAATATTAATTTTTTTGGACAAAGTTTAATTAATTAAATAATTAATTATTCAAATATTAATAAGTAACAAATTAAAAAATTAATTAAAAACGTGATGAGGTGTAAAAAGCTACTGAATCAGTGTGTCCAATATGATGAAAATCTGGTGATAATATCTAGTTAGAGAATAGTCACCTACACACACTGTTACACTGTTAGCAAAAGCACAACCACATTGCACACGAATGGGTGCACCATCAGTCGGAAATGGTGTGAAATATGGCGGAGAAGTTGTGATGTGGAAAGGATGACTGTCCGCTACTTCGTCATTTTTCATTCAATTCAATGCAATTCTTATTTCTTTATGCTTTGTTTCGAGAGGCCAAAACATTTTTTTGATTCATCATTCTTAATATTTGAAGTATTGCCATATTAAGAAGATAGTCGTTGCATCTTGAAAACTGATTGCCGATTAAAACGTGAGTACCGAGCGAGGCAAATATCGTTTTAAAGGGCACGCGTTCAACTCTTGCATCGACTTTAAATTTCTGGTTTATTTTTTTGAATTACACCCGTTACAATTTTAAAACTTTTTTCTACCCTTTTGTTGATTAATTAGCATCGTGAAATGACTAGTTGTTTGACGAGTGTCGGATTATCTTGACTTTCTTGTATTTGTTTCTGGGATTGAAGTTATGCCTTGTACTTTCAATATATTATTTATATCCTTTGTCCGATAAAAAAAAATTAACTTATATTATAATACATTTTCTTATACTTCAAACCTAAATCAAAAACATACATCTTGATGCTTCATAATAATAATTGTTTCCGACTGCAATTAAGTTAGTTAAGAAACAATCATCTCTAAATGATCGAACAAATACATGAAAAATAAAATTTCTCCAAGTGATTTTATTAGATATTCAATAAGTATAAATTTACGTTCAAAGTATAAAAAGAAATTAGATCATAAATGTAATTATTTGGAAAAATATTAGATGAATTTTAAAATGATTGGAGTTAAAATAAAAAACCCAAAAAGTTGAGGCCGAGAGGACAAAACTTGATAAGAAATTTATTAAAGGACCAACATTGAAAAGACTATAAATAAAGGACATCAAGCTGATTTCGAGCATCATTAGAGAGCAATTTGTGATTTTTTTCCTTAGATTTGTGAACTCTCAAACTTCATAGCTTCGTGAAAGTACGTAATATAATAGTTGAAGCAAATATATAACGTTAAGCAACTATAATAAAACACTGGTGATTTTGTTATTCAATGTGTTATCATCATATTCTTCCAAGTTTTGAGAAGTTTAGCTATTTTCTATAATTCCATAAAAAAGTTCCTGCAAAATAATTTCAAACAACAATTCATTTGTCATTTGGGTGGTGTAAGGTCAACTGGTCACGTGAATTTCTTTTATAATTTATTAGCTTCTTTACAAGTTATATGTTTCTAGTACTTTTTTTGTTAAAAAATGAAAATATTTAGATAAAATTTATATTACTCATATCATGCACCTTTTTTAACTTTAAAATATAAATTGATATTATTTTTATTATGAATCTTTTGTAGTTTTCTATGGATACTAGTTTTAATGATTTCTAGCTTTGTAACATGAACTATATATATATTTTATATATACGCACTCACGCAGATCTATCAATGAAGAGAAAAAAAGAGAGTAAATCCATCATAAATATTGGGCATTTATCTTAGCTCGTCATAAATTTTGTTCTTAATCTTATCTATTTACTCGTTATCAAAAAAAAAAAAAAAAATCTTATCTATTTACTCCACTATAATCACTGTGAACAATCGGATTAGCCTTATTTCGTCCGTAATTACATATGGGACAACAATATTGAGATTTTGACCCCAAATCAGGGATTTGTAACTGCCTAGTCTATGATTTTTACCTATGGCATCTAAAACCCTAATGCGTTTAGAGGAAGTCGCTCCTAATTAACATTTCTTTTTGATACTTCTCTTCTTTCTTTCACACTTTCCTTCTTTTTTTCTTTGTCTACTTGCGTCTTGCTTGCTGTATTGTTAGACAAATTAAACAAAAAAACTACTATGCTCATTTTTCATGCTTAACATAAGAAAAGTTTCCCCAAAAACATGACATAATAAACACAAGTTTCGCAGAAATATGCCAAAACTATTATAACATTTAATTATATAGATTTATATTCACACGGGTAATTTTATTTTAACAAAATGATTTTTTCTTTTTCTTTTTCTTAGTTATAAAATTGGAAACAAAAACGTTTTAACATGTTTCCAAAGTTTTTGTTTTCAAATAAAAATAAAACTTATCTTCGTTCGTATTTTTATTATTATCATGAAATAATAATAATAAGAAGTCAAAAATTGTAAGTTTTTCATATCAAAGAGGTTTGTTTGTTTTCCTTTCCCTCCTTTTCTTTTCCAGCAACGAAACTGAATTAGTAAAAAATTAGGGTTTTACCTGTCCGTCAGTCCGCCATGACCGACCAGACCAGGCGGCGGAAGAAGCAGAAGCTCACGCCGGAATCTCAATTCCGGGCGGCGCTTGACCAATGCTCCCGAACCAAAAGCCTCTCCGCCGCCGTCGCCCTCTACGAATCCTCACCGCCGCCAATTCTCTCCGTCAGTAACCTCAACTCTCTCCTCTACATATGCTCCAACTCCCTCTCCAATCCGGAAACGAGACAATCGGCAATCGACTTCGGATTTAAGATTTTCCACGACTGCTGCGGCAAGGAGAATTTGAATTTCAAGCCAAACGAGGCCACACTCACGGCTGTCGCCAGGCTGGCAGCTGCAAAAGGCGACGCTGATTGCGCGTTTCAGCTGGCGAAGAGTGTTAGTGATTATTCAGTTGCTCCGAAGCTGAGGACGTATGCGCCGGCTTTGATCTGTTATTGTGAGTCTGGTGCCGCGGATAAGGCGTATGAAGTGGAGGATCACGTGAAGTCCGTGGGACTGCAGTTGGAGGAGCCTGAGCTTGCTGCATTGTTAAAGGTGAGAGCATTTTATTTTTTAAGTCAATTATTTCGATTTCTTTCCAGTTTTGTTAAGTTACCTTTTTCGTTGTATTCGATGCGTTAAGATGTTTGTATTGACGATTGCATTTTTGTTTATGAAGGTGAGTGTGGAGACAGGAAAGGAGGAGAAGGTATATGAGTACTTGCATAAGCTTCGAGGGGCACTAAGTGGCGTACACGAGTCTACGATGGAAATTGTTGAGAGTTGGTTTAGAGGAACTAAGGCTACTGACTTGGGTTTAAGTAATGTGGGCCTGGATCTGGTGAAGTGTGCTATCGTGAAGAATGGAGGTGGGTGGCATGGATTGGGGTGGCTTGGGAAGGGTGAGTGGATGCTACGAAGAACACATATTGCTTCAGATGGAAGCTGCTCTGCCTGCGGTGATCACTTAGCTTGTGTTGATATTGGTAGAGTCGAGACTGATAAGTTTGCTGAATCGGTTGCTTCTTTGGCCATGGAAAGAGAAGCGCAATCAAATTTTATGAAATTTCAGGTAACATAAACTGGTTTTTCCTCTATTTTATCAAAGCATTTATTAATTCTATTGAAGTCAAATCAAATACAGTCGTGGTTCAAATTCTAGATAAGTTTAATCCCGTTATAAATATAAATACGGACTACTGGTGCGTAAACTGGGCCGCTTAAGATTTTTATCTTTTTTCAACAAGGAAATCAGGACAGTTGAGATCATAGGAGTACCTGGAGGATGAAACAAGTTCTTATCTATTTTGTTATGCTATAATTAGTGCAAACTCAAAAGAAATCAATACATTTTGTTTAGGATTTTCTTTTTATTAAGATGGCTTTGCTTTAAATATTCTTTAAATCCATTATTTTCCTCAATTGACTTGAAGGATTGGCTGGACCAACACTCTGATTATGAAACTGTGGTAGATGGAGCAAATATTGGACTGTACCAGCAGAACTTTTCGGAGGGCGGTTTTAGTATTGAGCAGGTTGTAAATTGTGAAATTGTGTTTTTCCTTTTCTTTTGTACTTCAAATTTAACAACTGCCGCTCACTGTTTTCCTTCCTGAAATTCTGTAGCGCAGCTTGATGCTGTTGTGAAAGAAGTGCATGAGAAGACCAAAAAAATACCACTTGTTGTGATGCATATCAAACGTGTTCGATCACTTCTAGAGGATGCTTCTAAAAGAGAGTTGATTCAGGAGTGGATTGATCAAGGAGTACTATATGGAACACCATATGGATCAAATGATGATTGGTAAATTTTCATGATATCAAGATTACCAGAATTATTATTTTAACTTTGTTTCAAGAACTGTAGATATGAAAAAGCTTTGTAATATCTTGTTTGCTGCACTTATCCTCATTTTAACCACCCTGTTATATTAGTGCGCTTAGTGGTAACTGGTAAGTAAGCTGGCTTTTTACCCTCCATCACATGTAAACTCTGCCTTGATATTTAGCACTTGCTTGGTATCTTGAAGTTGAAGCAAAACTTCTTGTCTAAGATATGTGCCAGTGATATGTTCTGTCACAAATCTACATGGATTTTCTTCCCAGAAAGATGCCTCCTATCTTCATTTTTTGACCTTCTTCCGTAATTCAGGTATTGGCTCTATGCTGCTGTCAAACTCAAGTGCTTATTGGTGACAAATGATGAAATGAGAGATCACATTTTTGAGCTACTTGGTAGCCAGTTTTTCTTGAGATGGAAAGAGAGACACCAGGTAGGAACTTTACTGCCGTCTACTTAGTTTGTAATTAAACAATGAAAAGCTAGGTGAACCATGTTGACACTAAAGATGCCCATTGATGAAAAAAACTTAAAAACATTTTTCCCATAATGGCTTATAGAGTCTACTTTTCATTTCCCTTTCCTCAAGTAATAGCTTTATTTTAAAGTGACATTAGTCATAAGTAGTATGGCCTAGTGTAGCTGTATGAAAGTTTCATAATTTAAAGCATGGAAAGCTCATGGTATCATTTAACTGAAAATTATAAATGATGTGATTCATGGTTAAATTGAACAGTGCACTTTTTCTAGAGCATAACAAATAGAAAGATTTAGGCCTCAGTATGTAATCTGTTGTACTTGAATGTAGAAAAAGTTGATGTTGGAGGCTGAACTTGCTAGGTGCAAGTATCTCATTGCCAAACTTAGTGGCAATGGTTTGTTTTAGTATTGATGAACAAAGCAAGAGGGATATTGAGTCCGATCACTGAAGAAAACTGATCGAATCATTAAAAAGAGAAGTCTTGTAAAGGTGGTCAAGGACATGTGAATTACAGGTATTTAATAACGCAGCGATACATAACGCACCCTGAGAATGATTCGGGGGATGCACGTATCTGTAAACATATTTTCTTATAGTAAAGTTGGTAACTTTATGCTTTCATTTGATGAGAACTATAAAATACATGAATTACCAAAACATGTTACTCTATAGCTATTGTGAAGCTATTTGCGACCAGAATCTGGCCCATTTTTTTAAGGTAATACGAAAACTTGGAAACAGTATTTTTTTAGCACTAAAACAAAAGCCTTTCGTACCATGAGCTTTTAGAGATATGCCTGTGACTTTTCATTTTCTGCAATTCTATACTAAAGACGTAAACAACGAAAAGATATAAATCTCCACATCGAGTGCAGTGGTAATTTGCTTCTAAGGGGGTGAATGGGCTTCTCGTGCTTGGACTAACATTTTGCTTGGAACTTCGAAGCAAGTATATGCTTTACCATGAATACATGATATATTTACGACACGACATTGGGATAGAACTTAATTCTACCTATGCAGTAGAACGACCTTCCTAAACCAATAGCCAAAAAGCAAGGGTACAAGATAGACAAAACAAGGTGGCTTCATAGTGAGAAGAGGGTTCCTCATATTTCAGAGGCTTTGTTATGGTTTCCCAATATATGACTATCAGAGTATCAGTACAAATTATCTGCAAGTTTCACATCTAAGTAACGCCTGATCCTTTTCTATAGGCAAGGATCGAACTGCATTTGTTGTTTACGGGAGCTCCTTCCACTGGTATAACCTTATGGACCCGCCACCATTGGCACAACTTTAATCCAAGAAACTCATCAAACTGTTGTTCAGAAATGGACTTTCTTTCTTTGAGTTGTACATTAAGCTCTGTCAAGCTGTCACTACTACGAACACTTCATCGCTACCTAATTAATTGTAGTTTTGAACTTCATGGTGCTTTATCTGCATGTTTGGTTAAATGCTAGGACTTAGGACTGTCTACTGGTGGGGTAAGACCCAGAGCATGTCAACTGTTGTGTTCAGGTATTTGTGTTTTAATTGGGGGTGGGGGTAGGGGTCGAATAGCTCTAGTATATTTTTGTTTTCAGAATAAAATGAAATGAAGTTAATGATGCATTCTACTGGAGTTTAATGTAGGATTTGGAAGTATGTTCTGGACACAAGGAAATCTCAAGCTTGCTTCCTCGTAATAAATGAAAATTGGTGGAATTTAGTATAGTAGAAGCTCGACACTATGATTAGGATTTTACTTCAGCTATTCAGATTTCCTATGAAAATGAGAGTTGCATGTTTCAAATCTTGTTTAACCATGTTATTAGTTAGAATGATGGTTCACTATATCAACGTTATCTGGCAGTGAAGGCCTTATAATTGTTTTTTGTCTGCTTTCTTTCCACAAACAAGTACATCGATTTGTAATCTTAAAACGAGGGCCCAATAAATAAAACCCGGGATTTGGTTGCATGATAAGTTATCCAAGATTATGAGCTTATATAGTTGGAAACCTGATACCTTTTCTTGTCATGGTCATGGTTGGTCTGTTCGTTAATGGTCTAGCTTCCTATGTTGCTTTCAGTTAATGTATTTAGCCTCCTATGTTGTAGGTACGGTATACATTTTCAAAAAGTATCCCAAAGCTAGTGATGCCACCTTCATATTCTGTTGTCATACAGGTAACAGCTTGCGCCTCTTTCTGTTCATTGTTGTTATCAAGTTTATATGCTTATATATGTTACAATTCCAAAATAATATAAGATATATTTTTCTCTTTCTGTCAACCCTTCTCTCCGCTTTTGCTCATAAATAGAGGACCTAGCACTTGCTATTGATCATGAAGCAAACATCTTGTTTTGCCAATTGCTCTAATAATGTTAGCAGATCAAAATAGTAAATATACTATGGTGTCCAATTACTATGAGAACATTATATCATCGGCTGAACACTAACTTATTCCCATTATTTGGTCCAACTTCTCAGGGGGTAGGGTAGTGGGGGCAAGGAAATGTTGATGGTGTTTGCCACTAAATAGAAGTTTTTCGAACTTTATGCCAAAAACCAAGGTTTGACTGCATTTAGAATTTTGAACTGGTCGGCTCTATTTTGAATCATATATTTCATAGGTAGAAGTTGTGATAAAGAGACTGAAGATATATATACAAACGACATGGCAGGCTTAAATTGGTCATTTGTTGCATGTCCAATCTTAAGAATAGCAGCTCATTTAGAAGCTCCATACATATTTACCACTCCTCTTAAAGTGTGAAGATTTCATTTGAGGTTCCTTAACCTTGAACTTTTATCGTGTGGTCTAAGAGCCTAAGACCTATACCACTGCAACACTGCCTTCTTGTTTGTCCATTAATCCATTTTGATATTGATTTTTTCCATATCAAATATTCATGTCGAAATATACTCGTGGAGGATGGAACCATGATTTTACTTTGAAGGAGAGGCGAATTATTACTAGTGATTCTTTAGTTCTGGAATGCAAGCAACTGTTGCATTTCTTAAAAGTATAAATATTATTTTGTGATTAATTACTCCATTCAGATTAAATTAGAAAGTATAAATATTAAGTTGAAGTCTCATTTTACTTTCCGTTAATGCATCACACTATGTATGAAAATCATTTCCACATTGTTTCATGAGTTGAAATGTTATGATTTTCATTCTCTGCCTTTTCAACCAAGATCCTAACATGCTTAGTTCCTTTCCACTGTTTTCTCGAATTTTAGGAATCTGAAAAAGGATCATGGCATGTGCCCGTAGCAGGAGAAGCTACAAATGAGTCCTGTAGAAGTTGGCTCTGTGTCACACGATCATTATCTTCTGAAGCTAAACACAATCTTGAAGATGGTAATAACTGAACCAATAGATCTAGTTTCTGAGAAGATGATTACATTCTAGCTGGCAGAAGAGAAAAAATGTTAATGCAGCGGGGCGAGGTTGCTAAGTTTTGGTTAGTCCTCATGATTGGGATATTATATATTGTTAACCTATTGTAACACAATTTAGGGTTACGGCTCATTAATCTATTATAAAAGCCATTGTTCCAATGACCAAAATCTATATTTTCCTTATTGGTAAATTGAAAAGAAAGTCCAAAGAAAAACTCCTTTCCTTTGAACCCTCAATGCTACAACGAAACTCAATCTAAAATGTTGCTTGAGTATTGAGAATTAGTGGATGGCATTATGATATTTATTCCTGCTAACTTCGAGGGGTAATTTGCAATATAAGTCCCTTTAACTTAAGAATAGTTACATATAGTAGAACGAATGCAAAGCTAGTTCTTGTTGTATATATATAGTAACTTGCTTAGTTTTACCATCGACCCGTTTGTTTTTTCTAAGCTTGTACTTCTTACTGCTTTCGGCACTTTTTAACATATTTTTTTAGAATGATTAAATCTTTACACTATCCTTATAGATAAATTTAATTCTTGTACGAGCAATTGTTGAAGTAATGTGACCTCCCAAAAAAGAAAAAGTAATGTGATTTGACATTTTTAATATAAGTTAAACTGGCTATCTAAACTTTTGAGAAAAATAAGGAAAGTGACTCATCGTATCTCAGTGTGAAGTCTTTTAGTGTGATTTGAAGTGACTCGTCGTATCTCAGTGTGATACTCACAATAAAAGACTTCTATATTTTCTTGCATCTACATCTAAGAATAGTCAAAAATAGTCGAAAACCTAGTTAGAGAGCAAATCGAATAAATGTGCATAGTTTAAGAGAGTAATTGCTTATTAATTTTATTTAAGAGGCAAGTCGCAAAGACGTGTATAGTTCAGGGACTTATGCTTTTATCCCTTTTTACTAACACCTGAGTTTGTAAAGCATAATCCATTGCAAAAAAGTTAAAGGTTTACCCGTACATACCATAAATGAAAGACGAGTAGAGAAAGTTGTTGCTCAATCTACATGCATATCGAATGAGTTGGTGCATTTTCTAATATAGTAATATACCACAACCACACTAATGGTTGGTAGATTATTTCCTAAATAATTGTTGTGACAAGATAGAAACAGAGTTTTATCACTTTTAAACTAATTGGATGTAGATGTGAGAAAGTATAGAAGTCTTTTATGAATTGTATTTCACAATCATTAAAGAACGTTGGGTTGTGTTGTATGCCCAAATAGTACGAAAGACTTTTATAGGCAATAGAGCTTTTTTATTTTATGGGCCAAAATTACATAAGTGGTAAAAGAGTTTTGTACTAAAAAAATCACATTTTGCAATGTGGGTATATCTACCTTCACACTTTATTTCTTGGGAAAAACGAAAAGATAGACCCCATATATTGGCTCATTTCCAGTGTTATACCCAACGTTTAAAAATCTGGAATGTTGTACCCAACCTTTGCATTTTGAAATTTGTTGCACCTAGACTATTATTCTGGCCAAAAAACGTCACAAGTCAACTAGCTAACGTCATCAGTGAAGGGCAAAGTGGCCATTTCATCTTGAAACCTGAATAAGGAGGGAAAATGTGCGAATTTTGTTATTTTTCCCAAATTCACCCCCAATTTCACAGAACCTTAATCTCGCAATCCAGCCTCAAAATTCTTCAATAATTCGACACGATTCCGTTGAAATTACTTACCTAAGAGAACGTTGAGACAATGAGCTAAAAAATTCGAGACGAAAACGCGGACTTTCCCGAAGGATCATTGATTCCGAGTTATGGTAAGTGGGTTTTTTGACAGTTTTTTTTTGTTTGTTTTGTTCAATGTAGTTGTTTTATTCCATTCTAGTGTACGTTTTTGTCTTAGGTATGTGAATTACATGTAGTTTACTTTGCACCAATATGTGAGTTGTTTTAGTTTAGTATTATTTGTTACTTTTTGTATTGTTTTTGCTTGTTAGTGATCCAAAGTGTTCCCCACCCATATGTACTTTAACAATAATATACTGCATGTCCTAAGGTTTTAGTTGATTCCCCTTATTATATTGGTACTATTAATATTTTAAGCTTATTCTTGTTTGTTCTGTACATGTACTGATAGTGAGTATTTCACTATTATCATGCACCACTCTAGAAAATTGATGAATCTTGGGAGGGTGTGCCACTTGGAGGGTCAAGTTAATTATGTTGACTACTACACTGAAGATGATATGTCCAAGCTTGAGTTGATCAGTATGACTGTTGACATAGGCCTGAGTGAAGACATGATGCTTTTTTATAGGGATGATGTTAATGAGTTATCACTATAATTGACATGCATCAATGACGACAATCATGCACTTGAAATGGCAAGAGTGGCTACTCAACATAGGTTGGTTGAAGTCTATCTAATGAAACTAGTATTACATGTTGCTGCTGATGATTCAGATGATAGTTTCGATGATGATTTAAATGATAATTCTGTTGAAGAAATAGATCCCATCTCCCCCATTAGTGAGTCACTTGATTATGCTGGAGATGATGAAGGGTGTTCTGAGTTGGAAGCTGAAGAAGAATACCATGATGAGTTTGAGGCAGAAACAGATAAAGGGAATGGTAAAGTGGTATGTGGTGAAGGGCTAAGTGATTATTTTGGAGTAGAAACTGGTAAAGCTGGTAAGGCTGGTGATGAGGAGAGAACAATGAGGGAGAACCAAATTGTTGCTGAGGTAGTACATAACACATATCTTGAGACTAGAGATGCTGGTGTTGTAGAGGATAGCAATGTAGGAGAAACCTCAACTGCTGGAGCTGCAACAGAAGACACTAGTCATGAAAATATTGGTGCTACTTCCACTGTTAATGATGGGCTTGTAAATGATGGGACTTTACCCAGAAGTCCAAAAACTGGAAATGATGCAGAGCACAATGAAGGTAGGCAGGATGGACTTAGGGATTTACCTAGCTTCATTAGGGATAATTGCAGTCCTTTGGTGGCTTCAATACTTGATGTTGTTGACAGTGATGAAAGTGAAGGAGAGGTATCTCTAGGGTTAGATTCTGAATATTCTAATGGTTTGGTGGATGAAGACAATGAAGCAAAGGAAGGTGATGATCTATTCACTTCAAGTGTGGATATTGAAGCTGAATGGCCTGGAGCAGGAAGAAAGTCAGTCCAACACTGCAAGTAATGAACCGACTACTGCAAAAGAGCCTACTATTTCAACAACTACTACATCATCCAAAGGCAAAGAGACAAGAGTCAATAACATCCAGTGATGCCAGAGAGATGTACAAGAACCATGATGTATATAACCCCACAGTGGACATGGCCAAGGTTAATTCAAGTTGACTATGTGCTTCCAGGACCCTGGTCACCCGAGGGCTGCAATCAGAAAGCATGTCATTTATTTAGGCAGATCAGTTAGGATGATCAAAAGCAATTCAAGAAAAAATAGTGCCAGGTGTGTTGATGAAACATGTCCATGGTATATTTATGCCTCAAAGATCAGAGGGAAAACACACTACAAATTAGGACACTTGAAGCAAATGTTACTCTTGTTTATTTTGATTTTTATTTATCATAGAATGAACATGTAGTAGGCACACAAGCCTGATTAACGCACCCTGCTCCTCCTGCTAGACCAACTACAGCTTCTCAGACCTCATTAGTGCACATACTACTTCAAGAACAACTACAGAATCCCAAACTGCAGCAGCACCTGTGAAAAAGAAAAGAATTGTGAAGAATTACTACAAGAAGCCTAAGGTAATCTAATCTGATCTCATACATGTAGCCAACTAATGTTTACTTATGTTGTTGATGTCTTAACATTGGTTTTATTAAACATAGGATGCAAGTGTGACATCAAGTATACCTCCTAAGCTACGATGCACGTATACACCTAAAAAAACTAATGATGCTGTATCGGATACGTATTCGATACCGATATACTACCGATACACTACCGATACGAATCTGATACGCCACGTGGCGTATCAGTTAATTAAAATAAAATAAAAATTCCCGATACATATTCGATACATATTTGGGGTGTATCGAAAATATTTTGGATCATTTTTATAAATTTTTAAATTGATGGCAACTTCAATAAATACCACCTACAATTAAAAATTAAAATAAAATCATTTAAACTAATTAGTAGTTAACTAACTCACGATCATAATTTTACTTTTCTCACTTCTAATCAATATATCTTCTTTCTCAAATCTCAACCCACCTCCACCAAGACACCAAATCCATGATTTTTGCCACCTTCTACTCGCCCACCACCACCTTCGCAATTCACTATTTTGTTATTACCGCTTTTATGAATTAATATTTTTGGTATCAATTTTTACTTATGAATTAGTGTACTTATTATGGACGTGTCATTTAATTTTGGTAATATTAATATTAATATATATTTATATATATAAACATATCCTTGCCGTATCCGTATCGCCTATTTTTTGAAAATTCATATCGTCGTACCCGTACCGTACCGTATCTGTATCGCTGTATCTGTACTCGTGCAACATAGCTCCTAAGCAAATAGATGTTGGTCCTTCAAACACATAGGCAACATGTAATGTTGGTCCAACTATGGCAACACATGATGATGCTCCTTATAGGGACACAATTAATGTTGATCCTCCAACTAGGCCGAAAGGACAGAAAAGAAAGCTACAAGTAATTAGTTATAGGACATTTGAACAATTAAAGCCGTCAACTATGACAGCCATGATTCTATTTTTTTTTACTAATGTTTAATATCTCCTTGTAGGTGGCCCCAACTGGGAGGAAAGGTAAAGAGCAAAATGGTGGTGCCATAGGTGGACCATTTAGGCCTCTTACTAGGGGTCAGAGAACTCCTACAAAGGACACAACTGATGCAGTAGTGCCTACTGCTCCAGTGATATATATGCATGTAACAAGGAGCCAGACACCTTATAAGAATTATATTGCTAGTACTGCAAAGACAGTTGAGAAGAGTAAGAGAAGATTGTTTCCTGAGCAACCACAACCAGCATCAACTTTTCTGATATCAAGTAGTGTACCAGCATAGACTACCAACCAACTTACTGCTCCAGAAAGGAAAAAATTTAGAGCTTCTACACCTAAGAAGAAAGTTGGTGTTCCTAAATTAATGTGCAGAGAATGACATTAAGGACTGGTGAAGATAGATTAGTTTAGGTTGTTTTGTATTATGTATAATGTTTTGAGGTTAGAAACTAATGAATGCTGAACATGGTAGACATATTTTGGAGCACTTAGCGCGACTGTTGGTGGAAGTAAAATGTTGGAACCATGATGAAAGTGAACTGCTGGTTTTGTGACATGTTGCTGATGTAACAGCTGTGTCTGCTTCAACAATTTTTGCTTATAATTTGTCTACTGGTTTTGTGACATGATGGTGATCAACTTCTGCCTCAAACGGTTGATTTTGGCATGAATCTCTGCTATAGTAAACTCACTGTGCCATCGCAACGCATCAATCTCAAATTTTATGAAACTTAAACCTCTTTCCAACGCCCTCAAATCAAGGATTCTATGCCTTTCTCCGTACTTAACATAACTTAATCAACAAGTGAGTCTCATGATGTCGAGTAAACAGTGGATCAAGATACAACAAGCGCACATCATTGTTCTTTGGTATTTCCATTTTTCTTGACAAGCAATTTGGGTAGGGAGAGAAAAGAAGATAAGTAATACAATTTGCTTCAATATATGTGTTTAATCGGCTATCTTATAACACTAAATTGGTGACATTTGGTATAGGTGTGTGCTTTCATTTTTTACAAGACTAAACACAAAATTCAACAGTTACAACTTGAACAATTGGCAAGGAGTTGCAACCATTCAAATTCTGGTCCATAAACAAAACTAACAATACACAATCTGATCCATAGCAATACACAACCTTATTCAACAAAGACTAACAATACACAGAAAATCGGATATCGCCAAAACACAAAACAGAGACTAACAATGCACAAGAAAATATTATTCAACCGAATAACCTAGGACACTAAATTGACCTGCATATTAATGCAACAATGACAACCAACAATGCACACCGTATAAGTTTCTTCTTTTTCTTGGCCCTCCCCAGTTCATCCATCTCATCCTCTAGTTTACGCGCCTTACGAAGCAACGCGGGGTTAATTTATTTCGATCTTGCATACATTGGTGGATCAATCCAAACTCAATAGTTGCAACCTCCAATTCTCTGCCAAACAAGTTAATAAACACGAAAAAGATCAAGAAAAAATAAAAAAATTAATAAACAACTTCAAATTTTGGAATAAGGGCCAAGTCGAATACCTGATGTTTGATGCATTGTGAGAACCTATGACCCGAGTTGTGGTCGGTCCATGAGGTTTCCGTCGACGCCCGTTGCCCACGACACAATTGAGAATTTTCCATGCTCAATTCATCGAATTTTAAAATTAGGGATTAGGGATTTAGGGTTCTAAGCATTGGGGGTGAATTCAGGAGTTTTAAATCGTTAGAGCCGTTAGAAATAGTGAAATACCGATTTTACCCCTTCAAAAATCAAATTTTGGCCGAAATAATAGTTTAGGTGCAACAAATTTCAAAATGCAAACCCACCCCCACATTGAGCCTGAGCGTGCTTAAGTGATGCATCTGTTTAGCACACTTGACATTGATTTAGATCAATTTTTTTATTTAAACAAAGTTTAGGTATAAAACAATTGAGATTGAATTAGATGGGGCACACGCTTGAAAAAATTGCTTGTGCTCTTGTAGCTCTCTCTCTTAGTAGTTCCTAGGTTTGATCCTGGTTCTTTTGTGCCTTTCTATTTGGCTTTTACAGTGCTTGGTTTTGTTTGTATGTGACCGTCCTGTTCCTTTTTTCTTTGTTTTGAGTGTTCTGTGTTTTATTTGGCCCTTTCTTGTTTCTTTCCCCCTTTGTTTATTGCTGTCCCCTCATTGTCTTCCTTTCTGTGTTTGTTTATTGTTTCTTTTTCTCAGTGCTTTCTCTTTGTTTATTCTCTTGAGGGACCACCTTATGGTACAATGAATGACCCTATTAAAGATCTCACCCACCAAACTAATAAATTAGAGTGTTCATCTGATCTCAATAATCGTTCCTTTTCATCTCACTCCTCCACTTGGGCCGTTATTGCCCACATCATTGCTGATAAACCAGTTAACTCCTTTGCTGCCAAAAACTTCTTCATTCGAATCTGGAACTGCAGAAAAGAAGTCAGTGCGAACGTCCTTCAACAGAATACTATAGCTTTCATCTTCAGAGACAGAGCAGATCTCATCAGAATTCTTAACCTCAACCCCTGGAGATTTAACGGGTACCGCGTTAACCTGCGTGAGTGGCCAGAATCACTTGCGTGGCAAGAGGTCCCTTTAACCAAGGTAATTTTCTGGATCCAAGTATCACGTATCCCAGCCTCAGCCTCAACCCTTGAAGTAGCTACTGAGATTGGGAACAAAGTTGGCCTTTTTATTGAGGCGGAGATTCCAACAAAAGCATCGGACGAACAAAAGTGGAAAAAAGCTTTAAGAATCAAAGTTGAGATTGATTCGACAAAACCTTTGGTCGACGAAGTCATTCTATCTAGATCTGATAGAAGTGAAATAGTGACGGAAATCAGATTCGAAAAATTAGAAGATTTCTGCTTTATCTGTGGAAAGCTGGGCCACAAAAAAGACCAGTGCAAGGAGGATCTCCTATCGCAGGTGCCTGATCCCAATAATTTCCAGTTTGGTCCGTGGTTAAAGGTTGAGAGCTTCCCTGTTCCTAAACCTAAGAATCGTATTGGAAGAATCTCGACTCAGTTGAGTCAAGAGAATCCAGAAGATCACCCAAACACGAGTTTGACTCGGGATGAGTCGTCTGACTCGGCTAAAGAGACAGCTGGTAAGTCACCTACCTCAGCCACGTGGATCAAATACCTCCCTCAGATTAATCCAACGGCTATAAGTCATCCAACGGCTGAGATCCAATCTGGTCCATCAACGACTATCAACACCTCTGAAGAAGCCAACCAGAACAGTACTGTCACCCTCACGTGGTCAAGTACTGACACCAGGTCAGTTGTTAATGCCCTAGCCTCTCCCTTGGCAAACCTTGAATCCCTTGACCTAATTAAAAACCTATCCATATCCCTTTCTAAAAGCCCATCCCAACTACATCCTCAGATCAGCCCAACTAGCCACAAAAGACCCAGACCAGAGGAGATTTTTTACGAGAACTTACCAAGGCCCAAATTCCCTACAGCAAATTTCGGTGCAGGCAGAAAACCAAAAAATGGTTTCTTCAAGCCCATTCACTTAATCCAATCCTCACCATCATACTCCCTTCCTCCATTTGATCCATCTCCACCTCCCATGTCACCAAACATAGTTATCTCCTCCCAAACCGACAACTCATCAACTCCGCCATCCTCTCCTAGAAACCTGACCACCTCCCAATCAAACTATCCGACAGGCTCTTCGGAGCCCACCCCTGAAGTATGAAAGTGTTGGCGTGGAACTGCCAAGGCCTGGGGAAGCCGGAAGCAGTGGTGGCGTTAAGAAATCTGTTGAAGGATTTTTCGCCGGATATTCTTTTCCTCAGTGAAGTTAAAACCAGAAAAATCAAAAATATTTTTCGTTCTCTTGATCGAGCAGCCCTCTCTAACCACCACTTTCTCCCCCCATGTAGGGCTTGGTGGTGGCCTTATTTTGGCTTGGTCGTCCTCTCTTTCTGTTTCTATTATTTATTCTTCCTTCTGGAACATCTCCGTATCAATTAATCTCAGCCCCAACATTTCCTGGTTCTTCTCGGGTATTTACTGCCCTCTTGTCAATATACTCAAACCCGATTTCTGGGATCAAATGAACGCTCTAGATTATGGTCGTGTGGGACCGTGGTTGGCAATAGGTGACTTCAATGACATTCTCTACCAATCAGAGAAACAAGGTGGCCGCTTTTTACTCCCCCTTCATCGGAGTCTTTCAATTCTCGCCTACTCCATCTTGGTCTCTCTGACCTCGGAGCTAAAGGTATGACTTTCACTTGGAATAATCATCGTTTTGGTGGGCCCAACGTTCGTAAGAGGTTGGATAGGGGAGTTGCTAATTCCGACTGGAATATTCTTTTCCCTAATGCTAATGTCACAAATTTGCCTGCTATTGGTTCTGACCACTCTCCTGTGCTTTTATGTACTGATGCTTTTTCTTTGGCGGGTAAAAAACCCTTTCGTTTTGAGCATATGTGGCTGTCCCACCTCCTATGTCATGATATTGTGTCCCAAGCCTGGTCCATAAATCTATTAGGCTCGAGTCAATTTGTTCTTGCCTCTAAACTGTCAAACACTAAGAAAGATCTGAAAAAGTGGAACCATGAGGTTTTTGGTCACTGTCAAACCAAAGCAAATGCTTTAAAGAGTCAAATTGGTGTGCTTCAGAACTTTGATCAATCCGTTGTTAACTGTCTTGAGGAGAAGAGGCTGTCATCAGAATTGAAGCTTACCCTCTCTAATATTGAAACTCTTTGGAAACAAAAATCAAAAGTTAACTGGTTGAGTGAGGGAGATGACAATACTCGATTTTTTCATCTTACAACAGTATTCCATGCTAGAAATAATAGAATACACTTCCTGAAAAAAGATGATGGAAATTTTGTTTTTGATTGGAAAGGAATTGGACAGTGTTTCATTGATTACTATAATTCTTTGTTTTGTTCTAACTTTGTGGATGCAGAACACTTGTCTTTTCCTACTGATCTTGAGAATTTGTTCCCCAGAGTCATATCTGATGCAGAGAATACTAGACTATGCACAACTCCCTCCCCTAAGGAAATCAAGCAAGTGCTTTTTGATATGAACTCAATGAAAAGTCCTGGACCTGATGGCTTTTCTCCAGGCTTTTTCAAAAACTTTTGGCCTACTACAGGTAAAGATGTGGTTAAAGCAGTGAGGGAATTCTTCAAAAGTGGTAAACTTCTTAAATCAACCAACCACTGTTTTATTTCTCTTATTCCTAAGAATGACAATGCATCAACAGTTGAGAATTATAGACCTATAAGCTTGTGCAATGTTACTTTGAAGGTTATTTCTAAGATTCTTGCTAATAAGCTTAAATTTTGCCTTAATAAATGTATAAGTCCTAATCAATCAGCCTTTGTTCCTGGTAGGGATATGAGTGATAACTCTATTATCTCCAGTGAGATTATGAATTACATAGCTAGGACGAAAGGTAAGAAGGGGGTCATGGCCCTGAAAATGGATTTATCTAAGGCTTATGATAGAGTTGAATGGAAATTGTTATTCCAAATCTTAACCAATTTGGGTTTCTGCTCTACCTTTGTTCACTGGATTTCTGAATGTGTTACTACTTGTAGTTTCTCTTTTATTATAAATGGCTCATCCTTTGGGTATCTTGCTCCTACTAGAGGTTTAAGACAGGGAGACCCCATATCTCCCTATCTCTTCCTTTTTTATACTGAGTTGTTGTCCAGAATGTTATTCAAGGCATAATCTGATTCTCTGTTCAAGGGGATAAAAATTTCTAGGGCATCCCCTTCTCCGTCTCATGTTCTTTTTGCTGATGACCTCTCTATTTTTTGCAGAGCTAACCTGGATGATGCACTCAATGTGGATCAATGCCTTGAGAAGTTCAATAATTGGTCCTCTCAACTTGTTAACAAGAATAAATCTTTTGTGCACTTTAGTCCTAATGTTGATCCTTCTCTTTCTCATGCTATTCTAGACTTACTTGCTCTTAACCCATGTGATCATAAAGCCAAACACTTAGGAAGTTATTTTTGTAAGCCTAGTTCTAAGAGAAAGGCCATGAATGACCTGATTTCTAAAGTGGCAAATAAATTCTCTAATTGGAAAGAAGCTAACATGTCTCAAGCTAGCAAAGCTGTCCTGATTAAATCTGTGGCTCAACCTATCACTGTTTTGGCTATGCAAACTTGCATGATCCCTAAATCTATATGTGCTAAGATTGATCAATTATGGGTGGGGGGTTAATAAAAATAACAATGTGTTTGCTCTTAAAGCTTGGGATGATATATGTTTACCTAAAACTAAGGGAGGGCTATGGTTTAGAAAAATGGAAGATTTTAATCTTGCTATCTTATCTACCAAAGTCTGGAACCTTTTTGTTGCAAAACACAAGAACTGGGTGAAGTTCATCACTTTTAAGTATCTGCCTCATACTAACATGTTGTCTCCTCCTCCTTTGCCAGCCAATGCTTCCTGGTTTTGGAGGGATGCTCTGAAATGCTGGGATTTTATCATTAAAGGAACATGTTGTATGGTCTCACCAAAGTCTAAAGTCCCTATCTGGAACCAGCCTTGGATCCCAGGACTTGAAGGCCACAAGCCAGTTCCAAAAATGTCAAATGTGGTCCTGTCTACCACTGCTTTGGTAGTGGGAGACCTTATTCTTCCATCTGGAGAGGCATGGAACTCCATTCTTATTAACCAGCTCTTTGATGATCTTACATGCCAAGCCATTTACAAGATAGAGCTCTGTGACTCTCCTCTTGATGGAAATCTTTTTTGGACTTACTCTTCGACATGAGTCCTCTCTTCCAAATCCGCCTATAATTTGATTATTCAATCAAATCTCATTACTGCTGATGACATCTTTTGGAAACTGCTCTGGAAGTCTAAATTGCATAATAGAATGAAACTCCTCTTATGGAAAGTGTATAATAATATTCTTCCTACTGCTACCAGAATTAACTTGAGATTTAATGTGCAGGATCTTCAATGCAAACTTTGTCTTAATGGAGATGATTCAACTGAGCACCTTTTCCTGGATTGCCATCTGATCAGAGCTGTCTGTCTTGCATCAAAATGGAGTCTAAAGCTGGACCAAATCCCCTCAGACAACATTTACCAGTGGATCAGATCACTTGTCCACAAGGAGTCTCCTCTTTTTCCTTCAAACAAGAGGAGGGAAGAGTTCCTTATTTTCTTTACCTGCTGCATTGATTTCATCTGGAAAAGCAGGAATAAGCTCTTATTTGAAGGAACAAGGATTGATCCTTTACAGATCAAGATGGTGGTGGAGTCCAATGCAATGGATCATACAAATGCTCAGTTGTCCCAGAGAGTAGCTAGGAATGTATCAGGTGCACCAAAGAAATGGAGACCCCCGCGAAAACCTATATTCAAATTCAATGTGGATGCGGCCTTCTCAAACAGCAAAGCTACAGTGGCGGGAGTCTGTAGGAATCATAATGGCTCTATTTTGTTCTCCTTTGCACATGGCAAAGTTGCGGAGGATGCTCTTGTAGCCGAGGCGTTTGCGATTAAAAAGGCTTGCAATTGGTGTAAAGCTCTTAAGATCAATAGAGCAAGTTTTGAGTCTGATTCCCTTCGTGCGGTAACTCTCATCAATAACGTCAATCTCTTGCCAGATTGGACTATTTGCCCGATCATTGAAGATATTCGTCGTTGCCGGGAGTCGAATCCTTTTTGGTCTTTTAATTTTGTTCACCGTAATTGTAATGAAGCTGAACACAATTTGGCTCATTGGGCTGCGTCAGCCGGCCATTTTGGTCCCATCCCCCCCGAAATCCTACCATCCAATGTCTTTTGTGATGGAGGTTTCCCTCTTGTTGACTCTTTACATGTTAGGGCCAGTGTTTAACGGCTCGCTTTTTATTTATCTATCAAAAAAAAAAAAGAATTAGATGGGGCAGATATAGTCTGTCTTAATATTCAATCTTACGATTTTGAATATCTGGAATTAAGTTGTGGAAATATTTTCAGACAAATTTAAAGTGTCATTATATATTCAGTTGATCCATTGTTTGGGATCTATTGGACCCGGGCTTCCTGAAAAAAGATGAGCTCAAGAAATCATGATCTTTCATATTTGAGCCACTAGCAAGAAACCCCCCTGTGTTATGGAAAAGAGGCAAGAAACCCCCCTATGAAAATAAAATAGGCAAAAACACCCCCTGTGTTAAACAAATTGTAGCTCACAACCCCCTTTTCTTTCTTTATACGTATTTTCACCAGAAATGACTCATTTACCCCCAAATTAAAAATAGTCATTTCTTCTCCCACCATTTTTCCCATTTTATATTTATGCTTAATTATTTTTAAAAAAAATATTGGATTCTTGAACCCATCTAATTATGTTACTGTAAATTTTAAAATTAACTTATTCTAATATTTAAATGAACATATATTTTCGTAATATTTATTAAAATATATAAATACTTTAATAAATTAAATATAATTAAATGAAGATTTTTTTTAATTAGTGAAATCCAAAAAAAAGTGAAAAAGGTCATCTTCCCCACGCAGAAATAATTATTATTGGGCAGAAATAATAATTCTCCCATTTTTTTATACCGAAAATAATTGTATGTAAAATTTTGTTATTTCATGTGATGAGCTTCTATGAGTTTTCTAAATTTGTACTATTTTAATTGTACGTAAAAGTCCAAAAGAAAATTTACATTTCAAAATATGTTAGAAGAGATACATTTCTAAATAAGAGTTTTACCGATAAATTTTTAACAAAACTAAAAAATTACAGCAAAAAATGTAGGCAAAAGTCTATTTTTTTTTCTTCAGAGGGGGGTTTTTTGCCCGTTTCAAATAACATAGGGGGATTTTCTGCCAAAAATCCTACTAAGAATAAGGGTAGAAAAGTCATTTTATATGAGAATATTAATTCCCACTCTCACTTCTTGGCAAGTGTATCACACTCTCGTACAAAGGGGGGTTATTTGCTACGTATTTCAATACACATGGGGGTTTTTTGCTTCTTTTCATTTCACAGGGGGGTTTCTTGCCTGTTTCGAACAACACAAGGGGGCTTTCTGCCAAAAACCCTTCATATTTTAACTTATTAACTTATCGGCTGCCTTGCTTGAGGAATAGTGTCACATGGCGGCGGCAGAAAAAGCCTTGTGCCCCAAGTATTATTTTATTTTTGTTTAATCAGAAGAAACAATGAACAAAAATACAGTTTTAGTGATTAAACAAACGCAAAGAAAACACTAAATCGCATTTAATCACTTAATTACACAGTTTTAACTGCTGCAAAAACTATTCCCAGATTTTCAACATTCTGGCTCTTATTTCTGAGTTGGGTTCTTAGGTGTAAAATACAAGCAATTATATTGTTTTTAGTTTATGGGCTTAAAGTGTATTGTGAAAAACGATGCGATGTAACTCTTTTTGCACAATTGTGGGAGTGATTTACGCTTTAAGAAAACTGGATTTCTTGCGCATTTTAATCAATATAATTTAAATTTGATCACTTTTAATAATAAAAGTAACTGCTATTGATTTGGTAGGAAAAGTACTCCCTCGAATTGATATTACAAATACGGGGAAAATTCAGTTGTCCATACAGTGTTCACTGTACTCGCACTCTTGAGTCTTGACCGACATAGGTAATACGTAGATGCACTTTATTCCAATAATTAATCTGAGAAAGGCAAAGCTGATTTAACCAATGTCAATCTTGAGCAAAAAATATATTCCATCTTTACTAATAGGATATCCCACAAGTAGCAACATACTATCAAACAACTCACTTATATATATGTGGTTACATAATTCATACAATTTTCAAACAGTATATTTAATACAATGAATTTTTCGAAAGGTAAAAAACAATTTTCATATCACACTTATAGTAATGTATTGAGGTTAATTATTTCATCATTTGAAGACGTATTTGACTACTCCAGGAAGGTGAATGTTTAAGAAATAATCCTCCCAGTTAATGCTTTTGGAATCAAAGTAGAACACATCAGTCTCAGCTCCACTTTCTTTTGCTGCTCTTCCAAGTCTCTCTGTATTCATATCATCATAGCTGCCAAACAAAGTGACACTGTTAGATTAATTTTTTAAAGTTACTTAATTTTTGAGTTCATTTGTATAATTACAAGCCTACAATCTAAGGTGTAGTATAATGAGGTAGCCGATTTCTTTAAAAAATATCTAACATGTATTTGAAATTTTGAGAAACAAAACAAGAAAGAATATCTGTTGTATATTCCTTTCATTTCACACAGCACATTGCAATTTGTAGTAGAATATTCAAAGATTATGTATATATATGCATTGGCTTAAATTCGTAATGACATGACTTTGTTGAAAGTGAGAGACACTTACTATCCTTTGTAGAACAAGTAAGGTGCATAGAGTTCGATCAAGCGCATCACGGACTTGATTTTGCGGAACAGGTCAGAGTACAGGCCTTGAAAGTATTGGCAGCACGCCGTGTTCACTATTTGGAGTCCCTGGATGACAATCACAACAAAAAGGTGGTATAAGCGCAATAATTTAGGAAAATTTAGTTCTTTTTAAATAATTCCACCATATAAACAATCTTAATTCATTCATCTCCAATACAAAATTAAATGAGAAATCAAGTCAAACCTTCAATGGAAGTAAGTAGTGAAGTGCCATGTATCTCTCAAAACTATCCATTGTGTTCAACACTTTGATCTTCCCAACTATGACAGGCTTTCCATCTTTGTTAATCCAAGGGTGCTTCGTAAAGTAACGTTGACCGTAATCTTGAATCCACGAGTACTTCACAGGGTTTGAGACAGAAGATCCAACGTGATAAATAGTCTCGTTAGGCTCATTTGCATGAGCCGCCATGGCCACGATCATCGCATTCACCACCATGTCGGCTGGGATCTGCATTGTTATCATTCAATCTCATTAAATAATCATGTTAAAAAGATATCTTGGCTCTTTAGGGAAAATAACTTGTGCAGAAAACGATACTTTTTTCTCGTTTGAAATGAGTAACGACTCTTGAACAGAAGTAACTCACCAAATCTATTATGGTCTTGGGGTCACCAAGAAAGCAGGGTAGTCTTCCTTTCCCGTATGCAACAGCTAAGCTATCAATTGTTCTGTATTTTAAAAGTGTTAATTAATTGTATAGCAAGCAATATTAGGATACATGCATAGTGAATTTATAATACTGAAAATGTGGGTGCTTACAAATATGTAACTTTTTAAAGTGTGAAATTGTAAAAAATGAAAGTAAATTAGAATGTTAAAAGTGGTGCTAATTGATTACCTGATCCCTTCAACCCAACCAGGGAATGGTTCTTTGTAAGTACTTGTCACAATTGTGGGACGGACGATCACAAGAGGAATGTCTTCTTTCAACTGCCCCAATAACATCTCTCCCATTGCTTTGGTGAAAACATACGTGTTTGGCCATCCAAACTTCCTTGCTCTGTAAATTAATTAAATTATTGCGACATGGTTAAATATATAATTCATAATAATAATTCCAAGTTTGATTCTTAAATTTAATATTTAAGGTAACATGAGCATTAAAAATACTAATAAATATTAAGTGTTCATGCAAGATATCATGAGGAGATATATATGACATCAGCTATAGGACAGAATCTAAATTTGTTATCATTTAGGTCAGAAAGTTGCACCTAATAATTAACTAAAGTTATAGTTTATTAGGAAAATAGAAACTAACAACTTCTGGTATTGTTTCTGAGCTGCACGCCTATATAAACTTTCATGCTGGTAAGATCTTGTTGAGGATGCACGTAAGCAAAATTAGGGACTTATGAAATTGACTTTTTTTTTTTTTATCACAATTTATCAAAATTCAAAACTATGTTCAAACAACTTTGCAAGCTACGGACATTGGTCCTAAACTCTAAATTTTGGTTGGACTTTAACTACCTGGAAGTGAAACAGTTTTTTTTTTTTTTTTTTTTTACATAATAATAATAATAATAATAATAATAATAATAATAATAAATGATAACATGTGATAGGAAACAAGCCGCATTAGAAGAAAATTGATGTGTCGTTTTGACGTATGCATTTTCGTTAAATTTCGCTAATAGCTAAGGAAAGAATACAAGCACTATACTACATTATATTTACATTTAAATGTTATGAAATTGATTCAATAAAGATCTGCACATCAAATAAAGATACAATTATTAGAATTAATGAATTACCTTTGAATTCCCAAATCTTTCATGGATGATTTAATAGAATCTTGTGAAACATTATCAGCTTCCAAGTGTTTAATAGTCTCATCAACCAACTTCTTCTCTGCATCAATATCTAGTCCTGATACCCCGTTCAGTGTCTCACCCATCTTATAGGGACTCTCCAATATCAATCCTTCCTTCTCACCAGATACATAAGCTGGTCGTCGAATTAAGTGAAGTTAATTTCAGCTATATTGATCTTTAATTATTAAAAATCTTAATAGCACCATTTTGATAGTTTTATATCGAAAGACACGTTAGGTTAACTACCTGTTGATACATGTAAGAGCACCTTTAGTTTCTCACATTTTTTGGAGAAATTTAGTACATGCTTAGCTCCCAGTGTGTTCAAACGAAGTGAAACGTCATATCTGCATGCAAATTAATGACCAAATCACGTTATTTCTTCGAGCAATATAATATAATCGTACAATTAAAGTAATTAGAGAAATACAAAACTATATATAGTACGTATACCTTTCATCAAAGTTGGTAGTTGCGGCTAGGTTAACCACCACATCGACTTGTTTCCACATCTCTTCCAACAAACCTGAATCCTTAACCCCCAAATTTTCGCATGTAATATCTCCAGGAAATACTCTCACTTTTTCTGAAAGAAACGAATTCAAGTTTCCACCTTTTTGTTCCTTTACAACCTTGAATAAGTCCTTTGCTACAAGCTGTATACACGTAATTCAAGTTATTAAAAGAAAACTACTCAACAAAAAAATGATACTCAAAGAAAACAAGCGTCAAAGGAGAAAAGTTTATAGTACCTTTGGATAATATAATTAATTTGACAAAGTATCACATGTAAATAAATAATTAAGAATTATTGAAATGGCCATTTTTGAGGAAAAACTATATCCATTTTAGAAAAATGCGCATAATTGTTGTTCATTTGGGTTCTCATCTCAGCACGTCCCTCATATACGCCTCTCACGTGGAGACTGTAAATCTTTTTTACACCTAGAAAGATTTTTCTCATAGTTGGGTGGCAATGAAATTTGAATAAACAGGACATCTCTATCCTCCGAACTCTGATGTCATGTTAGTTTTATCGTCTCATCTAAAAACTCAAACTTATTAATTTCGAGATAATTTTCAACATTTGTTACCTCGGTGTTGAAACGCAGCATGGCAGATTTGTTATCAGCAGCCCTCAGAAGCAGATAGAGTTTCTTCACATTTGGCTGTGTTCTGAGTATCTTCTCAATAAAAACTGCACTCGTCATCGATGTAATTAATTAAAGTCAGTATACATTTATGAAAAAAGAAAAGATATTTTGTGTTTGTGTTGTGAGAGATAGCTAGAGAGAGAGAGAGATGAATGCATTACTCTTTGCAAGAAAGCCAGTGGCACCAGTGACCAGAATGGACTTGTTCTCCAAGAACTGAAGAATGCTTCCACACTCCATTTTTTAGCTCAAACTCAAAAATTGATAATAAATTGTCTTAGTAATATAAGTTAGCAAACAACAGAAAAGAAGAGGGAATTTTATAGTAGTATACGTGATTTGATTATGAGTGCACGCAAAAAGTAGTTGTGCTCTCTCAATGTTAATTTTGAACACTTTTTGTATGCTTTGTTTTGCCTCTTAGTGCTTTGGTTGTATGTATATTTATAGGCCATTGGCATATATGTTATGATCTGTACGTGTTTCTTTGAAACAGTGTTTATCTTTAATTTTGTTTTTTTTTCTTTCTGGTTAGAGGCTTCCAACGTTCCAACCTACTGGCTCACCTCATTAATGATCAGTGACGAATACGGCAACCATTTCTATTTTTTATATCCCAAATTAGAAAGAAGGTAGCCGACCTGGTCCAATGAACGTCTTGGTTGACTTAGCAACAAACTAGGAGTGGAAAAACTAATAAGTTTGTTATTTGAGTTTATACATATACGTATAGTATCTAATTATAATTCTTCATTTTAGTTTAGCTCAGATGGATTATTATGATGGCATTATCTAAGTAGTCCATAATGTACCTTTAATATATAATATTTCACCTTTGTCGATAGATAAAATATTATGTTATTATGACTTACAAAAATGCAGTTGTATTAGAGTCTAATAGTTGTAACCATAATTACGTAATTTTTTTTTACGTCGAGAATATGAGGTGCAATATTGTCACTATGACAGATTTAAGTTTCTACTATGTCAAATGTGGTGCAAGAATCTCCAAACTATGATATGAGGATGCAAGAATCTCCAAACTATGGGCCGGGGATGGAATTCCAAATCAGCGACGGTAAATTTCAATCAACGAAACACGAAAGTAATTAATAAATATCAACCAAATCTTTCATTGCGTGCCAAATGAAGCTATGTTAGACAAAGATTATTGTATAATAAGACATTTACCCTTAAGTTAAATAATGACATTAATAAATAAATGTTAATTGGTCTTTCCTCCTCGGATCCGCTAGTCTGGAAATAGCCATGTTGCGTATAAACTTTAACGATGCTTCTCCTTCACCTCCAAATATTTACTTACTTTTTATTGGCAGAATTATTGAAAATGCAATGTGACTTGCATTTTTTGTTTTTTACCCTGTAATTTTTCGAGCCGATAAAAATGCTCAATAACTCTCATTTTCCCCCTAAATCTGCCTTGTTGGGCTTTCACTGGCCCGAGATGTTAAAAAATGCCTTGTAACTAAAATATTTGACAAGTTTTAATAATTTGATCATTTAATTTGTAATTTTTATATTAAGTCTTTAACAACTTAAAATTATAACAAAAAATATTTAAAATGTTTAATAAACTTAAAATTAGAAGTAATGTTACTTTAAACAACAAAAAATACTAAAAATTAAGAGTAATATTACTTAAACCAAAAAATACTAAAAATTTTGTATATTTTTTTCTTAATTCAAAAATTTATTTAATTTTATTATATATTATCACAATCATAAAAAAGTTATTGTATAATTTTAACTTAATTAAAAGGTTTATCTTAAATTATTTAATATTAAATATTAAACACGAATATTAAAATGGTATATATTTTTTTTCCAATTCATCAATAGACTTAACTTAATTTGTCTAAATTATAAAACCTTCTTATATAATTCTAATTTAAATAACTTAATTTCTCAATAAATAATAAACTAAAAAAGAAGAAGAAGAAGAAGAAAAAGAAAAGAAACAAGATTCGTACCCATAATTTGGGATTAAGATTATCATAAACCCAACTTTAAGAAAATATTAAAACTGAGAGAGTAAAGCAAAAAAGAGAGGTATTTGAGTTATTATCATTATATTGAAGTAGAGAAGAATAACACCTAAAGCAAATTACAAGTTTCATTTTTATTCCTTCACATTTGGTAAATTATTTATGCTTAATTTTGGGATTTCAAGTGGTAAAGTTTAGATCTTTATGGTGTTTTTTTTTTTATTTTATGAGTGAGGAGCTTAAATTTTGAGTCTTTGTTTTCTTTCTGTTTCTTGTTTCTTTTCTTCTTTTCTTTTTTATTTTTATTTTTTTAAGTTTATTAGTTGTTGAGGAATTGAGTTATTTAAATTAGAATTATACAATAGGTATTTATAATTTGGATATATAAAGTTAATTCTATTGATGAATTGAAAAAAAATATATGTCATTTACTCATTTTAATATATTCGTGTTTAATATTTAGTATTGAATATCTTAAGATAATCATTTTAATTAAATCAAAATTGTACAATATTTATTTTATGATTTAGATAATATATAATAAAATAAATATACTTTTGAATTAAGAAAAAATATACTAAATTTTCAGTATTTTTGTTGTTTAAGGTAATATTACTCTTAATTTTAAGTAATATTGTGGTTTAAAATAATATTACTCTTAATTTTAAGTTTACCATTTTAAATATTCTTAGTTATAAATTCTAAGTTGTTAATGATTTAATATAAAAATTATAAATGAAATTATTAAATTATTAAAAATGCCATGTAACTAACATCCTGAGCTGCTGAAAGCTCAACATGCATGGCTGATTTACGCGAAAAATGAGAATTATTGGACACTTTTATTGGCCTAAAAAATTACAGGGCAAAAAGCAAAAAATACAAAAGTTATAGGACATTTTCACTAACTCGCATTTTTTTTAATTTTATTAAGAAATCTAGTTGGACTTTATCAAATCAATATACTCTAAACAAAAACAAGGACGATTGTATATTCTATTATTTCATCAAGTCTTTTTTTGTGCAAAATTCATTCATTCAAATGAACATCATTACTCCATCAATAACGTTAAGAAATGCTATACCTATGTACTATTATATAACGAAATCCAGTGTGACACCAATCTTTTGATTTCCTTATTTACTCTTTATCACACAATTAAACTTTATTATTATTTGGGGGTATCAATGTAATTTAATTTAGCTTTTACATTATTTAAGCCTCATTGATGGAAAAAGAATCATTACATATATAGATTTTCTAACTTTACATGTTTAATCTTTACATATTTAGGCTATAATCTTTACCATTTAAATTAATTGTATCATACTTAAAATAAAATCTTAATCACGCGGGAACTGCGTGTCAATGTTGCTAGTATTTTTTTATAAAAAGTACTCAAGTTACCATTGCATAATATTCTGCATGCTATTGTCTTAGCTCCTGATACATACTCTAATCATCTCCTCTAATAAGACCTTCTATTAGTGAAAAATAAGAGGAGATTCAAATTCTTATATGCTATCAAAACATGTCCAAATTGATGTTGGGTTGTCCCGTTATCTAATCCACGTGTTATAGTCTAAAGCTCACTCTGGCTTATGTGAGGGGTCATCTTAAATTCTATATTCCACATCGCATAAGGATTTTGAGTTTCTGCTTATGCATATTTTGGTCCTCCTCCTCTAATATAAGACATTTTAGAAGGAAATAAGAAGGGTTTGAATTCTAATTCTTGCTTTTGGGAGTGCTTGCAAATGTTTTTAAAAGTAGCTTGTGGAATTTTCTCCACTGAAAAGCACTTAATTTGTATTTGCAATTGGTGATTTTGCTTATGCTTTGCCTTCAAATAAGTCAAAAAAAGCACAAAATTCACAAGTTGGGGCTGAGGTGCTTTTAGAAGCACAAGGCATTTTATTGTGGAAGAAAATCCCCAAATTTATGCTCTTTCCTTAATTCAATAGGACTTTCCTTAATTCCAACAAAATTTAAATCTTCTATTCTTACCTAATTATAATTTCGTAAAAAAAAAGAAACATCATAAATAATTTCTATGAAAAAATGATTTATACAATATTATACATTCATATTATTCAGAGAATTGAGTTATATCTATGTTCATTAATCTTAAAATAAAAATATGATGAAAAGATTCGTGTATATTAAACTAGTAAAAGAAGATATATACAAATTATTGAAAATCTCACTATCAAAACACAACGAGTTTCATAATTTTTATGTATTTCAACTAAATCATGATTCTACGTACAGCTAACAAAGTCAATATGAATAATATTTTAATAAAATGGTTCTGAAAATAACAATGAACTTGGTATTATTTATAAATATTTTGAGCAGGAAACAAAAGAAGAAAAAAAAAACAAATATTTTGATTAGTAATATTTTTTTTACATAATCAAATCATCCAATATTTTTTAGTATATTGTTCTCATATATTATATATGCTAATTAAATTATATTATATATATTTTAACAAAGCATACTTGTGTTTTTTATATTTTAATATTTAAAGTTGCTTTTTAATTGTTATTGTAAACACTTCAAAAAAAATTATTTCAATTCTTTTAAGTCATTTTTTAAAGAAAAAAATACAAACTCTCCCAACTTATAATTAAATTAGCTTAAAGTAATTTTAAGCAAAAATTGGCAGCCGATTTCTCTTATAATTTCCTGCAAACACCCCTTTACCGCTAATATATTTCTGCTAGAGAATCACGAATAATCAGGGATTGGTTTTATTGTTTAGACTTACACGACTCTGACATTATTTAGAAATAGCTCACAATTGAAATCTTTATGCACTCCAGCATTTTCCATCTTCAAGTTTGTCAAAAGATTTTGGAAATTCATACGGGCAAGGATTATGTTATAGAGATCTAAGATACGCTAATAATACTGATGTTGACTTGCGCATGTGGTAGTTTTCCTTTTACTTTCTTGGAAAAAAAAAAATTGAAAATATTACTTGGAATATTTTCTGATTTAATTGTTAGGAGGAAATAACAAAATACTGTTAGGTAGGAGCTTTTCTGTTTACCGACCCTCATTAAATTGGTGGACAGATGGCAGTTGTTGGTCGGATTTTCTGAGTTGCGAATTTGCTACGTCAGATCTTTTGTTAAATTAACATGTGAACAGCAAAGTACATCGTACACACGTGATTCCATCTTAACCTTTTCACAATTATGCTTCATCTGTTACAGTTGACACCTCCGTGGTGGTTTACACGGTCGTAGTTTTTTTCATTTCTTTTTTGAACAACATACAGGGTGGCAGTTTATGAGAAAAAAAAAACATAATCTTATCTTATATATGTGCTTACCTCCTATTTAGGCGCACCGCTTCATGTAATTCAACCTTGGGTTTATAGAATGCGCACTCACAGAGTAGCAGATACAGGTTTCTACGTCTAAAACAAAAGATTAAAAAATTAACAGAAAAAAAAACCTTCTTCTATGACACTTAGTCTACGAACTAAGTATCATTAGTAATAGTTAACGAACTAAGTGGGTAATTATACTAAGTCAAATGTTATTAGCTCGTTATAACCACTACAAGATTCATGGATCTTTAGGGACTGTCAGGCAGTCTTTAAAAACTCCTGAGCGGTCCCCAAAGAGTTTTAGAGACTGTCAGACGGTCCCTAACACTACAAGAAAAATGGGTCATTAGGGACTGCCTGGGCGGTCCCTAATGACCCCCCTGCGGTCGCTATTGAGGGGGTAGCGACAGTCTAGCGGTCGCTATTTTGCGGTCGCTATTGACCATGGTCGCTTGCCAATAGCGACCGTTAAGCGGTCCCTATTGAGATCATTAGGGACCGCAATTTAGCGGTCCCTAATGACCTCAATAGGGACCGCAATATAGCGACTGCTTACCGGTCGCTATACTTTTGAAAAATAGGGACCGTCTGGGCGGTCCCTAATGTAGAACATTAGAGACCGTCTGGGCGGTCCCTAATGTAGAACATTAGGGACCGCCCAGACGGTCCCTAATGTAGCACATTAGGGACCGCCCAGACGGTCCCTAATTTTTACAATAGGGACCGTTAGACGGTCCCTAATTTTACAATAGGGACCGTTTAACAGTCCCTATTAATATTCGTAGAATTTCTATGAATATTAGTAGGGACCGTCGAACGGTCCCTAATATCAAATATAGGGACCGTTTGACGGTCCCTAATATCAAAAACAGGGACCGTTTAACGATCCCTACTAATATTCATAGTAGGGACCGTTAAGAGGTCCCTAATGACCTCCAGAAAAAAAAAATACAATTATATTCCGGATTAAATCCGGAATATAATTGTTTTTTTTTTGTAAAATTGTAATTTTAACAAGATCAAAACAATAAAATGATGAATAAAAAGTTAATATAATGACAATTGATATGAAAGAATAAAAGAATGTGAAAAGATGAATAAAATGAGTAATAATATAAAATGAATGAAATAAAAAACATGAATGAAATCAAAAACATGAATAAAATCAAAAACATGAAATCAAAAGTGAAGAATAGTAAATGAAGATCCAAAATAAAGAAAGTATAAGAAAAAAGATTGTATTGGTGAAAAAAAGAAAATTAAAATCCAAAATAAAGAAAGTGATAGAAAAGAAAATGAAGAAAAGATTGTGTTGGTGAAAAGAAGAAAAGTTTTTGTGTTGGTGAAAAGAAGAAAAAAAAGCTAGTGTTTTTGTGTTGGTGAATAGAAGAAAAGAAGATAGTGTTTTTTGGAGATAGTGAAATGGGTGTAAGAGTGGTGAGGTTATATATATATATATATATATATATATGATGGGATTCAATTAGTTTTTGTCCGTTGGATGATTTTAGATGATCGACGGTTTGAGATGGCAATCCGTGTTAAAGACATGATGGAGTACTTATGACCGTAGATTAGGATTTAATCGACGATTGAGAATTACTTTGGTGAAATTCAAATTATCCCCTCATTTCCGCCAAAAAATTTTGTCAAAAATTCAAAATTTATGATTTTAGTGACCGTTAAACGGTCCCTAATGTCAAATTAGGGACCGCTTAACGGTCCCTATTGTCAAATTAGGGACCGTTAAGCGGTCCCTAATTTGACATTAGGGACCGTTTAACGGTCCCTACTAATATTCATACTTTTGATGTATGGATATTAGTAGGGACTGCCAAGCGGTCCCTAAATTAACAATAGAGACTGTTAAGCGGTCCCTAATTAGACAATAGGGACCGTTTGGCAGTCCATATTGTACAATTAGGGACCGTTTGGCAGTCCCTACTAATATTCATACTTAAAAATCGATTTTTTTTTATTGATGTTGTTGTGTTTGTGATTGTAAGCAACCAAACTCATTGTACTATATAAATTGAAGTAATAAATAATTGCAAAACCAACCTTATAGTAGATTAGTTGTGAAATAATAGATTAATTGAGATCGATCGAGTTATTAACGTTCAAGATATATTTCACAAATGTACAACTAATTATCATTAGTTAGTTGTAATTGTTATCCGTGTTTATGATTCACTTCACAAACGTTAGCATAGATACGATTATGAGGCATAATCATTAGATCAAGTATTCTATAATTATACGTATATATGTAGATCGAATTAATTTGTCATTATGTCATTCGTTGTACAAAATAGTAGGAGAATCTTCAAAGCGGCCCGTTCTCCTTGTATAATGTTTGGATATACAATGTGTCGTTGTACTTATTGTTATTTTAACTATTCCAATTGTTATTATGAACTAAACATACAACGCGGCACCTCGAACCATCGAAAAATTCATAATTTTGATGTATGAATATTAGTAGGGACTGCCAAGCAGTCCCTAATTTTACAATAGGGACTGCCAAGCGGTCCCTAATTCAAATTAGGGACCGCTTAACGGTCCCTACTAATATTCATACTTAAAAACCGATTTTGTTTTATTGATGTTGTTGTGTTTGTTATTGTAAGCAACCAAACTCATTGTAATATGTAAATTGAAGTAATAAATGATTGCAAAACCAACCTTATAGTAGATTAGTTGTGAAATAATAGATTAATTGAGATCGATCGAGTTATTAACGTTCAAGATATATTTCACAAATGTACAACTAAACCCAGTAGAAAAATCTTCAAAGCGACCCGATCGCCTTGTATAATGTTTGGATATACAATGTGCGTTGTACTTATTGTTATTTTAACTATTAAAATGGTTATTACGAACTAAACATACCATGTGGCACCTCAAACATCGAAAAATTCATAATTTTGATGTACGAATATTAGTAGGGACTGCCATGTGGTCCCTAATTTCCACATTAGGGACTGCCAAGCAGTCCCTATTTTCACATTAGGGACTGCCAAGCAGTCCCTACTTTGACATTAGGGACCGCTTAACGGTCCCTATTAAACTTACAGGCACCGCTTAACGGTCCCTGTTAAACATATAGGGACCGTTATGCAGTCCCTATTGACAACAGATACTGTCAATAGGGACCGCCCAGGCGATCCCTAATGATACTATTCGTTGTCAATAGGGACCGCTGGACGGTCCCTAATGTCAATAGCGACCGCAATACAGTCGCTATTGACCTGTTGCCAATAGGGACCGCGATGCGGTCTCTATTGACAATTAGCGTTGTCAATAGGGACCGCTTTGCGGTCCCTATTGGCAACGGGTCATTAGGGACCGCATTGCGGTCGCTATTGACCAATGCAGTCGCTGAAGACTAGCGACCGCTTGGCGGTCGCTAATTTGCGGTCCCTAATGACCCCTTTTTCTTGTAGTGTAATAATATTGCTTTTTTTTATTGAACGATCTCAATGTGGTTTTGATTAGCAACAAAACTCATTATAACATGTCAATTGAAGTAACAAATGATCATAAAACTACCAATTAGTTATTTCATAGTAGATAGAATGAGATTGAGAGAGTTTTTAACATTGAACCTATTATACGTTATACGTACACTTAATCATCATATGTTGTTTGAATTTGAATGAAACATTGTAATTTTGTTCTCTTAAATATTATTAGGATAATAATCAACTAAACAAACAACGTGACACCTCAATCGTTCCATAAAGTCAAAGAATGAGGTATGAATATTATTATGGACCGCTCGACAGTCCCTAATACTTGTTTTAGAGACTGTCCGGCGGTACCTAAAAGTGGTTTTAGTGACCGCTGAGCGGTTCCTAGTAATATCCATACCTATTTTTTTTGGTTTTATGGAACGATCTCCATGCGTTTGTGATTTTTAGCAACAAACTTCATTATAGCATGTCAATTGAAGTAACAAATGATTATAAAACTATTAATTTAGTTATTTAATAGTAGATTGAATGAGATTGAGAGAGTTATTAGCGTTGAACTTATTATACTTTATACGTACACCTAATCATCACATGTTGTTTGAATTTGTATGAAACCTTGTAATTTTGTTCTCTTAACTATTATTGGGATAATAATCAACTAAATAAACAATGTGGCACCTTAATCGTTCCATAAAATCAAAAAATAAGGTATGAATATTATAAGGGACTGCTCGACGGTCCCTAATATTTATTTTAGAGACTGCCCGACGGTTTCTAATAATATTCATACATCTTTTTTTGATTTTATGGACCAATCTCCATGTGTTTGTGATTTTTAGCAACAAACCTCATTATAACATGTTAATTAAAGTAACAAATGATTATAAAACTATTAATTTAGTTATTTAATAATAGATTAAATGAGATTGAGAAAGTTATTAACGTTGAACTTATTATACGTTATACATACACCTAATCGTCATATGTTCTTTCAATTTGTATATAACCTTGAAATTTTGTTCCTTTAACTATTATTAGAATAATAATCAACTAAACAAACAACGCGGCACCTTAATCGTTCCATAAAATCAAAATATAAGATATGAATATTATTAGGGACCGTCTAGCGGTCCCTTTAGTGGGCTGGAGACCGTTGGGCGATCCCCGTTGCTCTGGCGATCGCCGAAGACAAGAGAAAGCTGCTAAAAGTTGAGCCCAATTTTTTGGGTTTTTTGGGGGTTAATTTTCGGACCAACATGCCCATCATTGGGCCGAGGACTACTGGGTGGTCTCTTTTTGGAATGGAGACCGCCCAACGGTCCCCTTTGTGGGATAGGGACCTCCCAGTGATTCCCGTTGCTCCGGGCGGTCACCAAAACTCTGGGGACCTCCCGGTGGTCACCGGGGGGTGGGGGGTGGTCGCGAAAACTCCCAAATCTTGTAGTGAACTAATATGTCATCTATAGTTTAGCAACAATATAATTCATGCAACTTATGATATTTTAACTGTAAATAGGAATTGGATTCGTACTTTTCTAACCACGCATACCACGAGGTAGTTACTGTATAGCAACAATTTGTATTCAAATGTTTATTACACGTAACAAAATTGCAGGCGCTAACTCCATGAATTTTTTAGGCGTTCGTGAAACACCAATAAACATACTTTGAATTATGATCAGAATATTTAGTTATGAGTTTCTACTTAATTTATTTAGACAGAAATCAAGATTATATTGGAGAATTTGATCGGCCCTTGTGGTTGTATCTTTTTTATAAGCCAAATTTATTTCAAATAGCACAAGGGGTCCTCGCCCATACAACATTCGAAAACGAGTCAATCCAAACACAACTTCAGAAAGCAAGACCAATCAAAAAACAAACAAAGTAAAATGAGGGATTTTAACTTTAACCCAAATTCAAGATCTAATTTTCACTAATTCAATCATTTTTTTTCTAACATCCAAATCCCCTCTTTAAAATGCAACCCAAATCCAAAGCCTTGTGTGGTTGTTTGTAAAAGTTATATAGACTAATAGTGATAACACATAAAACTGTGTTTGGCGAAAAGAACTTTATGCGCTGAATATAAGCTCTTCTTGTGTGAAGCCTTCCAGACATACGATACGAGAATGAATGTCAATTGCACAAAAGAACCTCAAAAGAAATAAGAAACATTCCCGGACCGCTCCTTCATAACCATCATTATATCGATGACCAAACCCTCGTTGAAAGACTTGGTCAACACTAATCTCGTAAGGGCACAACACTATGGAACATGGTAATGGAGGAAGCTGACAAAATAAGATTAATAACACCTAAGAAGGCTACATCACAACGGAAACATGAACTCAATAACTTAATATAATTACAATCGAAAACAAACTATATTTAGGACCTGACACTATAATAAGGTTGTCATACAAATCTAAAGCCAGCAGAGAGCTCATCAAAGACTATCAGATCTTACACGTGCCTACTTCAAACTGATAACGTCTGTAGGCCAAGCATCAGTGATATTGGTTTAAAGCATCAGTGATATTGGTTTAAAAAATTGGCGGAAGAGGAGAAAGAGTTTTTAACAGCGTCCTTTAGCGAACAAGAAATCAAAGAAGCCATTTGGAGTTGTGATGGCTCTAAAAGCCCAAGGTCTGATGGATTTAACATCAAATTTATCAAGAAAAGTTGGGAGATGATGAAAGGAGATATATGTAGATTCTTGATCGAGTTCCATAGCCAAGGAAAATTTCCACGAGGATCAAACCCATCTTTCATTGTGCTTATCCCCAAAAAAGAAAACCCCCCAAACTCTCAATGATTTTAGGCCTATCTCACTTATAGGCTGCATGTAAAAGATTCTTGCCAAGTTTCTTGCTCTTCGGCTTGAGAAAGTGATTGGGTCTGTCATCTCCGTCGAAAAAGCGGCTTTTGTTAAGGGTAGCCAGGTTTTGGACTGCATCGTAATAGCAAATGAGGTGATTGACGAGGTTAAGAAAAAGAGGATTCCAAGCTTGGCGTTTAAAGTAGACTTTGAAAAACCCCATGGCAATGTTAATTAGCCTTTTTTTGTTCCAGATGATGAAGTATTTGGGGTTTCCTAAAAAATGGATCGAGTGGATTTGTGAATGCTTGGAGCCTGCTTCGATCTCTATCCTTGTTAATGGGACTCCCACCAAGGAGTTTACACCAAGTAGAGCACTTCAGCGTGGTGATCCGCTCTAGCCATTTATTTTTCTGATTGTTGTTGAGGGATTACACATGTTGTTTCAAAAGCAAGTGAGGTCGGACTATTCAAAGGGATTGGTATGGGGAGGGACAATGTGATGGTGTCCCATATTCAATACGTCGATGATACATTAATTTTCTGTGAAAGTGAAGAGCAAAGTGTTCTTACTTTGAAATCCATTCTTAGAATATTGGAATTAGTTGTTGGTCTCAAAGTTAATTTTCATAAAAGTTCTTTAATTGGATTTAATTGTGATGATCTTTTATTGACAGGATTTGCAGCAAAAACTCAACTGTAAGATTGATAGTATTCCATGCAAATACTTGGTAATAAAATTGGGGATGAATCCTAGGATCCTAGGAGATCCAGGGAGTGGAAGTCAGTGTTACATTTGTTGAATAAACGGTTGTGAAATTGTGCAATATGTCGATTTCCTTTGGAGAGGGAGTGGTTATTACAAAATTCGTGTTCATTGGTATCCCGTTATACTATCTCATATTCTAGAAAGCACCAAGAAAAATCATTCAAGAGATCGTTAAAATCCAACGAAGATCATTGTGGAGCGGAAGGGAAGAGGTGAGAAAAAGCGCGTGGGTAAAATGGGATAAAGTGTGTCAAAGGAAGGATAATGGAGGTTTGGGCATCAAAGATCTATCGATATTCAGCATGGAGCTTTTGTCAAAGTGGAATGGAGATGGCTTAGAGAGGAAAACAACTTGTAGCGTGCCATACTTAAATCAAAATACGGTGATTTGAATGAGGTTTCTACTGAAAGCAGGATTAGAAATTCAGCCTCTATGTGGTGAAAAGATGCCTCATCATTATCTGCTCTCATGCTCCTAATATCCCTTCATAATGGTTGAGCGAGTGTATTAGAAAACAAGTGGGAAACGATGTAAACACCAGATTTTGGCATGATATTTGGAGAGGTGTCGGGCCTCTCAAATGTCAATTTCAAAGACTTTTTATGTTGACTTCTAACAAAGATGCAAGCATTGATAATATGGGTGAGAGGCAATAGGGCGCGTGGTATGGAAGTGGACATGGCGAAAAGCGTTGTTCGTCTGGTCAAAGATCTAGAACAACTTCTTCAAGGATTTTTCCCAAATATTCAGTAGCAAGATAGGTGGGTTTAGAATCAAGATAGCTCGGAGATTCACTCGGTTTAGTCAGCCTATGAAGTTCTGAAGAATGCCCAAAATACAAGTCAACATATAATGGAAGATATTAGATATTTTAAGATGTTTTGGGAGATAAATGCGCCACTCAAAATGATGACGTTGGGTTGGAGATTATTACTTTACATAGTGGCTACGGAAGACGGTCTCGTGAGGAAGGGGATGACGATACCAGTTGAACAACAAAATTGCGCTTTATGTGCAACAAACGAAAAAAGCATCGCCCATCTTTTTGGCGAATGTCCAGTCTCTTATCAAATATGGATGAAATGCCTCAAGTGGATTGGTGTCTCCACGACTACTGCCAACAAATTAGAAGCTCAGTTTCTCCAAATTACTAATCTGATACCGAAAGAGGGATGTAACGATCTAAATTAAGGTGCTTGCGGGTAGGGGTGTTTCGGCCGGGTCGGGATCTTGGAATCCGACCCGACCCGGCGGGTTTTCCCCGAGCTGGGGAAAACCCGAAAAATACCCTCCCGGTCAGACCGGGGATTTGCTCCCGGTCTGACTCCCGCCGGGAGGGAACGGAATCCGAACCGGATCCCGTTACCTCCCGCGGGATCCCGAGAGTAAGTAGGTATTTTCTTTTCCTTTCGTCTCTCTTCTCTTTTTTCTTTCTAACTCTCTTCTTTTTTTTTTTTTTACACCCATTCACGCACAGGCAGCCACACACACCACACATACTTGATTTTTTTTTCTTAAACTCTCTCACATCCACTGGTGGTGGTGGTGTTTGATGGGATTGATCTGTGCAGAGTTAGGGGAAATCACTATTCTCAGGTTGGGATTGTTGGAAGAACTGGGGCTGGAAAATCAGGTTGAGAACCAGCCACCACCGCCGCTGCACCACCTCACACACACACACACACACAGCTTCACACAGTCACACAGACACACTAACACACACACACACATCAGCCGCACACACACACACAGACACACTAACACACACACACACTAAATCACACAGTCAAACACACACCAGCCACCGCCGCCGCTGCACCACCACGCCTCCGAAAACCACCACTGCCACGCCGCACGTCCAACAGCAACAACATCACCAACAATTATCAACAACGCCACCAACAACACCACAACCACCAACAACTGCCGGCCGGGACCCGAAATTCCTCCCGTCCCGGCGGGAATCCCGTCCGCCGAGAACAGTGTTCTCGGCGGGAGGGAACGGAAGTTGCGTGGCAGCTCCCGTCATGACGAATTCCCGGCGGGACGACCCCGGCCCGGCGGGACCCTGGCCCATAACAGCCCTACTTGTGGGTCACTTCTATTTGGTCGATTTGGTATACTAGGAATGGAATTTTGTTTAATAATGGCCCATTGAATGTGGAGGACACAGTAGTAATTTCACTGTTGGAGTTGGATTAAGGCTAGAAAACAAGTTCTTGTTTTTCTTTTTTGAATTGATGCCTTGACCCTATGGCTTGTTTGTAATATGTTTGTATGATTGGGTTTACAACTTGTACCGTTTCATGAATAAATTTGCTTTTGTTGTTCAAAAAGAAAAGAAACATCACGTCTGTAGGCTCATAAATGAATAACACCTTGCAATTATTAGAAGGCAGAAAGTCAAAACCGTATCCTATATAACGTATAAACCACATAAAATCACTGTACACAAAGCAAGCAATTTCTTGTACACAGAACACATTGTTGTTCAGCTTATAAAAATCTTATCATAACTTTTATTAATTGAGAAAATAGTTTTCTTTACATATTTGTATTGATATTCCATTTTAATTCTCCCAAAATATCTTGGTGATATCCAGTAGTACTGCAGACGCATGTATTTGTAGTTAACCTACAACATATAAGATATAAATACATTTTGAGTGTACGTATCACGATGGAGTATATATGTAAATATTCTTCTAAATATAAACGAGGTTAACCTAATGTTTTGGTAAAACTGATACAACACCTTCAGTAGTAGATATTAGTTGAGGTCTACGTCATTATATATAATCGATAAATTCTACTTACTGTGTTATTTTATAAAACGAAAAGAAAACATAATCAAATGGGTATAAAATAAATTAATGGGAGATGATATAGAAACAGCAAATTTCTACAAAGCAATATTCATTGTTACTAGTATATCCTTTTGAATCAATTAGTCAAATTCACATTTAATTTCTTTTAGACGCCAATACTTAGCAACGAAATAATTAGGTACTTTTTTTTTCGGGTGCGCACTGGGTAAACCCTCGGGTCGACGAAATAGCCTGCAATCTCGTTAATCAGATAAATTACACTAGGCTAATCATGTGTGACTTTCTCTCAGATATAGAAGGCATATAATCAATTCGCTTCCAATGAGATTCGAACTAGAGAACAAGGAGATGAGACCCCTCCTTTAACCAACTAGACCACCCCAAGGGGTAAATAATTAGGTACTTAAGCAGAGTTTTATGCTTATTTGACATGAAACTAATTATCGCTTCCTTATATGGATATATTCAGATAGTTATTAACTTATGTCAATAAATTACTTAATTAAAATACTAATAACGAACTAAAATTCATTATGTCTAAGTTTACTAGAAATGCTAAATTTAGGAAAATATAAAGTGTAGCAACATGACATTCAAATCTATACTTTTCCATGAAAAATCTTGTTTATCTAATTTATTTATTTTTTGAAATGGCACTAATTCACTACAAGAAAACATGGTCAATAGGGATCGCAATTAGGTCCCTATTGAACCCCCACGCGGCCCATGAAGATCAATAAGGACCGCATTTAAGTCGCTATTGGTCGGTCCCTATTGACCTCGGTCGTTTGCCATCAGAGATCGCAATTAGGTCACTGATGAGGGTCAGTAGGGACCGGACAACCAGGGACCGCATTGCGGTCGTTGATACTTACAATAGGGACCTAAATGCGGTCCCTATTGTCTTCCATACAATAGGGACCGCAATTAGGTCGCTACTAATATTCATAGATACATCTATGAATATTAGTAGCGACCTAATTGCGGTCCCTATTACTATTACAAGGGACCGTAATTAGGTTTCTACTAATATTCATAGAACTCTATGAATATTAGTAGGGACCTAATTGCGGTCCCTAATAGTCTGCGAGGAAAATAAAAAAAAATAATATTCAGGAAATATTCCAGAATATTATTATTTTTTGTAGAAATATAATTATAACAAGATCAAAGCAGTAAAATAATGAAAAAAAGTTAATACAATGACATGAAATTATTAATGAATGTAAAAAGATGAATGAAATGACTAATAATAGAAAATAAAATATGTAGATTTAAACAAAAAGATAAATGAATAAAAAAACAAGTGAAAGAAGAGTAAGAAAAGAAAGTGTAGATCCAAAATAATAGAAAAGAAAGAAAAGAAAGATTGTGTTGGTGATTTGTTTTTTGGATTTGTTTTGGTGAAAAAAAGAAAAGTTTTTGTGTTGGGTGATTTTTGGAGAAAAGAAGATAGTGTCTTTGTGTTGGAAAAGAAGATAATGTTTTTGTGTTGGGTATTTTTTTGGAAATAATGAAATTAGATGTGTAAGAGTGGTGAGTATATATAGAGGGGAGGGTGAAATTTTCAAATTTTCGCCAAATTCAAATTTTCCCCTCAATCCCGCATAAAAATTTTGCCAAATTTTCAAATTTTTTGGATTTCAGTGACCGCACTTAAGTCACTAATATTGAATAGGGACCGCACTTAGGTCACTAATATTTAGTAGTGACCGCATTGCGGTCCCTGTTGCGTTATTAGAGACCTAAATGCGGTCCCTACTAATATGCATCCTTGAAATTTGATTTTTTTTATTGATATTGGTGTGTTTGTGATTCTTAGCAACCAAACTCATTGTAACATGTTAATTGAAGTAATAAATAATTGCAAAACCAACCTATAGTAGTTTGGTTGTGAAATAATAGATTGAATGAGATTGAGCGAGTTATTAACGTTCAACATATATTTCATGTTCTATAACTAATCATCACTAGTTCGTTGTAGTTGTTATTCGTTTTTATGCTTTATTTCACTAATGTTAGCATAAATATGATTATGAGGTTCAATCATTAAATCAACTAATCATTATGCTTATATATGTATATACAATTAGTTTGTAAGCTAAGCGTTATGACATTCGTCGTACAAAATAGTAAAAGAAGCTTCAAAACGGATCGTTCCCTCTACGTAATGTTTGGATTTACATTGCGTCGTTGTAATTATTATTATTATTTTAACTATTACAGTGGTAATTATGAACTAAACAAATAATGCGGCACCTCAAATCATCATAAAATAACGATTTTAAAGTATGAATATTAGTATGGACCGCAATTCGGTCACTGTTGAGTCAATATTGTGATAATTGACCTAAAAGTTTTATACTTATACCTTATAAGTAAAAGATTTGTTGTATGAAGATCTGGAGTCCTTATTTTTGTAACTTTAATAATTTTGAATGTGAATTCTGATAATATCAAACCATTTTCCGTCATATTTCCACAATTTACACTAATTTTTTTTTATATAATAACTGCGATAATTGATATAAAAGTTTTATGCTTTTATCTATATGTAAAGGATTTATTACATGAAAAGTTTTATATTTCATATTTTAATGTGAAATTAACAAGACAAAAAATGAAAAGAGAAAAAAGAACCTTAGTTGAAATTACCCAACATCCACCAATGAATTTAGACCATCAAATCCTCTGTAAGTTTCAACATTTTTCTTTGTGAAAATGTTAGAGTGATCAGGCATAGCGCTATTAAATATCTCATTATGGCTTAGATCATCATGACTTGAATATGACTTGAATGGGACTCGAAGTTCTTTCACTACAAGAAAAAGGTGTCATTAGGGACCGCAAATTAGCGACCGCCAAGCAGTCGCTAGTCTTCAGCGACCGCATTGGTCAATAGCGACCGCTTAGCAGTCGCTATTGAGGTCATTAGGGACCGCAAAATAGCGACTGTTAAGCGGTCCATAATGACCTCAATAGGGACCGCAATATAGCGACCGTGAAACGGTCGCCATACTTTTTGATAATAGGGACCGTCTGGGCGGTCCCTAATGTGGAATAATAGGGACCGCCCAGACGGTCCCTAATTTTTACAATAGGGACCGCCAAGACAGTCCCTAATTTCTACAATAGGGACCGCTTGGCAGTCCCTATTGTTAATTTAGGGACCGCTTGGCAGTCCCTACTAATATTTATACATCAAAATTATGAATTTTTCGATGGTTCGAGGTGACTCGTTGTTCGAGGTGCCGCATAACAATAAGTACAACGACACATTGTATATCCAAACATTATACAAGGAAAACGGGTCGTTTTGAAGATTTTCCTACTATTTTGTACGACGAATGACATAATGACAAATTAATTCGATCTACATATAGACGTATAATTAATGAATACTTGATCTAATGATTATGCCTCATAATCGTATCTATGCTAACGTTTGTGAAGTAAATCATAAACACGGATAACAATTACAACTAACTAATGATAATTAATTAGTTGTACATTTGTGAAATATATCTTGAACGTTAATAACTCGATCAATCGCAATTAATCTATTACTTCACAACTAATCTACTATAAGGTTGGTTTTGCAATCATTTATTACTTCAATTTATATATTACAATGAGTTTGGTTGCTTACAATCACAAACACAACAACATCAATAAAAAAAAAATCGATTTTTTAGTATGAATATTAGTAGGGACCGTTAAGCGGTCCCTAATTTGACATTAGGGACCACTTAACGGTCCCTAAAATCGAAAATTTTAAATTTTTGGCGAAATTTTTTGGCGGAAGTGAGGGGGAAATTTGAATTTTCACCAAATCAAATCTCAACCGTCGATGAAATCCTAATCTACGGTCATAAGAACCCATCATGTCTTTAACACGGATCGCCAAAAATCGATTTTTAAGTATGAATATTAGTAGGGATCGTTAAGCGGTCCTTAATTTGACAATAAGGACCGTTAAGCGGTCCCTAATTTGACATTAGGGACCGTTAAGCGGTCCCTAATTTGAATTAGGGACCGCTTGGCAGTCCCTATTGTAAAATTAGGGACCGCTTGGCAGTCCTTACTTATATTCATACATCAAAATTATGATTTTTTCGATGGTTCGAGGTGCCGCGTTGTATGTTTAGTTCATAATAACCATTGGAATAGTTAAAATAACAATAAGTACAACGACACATTATATATCCAAACATTATACAAGGAGAACGGGCCGCTTTGAAGATTCTCCTACTATTTTGTACGACGAATGACATAATGACAAATTAATTCGATCTACATATATACGTATAATTAATGAATACTTGATCTAATGATTATGCCTCATAATCGTATCTATGCTAACGTTTGTGAAGTAAATCATAAACACGGATAACAATTACAAGTTACAACTAACTAATGATAATTAATTAGTTGTACATTTGTGAAATATATCTTGAACGTTTATAACTCGATCAATCGCAATTAATCTATTACTTCACAACTAATCTACTATAAGGTTGGTTTTGCAATCATTTATTACTTCAATTTATATATTACAATGAGTTTGGCTGCTTACAATCACAAACACAACAACATCAATAAAACAAAATCGATTTTTTAGTATGAATATTAGTAGGGACCGTTAAGCGGTCCCTAATTTGACAATAGGGACCGTTAAGCGGTCCCTAATTTGACATTAAGGACCGCTTAACGGTCCCTAAAATCGAAAATTTTAAATTTTTGGCGAAATGTTTTGGCGAAAGTGAGGGAGAAATTTGAATTTTCACCAAATCAAATCTCAACCGTTGATGAAATCCTAATCTACGGTCATAAGTACATATCATGTCTTTAACACGAATCGCCAAAAATCGATTTTTAAGTATGAATATTAGTAGGGACCGTTAAGCGGTCCCTAATTTGACAATAGGGACCGTTAAGCGGTCCCTAATTTGACATTAGGGACCGTTAAGCGGTCCCTAATTTGAATTAGGGACCGTTTGGCAGTCCCTATTGTAAAATTAGGGACTGCTTGGCAGTCCCTACTAATATTTATACATCAAAATTATGAATTTTTCGATGGTTCGAGGTGCCGCGTTGTATGTTTAGTTCATAATAACCATTGGAATAGTTAAAATAACAATAAGTACAACGACACATTGTATATCCAAACATTATACAAGGAGAACGGACCGCTTTGAAGATTCTCCTACTATTTTGTACGACGAATGACATAATGACAAATTAATTCGATCTACATATATACGTATAATTAATGAATACTTGATCTAATGATTATGCCTCATAATCGTATCTATGCTAACGTTTGTGAAGTAAATCATAAACACGGATAACAATTACAACTAACTAATGATAATTAATTAGTTCTACATTTGTGAAATATATCTTGAACGTTTATAACTCGATCAATCGCAATTAATCTATTACTTCACAACTAATCTACTATAAGGTTGGTTTTGCAATCATTTATTACTTCAATTTATATATTACAATGAGTTTGGTTGCTTACAATCACAAACACAACAACATCAATAAAAAAAAATCGATTTTTTAGTATGAATATTAGTAGTGACCGTTAAGCGGTCCCTAATTTGACAATAGGGACCGTTAAGCGGTCCCTAATTTGACATTAGGGACCGCTTAACGGTCCCTAAAATCGAAAATTTTAAATTTTTGGCGAAATCTTTTGGCGGAAGTGAGGGGAAAATTTGAATTTTCACCAAATCAAATCTCAACCGTCGATGAAATCCTAATCTACGGTCATAAGTACCCATCATGTCTTTAACACGGATCGCCATCTTAAACCGTCGATTATCTAAAATCATCCAACGGACAAAAACCAATTGAATATATATATATATATATCTCACCACTCTTACACCCATTTCACTATCTCCAAAAAACACTATCTTCTTTTCTTCTTTTCACCAACACAAAAACACTTAATTTTTTTTTCTTATTTTCACCAACACAAAAACTTTTCTTCTTTTCACCAACACAAGATTTTCTTCATTTTCTTTTCTTTCACTTTCTTTATTTTGGATCTTCATTTTCTTTTTTTCACCAATACAATCTTTTTTTCTTATACTTTCTTTATTTTGGATCTACATTTACTATTCTTCACTTTTGATTTCATGTTTTTGATTTCATTCATTTTATATTATTACTCATTTTATTCATCTTTTCACATTCTTTTATTCTTTCATATCAATTGTCATTATATTAACTTTTTATTCAATATTTTATTGTTTTCAATTTGTTAAAATTACAATTTTACAAAAAAAAAAAAACAATTATATTCCGGATTAAATCCGGAATGTAATTGTAGTTTTTTTTTTATTTTTTTCGGAGGTCATTAGGGACCGCTTAACGGTCCCTGATTTTGATATTAGGGACCGTCAAACGGTCCCTACTAATATTCATAGAAATTCTACGAATATTAGTAGGGACCGCCCAGACGGTCCCTATTGTAAAAATTAGGGACCGTCTGGACGGTCCCTATTATTCCACATTAGGGACCGCCCAGACGGTCCCTATTGTTAAATTTAGGGACCGTCTGGGCGGTCCCTATTGTTCCACATTAGGGACCGCCCAGACGGCCCCTATTGAGGTCATTAGGGACCGCTTAACAGTCGCTAAATTGCGGTCCCTAATGACCTCAATAGGGACCGCTTAACGGTCGCTATTGGCAAGCGACCATGGTCTCAATAGCGACCGCAGGGGGGTCATTAGGGACCGCCCAGGCAGTCCCTAATGACCCCTTTTTCTTGTAGTGTTTGCGCCATATGCTCTGTTGAATGGATTTTCTCCCTCAATTACTGCATATCTTTCAAATGGTACCTTCCATAAAAAAAAGTATATTAAAAGGATCTTTCAAAAATTTACAGTGAGGCCCATTAATAAATAACATAAAATTTTGGGGTGATTTAGAAAAACTAAAAAACTAAAAGGATCATTCGAAATTTTACAATGACCATAAGTGCGCGATGTAAAACCTTTGAGACAATATCGAAAGATTTAAAAATTACAAAAACTATTTTGCAATTAACATCGGATCCCCACGTTCTCAAGGCAACTAAATTCATTTTAGGAGTATGATTTATTGTCACAAATTTTTTTACATCTATATATTGTACGTAGGACGACTTGATTTTATACTCTATAAATGTTTATCTACACAACAATTAATTTAGTGCACAATTGATGATTGTTATTATTATTATTATTATTATTATTATTATTATTATTATTATTATTATTATTATTATTATTATTTCTTATGTAACTTTTTTATTTGATTGAATAACTTTAAATAGAAACTAGATAAGTTTATAGATTAAAATAAAGGTAGTGATTTAGATATTAATAGTTGAAAACGAAGTAGAAACCCAGGTGACTTTCAAATTTAGTTTCCCAATTAATTACAGAGATAAAATATCTCAAAAACGTATTTTGAGCATGCCTCTCTACAAATTATTAGTTTTTGTCATCTTTATTTTATATTATACACCATTTAATTGTTTTTTTAGGTTCAAAGACAAGCACGACATAAAAGAAAAAAGAAAAAAACAACAATAACTCCGCCGAAAACTGCATGGAAAGTTCTAACTGAGTCATACATTGTCAAGCTATTACACTATCATGGGTGCAGCTCAATTAGTGTCAAGTTTGTATGCTTTGGAGTGATTCACTTGGTCAAAAATACAAGAAGCAGGTTTTGGTAGATTTGGCCCTTTATAAAGACCACTTTGCAACCATGGTGTTTTATATATGTTGCGCTCAACTTTGGTCTTTTATGTATACATATTGCTCAATTTTGGTCATTTGGCCAAATTAATTTCAGTTTTGGCTAGAGGACTTCACGTGCGCGACACGTGATACTAGAATCAGAATTATTTTGATAGATTGGTCCTTTATATGTATCATTTTCGACTTTAATCCTCTATATATATGTGTGTGTATGTGTGTATATATATGATGTGCTTAGATATAGTCATTTATGTATATACAATGCTCAAGTTTGATTCTCCAACAAAATTAATTTTAATTTTGACGTAATGATGTCTTGTGCATAACATGTGATAGTTGAATCACACTAGACCACGGCAACAGGCGTTCACATGTGAAATCGAGCATCCTTAATTTGCAAAATGTCAATATTTTCCATAAATTCGGTGCCCTTGTAATATTACTGTGGCAAAACGGCCATTTTGGCCATTGCTTCAGCTAAGAAAAATGTCGGTGGTTTTTTTAAGGCAAAATAAATAAATTATAAAGTTGACTTTATGTAACGCGATTAAGAGGGTTGTTAATGGACGTCTTTTCTTATTTTAGTTTTAACTTTTTTAAAAAAATAAAAAGTTGACTTGTCTCTGCACGTATCAGTTCACACTTGCAATGATCATTCTTGTGTGATGCAAGTCCAACATGCTGCTCACGTGACGTTCTCTAATAACAAAATTAATTTTGGTGAGGGCCAAAATGAGCAGTGTGTACATATATAGACGAAAATTGATCACGGTATATATAAAAGACTAAAGTTGAGAAGTAGTATACACAAAGGACCAAATCTGCCAAAACTCTCGTGACATCCCAGTGTCGCATGCCCCACGAATGACGTAATCCGACAAAAAATAAATATAATTTGGCCGAATGACCAAAATTGAGCAGTATGTGTATATAAAAGACTAAGATTGCGCAATGCATATATAATAGAATAAAGTTGCGAAGTGGTATATATAAAGGATCAAATGTATCAAAAACCTGGGAAGAAGCAAAACTCCAAGATGCGTCAAGTTTATACCATAAAGAAAGGAGTAGAGCATATCAACTCCAAAGATGTCGGACAAGACCCACTTTCCACTCACCCGACCCACTTTGGTGACGCCTAATCGACTCGAGCCCACTCATTTTACACTGCTAGCTGAGTTATAAGCCTCTTGTGTAACTTCTTGGCTACTATGAACTATGAGTCATTGCAGTTAATGACCATGAGGCAACACATGTACAATTCCTGAGGCTAGGTGAAGGAATTGAATAAGGGTCGACCTTATTCATATTGTTTTCAACAAGCAAACATTAGACTTCGTCAACCCCTGAAATGGACAAAAAATTGCAACAACTATGAGAAGGCAAACCGACAAAGCCAACTTAAGAACATAAATAAATATGAAATTATAGAAGTAGCTTCAAAACACATTTCAAACTCATATTCGAGCGTAAAGATTCCATATAAGTTCAGCACACAAGACGAAGAACAATCTTTAGAGACATGATAGCACATCAAATTAGAGAGATTTACTTTATCTTTTGACTTTTCAATGTTCTTTCTATTGTCTTTAAACATTTATTTTTATCTAGGGAGTAGCTAATAGTTTATATCTTGTTAAGATGTTCACTTTATCGTTTGTATGTTGCTTAGTTTTTTATTTCGAGCTTAATTATTGATGTGTGGTATATTAATTGATGTTTATATGCAAAAGTCACTAAAAGACTTAAATGGGATAGATCTGGTAAAGTAAAGTCAACTTATATGCGAATAGTAACCTCCAATGCACGGTTCATTTTAACAAAAAAATAAATTCACAACAATCAAAATATGATATATTCCGTTAAAACTCATTGCGGTGGTTAAGTCTTATCATGGTAATTTGAAATTACCGAGCTTATGAAAAGCCAATCGATTCTTATAATAGATTGGTATAAATTAATGTAACTTATGCCCAAATAGTGGAAGATAGCAGATGAAAGTTGGCATTAAATTGGGCAACTTGACTTGGGTGCAAAACCATGCGTTTTGCACCAATTTGAATCCTATAAATAGCAGAGTATTCCCTGCTATTTTGAACCATCCAATATCAGAGTACTTTTAGCATATAATTTCTTTCCTTCCTCTTGCTATACTTTATATATTTGTGTGAGGTGTAATTAGGGAGTGTTGCGGTAAAAAAGCTCTGTGGTGATCAGGTTGAGTTGAGAGAAAAATTGTGTAGTTGTAACAATTTTTTACATAGTGTATTTTCATTCGGTGTCCTGTAATTTTTTCTCCGGTTTTGGAGTTTTCACGTTAAATCATTGTGTTATTGTTATCGTCGTATTTTATCCGTGTTTGATTCGTATAAAATCCTGGGGGTGCGTATTTGTCGGGTCAAATACCTAACAAGTGGTATCAGAGCCCGTGTTCTGCTGGAGGTGGAGCTTTTGTTGGGGTGGAGCTCTGGTGTGATAGTAGTGTGAATAGGCGCTAATAAAGGCGGTACTGTCAAAGGTAATTGGTTATTAAGCGGGACCGTTGTGGACCCCTAATTACCTGAGAACCTTGAAATCCTGTCAGGAAAGACGAGTTATCTCTTTCTGGGGTTTACATTGTGCTATTCGGATCTACTTGAAATTCACCAAGGCTCACTGGTGCAATGTCAAGAAGTAAGGGTACGAGTGCGGTGAGATTTGTCATTGAAACATTTGACGGGAAAAAATAAACTTTGGCTTGTGGCAAGTTCAAGTCAGTGATGTGTTGATTCAGTCAGGGTTACACAAGGCTTTGAAAGGGAGGGTTATCGCTAAAAGTAGCGGTACTACTGGCACGAGTTCCGAAGTAGTTGGTATAAAAGCTGTGTTGGACGATGATGATTGGTAGGATATAGATTTGCGAACTGCGAGCGTAATTTGTTTGTGCTTGGCCAATAACGTTCTTGTGAACGTGCATGAGATTTCTTCGGATAAGGGACTCTGGGAAAAATTAGAAGAGTTGTAGCAGGCGAAGGGCGTGTCGAATCGTGTGTACCTGACGGAGCAGTTTCACACACTACGAATGGCAGAGGGTGCGAGTATCTCAGATCATCTAAGTGGTCTGAACGAAATCGTTGCTGAGCTTGAATCCATTGGAGTTGCAATTGATGAGGAGGATCAGTCCTTGAGACTCATCTGGTCTCTTCCACGGTTGTATGAGCACATGAAACCGATATTGATTATTGAAAAGAAAAAATCAATATCTCTGAAGTTACGGGTAAGCTGCTATCTGAAGAGAGGAGGCTTAGCGGGGGGAATGATTCGCATGAAAATACTGTAATGGTGACTTATGATGGCAGGAAGACGAACTCTAGGAGGAAAATGTGTTGGCGGTGCGGACAAGCTGGCCACGTTAAAAGTAATTGTCCGACAAGGGGAGCTGGTTCGGCAAATAGCTCCGAGGCAGGAAACGAAAACACTGGAAGCGAAACTAACATTGTTTATGGGAGTGACTCTCATGTCATACTGTAAGTAGTATGCTCGTCTTGACAACAAGAGACCCGAAAAGTTGCCATGAGACCGGACATTAATGTTATTGGGTCTAGTTTGCACATGGGCATTGCTTTTGGCGTTAATGCAAGGTGTGTGGTATATTCATGTTGGCGGGCTCATGACTTCGGAAGGAGCCAAAAGGAGAAGTTGCACCATAATACCAGCAGGGTAAAGTTCGACATGGCCCGAAAAAGGGGAATGCTCGAAATTGGTTTATTCTGAGTGGTTATGCTTTATGGTAGAGCATGGAACCTCTCAAAGTATGACTGCAGTTGCAGTGGTGGCGGGAGCTATGAAGATCTTCGGAGGTGAGTGGGTGTGCGATTGCCCAATGACAAAATGAATATGGCTTTGAAGACGTGATTATATAGTAAGTAAAGATTACATTTTCAAGGTGGAGATTGTCGGTAAACTACCCCAAATTAATTTGTGGGGGTAGTGGAAGATTGCAGATGAAAGTTGGCACTAAATTGGCCAACTTGACTTGGGTGCAAAATCGTGCGTTTTGCACCAATTTGAATCCTATAAATAGCAGGGTATTCCCTGCTATTTTGAATCTTCCAATATCAGAGTACTTTTAGCATATAATTTCTTTCCTTCTTCTTGTTATACTTTATATATTTGTGTGAGGTGTAATTGGGGAGTGTTGCGGTAAAAAAGCTCTGTGGAGATCAGGTTGGGTTGAGCGAGAAATTGTGTAGTTGTAACAATTTTCTACATAGTGTATTTTCGTTCGGTGCCCCGTGGTTTTTTCTTCGGTTTTTGAGTTTTCACGTTAAATCCTTGTGTTATTGTTATCGTCGCATTTTATCCGTGTTTGCTTCGTATATCGACGATGGGCAAATCCTGAGAGTGCATATTTGTCGGGTCAAATACCTAACAAAGTTGCCATGGTAACAGAGTCGAGTGTATGACGTATGGTTTAGTAGCGCTGTGAATATTTTGTTGAGTCGCGAATGGGAAGATTTAAATTTCTATATAACAAATAAACTTCTGAATTGAGTAATGATAAATTAGCAATGATTTAGAGAGTTTTATTTTATATTTGGGGAAAATATTGAAGAGGATAGAATATTTTCTAAGAACAATTTACTTTCATTATCATTAAGCGAAAACCAAATTAAAATAACGTTGAAATACTAATTCACATTTTGATGTAGACCATAAATTTGGGCTTTCCACGATATATCACTAGTATGTTGAGGTATTTGAGCTCTTACTGTTTTTAAGAGGAAAGTAAATATATCATCACAGACAACATAAGTTGATATGGCCGAGTTGGTCTAAGGCGCCAGATTAAGGTTCTGGTCCGAAAGGGCGTGGGTTCAAATCCCACTGTCAACAATATATTTTTCTTTTACTCGTTAAGCCCCTACACATACGGTACTTATAAAAGTAACACCTCCCCATCTTTTTATTATACAAAGAAAGATTTTACAAAAAGCAATCACGATTCACGCCTCAATTTCTTTCACTAAATTTTCTTTCCAAAATAACACATGATTTTTATTGCTCAATTTATTTATTTATTGTATAAAAGCCTTAACAAATCACACCACACATATGTTAATGTTATATAAATTAAGGCTCGACAAAATCAGTTTACATTAATTTCCAGTTTCCACACTTAACTATCAAAGTTTACCTCTCTTTCTTTTACTCAATTCCTTCTTTTTTTTTTTTTTTTTTGTTACCAAAAAAAAAAAACATTCCTTCTTTTTTTAACGATATATGACATTTTGCGAAATGGATATACTATATGGTAGTAGATGACGCTTTTTAACCATATAGATAATAATCTCTCTTTTTAAATTTTCAAAGTATAGAAGATACATATTCATCCTAGAAGAATACACATCAATGTAACGCGTTATTTCACTAGATTAACCTCTTTTAGTTTTAGTACAACAAAAACCAGCAAGGAGGAGTCGTGGCACAAACAAACAAACAAACAAACAAACAAACAAACAAGGTACCTTATGTACTTGGGGCAATTATATTGATAAAAGCTTTCACACCCGAAGTCAGCGAGCAGGCTCAATCAATATAATGCACCTCAATTTTGAGTATAAACAGCTGCCCTTCTTTCTGATAAGTTCGGTGGTCTGGCTTTCATTTTTGGGTTTGCAATGAACCACTCAAAGTCATATTGTGAAACCATTTGATACATATAAGTCGGCGGTTTTTCAGCACATTTAGGTGAGCTTTGTCTGCTGACAAAAATTCAGGCTCGTTAATTGATTGACCAAACAAATAAGCATGAAGTTTGTACGCGGACCACGTGATTTACATTTAATCAATGCATGGGGTTCAAACAAAAAGAATGTAGGGATTACTGAATTGCTTCTTTTTTGTTTATTGGTGTGTATGATTTGGTTAAATTAGAAAAATTCTTTCTCATTAGATAAGATGACTCATTTCAAAGAATCACTTTTATAATTGCATTACGGTATAAAATCCAACATCAAGAATGTATTTGTGTAAGTTTCTGACTGTAATGATAAATTTATTTATTTGTTTACCAGCAACACAAATTCATTTCGTAACTGGTTTTTATTTAGCAAAGGTTGTATTAGTTATTGACTAAAACAATATAAGTTGTACAGATAATTTGGATACAAATACTTTATTAAACGAAGTAGATTAACCTACTTGATACATCTTCAATGACTGATTTACGGTCCATTTCTCTTGTTATAATGAAGTGGTGAAAAGCAACACAATAGGTATCATATTTTCTCTCTTCGTTCCTTTATCTACAACATATTTTATGTGAAATAGACATTTGTTTCCTTTAGCACCTATATGAATGCAAGTCATATACAACACATCTCTAGTTCATGATATAACAAACAGATAATGGGTCCGAAACGAATTGACTACGGTAGTAGTATCTTGACAAACAAAATTCATATAAACCAAGTCCATAAAGACTTTGGACCTATACCTTGGATAGAAATAATACTTTAATAAACGGAGTAAATCAACATATATTTTACATCCTCAGTAACAGTGGTTTGCAATTCATTTCTCTTGTTACAAAGAAGTGGTAAAAGCCACAACAGACATTATTTGGTTTTTTTCTCGATTACGAAAAAAAAAAGATATTGCATTATTTTCTTTTTTTAAGTTGTCTTGTATGTTTTCTGTTCATTTCTTTATCCACTGCATAATTTTATACGAAATAGTCGTGTTTTCTTTAGCACCCATGAATATAAGACATCTGCAGAAAGCGTGTGAGGTCGCAGGAGACACTGCCTCTTGCTCTCACAAATATGAGGGCTGCATGCTAGTCGCAGGAGACTCTGCCTCTTGCTCACACGAATATGTGGGCCCCACGCATGCGGTCCCTCTGAGGAGCAACTGTCTAGTTCATAATCTAACAAACAGATAACGGGTCTGCAATGAATTGACTACAGTAGTAGTAACTACCTCTTAACAAAAATTAACATCCATGCAGACTTTGTAGCACATGTAGTAATATTATTGCCACTTAGTCTAAAAATAATCACTTGTTTGATTATTCCCGCTTAGTAAATGTTAATACATGCCATTAAAGTATACAATTCAAAAGAAAAACGTCGAAACTACTTAAAACTGCAGAAAATAAACTCTCATTGACCTTCAAATAAAAACTTGTCTAAAACTATCACCGCCATTACACTACATCATTCTTGAAGATGGATGGATCTCTTTAACCAATTCCATGAACTTTACATTCATCTAAAAAATGGTACAAGAAACAACTCAAAAATGAGTGTATCCAGCAAAGCTATAAACACACAAAAATAAAAATAAAAGATGGCTTCTTCTATAGCTTCTCAATGATACTTTGTCACAGACCTAACGCTCTTTACAACATGTCACTTCGTACAAGCTCAAAAAACGTATATACTCCAATTCAAGTGACATTAAAGTTAGCACATGTATTTTCTTACCGACGTAATTAACAAGATCAAGAGCCTTTCTCGTTTGCTGATGGGACTGCTGTAGTAGTACCCAATTGATCTGGAGGAGGAGGATCCAGATCCATTTGCTCTGATGGGGTTGACTCACTTTGTGCTGGATTAGTATCTTCTGGAATAGAATCTGGGACTTGACTAGGCATGGAAGATTCCGTGTCCGTTTGATTAGTAGCTTGTGAAGAATGATCAAGTGATGGATCAGCTGGCTTGATGGTGTTTGTTTTAGTAGTAGCTAATGTCGAATCAGATTTTCCTTTATCTACAGCAGGCGGGTCCAAATCCATCTTGTCTGTTGGCGCAAGGGGTTGTTCTGGTGTGAAATTCTTCACTTTAACGTTTGGTACGACTGTCTCATATTCAGACAGGACATCCATGAACTCATTCAGCAACCGTTGAACTTTTCTGTTCGAAGCCATAGCTGGAAGAATATCCTCTCGGAGAAGCTTATGTTTATCCATTCCCTGAAGATCCACATTAGGAAAAGTCACGGCTCCATAATTACACATTTTAAAGGGAAAATACTGAAGAAAAACGACAAGCAACAACAATCAAGGCGAGGTACCATTTCCTTTGTCATACCCACACAAATACACAACTTTTACTTTCACCACAAGAGTAATGAAAAGGAAAAGAAACCCCTTCATTCACCTTGACCAAATATCATTGTGTATATAGAATAATTAAGAAAAGGTACAAGAAGACTTACAAGCACGAAAGGTTCCCATGCTGGTTGTTTAACATCAGAAGCAGACTCTGCCATCCCAATCGGAGGTCCAAGAAAGCTTTCACAAACTTCTCGTAAGCGAGATTCATCTGCCTCCCTACATTTTGAGCATATTGAAAGGTCAACAAAAATGATAATTATTCAACAATGCCAAAAAGTCAGAAACAAACCCATACAATTTCAGTCAATCATAAGAAAATGTCCACCCTTTCAGTAAGAAACTACAATAAAATCATAGATAGACCAAATAATAAACAAAACACAGGTACACTAACAGAATTATAGTAAAATTAACGTTCTTTCTGTTCTCAACGTTTTTCACTTTCATAAGAACTAGGTCCATATCTATGAATTTCCAAATGCATGTGTGGGTCATATAGCCCTCAAATGACTTCAGCTTTTTTTTCTCTATCTTATTTAGCATACTCGTTACAAATAGTGAAGACAACAAAAATAGGTTAACCAATATACCAGCAAACAGAACATCTAGAAAAAGAGCAATTAATATGAAATCCTAATTTTCTATCTAAGACCAAGCAAAGTCAACAAACAATAAAGGGACAACAGAACAAAGCCTAGTTTGGTATTAAGCAATATGTGGCAATTACAATCTCACAAAGACATTCTACTCCATCAGAGTGCATGAAAAAGAAAATGTATCAACTCAACTGCTCATGCAGCTTATTTGGGGATTAAAGGTTTAACTTTTGTATCTCAATGGGCATTAGTGTACTTGTTGTATCGCTGCTTCCTCCTAAGAAATGTCTTCATAATTTCATTACAGATTTTTTTCCTTGCATCCACCAAGCTAGTATAAATGAAGAGACTTGTGGTAGGTCTATCACACCCAAGGCAAAGCTTCACCACGCTTTCTTATACCTCATCCAAATTTAACACTACATCATACAAGGGTGTCGGGGTAAAGCTTCTGATTATTTTTTTCTGTCACACTCGATGGTATATGTTAATTACAATTCACACGCTTGCAGGAGCCCCATTTTTACTTCCAAGAGCTTAGAAGCTCAGGCAATATCCCTTTGTCATCCTTAAGAGTGTCCTGTAAACCTTACATTGCCGTATGGGAGAATACTCTACAATTCAAGAAGTTGCTCTATAATTCAAGAAGTTGCTCCCAGTGACGAGGTCTCACTGAATACTGATGACAGCCAATTCTATGTGCAAAGGATCTATTAATAGTCATAAAAAGGTAAGGAAACATAAAAGACATACATGGTGGTCGAGGTAAGCAAAAGACATATAATTATTTTATCAATTTTCACATTTGTGCAAAAAAAAAAAAAAAGGGTGAGTAAAAACCTTGCTAAAAAGCGTATGTAAGACAAAAGACATTGGCGATATTCATTTGACGATCTCAAAGCCAGAGCAGATGCCATCTGAGCTTCCAAATGAGCACGTGTCTGCATCCCATCATCAGTTACTCTGCATCATGATTATATCTTAATAACATGAAACTCGTGTTGAAACATAACATAAATTAACTATTATTCAGTTGAGCAGAAATTCAGACAAGTCGAAGAATCAGTAAAATATGGCAATTTTAATATATATGTACATCTCCTATGCGTTCAAGAACCTCTCAAGTCTCACCCAATGTGGTAAGATAAGCCCATCCTAATATAGAACGGATGAGAAGTAAAGCACAGAATACTTGGGTAAGAATTTCAATGAGAAGCTACAAATTTTCATTTTTAAAACTGGACTTGCATCAATACTACATAAAACATCCAAAATCAAGATTTCATGCAGACCTGGTCCACCCTGGTTTTCTGGCCTGAAATTTCCTGACGTCGACCTGCAATGCAGCCAGTTCGCCACCATGAGCTGAACCTAAGTTCCAGGAGCTAGCAAAATTTGACGCCGGGAAACAATCATCTGCTACTCTGAGCCAACATTTGAGACTCATATCGAAGAGATATGCATGACGTGTACCCAAAACGACAAGTGGCGAACCAGATTTTGACAATTTTGCAGATATAACTTTCATGGCACCTGAAGAAGTTTCAAATAAAGAAAAGATTCAACTTGACGTTTGTGTTACATGGATCCTTCAATTACCAGGCTATAACATTGCTGAAAATCATAATCCAGATTGCACAGCTTACCAGTGTCTTTAGAGTTTGACTTCGTGTTTGTACTTATTAGTGAAACCAAGGAATCATGAAGAAGGCATTCCCTGTTAAAAAGATCCCAAACATACAATGATCCATTCTTTGTGACAAGCAACAACTTCCAAGATTTGTCACAATCGATGAATACTGCGGCAGATCCCATCATCATGGTTGGCATGGCACGTCTCCCACATTTTGTATAAACCTTCTCAAGGATGAATATTGGCAATCAATAAAAGAATTATACATTTTACTTTCAAATAGGATGCACGGCACTAGTGCCACGAGCTACAGTTACTATCATAGGTTATAGTCAACACTCAGACTTGCCATATAACTATTTTGAAAGTTAAAAACTAAATCAAACAAAATTAAGAGCAGGCGGAGGTTCACTGGTAAAGAATGTAAGAGGACAGATTATATCAGCATAATCTAGAACAATTTCGAAAATCAGTGATGATTTAGGTTAGTTGAACCTCTTTCTGAGAAGGTAAGGTGAAGCATAAGTCAAGACAATCACATTTACAGATGAAATTAAGCCATTTGGTGTAACAATCAGGGAAACTTTCTCAGTTAAAATCAGGACATGCTGAACTAGGTAAAACCACGAACGTGTTCTTAGAAGTAGTACAACTTTAAGAAATAATTAAATGCTAATTCGTTTCTACATGCAATGGAACGGAGGAATGAAATATACAAACCTGCAAGGATCCATCTTCACAACCAACAACCCAGAAGTTAGAATTCCCAGCCAAAACAGTGACCTTCCCCGATATCCTATCAGACCAAAGGTTTTGAGATCCCCTTGTACAAGAAAGTTCTGTTTCTTTAATGGTACAAGAATTTCCTGCTCCTAGAATGTCATTTACCGCATGTTCTCTTGGATGAGCTTCCAAACAAAAAGGAAGCGTTTCTCCTTGATCTTTGTCAAATACTCTTATCAAAAGATTACTACCAGAAACTACACAACCCATTTGTTCGACATCAGTACCTCCTTTACTCCCCGAGGCTGGAACCTTCTCAATAACCAAGCTTTCACTGATTGCTGCCCTAGCAGTGACCCCAGTGCGTTCTTTGTGAATCACACTACCACTATATACTTTCTGAACGGACACTTCTCTAGCACCACCACCTATATGTACTACCTCGTTACCATTATTGACGTGATCTAAGGATCTAGCAGGGAATTCGAGAGCTTCAGACTGATCAGCGACGGAGGTTCTTTCCTGATGCGCAGTCACTCCAACTGCTTCCGGTATTATCCTCTTACGGCCATCAGGGCGTCTATATTCTTTTTGCTTCACGGGACTTGACATCCTAGCAGGGGCCACTTTATCTGAATTATCACTTAAAGGATCTGTGGTTTTCTTTCCGTCATTGGCATGAGTCTTAATGACTTTTGGGGCAATGATTGGTTCAGGAGGAGGTTTTTTAGATGTCTGACTCACAGGCTCTACTGCATTCATCTTCTTGCTTGAAGTTTGTTTTGCAGATACCGCTTCCAGCAATAACTGTGCTGGAGTTTCAGCTAAGCTTCCCTGTCGACCTCTTATATCACCATAGCGATTTCTCTTCAGATCATCTAAGTCAGCATCACTTAACTTATGTCCAATTTCATTTGCATCAAAATGGAATGTTGCAACGCTCCCATCCAAAGAACAAGCAAAGAGTGAATATCCATCAGGGCTCCTACATTCATGAACAGGTTGAAAGACATAAATAAGCACAGAAACCAGTTATAAAGGTATCCATCTGCTAAAAACCGTAACTGACAATATATTATTTTCAGGCCACTCAGACTGGTAAAATTTTCATTAATACTATCAAGTCACACAATATATCTGTGTCTGCGTGCTAGACATAGCAACATGACGAACTTATTTAACAGACGGAGAAAACCAACCGATGTTGGAGAACACAAACATTCAGATTGAAGACTGATGCAATTTGAGCGGCTGAAGATCAGAGATTATGAAGACAAAGTCATGAAATTATGATGAGTGTGACAGTGATATGTTCCAACTGGAGGAATGATCCAGTGCGGACTACAGAGCCGAGGCTCCAAACATTAAGAACTAAATAACCGATATCTACAGCTTAAGGTATGCTTGGGTTTGGCAGACTTAAAACGTCTTAAGGCAAATCACATTGAAAGAATACTTTAAAGCTATAAATCTATACTCGAACACTGTCTTAACTAGTAATAACAGAAATGTTGAATCTTATGACCAATAATAGACCAAATGAAATATTTAATATCAAATTTAAAACTGCACAATGGAGCAAGCTTTTAGTTCTTGCTTGTTAAGAAGCCACCAAACCCGGGATCAGAACTCAAGATGATAAACTGTCCCGTGTTTAAGGATATGAAATTGAAAATGTTGAAAAAGGAAGTTACCATGATAGGTCTACGACACTTTGAGAAAAGAAATGCTTTGCCACAAAGAGAGGGCGAGGACTAGCAGTAGTCCATACAGTTATAGTACGGTCCTGACTTCCCATTGCAATGACATTATATGGCTGTAATTCTTTTCCTTCACTCTTTGAAGAACCATTCGTCCACCCAACAGGTGCAGCTTTCAAGTCCTGGGAATTGCAGGGAGTCTTTTTAAACATTGAATGGTTGAACTTTGCCACGATAATTGGCGCATTATGTCCTAAGAAGTCAAAGGTGGCGGACCATTCCCCTCTCTCAAGAACGGGTGCTGAATGCCTGGGCTTTTGAAAACCATGAGTTGTAGTTATAAAATGGCCGCACGGTGACCAATCAAGCCTCCTGAAGAACGTCGATCCTAGCTGAAAATACCAAAAGTCAAAGACAAATAGAAGATATATTACAAAAGGAACATGTGTTTGAAAAATGGCTCTGCAACATACAGATTTAGCCCAGTGGCCATCAGTTCTATGAGCAAGGCTCCAGTCATTTGTTCGCCATATTATGACAGTTTTGTCATCTGATTGACTTGCTATGAATGAATTAATGGGATCCCAAGCAACACCTTTAACCAGACTAGAGTGGCCCCTGAGAACTGCAGTGCAGATGCCATTGCTCATGTCCCAAATGTGAATTGTGTTATCCAGACTCCCACTAGCCAATGTTGAGTCGTCCGGAGACCAATTAAGATCCACCTACTTTAGGCATGGAACAAAAGCTACTCACTGATCATGACACAACCAAAAACAACTCACACACAAAAAAACATGCAAGAAAGAGGCTAATTCTGCATTATGCCATCATATCAATAGTTAGATCCAACTAAATGTGCCTGTTCTGCAAGCTTTAGCAGACCAACAGACTATGTGACATCTAAATGAAACTAAAAGTAAATTAGTGTATGCCAAATCTTTATGATTTTATTTATTACCACATCGGCTGTGTGACCTCTTAGAGTCATGGAAACTTTCCAGTTCTCAACATCTGGTGGCTCTCCGCTCCCGAATTCGGTGGTGCCGGAACCAGGCTTCCTTTCATGAACAAGAATAACTTGATCATCAGATCCAGATGCAACATATCGGCCATGCTTAGCCCACCTAACACAGTTAACTGATCCAAAATGATCACGCAGAGTAGCGAGGAGCTTCGATGTTGAATCATCAGCTGGAGGTTCTCTGGCAACAGATTTCATGTTCCAAATCCGAACCTAACCAAATACACAAACTCCTTCAGACGACGAGAACGTGAGTATAAACGAGATAAGCATATAGCAAGTCTACATAGAACATATCACTAAATATGCTATGAAGGAAGTTACACCCTTGAGACACTTGATATATATATGCCGTCTATCACAAACAGATACCAGTTTAGTATTGCTGGCAAAACTTTCTTTGATAATTCAATCCAAAAACAACATCCATACATCACCAATCATGTTGATTAGAACGATAATAAATGTGGTAGGTGGCAATGTCATGACATTATATACATCTCCACTTCTTGCCGCTGCGTTATCTCACAATTATATTGAGAAAACCAGACTTCAACCCACTTGATTTTAGAATTTAGGAGAAGAAGGAACAGATGATGGCACATAAGAGAGAAAAAAAATCTACAATATACAGATAAATATATTTGTTTTGCCCATCGAAAAAAGGAAAAAAAATTGCTTCCCCTATGCCGTGTTATTCACAGTAGTCAATGAGGCAGCTCCGCCTAGAGCTGCTTGACGCAATCAGCTCATTACTTCGCTCTTTTTTCTACTCCATTAATATATGGACAAGCATAAAAGTTTACGAGGGATTTCTGACAGCGAAGCCTAAAACAAATATTTGTAACTTAATAGTTTACTTTTGTTCTGTACAAAAAAAGAAAAGTGGACCCTTATAGGCTTGATCCAAGTATGAAATAAAAACATGGTATGGGTTATATCTGGCCGAATTCAGCAACAATCTTCCCTAAAGTCACACGACTCACATCAATGGAAAGCTTAAATGGCATGCCAATTTTGTCCTAATTCAGGAATACATGAAGTAACCAGAAGTGGGGTTAAGCAAAGAGTCAGGAAAGGGGGTTAGCACTTAGCCAGATCTTGAATCGCAGTTCGCTTTCGATTTACCAAGGAGCATTTGATGATTTGATCAACCAATTAGACGCCACTTCCTTTTTCTTTTCCAGCATTATTCGATTCAGCAACCAAACTAGATCGTATACAGTACTTTGTTTTCCTTCTCTAATTAAGATCCCAAACGAAAACAGGCGCAAACATCCCTACCGCAGAACTCGAATACAGGTCGAGGATGGTTTCGCTTGGAAAAGTTTATAACAATCCCACAGTTGGAAACTCTAGGTACTACCATAAGAAAAATCGCATCTTTGCACCAAACGTTAACGTCGAAAAGGCAAAAAGAAGTAGAGCATTGCCCAGTTTAAATTCAAAATACATTCTCAGAAAGAAAGCAACTCAAATTGAATGGGAATGAAAAGAAAGGGCATACCTTATGATCACCACCACCAGTGGCAAACCTGAGGCCACCAGGCTGAATATCAATGGAGAAAATTTGAGTGCCTCCATGTCTAATCCAACCAGGTTTCTCTGCTATCATCTTTCAAATTCACAACTTTAACAGCCAAAATTACTTTTTTCCAAAATTTCAAAATTTCACCTAAAACCCACAAAACCCATCAAATTCTCGTTTAAAAAAAAAATTAAAAAAAAACCAGTAAAACCCTAAGAGTGAACACGTTCAAATCAAGAAATTTAACCCCAAAGGCAATTAAAAAGAAAAAAAAAAGGTGAGGTTTTGAAATTGGGTAATTAGGGTTTAATTACTAAAAAGATTGGACCTTGAAAGTCTATTTGGTAATGGAAAGTAAGTTACTACTAATTAGCAAAAAGAAAAAGAAAAAGAAAAACACAAAAATGGTGAGTGGTGAAAAAGGTTGAATTTTGGTGAACTACAATGGGTGAATGACCCTATGTATGTATGGTAAGAGGGCTTAGGGATTTATTTTTGAAGAAACACTGAACGAGAGAAAAAAGATTTGATAAAGTGAATTTCTTTATTCTTGTTTAATTTGTTTAACGGTCACATGTGATTGAAGATTGGAAATAAAGCAAAATATAGAAAGAGATCCATTTTTTTATAACCGGACATGAAAATTTATACAATAAAGATTAAGATAGTAATACAAGTAAAAAGACTAAAAACCAATTGCGCACAAGGGGACACTTTGTGCTTCTAAGTTGGTAAAATATTCCAATACCAAAGGGCAAAAGGTTGTACACTTGTAGCTACTTATTGTTGCAAGTATAATGTTGTGTCTTTCCTTCTTTAAACTTGCACGACAAACTATAAAAGATGGTTTTCGAATGTTGTACTCCTTCGTCATTATCTTGTCACTGACCAACACCTTATTAAAAAATATGCAATGTAATATTTGGTGCGGCACAAGAGTCCATTTCTTTTTAACATCAAAAACTATATATATTAAAAAATATAGTTGGAGCCTTGTAATGTACATAGGGATGCAGGCTATCATGCACGGATATACTTAAAAAACTAATGATGTTGCATAATACGTATCCGATACTGATACGCAACAAATATATTATCGATACAAATCTGATACGCCACGTGACGTATCGGATAATTAAAAAAAAAAAAAAATCTTGATACGTATCCGATATATATTTAGGGCGTATCAAAAATATTTTGTGTCTTTTTCATAAATTTTTAAATCGGTGGGTAACTTCAATAAATACCACCTATGATTAAAAATTAAAACAAGATATTTTAATGAAATTAACTAGCTCACGATCAGAATTCCATTTTTCTAACTTTTAACCTAAATTTCTTTTTTCTCACCCTACCTCCACCACGACACCAAATACATAGTTGTTACCACCTTATACCTTACATACGAATTAGTTTACTCACTATGAACGTGCCATTTAAATTTTGTAATATGAATATTAACATATATATAGACGTATCTTGGTCGTATACGTATTGCCTACTTTTTGAAAATCTGTATCGCTGCACCCGAACCGTACCGTATCCGTATCGCCGTATTCGTACCTGTGCAATAGATGCGGGGTTCGGGCCGACGGGATAATCACGTATATATACATTGCACATCGGATGCGGCTATATGTGTTAGATCGGGCGGGCAACTTGTCCAAATCGCACAAAATGGTGGCTGCAGTGGGCAGCCTGCGCGGGCCTAGTCAGATTCCATACGAGCCTGTATGTCCGCAAACCTGTTCGGCTTCCTATATGTACACGAGATGAACAAGTTGGAGCTCCGTCCTCCTATACTCCATATATCATGGATTATGATATTCATCTCTGCTGGGTCGAAAGGCCATGCCTTCTAGTCAGTCTGCTAAACACAACTTCTGAATCAGTTTCAATGATAAGGGTCGTAATCGAAAGGTGTGAAGCAAGCATCACTCCCTGATGGATATCCCAAAGTTCGGCTATGTTATTAGTGGTGCATCTTGTCGCTTCAGAAAAAGCACATATTATTGTGCCTGCAAAATTACGTAACACGCCACCATCCGTATTGAGTTTGATGACCCCCCCCCCCCATGGAGGGGGTTCCCATCGAATAGAGAATCTATAAATTTTGGGAGGTTTCAAGGGCGGGGCAGATGGGAGTTTCGATATCATCCGTGAGATGAGGGAGATGATGAAGAATGTTGAAACTCGCCTCCCTTGGAGAAGGAGTTCATTCCGTGCACGCCACATGGCCCAGCATCCAATAAGAGTGGGAGCTGGTTGAGGAATGCGTTGAAGATGCGAGATGATGTTCTCCCATGTGGGGGGGGGGGGGATTTAAAAGGGGGAATGCCCGACGGACTTCTGAAAACAGGGGGCAATGAGCAAACAGGTGGGTTGTCGTTTCAATGGCCGAGTGCCATAGGGGGCACATATGAGAGATCGGGACATGTCGACGATAAAGGAAGTCGTGGGTGGCTAAAACCTCATGTCCCCATAGACAGCCAATATATTTAGTACGCGGGAGAACTCGGGACTGCCACAAGGTAGCCCAATGGCAGGCTGGGTAGTTATGATCTTGAGATCCAAGGGGCTAGCCAGGCGTAGGTAGATTTTATCTTGAATCGTCCATCGGTGTCCCACGCCCATCACATACTATATGTGATGTCTTCCGTGGGGAGTGGGATGCCCCTAATGCGGTCCATGATATCACGCGGAAGGTATGGGCCAACGATTGAAAGATCCCATGAGCCTGGTGGGATGACATCCTGAACCTTGAGCGTGAGAAGGTGCGGGGATAGAAGGGACTTACTCGGCTATTATGAAAGTGCCCAACCAGCATGAGTGCCAGAAATTGATGGACGCCCTGTTACCCACTGCCCACCTTATTGAGGAGAGGAGGCGAGCGACAAAATTCCACGTACGACTTGAGTTGGAGGAGATCGTGGCCGTGAGCGGACTCCGGCCCCGGTAGTACTTGGCTTGCACAACATTGGTCCATAGGGAGTCAGGGTTCTGCAAGAGATGCCAACCAAGCTTAATATAAATGCCTTGTTTAGTTTCTAGAGATAGCGAAAACTGAGGTCGCCCACGTATGTGGGAGAGCAAACTGTGTGCCATGGCACTAGTCCTTTTCATTGTCCCTACCCGTCGGTGTTCCAAAAGAAAGATTTGGATAGCTTTGTGAAGGTGGTGAGTACAGAGCTGGGGAGACGGAGCATGCTCATGACGTAGCCTAACATTATTTGAAGTGCAGATTGAATATGAGTTCGACGACCGGCGTACGATAGGTAGCGAGTGTGCCAGGCCCCAATGTGTCAGTGAAGCAGTTAATGATGGGGTCGAAGAAGCGGGGACAAAAACCACCCTGCCAAATAGGAATGTCGAGGTACTTGTCAAGGGTGGTCATGGTTTCCATGTCGAGGAGGCGGAGGATGGAACAACGCTGCTCCGTTGGGATATTAGGGGAGAACAGGACTCACGACTTTTAGTAACTCACCTCTGGCCCAGCCATGGCATGAAACGAATGCAAGAATTGCATCACGAGTTGGAGGGTACCAGGGTGGTCTTCGCAGAATATAAAATAGTTGTCTGCGAAGCTAAGTATCGGAATGGGTGGACCCCGTCGACTGGCGCGGGATGCATGGAATTCACCAGATTTGGTTGCTCTAACAAAGGCAGCGATGAGGATTTCCATGCAGAGAATAAATATGTACGAGGAGAGGGGGTCGCCTTGGGGGAGTCCTCGATTAGGGTGCCATTCAGCAGAGCGGGGCCCATTTACAACAACATTGAAATGCACAGATTGAGCACATTCAATCAGCCAACTAATAAGGGTGGGCGAAAAGTGGAGTTGTTGGAGCGTGAATTCAATTAAGGCCCAGTTGACATTGTCGTAGGCCTTGGCTAGATCAATCTTGATTGTCAAAAGGCCCTTCCGCCCACTGCACCAGTTGTTGATTGTGTGAATTAACTATAATATCAGGACATTGTCCGTGATAGCGCGGTTGGGGACAAAGGCATTTTGGTAAGGGGAAATGAGAGAGTTCATCGTTGGCCTCAGACGAGCGACCAACAGCTTAGAAATGATTTTGTAGCTGGCATTACAAAGGCTAATGACCCAAAAATGGTGAGGGAGGTGAGGGTATTCCCATTTTGGGATGAGGACAATAGTGGACTAGTTTATGTCGGATGGCATGTGCGCGGTGGAAATGAAGTCGTTGACGAGGGTCCCGACTTGAGGCGCGAGTTAGCTCCAATATCGGTGGTAGAAGTGATCGTTGAGTCCATTACGGCATGGGGCCTTCATGGGCCCGATACTGAAGGTTGCCTCAAGAATCTCAGTCTAGTCTACGAGTTGGAGTAATGAGAAGTGTAGGTATGGGCTGAGCGGGAAAAGGGGGTAATGTTGAACTAATTGGGAGAAAAAGGGAGAATGGGGCTAGAGAACGGGAAGAAGCGGCAGAACTCAGCCAGGATTTCTCTTGTACTACAGGACCAGGTCTGTCTCCAGTGTGAATGCCATGTATCGTATTTCCTTCACAACTCTGCTGATTACCATATAATTATGATTTAACAGGTATCTTTTTGGAGATGTTCATCTAGGGCAGAGCTGTAGGTAAATAATCCATCAGCTCACATGTTGTTGCATTATGTATAAACTTAAGCTTCAGTTTCTCAAGGTTTGTTGATCTAAAATTCTGCAACATCAACCAGCTCTCCCGCGCTTGAAGTTAAAGGAACAAACGAACAAACTGTATTTTACTTCTTGAGTCCTAAGGAAGTGTGTGAATGTTAGGATATTATTCACCAACATTGGGATAATTACATCTAAATCCGTAAGGTTTGGCTAATTTCAGTTTCCCTAAGTTTCTAAAATTAAGAAAATCTTCAAATCACTAAAGAGGAGGGGAACCTTGACACATCAGTAAATGTGTTGCTGTGTGATTGAGAGGTCACGGGTTCAAGTCCTGGGAGCGGCGTCTTGTCAAATTTGACAGGGGAAGGGTTGCCCCTTATACACCCTTGCGGTGGGACTCTTCCCCGGACCTTCGCATTGCGGGGATGCTTTCGTGCACTGGACTGAATCACTAAAGAGTGGGTGGGTCTGTCTGGAAATACTTTTCAAAGTTCAAAAGGTTGTCTTGGTAATTATTCAAATTAGGGAAGTAAATATGTCTTGTTCAACGCTGAAGGGTTGTTTTTGTAATTACTCAAGCGATATAGAAATGTTTCTGTAATTAGACAAAGTTTAGGGGTGTAAATGTAATTATCACTTTATTTTATTAATTTTCATGACGTCCAGACATTGTGATATTTCCATACATGAAAGGGAAATTACGCTAATTCTTCATCGTTTCTGTTGTGCAGACCAGTTGCCTTAACTTCATGTGTGTTACAAACATTGCTGAGCATGCCGTGCGCCGGGGTAAGTATGCTCTTTCCTGTTCCTTAGCTTAGTTCTGAGGTTTGGTAGTGAGTGCGTCTTGAAGTTACAATAGTGAATGTTCTCGTTACAATATCTTAGCCTGGCTCTTAGTTAGTGCAACTGTTTCAACAAATCTTGATCACTAATCAAATTATTTATACATACAGATACATGAGATGTGTGTAACATTTCATTCTGGTAGGCATAAAATGTTTGTTAGATTATCAATTTATAAGAGCGTTTTTTCTTGTTATGTAACATAAAAGTACCAAGTTAAACGCTCATGTGGGTAATCCATGTTCAGTAGTGTGGTTATTGTCCCCCAAATGCATGCATGTTGCATGTATCATTTCCGCATTGCTTCGCATCATAACCATTTAGAGAAGCTCTACTATAAGGTGATTCTTTTTAACCAATTGCGCTTTTGTTGCATTACAAAAATACAAAACCACTCCCAACAGAAAAGTGACAAGGCCGTGTGTCTGAAGTCTGAACCCTATGAACAGCAGGATGAGTATGCAGGAATCTGCTACTTCATAGCTTTTTAACCTTCTGTATAATTGTTCCACAGTTATATCATGTAAAGTCGAGGACACCGAGCTTAGTAATTCTAGTATAAGAATTTCGCAGCATGTAATGTACCACATATATGGGTATCGGAATTCTAGTACCATATTTGGAGCTGTATAGCTTTTACTGTATTATAAGATGAAAAAAGATGCTGAAGAAAGAATTTAGTTATGTTGGTGTTCTCATTCCTGGACGTCTCAAGTTCTTAATTGCGAGCTTTTACATTCTCGCACAATAGGTCGCTTGAAGGACTTGAATTTTGACTGATAACACACTGAGATAACAATAAAACAATATAACTTTATCTTTAGCGATCGTAAGAAAAAAAACCCAGGTTTGGTACAAAAGAAAGTGACTACAAGGAGTCCTTGTTTGGAAATGTACCTTTGGCTAAACCATTCACTTCTAGTAACGAGTCTCCACCACCGCTCAAGAGTGACTTTTTTTCCACTTCAAATGTAGCAAACGACGTTGTTTACTTAAGTTATCTTCGAGTCTCTATTATTCGATTGCATCTTCAGTTATCGTATTTGTTCTTCTCAATTTAACTGTCAATGTTTAGAATTAGGCTCTCAATTTGCTAACTTTAGGAATTTCTCAAAATTCGGTGTTGTAAATTTGGAATTTTCCCCAAATAACATGACATGTACATTGACCAATTCGAAGTATTGCTCCATTTTGCTCCCATAATTAATGTAAGTACATTTTAGAATACATTTTCTCGAACTTCAATAGGATTAACACGTTTGTGTGTGTGTGTGACACGTGAGAGAGAGGGAGAGAGATGTCAACACAACTTAAACAAACATTTTCTCACAATTCCAAATGCCACATTTGTGCAATTTAGAGGTGCAATGTAAAATCTTGATAAAAGTCTGGGTGCAAATTGTCAAAAGTGCCTAACGTAGGTTACTCACTTTTCAAATAGTCAGGAAAAAATCTATAATCACAACTAACTTAAATACAATGGTAAATATTTTGTGGCCATAAATTGGCATTTCTTCTGACCAATATTAACATTCATTATCTAAACTAAATAGTCAATTTTTATTTCGTTACACATCAATAAGAGAGAACAATGCTCAACACTTTGGAATTAATAGAAAAATAACTTTATTACCATATCCTGACGTAAGAAAAGTTCACGACCACAATCAACAAGATTCAGAGCTGGCAAGATATTGATTTGACACAAGAAGAACGACGCATATATCCCTAACAGTTAGCACATGCATGGAATGATGTGGAAGCATTCAATTTTTTTGCAGAATCACTTGGTTAATTTTGGATACATTTATAATGCCTTCTAGTTTGTACAATGTACTAAGTGGCAATGAACTGAAAGTGGAAACGAGTCACCGTTAAAATTTGAAAAAGGAAAAAAAATTGAAAAAGAAAAGATAACAGAAACATCAGAATTTACCAGAATTTCATATATAGAGTTCCATAAGCTTCTGAAGAAACTCCAAATAGTCTCCTTAAAACATAACTAACAACAGTACTAGTTGCATTCGGAACCCTATTCTTGTATTTGGTCGAATGCCACCTATGTGCTACATTGAATTAAGATATGTTTTCGTACTAGGCAAAAACCCTAGCACACTCGGTGAAATAGCTCGCAAACAAGTATAATGAAACTAAAAAGAGTAAAAGACTGTGAATTTTTTTCACTGATCATAAGATCTTAGTCATACAATATATGATATATACAGTGCAATATCAAAACATACATATCCCTTGATTTATAATACACATAACACTTGTAATTTAACAGAATATCTTAACTTATACAACTTCTCAAATTGCTAAATACGACTAAACGAAAGCTTCTCTGAACCAACGCGTCTCTCAGAATAACTTGTGAAGATGAACACACATCGCCAGAAAAAAACTAAATTTGAGAGATTCTACAAGAATAAACTGACATACTCAAACCAATGACCTGAGTGCTACATTGAATTAAGATATGTTTTCGTACTAGGCAAAAACCCCAGCACACTCGGTGAAATAGCTCGCAAACAAGTATAATGAAACTAAAAAGAGTAAAAGACAGTGAATTTTTTTCACTGATCATAAGATCTTAGTCATACAATATATGATATATACAGTGCAATATCAAAACATACAGATCCCTTAATTTATAATACACATAACACTTGTAATTTAACAGAATATCTTAACTTATACAACTTCTCAAATTGCTAAATACGACTAAACGAAAGCTTCTCTGAACCAACGCGTCTCTCAGAATAACTTGTGAAGATGAACACACATCGCTAGAAAAAAAACCAAATTTGAGAGATTCTACGAGAGTAAACTGACATACTCAAACCAATGACCAGAGTGCTACATTGAATTAAGATATGTTTTCGTACTAGGCAAAAACCCCAGCACACTCGGTGAAATAGCTCGCAAACAAGTATAATGAAACTAAAAAGAGTAAAAGACAGTGAATTTTTTTCACTGATCATAAGATCTTAGTCATACAATATATGATATATACAGTGCAATATCAAAACATACAGATCCCTTGATTTATAATACACATAACACTTGTAATTTAACATAATATCTTAACTTATACAACTTCTCAAATTGCTAAATACGACTAAACGAAAGCTTCTCTGAATCAACGCATCTCTCATAATAACTTGTGAAGATGAACACACATCGCTAGAATAAACCAAATTTGAGAGATTCTACGAGAATAAACTGACAAACTCAAACCAATGACCATAGTGCTACATTAAATTAAGATATGTTTTCGTACTAGGCAAAAACCCCAGCACACTCGGTGAAATAGCTCGCAAACAAGTATAATGAAACTAAAAAGAGTAAAAGACAGTGAATTTTTTTCACTGATCATAAGATCTTAGTCATACTATATATGATATATACAGTGCAATATCAAAACATACAGATCCCTTGATTTATAATACACATAACACTTGTAATTTAACATAATATCTTAACTTATACAACTTCTCAAATTGCTAAATACGACTAAACGAAAGCTTCTCTGAACCAACGCGTCTCTCAGAATAACTTGTGAAGATGAACACACATCGCCAGAAAAAAAACCAAATTTGAGAGATTCTACGAGAATAAACTGACATACTCAAACCAATGACCAGAGCACCATCGAGAATCATAAGTACCGCTTAGATCATACCAAAGCATAAACATAGAAATCATTTAGCAACTTGTAACACATATCATTTTCAAGTGCATACTACTTGTTGAATTGCTAAATAACACTAAAATGATTTTCAGCCCATATAGTTTTCCAGAAAAAAACAACGTTCATTCACCCCATTCTGAACAAGTATGAGATGGAACACAATTGAGCCTCTAATCAAACTTCCAAATATATAGAAAGAAAACTCTAAGAATAACAAGTAAATAAGCGTCGCCTTAAACATAATTGACAGCAATACTACTCGTGTTTGGCACCCTAACTAGAAAATCACGAGCACACTTGTTAAAAGAGTTGATTAACCGAATTATAATCATACTAATAAGATAAGAGCAATTACAATTTCACTGTTCATTAGGTCTTGCACAAATTTGTTGCAGAGGCTTCTATTTCCTTCTTCGGTTGGGGTGGGACAAATTTTGCAGGAAGTAACTTCTTCACACACTGTCCACAAATGTTAATTTCTTCGGAATTTTCTTTGTTGGATCTCCAGCAAACTGCTTTTTGAAGGACTCTACTTCTTCGTTACTCTACATGGTATAAATACCGGTTATGAATAGCAGAGAACTTTACAGTTGCCCAGTCCATTTGCGAACTGAAAACACAATCAATACACAACGAAAACAAGAACACTACCACTTGTTTGAACAATGGTGCATGACTTCCAATTTTATGACCTGGTGGTAGCAGGGGCGGAGCCACCTTGAGGGCTAGGGTGGGCTCCAGCCCGGGATAAATTTTGACCCCAATATAATAGGTATTTAAAAAAAAAAACCCCACGATGATATCATGTGGCACGTAATTAGTTATTTTTCAACTTAGAAGCTAAGATATGCGCCCTACCAAGTGTCCTGATATCATCATAACTCTAAAACTAATGGGATCTTAGAGCAAGAGAAGGAGGCATATAGATTTTTGAAAGCTATGCAACTGAGTTGAATTTTTTTCCTCGATGTCTGAAAAAGTGAAAGTCATGGTGTATACATACGAGGAGCATGGCTCAATGAATGAACCATATCAATCTAATCTAAAGGCTCTAAAGGCTAAAGAAATGGTCTACATTCTTCTTACAATCAAATGAGATGGCCACGCTCTAGAGAATTCTAACATATTATACATAATAAAGAATCTAGAGTTAGCCTATTTAAATGATAGAGCCTAAGTGTTAAAAAATTATGAAGCGTAGAACTCCCATTGTTGGATCGGTTAGCCAAAATACGGGACGCTTGTGCATGTTTTATGCTCGTCGTTTGGTCTTTACGTGTTTGGTGCGCACTGCTGGTTGGATGATGCAGGCTCCTGCTCACCAGATTGGGAGGAAGTGCGGTCGCCCATAAGATCCTCTCCACCAGAATAGGCAACATCCTGACGCCTGAGAACAACGAAACGCTTGAACCTCATCTCAGGACTTCCATAACTCGTTCTCGGTCTCCCATGTCGCCTCTACCTCCGTCAATCCATTCCATCGAATTCAGTATTCTCGCCAAGGCTTGACAACTCAGGATTGACGGTTCACTCGACCAAGGATATGACATATTATTGTCATGGTGTACCAGTAATATCGTTACCATTACATTTCATAGGCCGTGGGTTCCATATTTGGTAGCGACAATTAATTTTCTTACTAGATTTATCCTTAAGGAACCCAAATAACTAACAAAATCAATATATCCAAATGATCTCGATCCATTACTAAATGTAAAAAGAACGACCATCTTTAAATTCCTTTACACTTGTATAAATACTCATATTTCTATCAAACCTTCAACATCAAATATTGAGATATTTAGCATGCTGTAATGAATTACATTATTATATACAAGGAGTACAATAAAGTTTATTGTTTAATTTTATTTTCTAGTAGATGATAGTCTTGTGCATTCAAACTAAACTTATTATTTTGTTGGCGCTTTAAGGTAATATTATTAAAGATTTTTTAAAGTTTTCTTTTTGTAGTTCTATAGATAAACATATAATTTGACTAAAGGAGAAGCATGTGTATTTCTAATAGCTTGTTTACAAGTGCTATTAATCAATTTTATTTTTCAAAGAATTCTTAACTTCGATAACATGTTTATTTAACATGTAATTTTTATTATTTGTACCAAATGGTAAATATTTTTATTATATTGTATTCATTTTAATATATATATATATAATATTTAACATATTGTAGCCCGGGGTCCAAAGAATTCCTGGCTCCGCCCCTGACTGGTAGAAACTCCCAGGGCCTTTTAGCCTTTTCAATATCACCATCAGAAAGTGAAAACTTTTTATCAAGTGGCATGTTGAGCTGCTTGAATACCTATGCGGCATTAAAAACAAATATATCATCATAAGTAGGTCAGATTTCTCAGTAACCATGATGCCTCTCCGAGGGTTCCCCATGCATTAACTATTGTGAGAATACCTCAACGGAAAAGGATGGCATAAAAGGTTCCAACAGACATGCAAGAAGATAGACTAATCCAGTTGATGTTTTCATAACTATAGAACAAGAAGGGTGGTCCTTGTTAGCATATTATATTATATTTGTATGTTAATTGTCTTAAGGGTAGTTTAGTTTTTTAGTTGTCTTGTATATATATGTAAATCTTGTAAACCCTAAATATAATTTCACATTCATTGTTTGTAAGATAATGGCTTTGTTCATGAATATTATCATGGCATCAGATCCAAAAATCTGACCCAACCGGTAGGCAAACACGACACCACGTCGATCGAACTCATCGGTGAGTTCGCCAATTTTTTTTTGGGTTTTTCGTCTTTGTATTGCTACTGGTTTCTGGTAATCCGCTGCACTCTCTGAACTTGTTGGTGTGCTAATTTAGATTTTGATTTGGTGCAATTTTTGTTCGATTTGTTGCTCCAATTCTATTTCTGGGTTAGTCTTGCTTTGTGTATTGCTGCAATTCTCGATTTCTATTATCATGACGGGAGGAGATGATTCGTTGCAGTCGATTAGTGTTCGTTTTGATGGGAAAAACTATGGGTATTGGAGTTATGTTATGAAAAACTTTCTAAAAGGGAAGAAGATGTGGAATTATATTTCCGGTGTTTTGGTTGCTCCTAAGTCATGTGATGCTAATTTTGTTGAGTTATTGGATGTGTGGGATACCAATAATTCTAAAATTATTACCTGGATTAACAATTCTGTTGAGCATAAGATTGTTGTTCAGTTAGTTAAGTTTGATACTGCGAAAGAAGTTTGGGACCACTTGGAGAGGTTGTATGTGAGGTCCAACTTTGTTGTTCAATATCAACTTGAAGGAGAATTTTGTTCTCTTACACAGGGCGATCGAAGTATTCAAGAGTTTTATTCTGAGATGACAAACTTTTGGGATCAGTCGGTTATGACAGAATGCGCTGAATTGAAAGCATTCGGTCTGTATATTGAAAGGCGGGAACAACAACGTTTGGTTCAACTGTTGTACAATCTCCGCTATGAGTATGAAGGCATCCGTGGATCAATTATGCACCATACTCCTTTGCCTTCAGATGATTCAGTTGTGCATGAATTGTTGGCTGTAGAAACTCGCATCAAGACTCAAATTGAGAAGTCCACTCCTGTTGGTTCTGTTTTGGTTACTCAACCTAGTCATATCAGATCTATACAAAAGAGTTATGATAAGGATGAGTGTCGCTACTATCATGAAAATGGTCATTGGAAGAATCAGTGTCCTTTATTGCCCCAGAAAGGCAAACCACAACAAGAATATGGAAAGAGGCCAAGTGACAAACCTTAATATTCACAAAATCTTCGTTTTGGAGGGCAACCTAATACAGCTGTTGTAATGCCTACACTGGATCCAGCTTCTGTCGAGTCATCTGTGTCAGACAAAGCATATTTGGTTAATCTATTGCAGAACCTTCTTCAGGCAAACAAAAACCAGTCTCCACCATATGCTATGTCTACTCCATCCACATCAGGTAGAAACTCGTCCTTATGGGTGTTGGATTCTGGAGCATCTCATCACATGTCTCCTGATCGCAACTCATTTGTATCTATGTCTCATGTGTTACCATCTACATCTGTTATGACTGCTGATAACACTCTTATGCCAGTAGTAGGTGTTGGTACAATTCAAACAGAAAATCTCTCACTACCTGATGTTATTGTATTCCTAAATTGGCTATGAATCTTATTTATGTTGGTCAATTGTGTGATTGTGGTCTTGATGTTCACTTTTCCTCTACTTCTTGTCATGTGCAGTATCCGAAATCAAAGAGAATACACGGGACTGAAAGTAGAGAGGGGGGACATTATGTTTTGGATGGCATGAAGGTTGATGGTCAGTTTGCAACTACGAGTATTGATCTATCTACATTTCATTTAAATTCTTCTTCTTCGAAGTTTTACGTATGGCACTCTAGACTAGGTCATGTATCTGGATCTTGTCTGAGGTTTTTATGTAATAGTGGTGTTTTGGGAGACTTGCAGTCTCAAGATATTTCTGATTGTAGTAGATGTAAACTTGGAAAGTTTTCTGCAAAACCGTTTAATCACAGTACATCCATTTTTTTTGCACCATTTGATTTGATTCATTCTGATGTTTGGGACCTGCCCCTATTCCTACAAAGGGGGGTCACGATATTATGTTTCTTTCATTGATGACTATACTCGTTATTGTTGGGTTTACTTGATGAAAAACCATTTTGAATTCATTGACGTTTATGCTCGCTTTGCTGCATATGTGAAAACTCAACACTCTAAAGTCATAAAATGTTTTAGATCTGATTTGGGTGGGGAATATACGAGTAAGGCACTCTCTGACACTCTTCTTAGTGATGGTACTGTGCACCAATCCTCTTGTACAGACACACCTCAGCAAAATGGTGTGGCTAAAAGAAAACATAGGCATATTGTTGAAACGACACGTTCTATGCTTTTGTCTGCTAGTGTACCTAGTGACTATTGGGGAGAAGCAGTTCTTACTGCTGTTTATATCATAAATAGAGTTCCAACTCCTAAGAACGCAGGTATCTCTCCATATGCTAAGTTAGTTGGTAAAACTCCTGATTATTCTCATTTGCGAGTTTTTGGGTCCACATGTTTTGTTCTTCGTCCACATGTAGAGGGAACTAAGTTGTCTTCACGTGTTGCAATATGTGTCTTTTTGGGATATGGAAATGGCTAGAAGGGTTATCGGTGTTATGATCCAGTTGCTAGAAAATATTATGTTTCTCCTCATGTTCACTTTATTGAGCATATTCCATATTTTTCCATTCCGAGAAGCTCTCATGATGTAACACGGTCTGATATTATTCACATTGACCCATTTACTCTTGATGGTTCTGATATTGGAACTAATGATCCAACTGGTGAGAATATTGGTATTGGTGTTGGTGATGGAGATGACTTGGGTATTGCTGAGGAGTTACCCCCTCATGTCTCTTCTCTTACGATTTCGGATCCAGCTCAAGAGCGGTATCCCAGGCGTACTCGTAAGTCTACTCAACTGCCTGATTTTATTTACTCTTGTTATTCTCAGCCTTTTGTTTCCTTTTTGGCATCTGTTTGGCCTCTTTGTGAGCCTACGTCTTATTTTGAGGCGGCACAAGATATTGTTTGGCAAGAGGCTATGGCTGAGGAACTATCAGCTTTGAACAAAAATCACACTTGGGACTTGGTTCCTCTTCCAGTAGGGAAAAAGTCAATTCGTTCTCGATGGGTCTATAAAATTAAAACCAAAGCTGATGGTTCAGTTGAGCGATATAAGGCTCGTCTAGTGGCAAAAGAATTTGCTCAACAATATGGCATGGATTATGAGGAGACCTTTGCTCCTATTGCTAAGATGACATCTATCAGAGTTCTTATTGTAGTTGCATCAGTACGACCATGGTATATTTCACAAATGGATGTGAAAAATGCATTCTTGAATGGTGATTTACATGAGAAAATGTACATGGCACCTCCTCCGGGTGTTCCTCATGACAAAGGGAAGGTGTGTAGACTTAAGAAAGCATTATATGGGCTTAAGCAAGCTCCAAGAGCTTGGTTTGAGAAGTTTTCTACAGCTGTTTGTTCTCTTGGCTTCTCCTTTAGTCCTAATGATTCAACCTTATTTGTTAAATGCAGTTCTGCTGGTCGCATAATGCTTTTACTCTATGTTGATGATATGATTATTACAGGTGACGATGTTGAGGGTATCAAGGTGTTGAAACACACCTTATCTCGTTTGTATGATATGAAGGATTTGGGTCCTCTTCGTTACTTTTTAGGTATTGAAGTCGCCTCATCTCCAAAGGGCTATCTTTTGTCTCAGTCGAAGTATACTTCAGATATTTTAGAGCGAGCTCATCTTACAGACACTCGTGTTGCTGCTACTCCTATAGCGGTAAATGTTCGTTATACTCCTACTGGCGGCACACTTCTTCCGGATCCCACTTTGTACATGTCTATTGTTGGTAGTTTGGTATACTTGACTATTACCCGACCGGATATTGCTTATGCGGTCCATGTTGTTAGCCAGTTTGTTGCTGCACCTACCTCTGATCATTGGGCTGTTGTCACTCGCATTCTTCGTTATCTTCGTGGTACTATTTATCACAATATGTTGTTTCCTTCGAGTTCTTCCTTAGAACTTCGAGCATATACGGATGCAGACTGGGCTAGTGATCCATCCGATCGAAAATCTACCACTGGATACTGTATTTTTCTAGGTGATTCTCTCATCTCTTGGAAAAGCAAGAAACAAGATGTTATTTCTCGCTCTTCTACCGAGGTAGAGTATCGTGCTATGGCTTCCACCACAACTGAACTTGTTTGGTTACGACGGTTGTTAGGTGATATGGGGGTGTTGTTGTCATCCCCCACACCCATGTATTGTGCAGATTGCTCATAACTCTGTTTTTTCATGAGCGTACCAAACATATTGAGATCGATTGTCATGTGACTCGACATTATTTCCAGCATGATGTTATCTCTCTACCGTTCATTTCGTCTTCGATACAGTTGGCTGACTTCTTTACGAAGGCACATACAATTCAGCGACACAACTTCTTTGTTGGCAAACTCTCGTTACTTATTGCAGTACCTTCTCGAGTTTGGGGGGAGGGGGTGTTAGCATATTATATTATATTTGTATATTAATTGTCTTAAGGGTATTTTAGTCTTTTAGTTGTCTTGTATATATATGTAAATCTTGTAAACTCTAAATCTAATTTCACATTCATTGTTTGTAAGATAATGACTTTGTTCATGAATGTTATCAGTCCTCTTTGTAAAGATTCAAGTATTGGGTCCCCTACATGAAAACCACGTTTAACCATAATAAGCTTCAACATTAAGATATTATTTCAGAGGCAAAGTTATTAGATATACAAATAAATATATTAAAAAGAAATCATGGAGAGGGACACAACCTTACTTTCAAATAAGCATTTCCTTCACAAGATATAGACATAGCAATGGCTAAGCCTTCCTTTAGTTTCACCTGTATCAAATGCCATTTCAAAAGTTAAATCATACAAATGTAGGAGACATTAAAGGCATAACTGCATTTAGTAACAAAGTAACCACATAATACACATCAGGTACCTTCTCCATTGATTCTATATACTGCTTAACAAGGTAACCCACTTTCTCTCCCAAATCTTTCGTTTGTGGATGAGAATCTGCATCTGCATCTTCAACATCTGGAATGAGGGAACCATATCCCGAACCTGAAGTCGTAACGGAAAAAAGCTTTTTGAAAATGACCTCCAATATAGCCTTCGTTTACCATTACATGTGCACTAAATCAGTATCAAGATCTTTTGCTAAATAAGAATTATGATAAGTTTGACCTGGGTCTTTGGCAATGAAACTTAGGACTCTATTGATGAAATTCCCCAGATTGTTCAACAATTCGATTTTCAACTTTGCTTGCAAGTCTACCCATGTGAACACTGTGTCTGATGCCTAGAGTTAATTAATGACACAATGATCAACCAGAAAGTATGCATTTTTACCCACTTCACAGCGGTGGAAAGAGGCAATATCACGGAACAAATTACATTAAAAAGAGCCTACCTCATGCCTATTTGCCAGCAAGTAGTATATCCACACTTCAACAGGAAATTTTGTGTCTTTGACCTTATCTCCAAACACTCCTACACCTTTGCTCATTGAGAATTTGCCTACACGTTAAAACATGAAGACAATTTGAGTAAAATTTAGCAGAAGCTTGAAAAACGGAGAGGTCTCTCTCACATTCACAACTAAGTGCTCTTCTTCACTTCCTACTAGATATCTAACCTTCTTCATAATACAAGTAGTCTGTAGCACTGATGGTTTTCATCATAATCCAGTTTTCACGCGTCCCTAAAAGAGTAGAAGGAAACATGACCTGAAAAGAATACACCCTGGTATGAGAAATGAGTATTTGCACCGATACCCCCTCCTCCCTAACTCCTCAAAAGAAAAAGAACAAAGAATTGTACGTCTCCACAGTAGAACTCAACCCTAATTGCCTAATGAGCAATGACTACTCGAACTGAACAACTTACAGTATGAAAGGGCACATCATCCTTGCCCATAAACTGGTAGAGCTCCACATTTTCCGGATTCTGCCACCACATGGCCCATTTGGGTGACCGAACTGCAGTGATTGAAATGTATCCGATAGGTGCATCAAACCATGCAGAAAAGACCTACCATCGGCATTTCAAAATATCTAAAATCAGTCTCTTTGTAACGGAAATAAATATTATACTTCATTAAGTACTTGAAATAATAATAAATCAATTGAATTCACCTTTTCTCCAACTCTCCCTCCCTTCACAGGAACACCCCACTTAAAGTCTCTGGTAATACAATGTTGTTTCAGCCCTTCTTTGAGCCAGGCCTCAGTGAATTGGCTGGCATTTTGACTACATTCTCCAGCCTTCAACTTCTCTGTGATAGATTTTTCATCTTTCAACGAAGGCAGGGCAAGAAACAGGTGTTTTGATTTACGGCTGCATGGAGTATGGCTACACACCTGTCCATGAAGCAGACCACTTTTTACAATCAAATTGGTAAAATTCATCAAAATGTGAGCTTGTGTTATCTATCCCCTTACTAAGTACAAACGCGTAAATCCCTCACTATGAGGTAATGCCTCAATAACTCAATGGGAGTTTATTGACAAGATTATTCGACTTTAGCAAACATTACTTTACTTTGCATCTACTGTTGACTAGTTTCGTTGGAATCAAGAGCTTTAAGCAGCTTTCACATTGATTTCCATGTGCCGACTTCTTACTGTGTGGACATGTACCCTCCACCAATCTATCAGCTAAAAATCTTTTACAAGTCTCACAGTAGAGCTACATGACGCAAATGAATTAAAAATTGTGAGCTTCCCAATTATGCCAAAAGGTTCGAGAATGAGCCTTCAAGGATATAACAACGCACCTGCGGGAGTCTTAGTTTTGAGAGATATTTATTCTTAAACAATTTCATCTTAATGTATTACAAAACTCAGTCTGCTTTGAATTTGAACTCCGACCAAACTCATCAAATCTTAAGTCGAACCACTTATACACTTCTTTGTGGATATCAAAATATCTAAAAATCATAATGAACAAACTTATCTCAGCATACATTTAGGATTCTCACAATAACCAATCTCTGATTTGCAATACCGAAACACAAAAATTAATAAACACTACATACTTGAGGCAAATATCCTCCTCAGAACCCTCCTCCTCCAACGCCTTTAACTCAGTAGAAATTCCATACTCATTCGTGCCACAAATGTAAACCACATTATAGCCTCGGTTCCGACAGTACCTCGCAAACATGTCAGCACTTAGCACACCTTCCCAAATACAACATTGAAATTCACATATGAAACTAAACCAAATCCAATCACACACACAAAACATGCAATCGAAATCAATTTGCAATAGCCAAAAATACATTTCATAATAAACTCAACTAATCACCACACAAACATTGTGCTAACATGAAACAGAAATGAATTGCGAACACAGTAAATAAAAATTAGTGAATTACCTTCGATGATGTTGCCGAGGTGCGGAATATAGCTAACGAACGGAAGAGCGCTCGTGATAAGAACATTCTGTCGGCCGTTAACCGGAAGTGGAAAGTCGGCCGACATTGTCGCGACTCGCAAGCTTCAATTTCATTTGGAGCACGTTTTTCTTTCTTCCCCTTTGGCAAACCTACATAAAGTATTAGGGTTTAAGCTATTCATAAGGTTCTTAATAACTCAGGTTTAAGCTATTGGAGGTGAAGTTCAACTAGAAAATTTTCGAGGTCCGATCTCTTAATTGAAGAAGTTTGATAAGTGAATTATTATAGAAATTTGAGTACCTCATTTCTTATACTTTTGCATAATCTTTGTAGTAATTTTACTTGTTTTAGTATTGTTTCATTGTCTTTGTAGTTTGAGTCGAGTCAGAGCAAAATGATGCTTATTTAGAGGATTTCAGCACTATTTAGTGATAACGAGACACTAGCGCTACGGTCCTACCAATTGCGCCACGACCTACCAATCCCGCCTCTATCACGAGGAAATAAAATGCAGCGCGAGCAAGAGCAGCATCGCAGAAGAAAGTAGGAAAAAAAAAGATGTCGCGACCATCCGACATGATAGACCGTGATTGTGCATGTCACATGCGACCGGGGCGCGATGTGGCATAATCGCTCCTGATGAGTATCGAACGCTCATTCTGTCTAATTAGGTTATGGCTGCTCATGAAAATTAGGGTGTCAAGACTCTCCTATAAATATAAAGATACAACCAAAACACAAAAATATAGCTTACAAGAGCCTACAAACACTTACAAAAGTATTGTGGGGTTGAAAGAGCAGAAATTCTAGCGTTCATAGCACTACAGTCATTGTTGAGAGGGAAATGAGAATAAGAGGATGCAACAATCAAAGTGGAGGAAACCAACAAGGAGATCATGAGTTTAATCTTCTTTTTTTTCCTTATTGAATACTTTATGATGAATTGTTGTGACTTGAGTATGACTATGAGTAGATAATCCTCTCAGTATCTGAAGAAGGATATAGTTAATCTCATATGGATGCACCTTGAACCTATATTTTGATTAACTATATTGATGGATTTTTTTTGTTGGATATTATTTGTTACTTATGCTACTTGGTATGTTTAGCACACGCGTTTCTAGAATCAAAGTAGTGATGCTGAACAACCTTGTATTACGTTGACTTATGCATGGGAGATTGTTAATGCAACACTAACATAGTAGATCATGTAGATAAATCTCTAGACCTTTGGCATTAACGTGTTTCGTGAAATATAGATCGTAGTTGATAACCTTAATTCACTTCTTAAACAATGTATGGATCATATAACATGGTGAACTTCTGGCGAAAGGAAAGTGCTTAACGACCTAACTTCATTAGGGATTAGGGGGTTCTTTAGTACATACAAAAGATGGCTAATTTATCACGTCAATGAGTAAACAAACAAATCATCAATAGAAAAAGGCTTGCATAATAATAGTCATTGATATTTTGTCTATGAAATACATGCATTTGAGATTAATGAAATTCATCTTTTAAATACGTTTTACTTAATTTGTTTTACAATCTTAGATAGCGACCCATAAATTACTTAAATTATGTCTCAGTTAGTTTAGTTTTAATTAACTAATCTTCTCATCTGCAATCTTTATGTAATCAGTAGGTAATCTTAGTTCTGCATTCCAGATGCATCTTTAGTTAATTTATATTTCTCTGTCTTCATTCATTAACAAAAGAAATAACAACCCATTCAGTGTTCAATAATATAATGGCTAAATTACAAATATCTACTCTCAGTAGCCATTTGGTTTCAAAGATAAATTTTATCTCAAAAACATGGTATAGATTATAAATGAGATAAAAAGTCAGAATTTCTGTGATATCTAATATGTGTCACTTGTTTGATTGATAAGATTAAGTGTAAGACAAATAGTTACCTCAATAATTTTTTGTTTGATTTGGGCCACTAACGTTCAACTAACCATTTTTCTTTAAAACCTTTGCTTTTAAAGTGGAAACATATTGTTGTTTTCAACTCGATGACATATTGTATATTTTCCTCACTATTATATATTACCAAAAAGCTATATAAAAACAATTTATGACAGTAAATGTATTTTTAAAATGGAGGTGATAGGGTCGAGTAAGCGGAGGAAAAGAAGTTAGAATCTTTTTCGTTTTCTATTTTGATTTTAAAAATCAATAAAATATTTATAATTATTAAAGAAAATAAAATAATTTCGTAAAGTTTTCACTTGTTTTTATCATAATTTAATGACATTTAAAGATGAATAAAAAAAGAAGAGAGACGGAATTGAAATCTTTATTTACATGCTGCAAATTAATTATATAAGTCATGTGATTAAATAATAAAAGACTGAAAATAATCTCTGAAAAGAGTTTTTCTTTTATTATTTTATGGACGAATTATCAAAAATGCCCGCTAATTTTTTTTTTCAATCTTAAATGCCCGTTCTTTCCCAACTTGCTAAAAATGCCCGTTAAGTTTAAATTTTCTAACAAAAATGCCCAATGTTAAAAATTCGGACATTTTATCCGACGTGGCATCCGAGTCAAAGAGACGCGCTGCTGAATCAAAAAGTCGCGTTTTAAAATTCGAGCATTTTTGGTAGAATTTTAAAAGATAAAGGGTATTTTTAGCATTATTTTTCAGACAAAAAAGGCTTTTTTGTAGGTAAACTTTATTTCGGGCATTTTTAGTAGAAAATTTAAAACTTACAGGGCAGTTTTAGCATGTTTTGAAAAAACGGGCATTTAAGATTGAAAAAAAAAGTTAGCGGGCATTTTTGATAATTCGTCCTTATTTTATACTTGACCAATAAACTATAAAGTTGTTGTTCATGGGAATCTTATAAATATAACATATAATTTTTTGTCCAAATTTTTAATTTGGAGCTTTAATAAATATTATATCTAGTTATGTAATGGAGAAATGAAGTAATTTATAAATTTATAGAGTGTTTAATGGAGAATTTCAATGAAAATTAAAAATAAGGCAAAATCAATATTATTTATCTTAGGGGTAGAGTTGAGATTATGTATCTCAAATTCTTAGATAAAACCAAAAAATCCGGGAATATCTCATATCTGCCCGAAAAATCAATCTATATAACCAAACGAGAGATAAAGTGAGATAATCTGAGATATCTCACTTTATCTATAGAACCAAACGACTTCTCATGAGATTAGATACTTGGTCAGTTATACTTACTTACCATTTTATTATTACATGACTCGTATATTTGCGATTTGTGTGCATTAATCCAATTGAGAAAACAAAAGTAACTTACGAACGCATCAAGTTCTTGGCGCCGTTGTTGGGGAGTTACGGTATATTTGTTAGCAATTTCTGCTATTGTTGATCTGTAAGAAACACTTACTGCTCTATTTGTATTTCAGGTACCTACGTAGTGCATGACACGCAGACACATCGTGACACCATTACTATTTGATCTTGAGATAGCCCAAAAGAGAGATCCAACATGTCGAATACTGAAGAAGAGCAACTCCACCAAGAGGAACACAACAAGAACAACAAACATGAGGAAACAATGGTCAACACTTGGGAGGAGGATATTTTCTACAACCCACAAGACAAGAAGTCTTACCACTGCTTGAGGGCACTAGATCATGTATTGTAAAAACTGAAGATCATGAACTAGTCAAGTCAGCAATATTCTCTAAGATCGGCCAAAATCAATTCGGAGAATGAATTACTAAAGATCCAATGACACATCTCAAAGATTTTATTGGGACATTTAAAATATTTCAACTCAGTTATGATTCAACAATCTTGAAGTTATTTCCATTTTCTTTGAATGTAGGGTCTAAATGGTGGCTCCATGAATTGCCAAATAACAACATCACAACATGGGAACAAATGGCAAAACTATTCTTACAACAATTTTGTCCACCAACAAAAACAACAAATATGAGAAGTGAGATAGTTAATTTCCGACAGATGGATGGAGAATCACTATCAGAAGCATGTGAGCGATTCAAGGGCATGCCGAAGAGTTGTCCACAACACTACTTCACAAACTAGGCACTACTCCAACAATTTTATTTTGGACTGAACAAAGGGTGCAAGAATACACTTAATGTTAGTTCTGGAGGGGGATTCATGCAAAGAACCGACGATGATGCATTCGCATTATTGGAGATAATTGCATTAACTATATCTAAGTGGAGTAGTGATCGAGCTCCAGCAAAGAGAACGATGGCAGTTTATGAGATAGACATTATTACTCAATTATTTGGACAAGTAGATGCCATCAACATTAAATTGAAGCATACGAGTGGAAACTCACCAATCATGGTGGTGTGGGGTATCTTCGCTAGTCTCGAGATTACCTCCCCACGAGACTCTCTTGCCCCTTTTAGGCAACACAATAAGAGCATTTGATTCGATGGAAACCTGCACTAAAAACATAATGGTTAGAAGTAAACAATTTATATAAGAAAGTAACCTATGCTAGGGAAGGATACGGGTGTTGTTTTCTAGCGACTGGGCTCAATGCGAGGTCGAGCTGCCTACGTATCTCTACGAGGAGAATGAATCAAGCATGACGTAGTTCATTATTAATTCGTGCCCACGGGGGGTCGTAGATGTCATTATGTAGCTCGGGAGATGTATGCATTGTTTTGGCCCTTAGGCTCGATTTGGACTATCCCAGAGGATGTTTGTCTCATAGTCAAGGCTGGGGTGGCTGTAGTATTGTACCATGTTGGGTTTATCAAGATCGTAGATCATATGGGAGGCCTAACGGCGTAGCAATTCATTGAGCCCCGAAGGCTCGGTATTGGACCTCAAGCGATTTGCACCGCGAAGTGGTCAAATCCTGGGTCAAAGCTCACTCGTACTTAAGTCCAATTGTTAACGTATGAATGTCTATTAGTACTTTGGTTAACGTACTTTTGGTTAACATAGAATTGTTGACGTGCCAAAAGCGTTGACATGGAAACTGTTGATGAGGATTCCGTAAGACGTGGAATGCAAGACTTGGATTTCGTAAGCCGTAAGACGTGGATTCTGTGAGACGTAGAATTCGTAAGACGTGAAATTCATAAGACATGGAATGAAAGACGTGCTTTCTCTCACTATAATTCTAGAGAGACGCCAGAGCATCCCAAGCTTCCCAAGTGAGCTACCCTTCAAGTGTCCAACCCCCAAATGAAGAAATGAGGGGGTATTTATAGAAAATGGGTAGGGCAAGGCATAAAAGGGCATGCCTACACCCACTAAAGGTGAAGTATGTGAAATAGGTGCACCATAGGACCGGTGCACCCGCACCACACCAGGCTGGACCCTGGTGTGGTCCAGACAGTCGATGTGCCATGTGACACGTCGTTGTTGACCAACGCGCTGGGGAACACCGACGTTGACCGACGTACCACGACACGTCAGTGTTAACCGACGTGCTGGGGCACCTCGACGTTTAACTGACGTGCCACGACACGTCTATGTTGACTGACATGCCAAGTAGTGCAAAGATCGTTTACTGTTCCACGTCGGTTTGATAGACATTGTCAGGTTCCACCGACGTGCCACGTTAGTTTGTCCGACGTGTCACATGTTTTGGGGACGGGTTGCGACGTGGCATTGTTTGGGCTCTATGCCCGACATTTTGTCATAACGAACCATTTTCTCTAGCTCAACGGTATTATCCTGAGGGTCACGTCAATTCGATATCTCGGTTACGTAATTCGATTGGGAGGAAATTGCCTTTCGGTCCCTCCATTCTGGGTTATTCCCAAGATGATCGTTTATTTTGGAAATGTCATAATTATGGCACACCATAAGTTCCCCAGTTTGAGATGAGCTCGGCTTGTCGAGGGTATTTTAAACTAGGAAAAAAGGAAGACTAGGCATAATTACCATTCCCATTTATTAGTATTAGTTTTTTAGTCCTTCTTGAAAATTAGCATGAATTTGGGCCAATTTTGTAATTTTTAAAAATATTTGAGCCGGGACATAAATATCCCTCTAAGAAATATTTCGGGCAAAAAAATATCAACCCATCAATTGTTGATGGATTGGACCTCTAGCATATGGGCTATAGGCTCTTTTTTGTGTTATGGGCCTTTAAGGTACTTTGGGCCCATTAGGGCTACCTTTTAAGAGGATGAGTCTTCTATCTTGCCTTTTTTTTTTCATTTTTAGAGAGAGAAAGTTAGTCAGAGATTGAGAGAGCGCTCAATGAGTGAAGTATGGAGAAGACCAACTCACCATTTCATCTCCAAATTGAAAGGTAAGGATACCCATCAAATTCTCATCACGTTTTTCACGTTACTTGTTTGAGAATAGGATTGTGCCATGTGGCACATCGTGTGAAATGTCGTGTGCATGTGGCACATCGCATCGATTAACATGGCCACGTCGATAATTGTCGACATGATTAGCGTCATGATTTCCACGCCAGAGTTGGTCCGGCGTGGACCCACGTCGGTCAGAACCGACGTGGTGACGTCACCACGTCGATGTGGTGATGCCACATGCTCGATGTGCCACATCGATTTTGATTGACGTGGTGTCGGGTTTTGTGGCTTGTCACCCCGGTTATGGTAGTGCTTGCTCTTGGGCTTTTTGAACATATCGAATTTACCTCACTTTGTATTTGGCTGTATATTTGCAATGTTGAATGGTAGGTAATAGCCAAAATTGGGTTTCCACGCCACTACCATGAATATTACTCTCTGAGGCCTAAAGACCATGAAGAGAGGCATTTTCGTTTGCTGCTTAGGGTAGATCGCATTGTTGGTCAAGGTATTTGCCCATTTGGAAATCGAGATACCCCGCTACTCGTGAGACGTCACGTATGTCGCCTGGCCACGGTAATTTTCTTATTCTTAAATTTCTTTATTGAGATTATGGGGTTGGGAAAATGGTTCCCCAAGGAATATTTTGATGAGCATATTGGTTCTCTCTCCGAGCTTGGGCTAGACTATGATGATGATTATGATGAGGTTGGCCCTTCTACTTGTGAGAGAGGTGAACCCTCGGTTGATAGTTCTGGTTCATCCAATGGTTTTTATGTCGAGGATGGTGCATCCTATGAGTCGTGCTCTAAGGGAGGGGATGGAGATGATAGTGCTACGCGTTTACACCTCGTGTTAGATGCCGGGGGGCAATGTTGTTGAGAGTGTTGTAGAGCATGTTGGTCCTATTAGGGATAATGATGAGGGGGATGAGATGTATGACAAGGAAGATGATGGACCTCCATGTATATTTCAAATCCTTATTGCCATAGGGAACATTGTTCACAAGCTTAAGAGAAGGCAAACGGTAGAGAACTTGAGGGAAGAGTTTGACATACTGGTGGGGTATGAGGTGATTGTTCCAGGGATCAAAAATAGGATGCATCTTTCCTCGAGAGTGTGCATTACAAATTTTGCAGATTATCTAGCCACATAGCTAAGATTCCCCGTAGTCCCTATGTTCAGGATATTATTGTGAGGAATGGTTTAAACCTGCTTAGTTCACCCCAAACAGATACGGGTCCATTGTAGATTTTGTAGTGGCGGTGAAGGACAAGGGTTTTCAATGTAATATGGATGACTTTTGGTATCAGTTTCGTATGAACTTGAACTAAAAGGGTGGCGCCAATTTAGGCTTTTATTACTTGTTGGCTAGGATAAACTGTGCATACCTAGATGCTGCAAAGGACATCTATTTATCGGGATTGGAAACAACAGTTTCTATATGTCAAAGAGAGTACTCGTGGAGAGTTTGGTTGCTTCAGTCGGGACTGGATCGACATTGATGTTTGGCCAAAAAGGCCTAGTGATGAAGGTGGTTGAAATGGAAAGTTGGAAGCACTTCAGGCCAATCCCTAGTATTATCCGGCCATAAGTCATCGAGACATTTGAGAGCGAGTAATGTTTCCCCCGTTGAGTACACGGGGAATGAGACTTTGGGTATAAATTTTAATTTTTGCATCTATGTGCTTTACAATTACCTTTTCATGCATACATACTTGTATTTAACATTATTGGTATCGTGTTCTCATCTAATCTATCTTTGTCATTTGCAGTCGACATGGTGAGAGATACATCCAAGGTGATGTGCATAACTTTTGCGCGGAATAGATTGGCATAACTTGTGCGCCTTCTCGCGGTACATGTAGATGGAGCCCTGGTGGATGTAGCGCCTCTATGACCTCTGATGAGAGGATGAGGGATGTTCCCATGGAGGGTAGGAAGTCTCCTGTTACGGAGCAGGGTTCATACGGTAGTTCACCTTGAGAGACGAGAAGAGGGTTCCTCCAGCTACGGCGGATCCATCAGCAGTGATTAGTATCGATGATGAGGCTCTTGAGCCGGGCGAGATAGGGGGATTGCCGCCCAGACCTGAGGCTGAGCCAGGTAGTGGAGCTAGTATTTCACATGAGACTCGTTGTGATATTGATTCGTCCTCTGGTTGGTATATACATGCAGTGTTGGCTGAATAGGCTGTAGAGGATACGCGCGCCAAACTTGCTAGTCTACATCCAAATGACTTTCTACCCGAGGTTCCCAAGAGGAGAAAAAGAGACCCATATCTGTGCCGCACTACCTATATGCTGAGCTTTCCTTTAGTCCCAACGACATAATGTTTATAAGCTCTGATGTAAGTTTTGATGAGTCAATTGAGGACTCCTACTCTTTGTAGAGAGTGAAAGGGGTGCTCCCTTTGCATAGTGATGCAGAATCTTTATCCGCTGTCAGGGGTCGTGAGGGATTAAGAGGTTCACTAAGCCATTTGCCTATAACGGTGAGTCTTTTATCCATTTTTTAGTATCATGTTGGCGTTGTCGCCATACTGTGTGCTTATTTAGATCATTATGCTGTGCAGACAGCCTTGGGTCAACGCGTTTTTTTGCACAAGATTGATAAGTTTGAACTCAAGATATTGATTCACGATAAGCTACTGCAAGACAAAAGGATTTGCGTTGCTAGACTTCAAGGGATCAACCATGGTAGAGTTGGCGTAAGTTTAGCTAAGGCGATCCACCTAAAGAGGTGTCAGGAAATCGCTAGAAGCTGAAGAAGGCTCTTGATGAGACCTTGGAGCATTCTAGAGGTTCCAAGAGTTGCCTCTCTGATGTGCAAGCGAACAATGAGATCGTTGGGAGGTCCATTGAAGACCACAATGCTACCATCAGAAGGTTAGAACATGAGCCAAAGGCGACCAAGAAGGCGCATGCCGAATCTTTTGGGGAAGGACAATATGCGGTAATAAGTTTTTTAAGATAACTCTTATTAGACTATTTATCCATTACAATTGTTATCTTTTATGAAGATATTAATTTGTATTGGGCTTTTTGGACAGCGACCGTAAGGTCGAAGTGGTTGGCGAGTTTTTGGCGTGTTGGCTTTGTGTTGGCGCATGTACCGTATAATTCGTACTTTTCCTATTCTAGTACTTTTCGAATATTGGATGTTGGTACCCTTTGATATTTCTCGCCGATGTATGACGTTGTGTGTGTTTACACTTTTTATTATGTTTTTGTAGTTGTCGTTGGTGGCAATAGGATTTGAGACATAGTTATGCTCATATTGACTTATTGATGGATGTTATGCACTTAGCATGTTTTTCCATGTTAGTCTTGTTTATTGGATAAATCTTACATGTGTCTGTGCTTTGCTTATTGTTAAATGTTTTGATGTCAACTTATAGTTGATGATTAAGTGACGTTTTGCTCTATCAATCATTCGTTGCTAAATGAGATGTTTACTTAGTTAACCAGATTTTAATCTCAATAAAATGTGGTAGCGTTAGCATTTTTTGCCGTAGCTTATGTGCATAGTTTGTTTGAGGAAAAATGGTTCCTCATTTTGATTGATGAGTTGTACTTGATCAGTTTGTGTACCTTTTGATTAGGGATAGGGGTTGTGAAGCCTTTATGAGATGTTATCTTGTCAAGAACATGGAATAGATGAGTACTGAGCTCAATCTAGTAAATGACACGATGTAGGTATGTTAGACATATAAGCCATGATGCACGACATTCTTTAGGAATGTGTACTTTAGATGAGAACTGAGCTCAATCTGGTAAATGACACCAAATAGGTGTGTAAGGCGTAGGAGCCATAGTGCACAACATGCTTTTGGAATGTGTGCTTTAGATGAAAACTGTGCTCGATTAGCATTGACACCATGTAGGTGTGTAAGCCATAGAGTCGTGATGCATGGCATCTTTTTGGAATGTGGGCTTCATATGAGAAATGTGTTCAATCTAGTAAATGACACCATGTAGGTGTGTATTGTGAGATCTGACCTCTCTAAGGCATAGAGCCTGTAAGTAACTCGTGGTCTGTCGTTTATGGCGCTATGTGGGTCTAAATGAGTCGTCACATTTACTCCTTACCTCCTTCCAACTATAAGCAATTCTATTAGGTTCTACGCAACTTGTGCTACCCCTCATATTTTAGCGTAGGTTTACGCAATCTCGAGTATAACCTATTTCAAGGATGTTATATACTCGGATGCAACCATGGCTCTTGTCAATGATTTGGCTTTACATATCAAAGGCAACCAATTCATACATGGTTTTGCGCCTATAAGGATACCAAGTATTGCATGGCTTTACGCATGTAAGGCAACCAAATCTTATGCGGATTTACGCATTTAAGCAACCAAATCACACATGGTTTTACGCCTTAAAGGCTACCAAGTCTTGCATGGCTTTACGCATCTATGGAAACCAAATCTTGTGTTGTTGAAGTGTTCCCATCCTATGAACCCAAAACCATATATGTCATATCACCAACAAGAAACATAACTAGGTTATTAGCCTGAGCATAAGGAAGTTTTGCAACAAAGGTTTTTACACCCATGCGCAGTATAAGTGCAAATTGCAACAAAAGCTTTCACTATTACTCAATATTTTGTGTTTGTTGCTTCAAAATATGAAGTCTCAGTGGTAGGTTGGTAGCCCAGCTATGGGGTGATACTCCTTCATTTTTTCCTTGAAAAACAGCTTCGGCGTTTGCATCAAGTTGAATGTGGAGGTGATTCGACTACAGGGTGATACTCCTTCGTTTGTTTCCTTGAAAAATGGCTTGGGCGTTTGCATCAAGTTGAATGTGGAGGTGACCCAACTACGGGGTGCTACTCCTTTTTTTTCCTTGAAAAATGGAATTTGGGCTCATAGGCCGCGTTGTGCTACTCCCTCTTATCTTGTGGAAGAGCAAGTTGAAATGTGTGCACGAAACCTATTCATAGCAAAGACAAACATGAAAAGGTTTTTAACTTATTTTTAAACTGCAGTTGGGTTTTGATCAAGTTACCTACATATCCCAAGTAAAATCGGGAATCAAGTCTTTATAGATCATTTACTTTGTTACAACATTTTATTCATGAAAATGGTAAAAACTGCAATGTGCTACGGAGAATTTTGGATGTCGTTGTTATGCATAGAATTTCCAAAGGTTTTGGATATTCCAAGGACATGCTCGATTGCGACCGCCCATTTCCTGTAGATAGTAGTAGCCTTTAGAGCTAGCTCGGGTGACCTTGTAAGACCCTTCCCAATGTGGTTGGAGTTTGCCAACGCACTTGTGGGTCTCGATTTTTCTCAGCACTAAGTCCCCCACTTAGAATTGTCTGAAACATACCCTTTCCTCATAAGACTTAGCAATCATTGTCTTATAGGCTTCATCATGATTGTATGCCTTGTCATTGGTAGAGCCTATGAATTCCAAGTCCTCGAAGCGCATTCTAGCTGATTCTTCTTAGTTGTAAGTGAGTATGTGTTGTGTTGGCATATAAATTTCTACAGGTATGACTGCTTCTGAGCCATAAACCAATAAGAATGGTGTTTGGCCGGTAGAAGTTCTCGGGGTTATGCAGTAGGCCCACAGTATCACAAGCAAAGCTTCCACCCACAATTCACTGAGTTCGTGCATTCTCTTCTCAAGTTATTCCATAAGGGTCTTGTTTGTATTTTCTACTTGATCATTCACTTGTGGATGATAAACCTCCGTGAAGTGTTGAGTGATACTCAAATCTTAGCACCATGCTCAAACGTTTTGTCCTGCAAATTGCTTGCCATTATCTTATATGAGTACTCACGGTATTTCAAAACGGCAGATGATCTTTTGCCAAATGAATTTCATGATGTTACACTCCATAATGGAGGAAATTGCTTGAGCTCCGGTCCATTTGGTGAAGTGTTCAACTGCGACAACTAGAAATCTCTTTTGTCCTTTTGCCGGTCGGAAGGGTTCGACCATGTCGATCCCCTATTGATCAAATGAGCATGATGCTTGCATCGGATTGAGAGGTTGCACAGGAATATGCGTTTGATGGACGAAGAGTTGACAACTTTTGCATCTTCTGACAAGATTCATTGAATCTTTAGGCAAGGTTGGACAGTAGTAACCTTACCGTAACACCTTTTGAGCCAAGGAGCGCCCTCCTAAATGATTTATGCAAGCTCCACCGTGTATTTCCTTCAGCCTAATATCTGCTTGTTGAGGTGATAGACACCGTAAAAGTGGTCCCTCAAAGGACTTTCTGTAGAGCTCATCTTTTAAGATGGTGAAACGATGTACATTGTATTTCAGTCTTTGCTATGAAGAGAGTTTATTGGAATATTTCCCTCTTTGAGGTAAGTATAGATTTCATCTTTCTAAGAAGGTTCATATATGATTGGCATGGCCTGATTGTCTCTTTTCAGAGTTCTTAGATATCGAGTTTTGCCTATAGCAGATTCTTTTTCCGCTAGTAAGACAATTCTTCTTTCAAAGTAGACCTCTGTTGAAGTAGCGAACTTGAAAAGCGCATCGACCTTGATGTTCTCACTTCTTGGGACCTGACAAAATGTAAAAGCAGTAAAAGATTTCAGAATATCTTAAGTTTGTTCAGGTAGAGGATCATAGTGTCTTCTTTGGCCTTGTATGAGTCGTTGAAGTGATTTGCCACAAGCTGCAAATCTGTAAAGATTGCAAGGCATTTGAGTCCCAATGAGCTTGCCATTGAGGTACCAGCAAGGATAGCTTCGTATTCTGCCTCGTTGTTAGTTACGACGAAGTTTAGACTGATCAAATATTCCAATTCTCTAGCGCCGGGAGACCTTAGGCATATAACTACTCCTCTAGCATTGTTTGTAGCTAAGCCATCAACATGTAATCTCCATGGAGCTTATTCTATTTCGATGGTAGCAACTTGTGCTTCTTGAACTTGGGCCCTTCTGGGGGTTTCTGCAATGAAGTCGGCTAGGACTTGTGCTTTGATAGTTGTTCCGGGATGTTACTCAATATCATACTCGCCAAGCTCTATGGCCCATTTGACTAACCTTCCGGAGGTCTCAGGCTTCAACAACCCTTGCTTGAGCGGTTTGTCTGTCAACACCATAATGGGGTGTGATTGAAAGTAAGGACGTAGTTTTTGTGACTTCACAATGACAACCAATGCAAAATTTTCTATCTTAATGTAGTTTTTTTCAACAGCTTAAAACACTTTGGATACGTAATAGATTGGTTGATGATAATGCCTTCCATGCCTACTGATGGGGTGTTAGTTAGGTTTAAATTGAATATGATAAATTGCAACACATAGTTATTACACCTAAGTCCCACGATATCGCAACTCCATGAATCAAGTAATAATAAAATGGAAAAGAATATTACTTCCCAAGTATCAAATCCCAAGAGAGTAGATATTTGTAATTAAGCGATTATACTGTTGGACAAAGGCTAATCTATCTAACTAACTAGAACAAAGTTTAACTGAATGATTGGTTGATTAAAATCTAATTAAAGTTGTGAATCAGATTTGGTAAAAGGTATCTAATAGATGGATTTCATTGATCTCGGATGAATGTACTTCATAGACAAAATACCAATTACTCATATGCAAGACGCTATTTATTGATGGTTATCTTATTTTCGCATTGTTATAGCAAATTAGCCACCTTTCGATGTACTAAAGAACCATCTAATCCCTAATGATGTCAGGTCGTTAAGCACTTTCCCTTCACCAGAAGTTCACCATGTCATAGGATCCATATAGTGTTTTAAAAGTGAATTAGAGTTACCAACTACGATCTAGATTCCACGAACACATTTATGATTGAAGGTGTAAAGATTTATCCGCGTGATCTACTATGCTAGCGTTGCGTTAACAATCCCCAAAGCATAATTCAACAAAATACGAGGTTATTCAATGTCTCTACTTTGCTGTTATAGAAACACGTGCATCTAATAAACCAAGTAGCATAAACAACAAATAATATCCAACAAAAAAATTTCATCAATAAACATAATCAAAACATAGGTTCAATGGGCCTCCATATGAGATCAAATACATCCTCCCTCAGATACTGAGAGGATTAGCTGCTCATAGTCACATTCAAATAAAAAAAAGGGATAAATGCATTAAACCCCCTGAACTATGCACGTTTTTGCGTTTTCGTCCTTAAACTAATTTAATAAGCGTTTTCCCCCCTAAACTATGCACGTCTGTGCGATTTGCCCCCTGGCCGGGTTTTCGGCCATTTCCGGCCATTCTTGGCCGGAATTTTTCCCCTTACCCGACACATATGTGTTGTACTAGATGTATATTAGTAGTTGATGACAAAAAGAAGGCGAAAAAACACCTCGAACGGGGCATATTTCGGCCAAAACGAAATCACATTTTGGCCGGAATATGCCCGGTTCGAGGTGTTTTTTCGCCTTTTTTTTTGTCATCAACTATCATTATACATCTAGTACAACACATATGAGTCGGGTCGAGATGAATATTCCGGCTAAAAATGGCCGGAAATGGCCGAAAACCCGGCCAGGGGGCAAATTGCACAGACGTGCATAGTTTAGGGGGGAAAACGCTTATTAAATTAGTTTAAGGACGAAAACGCAAAAACGTGCATAGTTCAGGGGGTTTAATGCATTTATCCCTAAAAAAAATTCATCATAGATTATTCAAGTAAGGAAAAGAAAAGATTAAACTCTCCATATCCTTGCTGCTTTTCTCTACTCTGGTTGCTGACTCCTTTGGTTCACTTTTGTCCTTCAACTATGACTATGGTGCTACGAACCGTAGAATTTCTTCTCTTCTCTAACCCTAGAATGCTCTCTAACTCTTTTTAGTGATGTTTTTGTGCTCTGAAAATCGGTACCCTAGCTGTTAAACGTAGTCTCCTTTTATAGTTTTTCTTCGTCCTGGGTTTCGTTTTAGGGTTTTTGGCGTCGACCCAAAATTTTGTCTGAACGCACGCCAGGCGCATGATGCACCACTGATTGCGCGACTCCTTGTTTCTTCAGCTTCCTTGCGCGATTTTCCTCTTTCTCGCCCTGCACTCTGTTTCGTGGTTCCTTTAATATCACGGTTGGTATCATCGTAGATCTATTCCCCTTTGCTACTAAAAAGTACCAAAATCCTCCATAAAAGCATGGTTTTGCTCCGACTCGACTCAAATTGCAAAAATAATGAAATGACACTAAAAAAAGTAACATTGCCACAGAGATTGTACAAAAGTTTAAGAAATCAGGTACTTAATTCACTATAAGTCTCCTCTTATTAAATACCCCCAAACTTGAACCTTTGCTTGTCCTGAGCAAGAATCTAAACAAAAGAGTTTAAATCCTAATATAACAACATGCTCAAATCAGGATTTCGTCCCAAACTGCCACCTACAATTGTAAATTGAAATAATAAGAATCATGGTTGTCAAGTCATCGCACACCAAGGTTAATCAAGTTGTTGTCACAAATACTTCATCGTGCATAGTGGTGTGCTCAGGTATCACAAGTATAGAATATAAGACTTTTATATAAAACTCATAAGATCAAGAAATTTCACATATAGTTACTCCTCTCTCGCTTACTACTTTTCTCACTATTTTTCATGCATGAAAACTCTTATTGTTGAGGATCTTTAGGACTTGGTTAGCTTTTAATGATAAGCATGGGTATGGGCTACAAATGGAAAAGATATTTATGAGCTCTAGAGATGTCCATAGTGGATTTTGTCATTAATGTTTCATTTTCTCCCTTGTTTGTGCCTTCTTCTTTTGACCATACATTTTAGGCTCATTTTGGCATCTTTCCATTTGCGCAAGAATTCAATCCATCCTATACTTCATAGATTTTCGAGATGCACCCCCAACTTAGAGTTTTTGCAAAGGATATTTGTGCTCTCTATCGTATTCATCCTCTTTTTTTGGTAATACATTTTTTTAGCTCATGCTTTTATTTTGAAGTCCTACCTTATTCCTTCTTCAATCCAATACTTCCATCTCTAGAAATGGGTAGGATATTTTTTTTCTTTCTTTTCGCTCATGGTTGGTGAGTAGGTTTCATAAACAAAGGCTCCATAGAAAAGGTTTCAGTAGGGTTCAATAGATATTTCCTCATAAAGGTTTTGGGCTTGAACAGACTAAAACTCAAATATAGAAAAGATGACCTATTTCATTTCCTCAACACTTCAAATTCACAGTCACTAAAACAATAATAGAGTAAATCACTTAATCTTCATAATTTCTTTGTAACATCCCATTTTCTCATAAATCCCATACAACTATCTAATATTTTCTACTCATGCTCATCGTGAATGGTGTATATGAAATAATCATGTCTTCAACCCAATTAACCTAAGTATACTCTTATCATCCATACATAATTCATTTCTTCTAAAATCCTCGTATATTAGGCATATACAAGCACATATCATAACTTTTGCATACTTATATTATTTCAAATTTTTATTCTAACAGACATACGCGAAAAAACTAAAATAGACTCTTAAAACGAAAATCTTTGGAGCAAAAATAACTTAAATAGCGAAGCTATTAACACACCCCTAAACTTAACTTGTTCAATGTCCCCATTGAAGTACTCTTTAAAAAAAAAGGATTAGAACAGAGGACTCTAATGGAAATTCTATTCCTCCTGAATATTGTCTGGTGCTGTGTCGAATTCTTCCCCATTCATCTTGTTTAACCTGACCATCATTTCCTTTCATGAGTTGTAGATATCCTCCCGAACCCTTTTGAGCTCAGTTCGGATGAATTCCTTTAGTTGCTTTGTCTACTCTTCCATTGCTTTCTTCACCAACTCTTCCAAACTTGGTGCCTTTGGCGGCGTCACTTTTGCTTTTCCATATCCATCAATTTGTTTCATTGTAATAATATCTTCAATAAAGTCCTTCTTGTCGGATTGTGTAACCGAAACTCTCGTTGCTCTACAAATCCTTGTGAATATCAGCCATCCATGTAGGATAGCTCATGATGTTTTTCTTGTAGCAAGAGTGTTAATTGAATTCATAATTTCTTGCCCCACATCTATATGGATCTCATCGTGTATCCATGTAAAATATTTTACTCTGTCCCAGTGTGCATCCGTCATGTGGTTAGGCGACGCAATTCGTGAAATAATGAAATTATACCAAGCCTTATATTTTGGCACCAGTTTATTATAAAGGATAAAAGGATTAGCTGAGTTCGACTCTCGAACAATGGTGTCTGGGATAACCACGTCCCGTAATGTTGTTTCAAACATAAACGACTCTCATTTTTTATGCTTCTCCTTTCCAATCTTCTCTTGATAAAGCTTGCAGTATTCATTGATAATCTCTGCGGAGATATTTACATTTTCCCTCTCAGTGAAATCAACTCCGTTATTGGTGCGATTGTGTTTGTGAAGAATTCAATCACCATAGTTTTGTTCACCTCTCCCGATTGTTTAGCAAACATCGTTAATCTTATGTCTTGGATCTTGTTGTGAAAAACGTCAAACCCCCTCTCCGTCATGAATGGTTTCTTCATGAGTTTTTGCTTATTTGTAGGCCTATCATCCACGGTCTTTTTCTTGCATGGTTGCCCGCAAATGATGGTGATAATTCCTCCTCGTTGGAACTTGAGTAATTCCTAAGGCATTTGTTGGTGTTTTTCTGCAGTGTCATGGTGGTTGAACAAGTAGAATAATTGTAGAAGAGAACAGGAAATAAGAATGAAGAAAATTAGCTTGGGATTTTAATTTGTGTGGGAGAATAATGACCTAAACCTTGAATTTGCCTATATAAATAGTATAGTAATACATATATGTATAGATGGACTAGGATTCTACCATATAGGTAATTTCAAAGTAAGGGAAACATTCTCTCATAAAACAAATATATTTGGGTAACATGCTAATATATAAAATCCCGGAATAATAGATAAAAGGTAGTAAATAAGTAAGGAAACTTATTTATGTATCAACAATGTATAGAGCATGATCGAACTTTGGCGCGCGATCAGAACAATTGTGCCACCCCATCACGCGTCTGGCGCGCGATCAAACTGCGTCCACAATTCATTCGCTATCTTTTCCAATAGGTTCTGTGATCACAACACGAAGTTTCTGCATTGCCCAAATTTTCCAGAGGCCACGTGATCAGCACGTGTTATCAACCACATTGCGCCTCTCCCTTGGTTGAAAAACTGATGTAGTCGGATTTTTGTCAAAAATCCGGCCCCTCTTTATCTTGTGTAATTCTTACACCCTCATATTAAATTTTGATTCCTCTTACAAAACAATCAAAATTGCAAAATTAAATAACGACAAAACAAATGACTCGAAAAACAAAAAAAAAACTTTTGGGTTACCAACTAAACAACGATTAGTTTTTACGTCGTCAAGTCCAACCCTACTAATTCTAAGGTGTCTCAATCGATCCATCATGGTTAAATGGATACGCCAAATTTTCTCCCTTAGCTAGCTTTTTGAGTGGTGGTTCTTTTGGATACAAAATTTTTTCAACCATAAAACTAACATGCTCCTTATAACTATTAAAGTGACAACTCCGTCTTCCACATCAATTAAAGCATTAGCCGTTGCTAAGAATGATCTTCCCAAACTCAAAGGAGAATTATGCTTTTCACTCATATCAATAACAACAAAACCCATCGAAAAAGTAAATTTACCAATCTTAACCATAAAGTCTTTTATTACCCCCCTTGAGATAATTAATCCTCATGTCAGCAAGTTGAATTGTTAGACCAGTTGCTTGCAAAGTAGGCAATTTCAGAAGTTCATAAATAGTATATGGCATGAGATTTATACTAGCATCTAAACCACATAAAGAATGATCAAGTAAATTATCATTAATAGGGCATGGTATTGTAAAACTCCTTGGATCCTTAAGCTTTGTTGGTAGTCTTTCAATTGCTTGAAGTGCAAAGATCTTATGAACCACGCACTCATCCATCTTCCTCTTGGGTATCTTTGTATCTTCCAAATATTTAGCATATTCCGGAACTTATCTCACCGCTTCCTAAGTGTCACTATTCCTGGTAGATTCTTGAAAATCACAGCAAATCGTTTCACCTGATGAATTCTCGAAAGATATGGAATTGGTGGATAGTTTCCTTCACTACTGGCTGTGAGGTTTCTCTCAAAATATCCTCTTCAGGTGAAACCATGTTGACTTGTTTCGTTGGATTAGTCTCTGTGTTTCTAGGCAAAGTCCCATTAGGTCGAGTACTTAACTAATTTGCAATTAGGCCAAGTTATTGCTCAATGTTCCTCAATGAGTTGTCGGTGTTCTGACATCTCGCTTCTATTTGTCCCAACATTGCATCAGTCTTTGTCATATAGTTATACAACGTTTCCTCGAGGTTTACCTTTTTCTTTGCTTGTTGAAATCCCATTGGTTTCTAAAAACCCCCTTGTTGTTGCTGAGTTTGCTAACCTCCCCCAAAAAAATTAGGATGGTTTTTTGTCCCTGGATTGTAACTGTTCGAGTAGGGATTGCTTTGCCTCGAGTAGTTACCAACATAGTTAACTTCTTCATGCATGGCTACATTACTTCTTATTAGTTAGGTGATTTCCTCCACAATTATTTCATACCATAATTGGTGAATTTGAATTCATATGCTTCGGTTTGGTGTTAATGGCGTCTGCTTGTGCATATAGTTGAGTGATAGCGTCGATCTCGTGAACCCCCATTGTTGTTCTCTTGCTTGGACCTCGGTCTATATTCCACTTTGAGATGGTCGATCCAATTGTCTATAGTAAAGCAAACGCATCCCCGTCAGTCCTTTGCATGAATCCCCCTTCTGAGCTAACATCTAGTGTGTTTTTGCACACGATGTTTAGCCCCCAGTAAAATTGTTGGAGTAGCACCTCGTTTGTGTTATGGACACTGCTTTGTCATGCCTTCGAATCATTCATATGCTTCAGATAATGACTATGCATCCATTTGTCGGAAATTAACTATCTCACTTCTCATCTTTGTTGTCTTCGCCAGTGGGAAAAATTATTATAAGAATAGTTGTGCTATGTGTTCCCGTGTTGTGATGTTGTTATTTGGTAGTTCATTCAACCACCTTTTAGCTACTCCATTCAAGGAAAATGGAAATAACTTTAATTTTGCCGAATCAGATCTGAGTTGAAATACTTTACATGTCCCAATAATTTTTTTGAGATGTGCCATTGGATTTTCAATAATTCCTCACCTGAATTGATAATGGCCGATCATAGAGAATATAGCTGACTTAATTGGTTCATCATCTTCAGTTGTAACAATACATGATCCAGCGCCTTCAACTGTTGGTAAGACTTCTTGTCTAGTAAGTCGAATGAAATATCCTCCTCCCAAGGGTTGATCATTGTTTTTTTATTTTTCCAGTCTACTGCCCTTGTGGTGTTCCTATTGGTGGAGTTCCTCCGACTTCAGTGTTTGACATACTTATTATTTTTTTCCGATTACGTCTACGGGTTCTCTCTATCTTAGGATCAAAAAGTAGTGGTGTCACGGTGTCTCTTTGTGTCATTCACTGCTGCACCTGAAATAATAATGCAGAAATAAGTGTTTCTCACAGAACAAAAATATTAGTGATCGCTAAAAAAATACCGCTACTCCCTAACAACGGCGCCAAAAACTTGATGGGGGCATTAATTAGGTGTAAATAGAATCAGATAAATTTTAGCACATAGTTATTACACATAGTCCCGCTATATAGCAAGTGCACAAATCGAGTAATAATAAAATAAAAAGTAAGATTACTACCCAAGAATCGAATCCCAAGAGAGTAAATATTTGTAATTTAGCGATTATATTGTTGAACACTCAATGAATCAGTTTTTGTTTTCGTTGAAGAATTAAACTAAGATTAGGAACTACTGCTAATTAAGTAATAACTATAGATCTAAATTAGAATGCTTAAATGTAATTATTTATAACAAAATTTCATTGATTGATTGGTTGATTGATTTCTATCTAAAGTTGTGAAATAGATTTGGTAAAAGGTATCTAAGAGATGAATTTCATTGATCTCGGATGCATGTACTTCATAGACAAAATACCAATGACTCATATGCAAGACACTGATGGTTTTTTTTGTTTCCGCGTTGATGTAGCAAATTAGCCACCTTTCAATGTACTAAAGAACCCTCTAATCCCTAATGATGTTAGGCCGTTAAGCACTTTTCCCTCACCAGAGGTTCACCATGTCATAGGATCCATACAATGTTTTAGAAGTGCATTATAGTTACCAACTACGATCTAGATTTCACGAACACGTTAATGATTGAAGGTCTAAAGATTACTATCTGATCTACTATGCTAGCGTTGCGTTAACAATCCCCAATACATAATTCAACATAATACAAGTAGCATAAGCAACAAATAATATCCAACAAAAACTATTTCAACAATAATCATAATCAAAACATAGGTACAAGGTGCCTCCATATGAGATCAACTATATCATCCCTCAGATATTGAGAGGATTAGCTACTCATAGTCATGTTCAAATCAAGACAATTCATCATAGATTATTCAAGTAAAGAAAAGAAAAAATTGAACTCCCGATCTTTTTGATGTTTTCCTCTACTCTGATTGTTGACTCATTTGGTTCACCTTTCTCCTTCAACTATGATTGCATTGCTACGAACGGTAGAGTCTCTGCTCTTCTCTAACCCTAGAATGCTCTCGAACTCTTTTAAGTGATGTTTTTGTACTCTGAATATCGGTACCCTAGCTGTTGAGTTTAGCCTTCTTTTTATAGTTTTCTTCGTCATGGGCTACGTTTTAGGGTTTATGGCATCGGACCAAAATTTTGTCTGATCGTGCGCTAGGCGTGCGACGCGCAGCTGATCAAGCGACTACATGTTTCTTCAGCTTCCTTGCGCGAGCACCCTCTTAGTCGCCATGCATTCTATTTCATGGTTCATTTGATAGCGCGTTTGGTAGCACCGTATGTCTATTCCTCCTTGTTACTAAAAAGTGCCAAAATCCTCCATGAAAGCATCGTTTTGCTCCTACTCGACTCAAAGTGCAAAAATAATTAACTGACACTAAAACAAGTAACATTGCCACAAATATTGTACAAAAGTCTAAGAAAATCAGGTACTTAATTCACTATAATTCTCCTCTTATCACGTACCAATACTATGCTAAGAGCATTCTCGAATACCGCTACGCAGAGGTACAAAGTTTCTCCCTCGACCGATTTTGCCAACAACGGTGGGGGGGGGGGGGGCTAGATACTGCTTGAGTAGCACGGAAGCTTCTTTGCAATCTTCGGTCCATTTGAAGTTCTGATTCTTCTTGAGGAATTTGAAGAATGGCCAGCTTTTCTCTACCGAAATTGAGATGAATCTTCCTAAAGTTCTCATACGACCGATAAGGCATTGTACATCTCGCACGCTTTTTAGAGAAGGTAGTTCTGCTATAGCTTTTATCTTATCGGGATTTGCTTCTATCCCTCTTTGGTTGACCATGTGGCTAAGGAATTTTCCTCCATTGACTCCGAAAGTGCATTTCTTTGGATTTAGTTTCATGCTCTGTTGTTTCATAATCAAGAAGGCATTTGTGAGATGATCAACGTGAGGGTATACTGAGCTTCCTCCCAGTCTTGTAGGCCGCGCAACACATTGATGTCATTGTACGTCAATGCAACTGCATGGCAATTCGCAACTTGATCTCAGGCGACAGATCTTGTCAAAACAATTATAAGAGTTATATAGTGGAAAAACTCAGCTCTGCCTGGTTTTGACACAACCCTACTTTATATATGTGTGTGCACTACTTTAAGTGGATGATGGACAATCACCTCAAATGCAGTGCTCGACGGGCATCGACCAACTCTTGCTCCAAGCGCCCATTCTCCATCCTGAGGGTCGGCACCTTGAGCTCGGCAGACTCCTTGTCTTTTTTGTCCCAATCAACAACCACAATGATTTGTACCAAGTCCTCCATAACCTTCCTCGCCTCCTCGCAAGATGAGCAACGTGCTTCTGAGCTTCATTTAGTTGACCCAATGGATAACTGCTCAATCTACTCCTGAAGCTTGTCCATAATATCATCCTTGTTCGCCTCCGAGTTATTCAGAACCTTCACGTTAGTGGACAAACATTTGCCAACTTGCGCACACACCCAAATAGAGTATATCATTCTAAGGAGAATTTCAACGACCATGATATAATATCATTGCCTCGATAAGCAGACAGAAGAAAAGAAGGTGACACTTTTAGCTTGAAAGATATGAATTCCATGTCGCAAAAACAGCGCTCGCTCTTTTCGCCAAAGCAGTAAACAGTTCCTGCATGCCACGAACGACATCCTTTTTTTCTGAACTAGTGAACCCCAACATTGATATTAGGGTATGCGACAACACGGTTAGCCATTCCAAGAGTCAAACCACCATGGGGAAAATGCCTCTTGCGCTCGATTAAACCTTGTCCACTACCAGTATAAGCCGGAGTGGCTTGAGGATTTTTGGAGCTAGCCTATCCGAACTCGATATGAGTACCAGACACCTCAGTAAACTCCACTCACTGATTTTGAGAGATCTATCCTTCAATGCCACGGGAATTAGCATCTTCTCGAGCCTGAGCATGATGACCCTTTCGACCCCGGGTTTTTGCCAAGTCGAGATCCTCATCATCTTCTCCCTGCTTCGCGGTAGTAAATTTCCTCATGCAATTTTAATGACCCATGACAAGCTTGCCTGCAAATCAGAACATAAGACACGACCATTAGTCAAAGGATTGGAATGCTGCCAGAAGAAGCACACACATATACACGCATATACAAATGTACAAATGCAAAATCTATTGTTAGAGATATACCCACACTATATGGACCATCGTACGGATTGGGCGATAGGCCACCAACTCTCACAACTATATCCCGAGTCATCAAGGTCATGTCAAACTCTTGACTAATTAGGGTATTCACAAAGCCCTCCCCCCAAGTTGGAGCACGCACGCCTGATGGGATCCAAATACAAATAGCCTTTGACCCACACGCGGAAGGGAGCTAAACTCTCCAGGAATCATTTCCTTCACATAAAAACTTTCTTTCTTCCAAAGCGACCCATAACTGGTCCGTGTACCCCCCCCCCCCCCCCCCCCCAAGAACCTATAGTCGGGATTAGTCCTCACAAAGTAGAACCCTTTGTCGCCGACCTTCTTATTCATTATCACATGGAATAACTTCCAGAACTCATTAATGCCCCAATGGGCTCAAAAGGCCATCATTACCAAGATGAACGCCACCAACACCCGAACCAGTTAGGTGATAGTTGTGCCAAGAAAATGCATATGCTACGTAACAACGTGCTAAGTAGAGGACTAATAGGGAACCGCAAACTATTAACAAAATGCTTCTTGTTAACGATATCCAACCATCTAGTGTGTGTGCATCCTCTCCTCTTTTTCGGGGAATCTAATCTCATAATCCCCGAGGTCATAGTTGTCGTAATAATACTTTGGCGTATGGGGAACACTCGATACCATATCGTTTTACGTTTCACGTGTCTTGTATTGTTTGGTCTCACCCTCCCCGACAAGGCCAACCTCGTTCTTCTCGGGGCATTGATAGGATTTTATTTAACGTTATTTGAGTACTCATTTACTTATGATTTTGTATAAGTATTGGTGCATATTGATTGGTTTTAGTAATTTTTTGTGTTTTTAGAGGATTTTGGAGAGATAATGCAAAACAATGAAAAAGAGCTTGAATTGGATGTTTATGGGAAATGACTTCAAGACACAACATTACAACGAGGAGAATCCAAAGAAAGTCATTGATTCAAAGGCAAGTATACAAAGTTACATGAAGAACAGAGGTGGTTCTATATACCCTCAGAAACCAATGGAAGTCAGTGTTCCAACACAAGAAACGGATCTTAATTCTGACATACATAGAGGAAGTTATTGCAAAACCCGTGAAGTCGCACAAAGCAGAAAATGCGCGCTATCATAGGCGTGCAATGTGCACCTTGGCGCGCGATCATACAAAATCGTCCTAGACATAGAGAGCAGCACACCCCATGCACGATTAGGCATGCAATCGGACCTTAATTGCACGCCCTAGCTCAGAATCGTACAAAAACCCTAATTTCGCCCAACTGCTATTCTTCCTATATAATGACATTAGGGCTACAAAATTCAGCACCCCGCTCTTCGTCATTCACACACCAATCATTAGTCACAAGAGAAAACACAAGTAGGCAACAACAATCAGGAGAATTAAGATCGTGAGCAAGGATTCAAGTCAGAGAGCGAGTAGAGTAGCCAGGCGACATCGATTGGGAGTTTATCTTTCTTTTACTATTTTCTTATGATGTTCTTTTATATTTTTAATTTGAAACTTGTAATCATGAGTAGCTAACTTGTCATGTTTAGAGTTATGGTGTAGTTGGATTCATGAACCTATGTGATTTCTTTTGTTTTGATTAAGCTCTTTTAGTTTATGTGTTTATTCGTTATCTTAATCTCAATGCTTTTATGTATCTAGCCAATATATGAATGATTAGAAGTTATGGTTGGTAGCTAACACCGCCACATAGCACCCACTGTGGGATAGTTGAACCTATGAGTGTGTGGGCCCACTAACGTCATCCCATGTCCCCTTGTGGCATGGAAAGAAGTCTTTAACAGGTAGATCAAAACTATTAATTAAAAAGGCATGAGAATGAACATAGGGGAGATCTAATGAAACCAGATGCTCTAAACACTAATCCACCATCTAAGTAGATTTAAGTAGTAATTAGAATTAGTATTAGTATAATCAACCAATCACCAAATTCAGTTCAGTCAATTAGTTTAGCTTAGTATAGTTTACTCTAGTTTAGTTTAGTTAATTTAGATAATTCAACCTTTAATTTACACATCTAACAAACTTGAGAATCAAATAAAAGAAGCGAGATTGATTCAATACAGTCCTCGTAGGACTCGATACTTGGGACGTAACTTACTTTCCATTTTATATTACTTGACTCAGATAGTTGCGAATGTGCGTATTAATAGCATGTGAAAATATTCATCAGGTATCATCAGGATCCTCCTCCTCACCCTTTTTTGCCCGTACATTTCTCCTATCAAGTCATGTCAGGGGTCCCATATTTCAGTATCATAATCATCTAAGGCACATAACCCAAATCATGAAAAGGGCTCTCATGAGACTCCCCAGGTCTACCTATGTGAACCGCGACCGCATTCTCAAAACCCTAATTAGAAATTCCTTGCCAATACATTGTTCTAACAAATACAATAAAAACTTCTCTAAACTTACACACTTAAAACGAAAAGCTATGAGTTCAGCGAATTTCGACCAAAGTTCTAAAAGCCTCACATTTTTGTATTAGATGTACGTACACGCTTGCGCTACAAAACCTGAAAAAACACTAACTTTAATAAGCAAGAACCGGTCTAAACATAAGAGATTTGCTAAGTATAGATATCGAATTTTCAATTTTAATATCAAAAATATTCCCTCGATGTAAGTGCTACGTCGAAACTACACTCAAACTCGAAATAAATTTTGAACCAGATATAACTAGACATCAGAAATACGTATTGAAAATGCCATATTCGATATCGGAGGAAAATTCGACATACCTTTGCCGAGAATAGAAAATTCTCGCTAGAAGACTAATGCTTTCTCTCTCCTCCTTCTCCCTATTTATAAAGGTCCCACACGTAATAGACACATTAATTGATGTTTTTTGATTTCCATATGAAACATCGTGATATTCGATAACGATATCATACTCGATATCTACATGCCCAATATTCACACTTTCGACATACATTATACTCGAATCTTGCATATTCAGGAAATATACTCGATATTTGATACCTTCGATATACAATAATACTCGATAGCCGCATAAATTTGATGTATAATGATTTTGATGTCAAATACTATCGTTCGAGGCACTTGAAAACAAATAAAGATCCATTTATGAAATGGTCACAGTGAAAATTTGCATCCCTGATTCGGCTCCAGGAAATTTTCATATTGGGGGAAAAACTCGCGCAACAATTTTAAATATAAAAATTCACATCTCGCTTCGAGTCCTGAATATAAACTAGGGGGACACAAGGTACCAACACTATAGTTTACAAGCTATCACCTACAATGATAACTCTTAAACTGGGGGACTACATGATATGGGCTTTTTAGTTACCCAATAAGCCGGCCAACAAGCAATTGGGCCAAGCCCAGAAAGCTCGTAGGCCCATCGGATATCGAGGGTCCGCATTCGATATGCCTCTTATATAGAATATGCACATTCGATATAGTAATGCACGGTCCGAAAATCTCAGGAGCGGTCCCCGCGCCCTGAAATCTATATATACCCCCTACTCTGCATTTCAAGGTAAGCTCATTAATTGTTATGCACTGTTCACACATCGATATCGAATCTCTCTCACTCAATATATCTCTCTCTTCTGATATCTCTCTCACCCGATATATTTACATACCCGACATGGAGATGTTATTCGACGTCTCCTGAGCCCGATATCCACGATGCCCAATATCCACTCTGCCCGACGTCAACATTGCTCGATATCTTCCATATTCGATATCTATCAGATTCGAATTCTCAGATCCTCGACATGTTTGGAGTACTTTCCTAAGCTTATCAATTGGTGTTTCGAACGAAGTTAATCTACACTTGTATAAGTTATGAACTGACATTAGTTTGTATTAAGTTCATTATTATTCCTGCAATTTTACATTTCGTCGGTAATCCACGAACTTGTACCAAATTAGGGGCAGTTTATTACTTTTTAAAAGTTGATGGTTTATTTATTTATTAGCCGTGTAACTTTGATGCTAGAATACAAAATATCAAGTTTGTTGCTCTAAAATTTCGTCCTCCTCTTTAATTTAATTCTGGAGTTGTGTTCTATTTCGGTAACTCAAATAAGAACAAATATTATCTTTGACTACTTATCATTTGTTGCTTTTGTTGTCCACTATGCCTCCTAAACCATCATAATAATCCACTTGTTTCGATGATTAACAATTTCGAATTTGTTGAAGAAAACGAAAAGAGAAATGGTGAATACCAAGATAACTGTTGCTACAATTATGGCTATAATGGTTGAGATGAAATGCAAATGAATAGAATGGGTGCTAATCAAACAGTAACACTTCCTACGTGTGCATATCACGAGGGTAATTGATGGAGTTTAGAATGAGGGCTATCTGAAAAGAACCAACTTCAGGTTCAAGAAATTTTATTATCAGAACAAAAAAAGTTCATAAGGGTTGAAGTTTGACTAGAAAGTCAACAATGTATGTCTAATACAAACGATGTGATTTTTCGAAGTGAAAAACAACCATTTAAACAAACAAAGTCTATGCGCCAATGTGATTTTAGCAAAATATTAGCGTTTGAAGGGTGAGACGACATTATACTATTTTAGAAATTCAGTCAGAGTTTTCCTTTACATTGTAAGTCGCCTTAACGGCAATGCAGTTTTGATTAAAAAAACTTTGTGAGAGTTTTTTTTTCCAATTTATCAAATTTTGGTGTTCTTTATGAATCAACGAGTTCTTGATTATTGAATTCCAGTATTCTAAAAAATCAACGAGTCTTTGATATTATTGTATTATTTCATCTTTCCAATAGCTTTCCATGCTACACTAGTGTGTATTTGAGTCAGTTTCGTTCCTTCACCATGACGGCAAGGAGAAATCTTGAAGGCTGGATGTTCTAATAGAAGAAGATAAATATGGTGAGCTCACATGGTTATGTCAGCAGATGGGTTTGTTGTGGTTGAATCCCCATTCTTCAAGGTTTTGAAATAGAATACATTTGAACCACTAAAATATCTATTGGTCAATTCACTGAAGACAAGATTTTCTAGAGCAAAACTATTGAGAATCGTGATTTCAAGATGATATTTCAAATTTGCATGGTGAATACGAAGAGGACGTAAATTTTCTTCTGGTGTTGTTTATGACAGTGATGGTGAAAATATTGTGGATGAAAAACTTTCACGGAATGTTTGAATGAGTGTATCATGGTGGAACATCTAGTGAAGGAGATAAAGGTGTCGAAAAAATATGAGGTTGACTAGGGAGTTGATATATTTGAAGGTTTTGAGAAGAAAATGAAGAATGTAGGTGTGACTGTGTGTGATGATGAGAAGAAGCACGTTGTTACTATTATTGCTACCACAGTAGAAAATGTTTCATCCCTCAGGGTTTTGCTGTTTTTCATGTTACAAATTTTTATTTTGTATTATGGTGATAAGTTTTTATTTACTAAAAATGATTCATATTTCAGGTCGAATCTTTTTCAACTTGGCGAAATTATGGAGTTCAGGAAAAGTGCTAATCTTTTCATTGAAAAGAACCAATTTGAAGTTTAAGAGAGACTATCATCCAAAAAAGTTCAAGTGAGTCGAAGTTCAACCAGAAAGTCGACAATGTATGTTTTTAACCAATAATGTCACTTGTCTAAGTGAAAAAAACCATGTGTCTGCATGTTGTTAGCAAATTGCAGCGTTGGCACGATGAAAATGTTATTTTACTATTTTAGGCGAGATGTTTTTGATTTTTATTTATTATAGGAATTATATCATTTTCATTTTAGTAATTCAATTAAGGTGTTGCCTTTATGTTGTAAATCGTCTTTGACTACATCACAATTTATTGAATAAAGTTTTATGAGAGTATCTCTCCATTTATCAAATTCTTGTATTTTTTTCTGAATCAATAAATCATTAATATTATCGTATTGTTTCATTTTCCAATGACTTCTTTCACTACATCAGTAATCCATCACGTCGAGTCTATTGGATTCGGTGTATTAACATAGCAACAATTTCCAGATTTCTATGACATAAATAAAATAAACATGTAAGCATATATCATCAACAAGAACATAAACATGATAATGTTCATACAAATATAACTCAAATAAATAAACTTTATAAAACATAAACATAAAAGAACACTCATTAGAAAATATGTAAGGGTGATAGAAAAACCTCAAACGATTAAATAATCGTTTATAGTGGACGAGTCAGAAGCAAGCATCTTCCCCTTAAGATCACTATGTCGCGGCTACCGCTTCAAGCCCTCGTGCGGCATTGACCTCCCAAGGTACAACGTCCTGCTCCCGAGATAGCAAGTGAAGCGCTATACTATCCCCTCAGTCGAACACTAGCGATACTTGCAGAACTCCAAATGATTATGCTATGAGTTTTATGCACAAAAGAATTTTGATATGAAGGATGGTTTTATCTTGAGCTCTAAAGACATCCTTCTTTTCTTTTCAAAACCATGTTCTTACCAAAAACCATCTATGTAGGGATTACATAGAACCTTGAGGTGAGCAAATTACCATTCACCCCCTCTAACTCTTGGCTATTAATATATATAAATATATTATGCCACACTTTATATTGGACTCAATTCCAATATAATTTAATTAATATTTTGGTCTCAACACCAAATTAATTAAATTCACCAACAATCCCCCACATGAATGTAATTGGCTAAAATGCACGTGAGCCTAACAATGCTAAATGCAATTTCAGAGTTCTGCTGGAACTTGTTGCCTCAGGATAGGTGGTTTTGAGCCTTGAACCTTCCTTAGTGAAATACCATCGGATATACTTGCCCACCAGTGGACGTGATGCCTTGAACTGTTCGGCGTTTTGTGTATACCAAGACAATGATACTCACACAACTCATTCCAGTACCGTATTGGTTCTCGTTGTTGTCCGTTTCGGCCTTGGACTGCCTTGGAAAATTTCATCGAATGCTTTAGAGATTTAGCCCTTTTGTATCATCTCATAGAAGTGGCCCCTTCACATTCGACATAGGTGATCTCTCATTAAGAGTATCCTGCAATACCCCGCTTGTGTTCACAAGACATAAGGATCATTAGAACCTCAAGTTCTCCTTAACCTGTACAGGTCCGTCACTCTTTCATCCTAGAAATGGGTTGGGAACTCAATTTCCCGAGTGCTTTGTTCGACTCGCCCCCAAAATTCGGTTGTCCCTTTGAACCTGCAAATTGGGGTTTACAATTCAGGTAGGGTTGCCATCATGGGGTGATGTCTTTTGGTGGGCTCAAATTTCCCATTTCCCTCGATGAATTTGCTACTTAGTCTCTCGCTAGACCTTTCGTCAATCACCTCCAATATTTTCTTTAAACTCTTAAAGTCTTCGGAAAATATTATGATTAATTCTCTAACTTAAAAGTTTAGAATAATCTTAACCAACGCTTTCTTCTTCTAGCCCCCACATTTCTTTTCTTTTCCTCAAGAAAAAAAAATGTCTCTAGCCTCAAAGAAAATAGAATTTATTTGATTTGCGTACATAGCGTCTTATTTCAAATAAATTTGAATATTTAATCTATTTAGTAAAATAAATAGTATTAAATCTCACTTGCTTCTCACTAAGCAATTTAATTTACGCACTTATATTTGGACTCAATTCCAAATATTTTAAACAAATGTATATATATATAAATACAAGTCTCGCACTTGTTTTATTTTCTACATATATATATATATATATATATATATATATATATAACATAAAGTCTCACTCTTACAAGTCTCACACTTGTGTTATTTCCAACAAATTATATATATATATGAAATAATATACAAGTCTCACACTTATTTTATTTCCTACAAATATAAATATATAATATACAAGTCTCAATACTTGTGTTATTTTCAACAAAGATTTATGTATATATATATATATATATATATTACACAAGTCTCACACTTGTATTTCCAACAACTATATATATATATATATATATATATACATACACACACGCACAATATACAAGTCTAGCACTTGTATTATTATTATTTTTTTTCCATGTCATAAAGACATCACAAGTAATCGAAATAAATTATAATATTTGCCTCACATGCAACTTCGATTACATTTATTCGTAAAACTAGTCTCCTCACACGAGACTTTTTACTACCTCAAACTTGAACACTAGTCTCAGTACTAGCCTCATATTTGTTAGAGTTACCTCCCGCTAGACTTATCTCTGATACTACTGCAACCATGTACACGTCGTAATCAGAGTTGTGGCCATTCACATGAATACGCTGGCATTTCTCCTTAGTACCGACTGCCCCTTTGTTCTCATTCTTTTGGAACGTCGGTAACAATCCTTGGCTTTGTGGCATGATTTACCGCAAACATAGTAGTCATCTGTGAACTTAGTCACTTGGGCATCCCCTTGAGGTAAATATAAATGTTTCCTTTTTTGCCCCCACACTCGACCATCTTGGCCGATGAAACCGTTAGACTATGTCTTCACGATTGCAACACATTGGGGATCCTGACGATCCACCTCAGGTTTCTCCTCATTAAGAAACCTTGACAAGTTCAGGGTTGTCAGAAAAAATACCATTTTTCTATTTTCAACGTCAAAGTCATATTCCTGACTTTTCTAATTTCTCAAGTTGAGAACACGGCATCGTGGTTCTCAGAACCATCATAACGGTGTTAGTACCATTAGTCTTAGAAGCGACATAACGACCTCAATGTCATAGCTTCATTTGTGGAGACTCTACGCTCACAACATAGTTATTACATTTTGAAGTTTTCTTTAAGTTAATTTACAAGCCTCAGTACTTGGAATTAATAAAATTCTTTCAACGGGGCGACATGCAATATTCGAATTGCTCACGAATTCACATGCAATGTTTCCACTCAATGGTTCACTTGCAATTACCAAGAGCATATGATCTACGAACATCTAATCTCAAAATTAGACTATATCATAAGTCACGGTTCACAATCAGAGTCCTTATACTGAGTAGCTTAAACCTTTAATATCATTTTCACAAATAAAGATGATATATTATAACATTAATATAATTACCGCATGTAATCATATAATAAAGATCACCCTAAAGCACGTATCATGCATGTTACATGTAATATAATCTGCAATCAACTAGTCAATATAATTAATTAAGCAAGTATCCATCATTAACAAGCTAATTAATCATCATATTGAAACAGCCAAAATAAAGGAACATTTACATCGCACAACCTCATACATATAATTTCGTCCTCATAACCGATAATTATAATACCAGGTCAACTTGGTTATAAAAGGACCAGGCCAAAAGATAACGTTACAATTTAAGAATTATAACTCCTGTAAATCGTAAATAGCAATAACATAATTACCCGGTAATTAAGGCGGAAGAATCCATATTATTTGATCATGCATTCTCAACGTAACTGCTGCTTATTAATTGGCCATTGAGTACTCATCTCCATAAATTTTCAAACAATTAAATCCATTGTAAATATATTATGCAAATCAAATAAAATTGCACAATCAAAACATACAGAAGTTTGAAACCGTACAACAAGATAGAAAACCAAAGGCTGACCTTCCAGCGGATTAATGAAAATAAATATGCACGTTCTGGCTCAAACGATTAATTTGTCAAACGCTAATCAAGATAATCAACATGAAGGAAAAATTAAGGAAAACAGACCCACAATATGAATCTGTATTATGAACAACAAATATAACTAATACACCTGCAACAGAATTTCTGGAAATGCACAGTTTATATACATATAGAGAACTTTATAGGAGAGACACAAAATTATATATTTCCTTGGGCGAAAAATTAACGATTTGAATGAGCACCAACACACATTCAAAACTTCTTGTAATTAACTTTGAAGATATGAAATACCTGCTCGTCCTTACCTTCTAGAAAATAATTTAGAAACCTGCAAACTATTAACAACACACCAAGCAGTTTCGGACATACAAAATACAATCTGGAAATTTCTTATGAACACCGAGAAGAAATATAGTAGTAGTGATCTTAAGATTGTTGGATTCGGTGTATTAACATAGCAACAATTTCCAGATTTTTATGACATAAATAAAATAAACATGTAAGCATATATCATCAACAAGAACATAAACATGCATGATAATGTTCATACAAATATAACTCAAATAAATAAACTTTATAAAACATAAACATAAAAGAACACTCATTAGAAAATATGCAAGGGTGATAGAAAAACCTCAAACGATTAAATAATCGTTTATAGTGGACGAGTCAGAAGCAAGCCTCTTCCCCTTAAGATCGCTATGTCGCGGCTACCGCTTCAAGCCCTCGTGCGGAATTGACCTCCCAAGGTACAACGTCCTGCTCCCGAGATAGCAAGTGAAGCGCTATACTATCCCCTCAGTCGAACACTAGCGATACTTGCAGAACTCCAAATGATTATGCTATGAGTTTTATGCACAAAAGAATTTTGATATGAAGGATGGTTTTATCTTGAGCTCTAAAGACATCCTTCTTTTCTTTTCAAAACCATGTTCTTACCAAAAACCATCTATGTAGGGATTACATAGAACCTTGAGGTGAGCAAATTACCATTCACCCCCTCTAACTCTTGGCTATTAATATATATAAATATATTATGCCACACTTTATATTGGACTCAATTCCAATATAATTTAATTAATATTTTGGTCTCAACACCAAATTAATTAAATTCTCCAACAGAGTCACAAATCTAATTTCTCAATCCATTGCACGAAATGGAACATTTCAGCCACTGTGACTGTAGTCAAATGTTTCTTAAGACATATGTATTAGATTGTATATTAAACACATATCATTTGTTCAATCATCAAAACATGCGAAGGAATCAACATGTGCGTTATGCCTTATTTTACATGCAGGGTAAGACATTAGTTGGTGTAAGTGGATGGTTTAAAATATCAAATAATCAATCCCCCCCCCCCCCCCTCCATCGCACATATCATGGAATGCATATGGACGGTGGAATTTAATGTCGCAGTCAATGGGACATGATCGATTGGCCCCGTATTTGTTCATTCGTGGAGCTGCTCACATATCATGGAATGCATATGGACGGTGGAATTTAATGTCTCAGTCAATGGGACATGATCGGTTGGCCCCGTATTTGTTCATCCTCTATATGGAGCTGCTCATCGGTCGCCTTTGTTCGGACCATTGATATCCGCTAGTTTTTAGCTGCAAGTGCCCACCAATTCCCATCCTTAGCTTTGCCGGTGATTGCTTCATCTTTTATGAAGACCATTCAGGGACTCTTGACCTCCTTTTACAATTTCGGATGCCTTTTACACCATGGTCGGGCCTGTGGTCAACTACGAGAAATCTCGCGTTCTTTTCTCCCCTCACATCTCCCCAGGTCGCGGGGCCACGATCCTTAACCTTTCACACATGGAAAAAATGTCCATCCCTGATAAATACCTGGACATCCCAATTTGGCACGTTTGCCTCCGCCACCAATTCTTTGACCCGATCATCGATCACTTTACCCGTCGCTTGGGAGCTTGGTACTCCCTAACACCTGTTCTACGCCATCCGCCGTATCCTCACCTAGTCCTCACTCCAATCCGGTCCCTACTATACCATGAACATGCTCTATATCCTCCGTACAGTCCTCACCACCTACACTAAGCTCACCAAATCCTTCATTTGGAACGCGACTCCCCACCGCACCAAACCGCACCGTAAAGGGCTGGTCCGCTGGAACACTATATGTACTCCCACCCGACTTGGCAACCTCTAATTCAGGCACCTCGACCACTTTAACGACACCTTCATGGTTAAGCTCAGTTGGTTGCTTGTCCACAACCCGAAGTCCCAGTGGGCTCGAATCTTGCAAGCAAAGTATTTCCTTAATCATAGTCCATTTACGGCCCTTACGCCCAACAACTCCAGTCGAGTATGGAAGTCCATTTCATGTCTCTTTCCTTCCCTCCTCACCTCCATGCGTCGGGTGGTGGGAAAAAAATGCAACATTAACTACGAGCTTGGTTCCTTCACTATTGCGGAATACATCTCAGTTGTTCCTCCCCATCTTCTACACCTTACCATTCAAAACATTATCAAACCCCTGACCGCTGGTACCTATTCGTGGTCAGCCCACTAATTCCATGTCACACTATAAGGATTCTACGGTATCCAACTCCATATCGCCGACATCCAGGACGTCACTAGATGGGCCTCGAAGCCTGAGGGATCCTTTACGATCAAGTCTGCCTATTGTTGGCTTTCAGTGTCGGCTGGGAGACCTCCTCTACCCAGCGCTCCTCTAGAATGCCTTATGGCACATCGAGATTCTCTGCCATGTTATGTTCTTCAGATGGCTTTGGGGCTAGGAGGCTTTGGCTACCCGAGACTTTTTCCGCCGATGTTACATGCTAATCTCCAACCTCTACCCTTTTTGCCACTCAGATCCAAAATCTATTGACCATCTCTTTGGCGAATGCCTCATCTTATCAAAATCTCAAGCCACCTTTCCTAACCTATCACCACCACCGAGAGGGGAAACATTATTCCCCACCTGACTCGCACTAGTTGCGCGACCGTTACTCTAATTGGGTGTTGGGCCTATGGCGCGCTCGAAATGAGCTGGTCTTTCGTCGAAAGCCTATCTCAGCCCTTGAAATCATTACCTACATTCACAAGGCCCTACTTAAGGTTGGCCTTTCCCCAAACCCAGGCCTTCTAAGTCCCATCTCCTCTCCATGACTTAGACCCCTCCCTTACGAGGGTCAACAAGCTTAATTGTGATGGTTCGACACTAGGGAACGCAAGGTATCGGATGCGTGTTACGTGATTCTGCAGGTAAGATAGTGTGTGTTTTTTTTCTAAAGCATCGAGATGCAACACCAACAATGTTGCGGAACTGCGGGCTATCCATCAAGGAGTACTTTTTGCTATATGCACTCTCGTTTCTCATCTCCTTATTGAGACTGGACTCTAAATTTGATTTTTTGTAGCACGCCCAATCACAGAGTCGTACAACCTCAGCAGAGACACAAACACTCCTCCACGAGATATAGAGATTGTGGCCCAACTTCACCTCTGGTCGTCTCATGTACATATGGAGACGAACAGACTCGCGAACGTGCAGGCCCGACCAACTTGGGAATCTTTCTTCATTTGATACTTCTTTACATAAACTTGCATGTCGTATGTAAATCATCCAACTCATGCCTAATCAAAAATACACGTGTTCTGTTAAAAGGGGGGGGGGGGGGGGGGAATAGATACCTTAGTTAGTTGGCCTTCTAGATTTAGTGGAATTTAATTTATTTTGAAACTAATAGAATATTTAACCATATAATTGGCCAATATCTTGATTTACCACATCGTTTGGCAAATGGCGCGACATAAAATCTTTCATGAATTTCTATATTTAACAGATAAGTAAATCCCATGTGCGAATAATAGCGAGTTATCACAGCATACATGTATGTGTATTAATTGATTGAATCTATAGTCCTAGAATTCAAACCCCACTTAATTTTAAGCTTACGACGTCATATATAGTGTTATTACGATTTTTCTTATGATTAGGAAATTTAGGATTTCATAGCACGAGTATTGTCGCTCAACTCAATAAGAACCATGCAATAAATTTATTACTTTTCAAAAAAGTTAGATTTAAATATTTGTTCTAAAATATGGAGAAACGCACGATAAGATACATGCCTAACCTTTTTTTCGTTTTTTGGGTGGAATGGAGTCAGGGAAAAATGGGTTCGGGGTTCAGGCTCATCGAGCTCAAACCCTAGGTGGCTTTATTTCGGGTAAGCCCGATTACAAACAAAAGAGTTGACTCTACCAGATAGAATAGTAAAAAGCTGGAATACTCGGGGAAGGAACACTCCCTCAAAGTCCGTTGTTGGAACATTAGGGGTTGTCAAACCATGCTTCTTGGAATTATCTTAGAGCAAACAACTGACTATTAGATTAGAATTGATGGCAGGCTGGTTCGAAGGAAGGAGTGTCTTCCCTCATCTTACAGAAGGAAAAGAGAAGGCCACAAGGAAAGAGTTGCCTATAAAAGCCCTTCTTAGTAGATGAAGAAAAAACACGCCATTAGGCCATGTCAAAACTAGTAAGTTTCACAATCGAGGCAAGAGGGGTATCCTAAAATATCACTCTATCCCTTTTATCTAAGCTCAACTTTGCAAGTTGATCAGCGAGTCTGTTTGCCGAGCGAGAAATCCATATAACTTGTATATCCCAAGGCATCCGAATCAAATTCTTGCATGCACATACTAACTTCTCACTAGTCATGATCTCACTTTCTTCTACATAGCAAGATCAAAAATATGCAGTGAATCCATCTCTACCTCGATCCTTGGAACTCTCATTTCCCACGCAAGTGCAAGCTTTCTTTGGAGCGCCTCCAATTCGGCCTCGTCCATGTTTGTGATATTAAATTTTTGTGAAATACCCATATCCATGCACATGTATATGATCGAAGTACACCACCAGTTGCGCCTACATTCGTTGACTCTATGATATTGTGATCTACATTGAGTTTCGTCCATCCCTTCCTCGATTTCCTTCAATGTTTCCCGCTATCGGTCATGTTCTTCTTCCTCTTTACCTCTTGCATCATAGTATTCAATTGCTTGATGCGGAATAAGCATTCGTTCGTATTTTCCTCATTCCCTTTAAAGACAAAATTGTTGGACTCTCTCAATCACACCAAATAGCGGCCAAAAAACACCAATGCCATCGTGAATTCGAGAAACTCATGCATTTCGCGTCCATACAAAGAATAATTCTTTTTCAGCCACTTTTCGCCTACGATTGTATCAAACCATTCCAACTCCATTTTTGAGAGCATGTTTTTCCACATTTTGTGGGCTGCCATGCAGTGGCAAAGAATATGAATAGTCGTCGCATCTGGAACTTCACATTGTGGACAATTAACCGTCGTCGTAAACTTTCTTGTAGGTGATTTATCACCAACTTTTCCTGAATGAGCAACCATAAAAAGTGTTGTATTTTACTACTATATTTATTGTGTCATTCACACCCACTTGTGTTGACGATTCGGTTGGATGTCCTCCCTATACCTTTTATGAAACGCCTTATATAATGATTGACACGTGAAAATACCACTTGCCGTTTCAATCCAAAGTATAATATCCTCACGATCATGTAAGTTTATGTGGAATCTAACAATCTAATCTCTCAAAGCTATTAGGATATGTGTGGTTAGCTCATGAAAGCACCAATTCATCTCTTCATCCAAAACGTCTCTTAGAGTTAGTTCAGCTTCCCCGGATCTATTTCAAATTATTCATCATGTAGCCTCTTGGTCCCCAACCAATTGTCGTACCAAACCAACACCGAGTTGCCATCCCCAATTTTCCGACGCAAAAATGGCCGCATGAGTCTAACACACCTCACTATATCATTCCATGTCAAGCGATCGATATCCTTTGCCGTGTAGTGTATGAGATTTTTCCTTTTTAGGTATTTGGTATCCATCCAAAAAGTCTGATCTTCTCGAAGAATTTTCCATGCTAACTTGGCAAGCAACGACTTGTTGCCCGTTCACGCCACTTGTAACCATAGTCCTCCTTCCTCTTTCGGCCGAATCACTTTTGTCAACCTATTAGGTGTATTTTCCTTTTCGCCACATCTGTAGGTCATAAGAAATCTTGGTTTAGTCTATCTAATTGGTCGCACGTATTATCGGGAAGCCATGTCGACTGTATAGGGACACCGATTAGATCAATGTCTCTCGACCCACAAGTGACATAAGTTTATTTTCCAACTAAGTAGCTTCTACATAACTGTTAAAAATATCCGAAAATGTTGCACTCGTGATGCCGCCAACACATGCCTAACTTGGAAATAATCGAAGGGCAAAATTTTAAAGAAAAACACCAAAAAAGGAAACCGGAGGTAAGAACAAAAATTTTGGTATGACCCCACAGGATTTAATTCTTTAAAATAAAAAAATAAAAAAATAAGATTCAAACGAGTATTTGACGCGCTCAACCGTCGTTTACTTAATTCAGCTGCTTATAATTTCTCTTTCTCCCATTTACATATATTTTCCCTCCATATCATTACACTCTCTCAAACTCAAAAACCAAAATATCAATCACACAGAGCTCTAAACAATGGCTTTAATTACTCATCTAAAAGAAGTAAGTACAATTAGTTCATTGAACTTTCAACTTTCAAGAATCGAGTTTTAATATAACTGTTTGTTTTTCATTGTTTTCTGTAATTCAGTGTATGTCTTGTCCCTCTAATTGAATTCTTTGACTCTGCTTTTATTCAGTGGTATGTGAGTTGGGTCTTCGAATTGTGATTCAAGAATTCGATTTTAATCTAACTGTTTGTTTTTCATTGTTTTATAGCTTTCAATAAGTCCAGCCCGGGATAAATTTTGACCCTAATATAATAGGTATTTAAAAAAACAACCCCACGATGATATCATGTGGCACGTAATTAGTTATTTTCAACTTAGAAGCTAATATATGCGCGTTACCAAGTGTCCTGATATCAGCATAACTCTAAAACTATTGGGATCTTAGAGCAAGAGAAAGAGGCATATAGAGTTTTCAAAGCTATGCAACTGAGTTGAAATTTTTTCCTCGATGTTTGAAAAAGTGAAAGTCATGGTGTATATATACGAGGATCATGGCTCAATGAATGAACCATGTCAATCTAATCTAAAGGCTCTAAAGGCTAAAGAAATGGTCTACATTCTTCTTACAATAAAATGAGATGACCACGCTCTAGAGAATTCTAACATATTATACACAATAAAGAATCTAGAGTTAGCCTATTTAAATAGAGCCTAAGTGTTAAAAAAATTCTGAAGCGGCCCCAGAACTCCCATTGTTGGATCGGTCAGCCAAAGTGCGGGACGCTTGTGCATGTTTCATGCGCGTCGTTTGGTCTGCTTACGTGTTTGGTGCACGCTGCTGGTTGGATGATGCAGGCTCCTGCTCACCAGATTGGGAGGAAGTGCGGTCGCTCATAAGATCCTCTCCACTAGAATACGCAACATCCTGACGCTTGAGAACAACGAAACGCTTGAACCTTCTCTCAGGACTTCCATAACTCGTTCTCGGTCTCCCATGTCGCCTCTACCTCCGTCAATCCATTCCATCGAATTCAGTATTCTCGCCAAGGCTTGACAACTCAGGATTGACGATTCGCTCGACCAAGGATATGACAAATTATTGTCATGGTGTACCAGTAATACCGTTACCATTTCGTTTCATAGGCCGTGGGTTCCAGATTTGGTAGCGACAATTAATTTTCTTATTAGATTTATCCTTAAGGAGCCCAAATAACTAACAAAATCAATATATCCAAATGATCTCGATCCATTACTAAATGTAAAAAGAACGACCATCTTTAAATTCCTTTACACTTGTATAAATACTCATATTTCTATCAAACCTTCAACATCAAATATTGAGATATTTAGCATGTTGTAATGAATTACATTATTATATACAAGGAGTACAATAAAGTTTATTGTTTAATTTTATTTTCTAGTAGATGATAGTCTTGTGCATTCAAACTAAACTTATTATTTTGTTGGCGCTTTAAGGTAATATTATTAAAGATTTTTTAAAGTTTTCTTTTTGTAGTTCTATAGATAAACATATAATTTGATTAAAGGAGAAGCATGTGTATTTCTAATAGCTTGTTTACAAGTGCTATTAATCAAATTTATTTTTCAAAGAATTCTTAACTTCGATAACATGTTTATTTAACATGTAATTTTTATTATTTGTACCAAATAGTAAATATTTTTATTATATTGTATTCATTTTAATATATATATAATATTTAACATATTGAAGCCCGGGGTTCAAAGAATTCCTGGCTTTGCCCCTGGGCGTCGTGGATTTGAGATCCATCTAATGGAGGGATATGGCAACTGTATATTTAGGGCAGTTTTTCATGAGGTTTTTGGGACGGCAAACGGACAAAAGTTCGTCAAGGAGTTAGCTGTGAAGCAAATAGTAAGATCTCTCATATATGTAGTGTATGTAGTGTAGAGGAAATTGAAAATGGTTACTGTTAACGGGTTTGTAATTACGACCTAATTAACTGAATTATTTATTTGGGTTGGAACACCTTTGTCCATGGTTCAAAAACTAAACTCTATTCAACGAGAGAGAAAACTGCCAAAAACATTCCTTCCTTTTATTCACTATGATCCACTCTCTTTTCCGAATTGATATGCGTATTTCCGAGTCTATGTGTGTTTTTTCCTTTTTTCTCCGACCTCTCCTCTCACCTCTCCTTTCTTCCTCTGTTTATATAGAGTTTTCAGGGACAGGTGTCGTTATGCATGTTTTTACAGGTGTCGCTATGCATGTGGTGGTGTTCTACACGTGTTACAATGTTCATTTAACCAATAAGATAACGTGTTTATCTGAAGTGCTGACTGTATTATTTCTTCTTCTGAGGGCTTTGGTCTTCTTTATGATAAGGGGTAGACTGCCTTCTTTGCTTCCGAGAGCTCATTGCTTCAAATGGTGACTCGAGGGCCGAGTCTAAGTGTTCTCTTAGCGACAGTGTTTCTCCGAGAGGTGTGTATTCTGGAGTGTTTGCTTCAGGATATTTTTCGAGGGGGTGTTCGTTCATGGATGATCTCCGAGAGGTTTTTAGCTGTCGTGGGTAGGTGTTTTCTTTCTCCGAGTGCTCAGAGAGTGTTGTTCTGTAGTCGTTGCGTTATTTTGAATTTCCGACCTCTGGGTTGGTCGATAGGGGTAATGTTCCGAGAGCATTTGTGTTGGGATTGCGTAGCAAGGAAGTACTGTGGTAGTGTTCTGAGAGTGTTTGTGTTGGGAGTGCATAGCAAGGAAGTGTTTTTGTCATGGTTCTGGGACTCTGTTGGTTTCCGATAGCTTCAGTGGGCTTTGATAGATTGGTTCTTCTAGCTCATCCCTTCCGAGAGTTCATATCTCTTGGAGAGGCGGAATGAGGGGGCGGAGTGATTGCCCAATGCTGAAGTGTGTCCGATAGGTGCCTGCCTTGGTCTCGTATTCCTCCTGTTGACTTTGCTCCAGTATTTGATGTTTTGGAGATGTGCTCCGAGGGATACTAGAGGCGTGATACTTGTATCGTGAATGCAGGTCGCATAATCATATAATAACATACCTGTAATTCCAGTGATTGATTTATCATTTATTTCAAGCAGGTGAATTATCATCCTGTTAACAATCCCCCCCCCCCCCCTCAGTTTTTAGTGCAGTTGGTCACTATTACTGCACTAGAAACTTAATGGGTACGAGGGTTCGGGTATCGTAGATTTTGTCAGGAATACTGGGAATGTTTCACAAGGCCTCGTAGAACTCTTCAGGGATGTCGTAAACACTCGTCAATGACATTTATGTTTTGTTCGACGTTTCCCTCGTTCTTGGCATTACCTTTAAAAAGGCGAGGAGTATTGTGGTTACTCTCTCCGAGTGATTCCCGTCGTATTCTGAAATGTGCCCTCGTTAGATAATTTATCGGGGCATTAATTATAATTTAAAGTTATGGCATTTATTTAACTGTGACTTAAATGCAGTTAATGGTGATTAAATGCAGTTAATGGTGATTTTAATGCCACGTTTATGTATTGTGCGGGAATCGAAACGTCTTGACCGTTGTGTTTTCGTTAACCGAGGAGACGTGACATTGAATAGCACGACTTTTAATCGTGGGGCGTGAGTGGGTTTAGTGGTCATTTAAGACACTTAGTGGGCGTAGGGTTTATAAACCCTCTTCTTTCCTTATTACCTCACTTGCAATTTTTTGAGCCAAAAAACACTCTTCTTTGCAAAACAATTTCTGCAAAAGTACTCTAAGTTTTTTAAGAATTCTCTATAATGGCGTCACAATCCAACACTAACCTGGTGTCGGCTGCTTCCGGCACCGGAGGAGCAGCGGGGGCAACGTTTCAAGTTTCACGAAAAAGGAGTGCAGCGACGGCGGGGGCAAGCGGCAGTGGTGGTGCCGGAAAAGCGAAGAAGATGAAGAAGAAGGCCGACAAGGGTGGGGTTCCGCGGGCTACCCAGAAGGTGGGTGACACTGTTAGCACCGCCACGGAGAAGGAAATCTGCAATCTTTTCATTGAATACGACGCGTCTGGTCGTAACGTGGAAGTAATGGTGCCGGAGGCCCACCACCGGGGTGACTCTCCTTCGCCGGGGCACCTGGCGGTGTATTATGCACACATAAAGGCAGGACTGCGCTCTTTTTTCCCGCTCTTTTACTGCGATATTTTCAACTACTGTAATCTCTGCCCTAGCCAACTCACCCCCAACTCGTTCACGGCGTTGGCGTTGTTTGTATTTTGGTGTTTGGTGAGAGGCATCGAGTGCACGAGGGACAGATTTTTCGCTGTCTTCGAGTTGAAGCCATCTCCGGGGGGGTCCTTTCTACTGTTTCACCCATAGGGATAAGGACGACCGGATCTCCGAGGGTATGGTCACCTCCCACAGTTCATGGAAAGGCAATTTTTTCTTCATCTGTCCTGGTAAGGGAGAGTGGGACATACCCCTGACTTGGAGGGAGCCCACCTTTCCCGAGAGAGTGATGGACGATACCTTGATGTTCTCACTGGTATTCTCCGCGAAGCCTCTCGTGGAGTCGAATAATTTTATTCGGCTCTATCGGACCGCAGGATTGAGGTACATTTATCCCCTAGACAAAATCGAGACTCCCCTAGCTATCCCCGAGGAGCTCTTCGATACCTTTGGTAAGTATTTCTCTCTTATAGCATACGTGTTTTTTTTTTCTATCTTATCTAACTCGTAGTTGTCTTTGTAGTGAATGTTCTGCGACCGTTCATGGTGGAGAATGAGGATGTAGTGACCAAGAAGGGGAAGTCTACCCTAAGAGAGGGTGAAGACTTTGGTGCTGGTGGGGACGAGCAAGGGGGACTCCATTAAAGGTTGCTACTGCTATGTCCCGGTCGTCTAGCGGGACTTCCGATACCCCTGAGGAGGCGGGGTTAGGCATGACTTCTGCAGATGCATGCCCTGCGGGGGTATTCGTCATAGGGGGTGGTGAGGAGGAGGTTGGGTTAGAGGGGATGACTTTACCACCCCCCGGTGTTATCAGTGTACCCTCCTCCTCGGAGTTATTGGGGGATTCTGCTTATGCATTACTGTCGACTCCTCCCAAAGGTATGCGTTTTTCCCTAGTCTTTAGACAGTTGAAACAGTATATAGTTCTATTTGTATAGAAAGATGCTCCAGATAGACGAAGGGATAGCTTTACTTAGAAACATTTCTGACTTTGCAGGAGGTGAAGATTTTTTTGGTCTGGAAGGGGGGTCACTTCCCTCGGATCTCGCCCCTCCTCCAGCCTTTGATACCATGAGTCTGCTGGACAAGCTTCTGGTTGCGGGTCCCCCGCTTACGAGTGCTCCTGCTCCGAGATCACTCGCGGCCATCCAGTCTGATAGCCCCGTGGTCACTCAGGTTTCGCTATCGGGGGGAGTACCTCCAGGGAGGCCTTCATCTTCTAAAGCTCCAGTCTCAGAAGGGGAGCCTAGCTCAGAAGATGCCCAGGTGGCACTCGAGACGGTCACCCGATACTTGTCGGCTGCCAATTCCTTGCCAGCGGACGGGTGGGAATTCGTCCGAGCTTGTACCAACAACGTGGCTATGTTGGTAAGTTATTATTTATCTAATTCGTTTAAGATCCTGTGTCGGGATCTTTATTCTTTTGTTTTCTTTTCTTAAGCACCTAAAATGCTTCCTCTTCTGTTACTCGAGGTCGAGAAGCTGCAAAAACTGGCGAGTGCGGCTGAAGAGAAGTCTCGGAAGCTGGAGGTTGAGAATAAGGATATCCAGGAGAGAATGGGGAAGTATAACGAGGCGTGGGCTATGCTTTCGAAATAAAACCACGACTTGAGGGAGGAGAATAAGCAGCTCCACTCTTCTGTAAAGGAGATGGAGGCTTCCGGGCTTGTGCTGAAAGATAGGGTGACCTTCTTCGAAGGGGAAAAAGTTGCTTGGGAGGCCAAGCAGAAAGAGTTGGAGCGGGATTTGTCGGAAGCGCTGGGCCAGGTGGACACTCTTAACGAGAAGCTGTCACAGGCTACAGTCTCGGGGGGTGTCACCTTCGAGGATGTGTAACAAAGGGTGGATGCTGCGGTCAAGCAAGCTCTGGAGGACGCTACTGCTCGTGTGAATGAACTGTATATCAGTAAGCACCAAGGATACTTAGCAGGATCTTCTATGTGGGGGTTCCTTCAGTGCTTCGGGCAGGTGCGCAGTAAAGTGGCTCCCAATTTAGACCCGCGAGTAGTCAATATCGCGGAGATGAAGAGGCCTACTTTGGAGGAAGCCTACGACCTCTTTAAAAAGAGTAGCTCTCGACTTCCTCCCTCATCCTACTCTTTAAAAAGAGTAGCTCCCAATTTTTAGGTAATGGTAGGTAATGGTATTTTATGTAATGGTACTTTTAACTTTTATTTGGAATGAAACATCTCATTTGGAACGAAACTTTTTTCTCGTGTTAAAAGTCACATAACTTTTCAGCATATTATGGATACTTGGTTCCTTTCCTTCAATTGTAGAATTTTAAGATTGAGTTTACAGAAATGAGAGAGTATCTCACTCTTACTAGCCAAACAACTTTCTTAGCATAGCGTGTCTATTTGTAGTGCAAGTTTGGGGAAATATACTTTCCTAAATAGGAGTATCCCCTGACACGCCCTCGTAGCCTTTTATAGTATGCTTTGGGCAGCTCAACTTAATTCAGTTATTCGAGGAAAGGGTCCTAAGTATGTATAGATGCTTAGAGTTTAGTGAATATTTTCATGTCCTTTCAAAGAATCATTCCAACAAAATTGTTTATATCCTTGTCACTTTTAATTATGTAGACTTTCGGGAAGCCTTTGACGAGTGAAGTTTCCCAAAATAACTGCTCTCGAAGATATTCTCGTAGTCCACTGGACCGTGTCTTCCCCTTTTTCCTCACGTATTTACATAGTAAATTATAGAATCTTACGATTTTTCACAAAGATAGCCAAAATCTGACTCGAACTACTCGAACTATAACTAATGAAATAAGGATACTTATCTTTGGTGCGTGTCGTTTCATTGCTGTAGCGCCTGCTTTCTCTTTTGGTTGTGGCAATGGTTCCACGAACCTGCTTAAGGGTTTAATGACCGTGAGAATATTTCTTCCCCGATTGGCATCGCTTTTGAGCACTCTTGATGGCAAATCTTATGGCGTTCCCACAGACGGCGCCATTTTATTAACGGGTTTGTAATTACGACCTAATTAACTGAATTATTTATTTGGGTTGGAACACCTTTGTTCGTGGTTCAAAAACTAAATGCTATTCAACGAGAGAGAAAACTGCCAAAAACATTCCTTTCTTTTATTCACTATGATCCACTATCTTTTCCGAGTTGATATGCGTATTTCTGAGTCTATGTGTCTTTTTTCCTTTTTTCTCCGACCTCTCCTCTCACCTCTCCCTTCTTCCTCTGTTTATATAGAGTTTTCAGGGACAGGTGTCGTTATGCATGTTTTTACAGGTGTCGCTATGCATGTGGTGGTGTTCTACACGTGTTACAATGTTCATTTAACCAATAAGATAACGTGTTTATCTGAAGTGCTGACTGTATTATTTCTTCTTCCGAGGGCTTTGGTCTTCTGTATGATAAGGGGTAGACTGCCTTCTTTGCTTCCGAGAGCTCATTGCTTCAAATGGTGACTCGAGGGCCGAGTCTAAGTGTTCTCTTAGCGATAGTGTTTCTCCGAGAGGTGTGTATTCTGGAGTGTTTGCTTCAGGATATTTTCCGAGGGGGTGTTCGTTCATGGATTGATCTCCGAGAGGTTTTTAGCTGTCGTGGGTAGGTGTTTTCTTTCTCCGAGTGCTCGGAGAGTGTTGTTCTGTAGTCGTTGTGTTATTGTGAATTTCTGACCTCTGGGTTGGTCGATAGGGGTAATGTTCCGAGAGAATTTGTGTTGGGATTGCGTAGTAAGGAAGTACTGTGGTAGTGTTCCGAGAGTGTTTGTGTTGGGAGTGCATAGCAAGGAAGTGTTTTTGTCATGGTTCTGGGACTCTGTTGGTTTCCGATAGCTTCAGCGGGCTTTGATAGATTGGTTCTTCTAGCTCATCCCTTCCGAGAGTTCATATCTCTTGGAGAGGCGGAATGAGGGGGCGGAGTGCTTGCCCAATGTTGAAGTGTGTTCGATAGGTGTCTGCCTTGGTCTCGTATTCCTCATGTTGACTTTGCTCCAGTATTTGATGTTTTGGAGATGTGCTCCGAGGGATACTAGAGGCGTGATACCTGTATCGTGAATGCAGGTCGCATAATCATATAATAACATACATGTAATTCCAGTGATTGATTTATCGTTTATTTCAAGCATGTGAATTATCATCTTGTTAACAGTTACATAATGAGTAGTAATATATCCCTAAGATGAATAATTGTTTTCTTGTTATCAATAGTAATTAATGCTTACATAATGGTTACATAATGAGTAGTAATATATCCTAAGATGCATAATTGGTCTTATATTTGTAGAGGCTAGAAAGGGAGAAATTTACTGCCTTCATCCGAAACAAGGACTTGGAAAACTATTGTAATAAAAAAAGAAAACTAGGAGTAAGACAAGAAACTTAATTTGCAAATTTGTTGGCAACAAATGTTTAATGCAGCACCCTTATTTGATTATCGTTGCTTGATTGGTTGTAGGTGTTTGGCAATTATATCGATCTAATAACTCTGACTTTCTTATTTCGAAGGACGATTATCGTTTACCAGTTTAATGCAGGTATACTGAGTAATAGGTTGGCGATTGCTTGACACTGATTCTCTATTGTTTTTTCAAAAAAAAAAAGGAAAGACATAATTACATTAACCTTATGTGAAGCGATAACTTCCTTTTTGCAGAACCACTGGTGATGTGTTAACTGGGGTGTAAACATTTAAAATTTGTGTCTAATTAAATGACGGCACGTGAAAAATAATATATTAATTATCAATTAATTTTTCTATTTTATGTTGGATTTATAATGAAGTTATTCCCTATATAAAGTAGTTACATTTATTGATTTTAATATATGGTGGATAAATTAGATGATGTCTTATTTATTAACTGGAGTTAAATTATCCAATTGTATTAAATAATGACAAGTTTTGTAAAGCAAAAAATAGAAAAATACATATATTATTTAATCCTAATATTTTAAAAGATTAAATAAATATATTTACCAAATTTCAAGATATGGAAAGTATCCTCATCTCCTCTAAGTCTTAATATTCTAGAGATATCAAGAAGATTCATGAAGATCAAGTCTTCCAAATTAAGAAATCGTAGATGCGATCACAACCGTTCATCTCATCAGAAGATTCTAGCCCAGTTTCACTCTGATTTGGCAATAGATCGTTTTATATATATATGAGTGTCGGTTACAAGTAAATAGTCTGGCAATACAACGAGTCTATCTCAAATCAGGCCTACACTAGGTATCTCGCGTAGACTTGCTCCGGAACCTGTTACTCTAGGTCGGGAATGAGTCTCGATATGAAGTCGGGGATGAGTCTCGATCTGACATCGGTGATGAGTCTCGATATGACGTCGGTGATGAGTCTCGATATGACGTCGGGGAAGAGGTCGTTATAGGAGGCTGAGTGATGACATGGCAAGACTATATCGAATATCTCTATTCGATGTGATGCGGGAGGACCGAGGTGAAGAATTAATTGTCTTTCTCAGCGTGTGGGGCGGGATATTTATAGGCGCGTCTGGCCTATATCGAATCCTACATTCGATGTCATATCGGGTTTGATCCCCGATATGCTCGATCATGGGTCGTGGCCCAGAATGGGCCCAAATGCTAGAAACCTCCATATCATGTAGTTCCCCAATTTGGGGATTATTATCCTAGGGATAAGAATTCGCAAATTAGTTTTGAATTTTCAGGTTACCTATACCCCTTGTCCCTCCAGTTCGAAGGACGAAATTCGAAAATGTGGGAAGTGCACTTGGAACTAGTTGTGTGCGGTTCCCCAGTGCGGTTACCGCATTGCATGAGGTCCTCGTTTGAACTCTAAGTTGTTCAAAAAGACACGATCTTGCACATACGAATACAAGAATTTCGAACCATCTGTCACGCGTAGTGCCGTTTTTTGCTGGTAGGGTGAACTCATGTCTATAGTCACATCGAATATGAACTTCGATGTAATCCCCGATATGGCGCATTTAATGTTGCGGGCTCCAGCTTTTGTTTGTTTATAAAAGTCGGTCCCTACTGTGTCATCCTTCCCATATTTTACTTCACCATGTTGTCGCTGTCTGGACCATGTCGAATTTGATATCGGTAACTTTCCCCGATATCTTCTTCGATATAGATTTCGATATATATTTCGACATTGTTTCGATATTTTGCGCATTTTTGCCATAAACCGCCTTAATTGTTTTGCCTAAGGATGGTTCGTGGTAAGAAATCTCCGAAGAAGAAACTCGTTGTATCGCCGCAGTATTATGAAGCTGGCCCGGCTAGGCGAAATGCTTTCGTCGTGTCAGAAGACGAATCCTCTGATTCTGAAACTTCTGCGAGGAACGCGTCATTAGATGACGGTTTGGTGCAAGTCTCTGGAATTTCTGCCAATCTAAGGTTATCCCGAGTCCGTCTTCATGAATGGAACTCTCGGTTCCCTGATAAGTATCTCGCAATGCAGTCAAATATTTATGGTGGGAGTGTTATTGTTGGAGATCGCACTGCCATAGCGAAAGTTATACGGTTAGAAGAGGATAGAATTAATGGTATGACCGTGGATCATGCTTCCCAAAAACGTATGGCTGCTAATCCTCCCCAGGTCAAAGTGACTCTGCCGCCAGAAAGTGCACCGGCTAATTATTGGCATCCCAAGGCTCGAGCTCGCTTTGAAGCGTCGAAACGGGGGTTAGAGGAAAGTTCTCATTCTGACCCGCATCATTTCGCGGTGTCGCCCGGTGCCGGGAGTGGGGAACCTGATCCAGATGAAGAAAGTTTTTATGAGGTTCCTCTTGTGTCGGCCGCTCCGAGCTCGTCTACTTCGGCCGCAAAGCGTACTGCGGCATCCCCTGGCAATACTGATACTGAGAAGCCATCTGAAAGTGGAGCGCCATTGAGGGAAGATTACTCTTTTCTCTGTGATCCTCTTTCGGAACGGTTAACTATGCGGATTGGGAATAATATTATCTGTGAGGAGGATGCTATCCGAGGCTTGGAAACTATTTATGGAAATTTTGATCCTTCTGAACTGTGTCGAGATCTTTGGGTGGAATTAGCACCACGCATATGTCTGATGCTGCTATATACAGTAAGGAGCTTGCTCTTTTGTTTGTAGGTTGATACTAATGTTCGTATCTTCTTATTCTTTACTAATGATTATTCGGTTCCTTGGCAGTTTGGGCACACGTTCCACGAACTGTGCAGAGATTACATGCTGCTTGGGGAAGTGCAGACTCGTCACGATGCTTTGGTGAAAGAACTGTGCGCAATGATTGCGCGTAGCGAAATTAGTCGTGATCGTGCTAATAGTCGGGCTCGTGCTACTGAGACTCAGAAATGCATTGCCCGTGGCGAAGCATGGAAGGCATTAGTCGCTGAAGAGGAGATGAAGAAGGAATTGGCTAAAAGCCAGGCTGAGACCCAACGTTTATGTGCCAGTAATCTTAGGTTAGAGCGTGAACGCAATGCGTATCGAGAGTCCCTCGAAAACTTGAAAATTCAGAATGCGAAATTAACTGAAGCTTTGGCTCGTAACGGGGTAATTGTATCTTCTCCTCATATCAAGGTAGGTGCTGGTGGTTCTATAAGGGATAGTGATTTTAACTTCGACGGCTCTCCCCCATCATATGGTGGTTCCCGCGTCGGGGCTGATATGAGTGGGTCTATCGAACCTTATGGCGGAAGGGTGCCCGTTTGGGCTGTCGCAGGACCATACGTTAGGGAACGTTATAGGGTTTCCTGTGCGATGCGGTATTCCCGGTTGTCACCTGATCCAGAAAGCAGTAGTCCGAAATGGAGTAAATACCCAGAGGTTTTGTCTCCCCGAGGAATGGATGAGCTTGCTGACGATATTTGTGTTGAGCCCTGGAAATTCCCCGAATTTGAAATGAATGTATCAGGGCTTGGGCCCTTTCATTGGGACGATATTCGGGCCGAGTTATTCACTGATCTCGCGAGTAACGAGTTTCTTTACGATATGTAGTTGTGTTGTCGGCTGGTGATATTTTTTGATAGTGTAGCAATTATTTCCTAGGGAAATTTTTTCCGTGTGAAGTGTGCCCCATGCTATTGACTGGGAGCCGCTTTCATGATGTTTAATGAAAGGCGTTTTATTTGCAGAAGTCCTATCTTGTGCAATTCTTTCTGTGATCATGAATATTCTATCCTTGTCATATAGTAATTGTGATAGCCTGACGAATGTCTGGTGTTATGGGCCTGGAATTGCCTTATCTTTGGTAGGTGATTTGTTACCACTCATGAGTGAGAGCCATCCCTTTATGACAGGGTACGTTTTTCTTGTGGGTAGGGGTGCGTCCCGTTATCACAGGAAACCCGCTACCTTTTTATGATCGACCCCGTTATCACAGAGGATATTTTTCTTGTGGGTAGGGGCGCATCCCGTTATCACAGGGAACCCGCTACCTTTTCATGATCGACCCCGTTATCACATGGGATATTTTTTCTTGTGGGTAGGGGCACATCCTGTTATTACAGGGAACCCGCTACCTTTTCATTATCGACCCCGTTATCACAGGGGATATTTTTCTTATGGGTAGGGGCGCATCCCGTTATCACAGGGAACCCGCTACCTTTTCATTATCGACCCCGTTATCACAGGGGATATTTTTTCTTGTGGGTAGGGGCGCATCCCGTTATCACATGGAACCCGCTACCTTTTCATTATCGACCCCGTTATCACATGGGATATTTTTCTTGTGGGTAGGGGCGCATCCCGTTATCACAGGGAACCCGCTACCGTTTTATGATTGATCCCCTTATCACAGGGATATTTTTTCTTGTGGGTAGGGGCGCATCCAGTTATCACAGGGAACCCGCTACCTTTTCATTATCGACCCCGTTATCACAGGGGATATTTTTCTTGTGCGTAGGGGGCATCCCGATATCACAGGGAACCCACTACCGTTTTATGATCGACCCCGTTATCACAGGGGATAGTCTTCTCGTTGTAGGTGAACCGTTACCGCTCCTGGGTAGGAGCCTTCCCTCTTATCATGCTAGTTTTAACGATAAGTTGGTGCTGAACCGTATCCGGTTGCCTACGTATCCCATGCAAGGAATCAAGCCTCGCGTAGTTCTTTACATTGCTAGTAGTTATTGAAATGCTGAATTTCTTAAGAATAAAAACACCTAAGATGTTGCACGTTCCATGGTCTGGGAAGGGGCTCACCGTGCATGTCCTCGAGATAATAATAGCCTTTTGCGTTGGCATGGGTGACCCTGTAGGGCCCCTTCCAATTGGCTTGTAGTTTCCCAACGTGTTTACTTGCTTTCACACTTTTCAATACCAAGTCACCCACTTGAAAACTTCGAAGGTGCACTCGTTTATTGAAACTTTTGGCCATCGCTGCTTTGAAGACCACCGTTCGTTGGTAAGCTTGCTCTCTTGTGGAACCAATCATTTCTAAGTCCATTTTTCGCAGTCGTGCAGCATGCTGCGGGTCATATTCCGCTATTCTGTATGTTGGCATGCCAATCTCAACTGGGACTACTGCCTCGGACATGTATACTAGAGTAAACGGTGCCTCTCCTGTGGATGTTCTGTGTGTAGTCCTATATGCCCATAGAATACCTGGCAGTTCATCGATCCAACTCCTTCCGGTGGCGTGTAGTCGCCGCTCCAAATATTGTTTAAGAGTCTTGTTGGTGGACTCCACTTGTCCATTTGCTTGTGGGTGGGATACCGCAACAAAATGCTGGGATATTTTTAATTCTTTGCACCATGCAACCATTGTCTTCCCTCTGAACTGGGTACCATTGTCCGATACCAAAACTTGTGGTAGTCCAAAGAGACATACGATGTTCTTCCAGACAAAGTCTATCATATGTTTCTCCGTGATGTGCATTAAAGCTTCAGCCTCCACCCATTTCGTAAAGTATTCTACGGCTACTAAGAGAAATTTCTTCTGACCTCTGGCCATTGGTAGGGGACCAACTATATCGATTCCCCACTGATCAAACGGGCAAGTGATCTCTAAGGGATGCATCAGTACAACTGGCCTGTGTATCAGTTTGGCGTGGTACTGGCAGTTCTCACAATTGTGGTAGTACAAGGTGGCGTCTTGTCGTATCGTTGGCCAAAAATATCCCTGTCTTGATATTTTCTAGGCTAACGCTCTCCCTCCTTAATGATTTCTGCAACTACCTGCGTGTATCTCCTTCAGTATGTACTGGGCGTCCATCGGTGATACGCATCTCAGCAGCGGGCCTTCAAAAGACCTCTTATAGAGTTCGCCCTGGTAAATGGTAAACCTGTATGCCTTGTGCTCCAGCCGTCTTTGGGCGTTAAGGTCGGCAGGGAGGGTTCCGTTTGCGAGGTAATCATATATCTCATCCTTCCAACTCGGCGTACTTGCGATAGGAAAAATAAACTCCACGTCGGCCCATTTTTTGTTGGCCTTAGTCACTCCGATCGCTGGCCTAGAGGTGGTCAGCAAAGTCACACGCTTTTCTGCAAAGATGTCTGAGGAACTAGCGAACTTCGATAAAGCATCGGCCTTTGCATTTTCCGATCGAGGTATTTGTGTCAGATTGAATGTAGTGAACTTGGCCGCCAATTCCTTCAACTTTGCCAAGTATAAAACCATGGTTTCTTGCTTTTCTTCGAAGAATCCCGAGAAATGGTTAGCGACTAACTGCGAATCCGTGAAGACTTCCAGATGATCCGAACAAATGGTCTTAGCCATTCTGATTCCTGCCAGAACTGCCTCATATTCCGCCTCGTTGTTCGTGATAGGAAAGTTCAAACTGATAGCAAAATCAAATTCCCTACGATCTGGAGACACCAGGTGAATTCCTGCTCCCCCGCCGTTTGCTGTGGAGGAGCCATCCACATGAAGTAGCCATGCTGCGGGTTTCGAACTAGGACCAGGGTCCTGGTTTATAGGAAACATATGGTGGCACGAATGGTCTAAGCTGTTACCTAATGCCTCTGCCATAAAATCAGCCAGCACATGTGCTTTAATGGTCGTACGGGGACGGTACTCGATCCCAAATTCGCCCAATTCTATGGCCCATTTTACCAATCTTCCCGAGGTATCAGGATTGGTCATGATCTGGCGGAGTGGTCTGTCTGTCATGACCACTACTGGGTGAGCTTGGAAATAAGGTTTCAACTTACGAGCCGTCATGACGACGGCCAAGGCAAATAGTTCAATTTGCAGATAATTCTTTTCTGCTCTGTGAAGAACATGGGTGACGTAATGAACTGGAGATTGCTTTCCATTTGCTTCTTTCACTAATACTGTGCTAATGGCGTTGGCGGAGACCGCCAGGTATAGATAAAGCGTCTCCCATGTATCTGGTTTCGCCAAAAGTGGTGGCGCCACCAGATACTTCTTGAATTGTTGGAACGCTCTTTCGCATTCTTCGGTCCACTGAAAGTCCTTGGCCTTCTTCAAGATTTTGAAGAAAGGAAGGCTCCGCTCCGCTGAGGTAGCAATAAAACGTCCCAAGGCTGTTATACGTACCAAAAGGCACTGCACATCCCGTACCGAGCGTGGGGAGGCGAGATTCAATACGGCCTCTATCTTGTCTAGGTTGGCTTCAATTCCACGCTCGTTGACCATATATCCCAGAAATTTTCCTGTCGCCACTCTGAAGGTGCACTTCTTGGGGTTGAGCTTCATTCCATAGTTTCTCATAATGGCAAACGATTCCTCCAAATGCTCTACGTGATCCTGTGCCCTCAAACTTTTGATCAAAATATCGTCCACGTATACCTCCATCGATTTTCCTATTAGGATGCAAAACATTTTCGCCACCAACCTCTGGAACGTTGCTCCGGCGTTCCTCAGACCGAAAGGCATTACGCGATAACAGTACACACACGTGTCCGTAACAAAGGCTATTTTCGGTTGATCCTCCGTTGCCATAAAGATCTGGTGGAAACCGCTCTTAGCATCCATGAAACTAAATAGGGCGCACCCGACTGTTGAATCTACTAGAAGGTCGATCCTCTGCAACGGGAAAGGATCCCGTGGGCAATGCTTGTTCAAGTCTTTGTAATCCACGCACATTCTCCACTCTGATGCTTTCTTCAGAAATAGGACGATATTGCTGAGCCACTCCGAGTAACGCAATTCATAAATATGTCCTGCTTTAAGCTTTTCCACTACCTCTTTCTCTGCTGCCTCACTCTTCTCCTTGCTAAAATTCCTTTTCTTCTGTCGTATTGGTTTGGCTTGTGGATCAACATTCAGCTTATGCTCTATAATCTTTGGGTCGATTCCAATCAAGTCCGAATCGCTCCAGGCAAATATACCGACATTCCTTTTTAAGCATTCAATCAACGCCTTCTGAATATCAGGCGACATTGTAGCTCATATCTTCAACGTGTGCTCCGGTTGTTCCGGGTTGATTTCTATCGTGATAAAATCTCTCGCCGGCTCCATTCTCGGTTCATTCTGATAGGGAATAACTGCCCTTTCTATCTCGGCGCATTGCCCCTTATGATCAAGCCTCGACCTCTTGTCAATCCTCGTCATATTGGGATCTGTCTTGTTCAGTCCTCGCCCCTCGATACTTTTCTACCTCTTTCCTGACATCTCGTCTGATGAGCTCCCGATCTAGAGAACCTTGGTTCCCACAGACAACGCCACTGATTTGGCAATAGATCGTTTTATATATATATATATATATATATATATATATATGAGTATCGGTTACAAGTACATAGTCTGGCAATACAATGAGTCTATCTCAAATTAGGCCTACACTAGGTATCTCGCGTAGACTTGGTCCGGAACCTGTTACTCTAGGTCGGGGATGAGTCTCGATATGACGTTGGGGATGAGTCTCGATCTGACATCGGGGATGAGTCTCGATATGACGTCGGTGATGAGTCTCGATATGACGTCGGTGATGAGTCTCGATATGACGTCGGGGATGAGGTCGTTATAGGAGGCTGAGTGATGACGTGGCAAGACTATATCGAATGTCTATGTTGGGTAGAATGTTGAATATCTCAATTCGATGTGATGCGGGGGGACCGAGGTGAAGAATTAATTGCCTTTCTCAACGTGTGGGGCGGGATATTTATAGGCGCGGCTGGCCTATATCGAATCCTACATTCGATGTCATATCGGGTTTGATCCCCGATATGCTCGATTATGGGTTGTGGCCCATAATGGGCCCAAATGCTAGAAACCTCCATATCACACTCTACAACTATAAATAGAGGTGCTATTGAAGAACAAAACTCACAATTCAACCTTCAAGCATTCAAAGCAAGGAAGTTCAACAAATCCTCTCCAACAAGTTCAGCAATCTTCAAGTCATTGTTCAACAATCTTCAAGGTGTTCTTCATAAAGAACTCCTTTCAATCTGCCGTCAAGTCTCAATTCCATCCAAAAACCATTTTTGAAAATCGCACTTCTGCCAAGGAAGATAAAACTCCAAGAAGTTCAACAAATCCAAAACCATGTTCATATTGTCCTTCATTCGTCTTCAAGTCAAAAATTCGTTTAATCTGAGATCAAGTCTCAAGACCCTCGAAAAAATCATTTTTGAAGATTGAAGTCCATTCAAGAAGATCAAAACCCAACAAATCCGAAGAAATAAAGACGAAGATCATACAGTTCTTCATCAAACCTTCAAATCAATTTTCCGTTCAATCCGAGATCAAGCCGTCAAGCCCTCGAATCAACGTTTGCCAAATATCCAAGTATTTTGAACATCAAGATTCCTCCAAAGAAGATTGATATTCAACAACTTCAAAAAGTCGAGACGAAGATCAAAGTGTTCGTCGTGAAGATCAAGTGCAATTAAATGGCAACACGTGGAAAATAATATATTAATTATCTTTCGAAGGACAACTATCGTTTACCAGTTTAATGCATGTATACTAAGTAATAGGTTGGCGATTGTTTGACAGTAGTTCTGTTGGTTTTAAAAAAAAATGAAAGACATAATAACATTAACCTTATGTGAAGTGACTTCCTTTTTGCAGAACCGCTGGTGACGTGGTAACTGGGGGTAACCCCATATACTTGAGCTATCATATCAAGAGTCACTACAACTCCATTAAGTCAACGTAACCAAACTCAAAGTGATATTGCAAAAGAAGAGAATGATGAAATTGAACGGGATAAATAGGTTTTGACTCTTCTTGGTGATAAAGGAAAGAAGAGAAAATGCCAATGCACCTGCAAAAATACTCAGGCCTCAAAGAAACGGCTACTGGTTGAAAGAATTGAAGCTAAGATAACATAAAAACAAGTTAACATCATCGACTACGAAACGAAATTATTGACTCTGATAATTCATATTCTGGTTTGTGTGTTCAGCAACGCCCCGCAAAAGGTGAGATGTTACTTTTGGTGGGAGCCCGCGGCTATGGAATTGGGAGCTGGTGTCTTTTTGTTAATAGCCATCACGGACGAGAGTTGGAACTTAATGAAGCAGTACATAGGGAGGAAGTCTTCAAAGAAAACCACTAGTTATATATGGCAAACAATTGCCTACTGCGTCAAGGTTCTGGCATTGCTAGAGATATGGGTTGTATGCTTGGTTCTTTTACGTAAAGTCCCTTGTCACGAAGATGGATGATGTCCCTTGCACAAAGGTGGATGACGTCCCTTGCTAGAAAGTTCCACCTAATCCACACGGCTCAAATATGCTTTGATAGTCCAAACTTTGCTGGTACTTTGGTGTGTACAGCTTGGTGGTTTTAGTGCAAATCTTGCGTCTTTGTGATAGTTTGTTTTTAGAATTTGCGGCTGCTAATCCTTGCAGTTTCCAAGAGTAGAAACCCATTGTAATTGCAGGCATTTTAATTTGGCAGTAGCCGTCTCTACTCTATAGTCCTAGTGTGGCAGCATCTGCTATCATCTCCAAATAATATTCATAATGTCAAACAGACATCAGCTGTTATGCGAACGAAAAAAATTGAGCAATTTGTCTCATGCTGCATCTATAGTTGTTGATTGTTAAGTTTGCTTGTAGGACTTTCTAAAATAAGGTTAGTAGTTTACTGTTAGATGTAAGGTAGTCAATCTTATTACTATTTCTAACTTCCAAAAGACACCAAACGGATCCTTTAAAAGCATTTCACCAGAAAAACATATTATGCAATGGTTTTCACTTTTCACAACAATATTACATGAAACTTTCTAAATGTTTTCAAAAAGAGCACATATATATATTTTCATTTTCACCTATGTGGATACGTAACAAAAGTATTTTCAAATAAATTGCAAGCTATGGGCACAACTACTTTAATTATTAATGTCGAAAACAGGTTGGAAATATTGCAAAAATAATAACACAAACATAGAATGGCCAATACTTTTCAAGTACACAAATCAAAAGAGATAGCCATTATCTTACCTGTAGTTGCTGATGATGTAAAGAACCCATTTTTAGGACAAGGATGCTCAGAAAGTCTTAAAAAATGTTATCAAAAGTTACTGCCTTATCCAACCTACTTCCACAATTATCATGAGAATGATTTGAAGAACAGTATCTAAGTTTGTATCATTAATTTTCTGCAGTGATATTGCTCGAAATCCTTATTCTCTTATTCTGAGTTGTTAATTTAGTAGGCAATTGTTAACGAAGATGCATCCAGAGATGTGCTGGGTTTGAGGCTTGAGAACCAAGATCTCAAGGGATCAAGTGCAATTCGTAATTCAGCTCTACATCAGATATTGTTAGAAATATAGCACGGAAACGAACAGGAAATAATATATTATTGACGAAAATTGAAGAACATAAATTACAATAATCAAGATTACTGTTACCGAATAAACCTCAATTGAATATGAACGGAAGAGCGTGGAAACGGGAAGTCGAGGACCTTTCGGTTTCCTTAAAACAGATTCGCCCTCTCTACGTGCTTGAGAAAACGTGAGCGACTGTCTCCCAGGATACAACGACTACGAGTAGAATTGCTAGCACACGCCAAACTGCCCCGACGAACTCGCACTGTAACTTTCCTCTACCACCACACAATGAAAAAAATATTTTGGCTGCGCAGAAAAGCCTTTTCGTGTATGCAATGTATTTTTCGATGGTTAAAACCCTATGGGGAGCGACCCCTTTTATAGACTAGGTTAGGGAGAAAGTTGGAAGACTTAGCCACCAAGAAACGTGGTTAGGATAATTACGAATCACGTAATTAAGATAATTACAGATCTCGCAAAGATCTCGGATGAACGTAGACACGTTTCAGTTATAAAAAACTGATAGGTAAATCTTATGGAAAGATTTCCTAAGATAATTAATTATCTCTTTGATGCTTATTATTTTCCGTATATAAAATATAGCAGAAAATTACATAATTCTATTTATGCAAAATAGAAATATTAAATATTGATATACAATATTTTCGACTTTAATTAGTCAACGTTGAACATCAATTTCTCATTCACCCATGTACCAAACTCGACCTAAAGTCGATTGTACAAAAACCCCGTTTCATTTACCAATTTTCCAACAATCCCCCACATGAATGAAATTGAATGATCATGCACACATCATGTGGTGGTAGAGTTCTACGGACTATGCCTGCATAGGATGGGTAGGACACGCCCTTGAACCTTCCCTCATGAGAAATACTTTCTTTGCTAGCCGATAGTGTGACTTGACGTCATTGAACTATCCGCCGTTTGTGCAAACGTTCCATAAATCTCACACAGGTATAATTCCTTTTACCGTTGCGGTTCTCATGGTTTATGTCCATTTTGGCCCTGGACATACGCCTGGTTCTGCAAGAGTTTTCCAGAAAATTAAGCCTCCACAATTTTCCTCAGAGGCGGCCCCTCCTCTCTCTCACATAGGTGATTTCTTATCTAAGAATAACCCGTATTATTCCGCTCGGATTTCCGACGCGTAAGAATCATTGAAAGCATAATGCTTAACCTTTCCCATTACGGGTGTCACTGTTTCATCTAGGAATGGACAAGGGTTGACCCCCACAGTGACCGTGCAAAGTTCTTACAATTAGGTTGTCCCATTGAACCAAGATCTTGGGATCTCCAGTCAAACATGGTTGGGTTTTCCTTCATAAGACTTTAATTTCCAATAGGCTTAAGTCCCATTCCCTTCGATGTCTTTTCAACTTGATCTCTATTTAACCATTTGGTTAGCGGATCCACAATGTTATCTTTTGACTTCACGTAGTCAAGGATGATAACCCCAATTGAGATCAGTTGTCTAACGGTATTATGTCGTTGACATATATGTCTAGACTTACCGTTGTACAGAACATTATATGCTATTTCAATCATAAATTGATTATCGCAATTTATGCATATTGTTGGCACAGGTTTAGGCCACTTAGGAATATCTTCCAAGATGTTAAAGAGCCTTTCGGCTTCTTCACTACATTTGTCTAATGCCACAAACTCAGATTCCATCGTGAATCTGGTTATAACTGTTTATCTTGAAGATTTCCATGCACAGTTGCACCTCCTAAAGTGAATACATGTTCACTTGTTGCGTTGGAGTCTTGTATAATATATGTCCAACTTGCTTTGGTAAAACCTTCAAGCAACATTTGGATCTCTGGTATAATGCAACTCACAGTTACGAGTATAACGTAAGTACTCCAGTACTTTCACTTTCCAATGCTCATGCCATTGATTACTCGTAAATCTACTAAATGTGCTAATTGTATAGGTAATGTCTGGTCGTGTACAACTCATTATGTACATCAGACTTCCTATCACTCTAGCTTGTTCCACTTGATCAACACTTTCTACCTTATTCTAAGATAAGTGTTGACTCATGTCAATTGGAGTTCTGGCTACACCAGAATCACCCTTGCTGAATTTTTCAAGCATCTTGTCCACGTAGTGTGACTGGTTTAATATAAGACCATCTGGCGACCTTCTAATCTTAATTCCTAAGATTACATCGACCAGTCTCGTGTCTTTCATATTGAATCTTGAATCCAGCAAACATTTAATGGACTTCACCATTCGGTCATTGTTTCCCACAATGAGTATGTCATTAACGCACAGACAGAGAACCAAATATCCTTCTTCTGTAGTTTTGACGTAGACACATTTGTTGCACTCATTGATTTTGGGACCTTTTGACATCATGACGTTGTCAATTTTTTCATACATCGTTCTCGGTGTTTATTTAAGTCCACACAAGGACTTCACCAATTTATAGACTTTATTTTCTTTTCTAGGAGCTACATAACTCTCGAGTTATTCCATGTATAATTCTTAATCAAGAACCTCCATTTAAGAAAAATAGTCTTTACATCCATTTGATGTACTTACAGTTTTGGAGAGTGACAATCGCCAAAATCATTTTTATTAAATTTATTCTCGCCACATGAGAATAAGTATCAAAGTAATGATGGCTTTCTTGTTGCTTGTATCCTTCGATCACAAGTCTAGCCTTATACTTTTCATTGTTCCATCTATTTTGATTTTCCGTTTGAAAATCCACTTAGAACTAAATGGTTTACATCCCCAAGGAAGGTCAACCAATTCTCAAGTGTTTCGTGTTAGATGGAATCAATCTCATCTTTTATGGCTTCTTTCCATAAATGATTTTAAATAGAGCTTATAGCTTCTAATACGTTTGAGGCTCGACCTCTATCATGTAAGTTAGAAAATAAATTTTCTGTTCTTACCCTTATGCTTCGTCTTGGCTTTTCGTGGACCTCACCAGTTTCTTCAATTTCTTTTTTTTTTATCTTGACTATGTCAATATCATCGAAGACTCGTTTGAAGAACTTTGTCCAGCCACAATGAATTTACAAGAAAACATTGTTCAAAGAAGAGCGCATTTCTTCATTACATTATCGTGTTTTTATGAACCTTTAGATTCATACATAACAAACCGATAACCAATGTTATTGTGTGCATAGCCATGAAAATATAGTCCAACAATTTGGATCTATTACCATTTTCTTTGGCACGAGTTTATGCCACCTTAGCACGACACACCCCTACATTTCAGAGTATTTATAAGAAAGTTGTACTTTCTCTATCACTCATAGGGAGGGTTTACTTTTTGGGGTATCTTATTTAAAAGAAAGCAAGCCAACAAAATGGCTTCACCCCATTCGTCTTGCAATAATACATAATTTATTGCATCAATGTCATTCTCTCTAAAAGTAGGAGAATCTCATTTCAAGAATCTTGCAAGATTCAAACATGGTGAAATACGTAGCATTATCTACTACACGTTTTGAGATTCACACGAGTGAACTTCTTCGTTTTTCTCTATAGTTCATGAGAATCATAGATCCTACTAGACCAACATGATCAATCAAACCCGTCATGCTCAAAGGCTAGATTTTCTCAAGATTGAACCAATGTCTATGTAGTCGACGATAGAGTCATCGACGGATTGGTATCAGTAATAACCATATCCCAACTTAAAACCCAAATCTCACGAAGAGAGCAAGTTAGTAATATTACTTCAATATTACAAATTATACGCATAGGTTCTTAAGCAAGTTTTCAGACCAAACTTAAGTGTAAAAATATTAGCACAAAATATTTTTACCATATACGATTATTTTTCCTTCAAATAAACAATTCCAAAAATGAAGGTCAATCTCTTATTTAATATCGAATCTAAAGATTCGATCTGGGACAGCGTAATTCCTTATGAAATAACAAAATAACTTGTCAAAGTTATACCATGAATCAATCGTAATCATATATACTATCCCACACTCCATATGAAAAAGGCAAAGGGATATATGATATTATAATAATAAGATTATGTCAAATCTCTGCATATTACGTTTTCTATTTTTTCGTTCCAGTTACCATATGATTCCATTAGAAAATGAAAAGGAAGCAAATATGTACTGGATGTATGCTAGAGCACAACCATACAAGATTGATCCAAATTTTGTTCCGAAATTTTACACTGCTTTCAAATGGAATAACGCAAGTAGCATATGGCGAGCAAAAGCACATATCATGCGGATAAACTCTTTAAAAATCACGTGCATATAAAATCCCAATAATATCACATAAGATTAGGTTAATTTGTAAAGAGGAGATAGAATCCACTTATCTCTAATTTACCAACTCTGAATTCAATACCATATTACAGGATTCAGGATTTCCATGCTCTGCAAGTTGAAGTAGTAAGATGACTTCTTGCTCGAGAATCCACCACAAACGAACATATCCACAACGAATATGATCAACAACACATTCAAATATCGTTAGATAAGAATATGTGAAGAATAACAAAAATCTTCAATATTTAGAAATTAATAATTTCTACACTAACCGAAGAAAACAAAAACTCTTCGATTACCCCATCAAAGAAATAAGTGAAGAATAACACAATTCTTTCACATCTTTTTTTTTTTTTTTCTTTCTCACGAAAAGAAAATTCACGTACAGTAACAATTTTCACCAAATTGAAACACACGCAACAAGCGAATAATGGAGAACTATTTTAAGAGCATATAATAGTTTACCGGATGGATCACTCCAGTACTAGTCATGATCACCATTAAATTCCTAATCCTCATCATCAACAACTGCTTCGGATGATTGTGAGTGCAAAATCTGGCCAGTAGCTTGATTTCAATATAATTGGTTAAAACTAAAAATTAAGTCTTCTATTTCCAAGAACCGTCCGCATCTTGACGCTACAGTGCGTGCCCAAACCAATTGAAATACAATTTGCACATTAAAACATATACATCATTATATGTATGAACTGTTAGCATATTATATTGTTATATTTGTATATTAATTGTCTTGAGGGTAGTTTAGTCTTTTTAGTTGTCTTGTATATATATGTTAATCTTGTAAACCCTAGATCTAATTCATTCATCATATTGTAAGATCCCATCTTGTCTTTGTAAGATGATGACTATATTCTTGAATGTTATCATGGCATCAGAGCCAAATCTCTGACCCAACCGGTAGGCAAACACGACACCAATTTTTGGGTTTTTCGTCTTCGTATTGCTACTGGTTTCTGGTAATCCGCTGCACTCTCTGAACTTGTTGGTGTGTTAATTTCGATTTCGATTTGGTGCAATTTTTGTTCGATTTCTACTAGAATTCCGTTTCTGGGTTAGTCTTGCTTTGTGTATTGCTGCAATTTTCGATTTCTGTTATCATGACGGGAGGGGATGATTCGTTGCAGTCGATTAGTGTTCGTTTTGATGGGAAGAACCTAAGTCACCTGAGGCGGATGCGGGTGCAGGTGCGAGTGCCGATGCGGGTGCGCCAATGCGGCAATTTTAAAAAATTGCAGTCTTAGTGCGCCATTATAATGCGCTTCTAAAAAAAAGAAAAATAACTTATATAAAAATAAACAGTTATTACCTAAACTAGTATATTATAAACACATAAAATAAAAGTATGTATAAAATTCTCACACAAAGAAATGGATTATAATAAAGAAAAATACATAACTTCTAATGATTATTCATTTTATATAATATTTTCTAAATTATTATGGTGGGAAGACAAATGTATCAGCCTTAAATCACTTCCAATTTTTTGTAATTATTTAAATTTTGACTTAATTTTGTTCTCCTCTTGCTTCAACTCTTCTTCAATGTCACTCTTTTGTTTATCTTCTACCAATTTTCTATGATTATTCATTAGATTTATACATAAGAACTAAGAAATCTCAGTGCGAGAACTAAGAATTTGTAAAGCGTCTTAGTGCGAAGCACGGGCACTGAAGTCGCCAGTGCGAGACCGGTGCGCCTGCAACTTTCTAAACATAGAGGATTAGGTGACTTAGGGAAGAACTATGGGTATTGGAGTTATGTTATGAAAAACTTTCTAAAAGGGAAGAAGATGTGGAATTATATTTCTGGTGTTTTGGTTGCTCCTAAGTCAGATGATGTTAATTTTGTTGAGTTATTGGATGTGTGGGATACCAATAATTCTAAAATTATTACTTGGATTAACAATTCAGTTGAGCATAAGATTGGTACTCAGTTAGCTAAGTTTGATACTGCGAAAGAAGTTTGGGACCATTTGGAGAGGTTGTATGTGAGGTCCAACTTTGCTGTTCAATATCAACTTGAAGGGGAAATTCGTGCTCTTACACAGGGCGATCGAAGTGTTCAAGAGTTTTATTCTGAGATGACAAACTTTTGGGATCAGTTGGCTATGACAGAATGCGCTGAACTGAGAGCATTCGGTCCGTATATTGAAAGGCGAGAACAACAACGTTTGGTTCAACTGTTGTACAATCTCCGCTCTGAGTATGAAGGCATCCGTGGGTCAATTCTGCACCGTACTCCTTTGCCTTCAGTTGATTCAGTTGTGCATGAATTGTTAGCTGAAGAAACCCGCCTCAAGACTCAAATTGAGAAGTCCACTCCTGTTGGTTCTGTTTTGGTTACTCAACCTAGTCATACCAGATCTAAACAAAAGAGTTATGATAAGGATGAGTGTCGCTATTGTCATGAAAAGGGTCATTGGAAGAATCAGTGTCCTTTATTGAACCAGAAAGGCAAACCACAACAGGAATATGGAAAGAGGCCAAGTGACAAACCTTCATATTCACAGAATCTTCGTTTTGGAGGACAGCCTAATACAGCTGCTGTCATGCCTACATTGGATCCAGCTTCTGTCGATTCATCTTTGTCAGACAACGCATCTTTGGTTAATCTTTTGCAGAACCTTCTTCAGGCAAACAAAAACCAGTCTCCACCATATGCTATGTCTGCTCCATCCACATCAGGTAGAAACTCGTCATTATGGGTGTTGGATTCTGGAGCATCTCATCACATGTCTCCTGATCGCAACTCATTTGTATCTATGTCTCATGTGTTACCACCTACATCTGTTATGACTGCTGATAGCACTCCTATGCCAGTAGTAGGTGTTGGTACAATTCAAACAGAAAATCTCTCACTACCTGATGTTTATTGTATTCCTAAATTGGCTATGAATCTTATTTCTGTTGGTCAATTGTGTGATCGTGGTCTTGATGCTCACTTTTCCTCTACTTCTTGTCATGTGCAGGATCCGAAATCAAAGAGAATACTTGGGACTGGAAGTAGAGAGGGGGGACTTTATGTTTTGGATGGCATGAAGGTTGATGGTCAGTTTGCAGCTACGAGTATTGATCTATCTACCTTTCATTTGAATTCTTCTTCTTCGAAGTTTTACGTATGGCACTCTAGACTAGGTCATGTATCTGGATCTTGTCTGCGTTTTTTATGTAATAGTGGTGTTTTGGGAGACTTGCAGTCTCAGGATATTTCTGATTGTAGTGGATGTAAACTTGGGAAATTTTCTGCAAAACCCTTTAATCATAGTACATCCACTTCTTTTGCACCATTTGATTTGATTCATTCTGATGTTTGGGGACCTGCCCCTACTCCTACAAAGGGGGGGTCACGATATTATGTCTCTTTCATTGATGACTATACTCGTTATTGTTGGGTTACTTGATGAAAAATCGTTCTGAATTCATTGATGTTTATGCTCACTTTGCTGCATATGTGAAAACTCAACACTCTAAAGTCATAAAATGTTTTAGATCTGATTTGGGTGGGGAATATACGAGTAATGCACTCTCTGACACTCTTCTTAGGGATGGTACTGTGCACCAATCATCTTGTACAGACACACCTCAACAAAATGGTGTGGCTGAAAGAAAACATAGGCATATTGTTGAAACGGCACGTTCTATGCTTTTGTCTGCTAGTGTACCTAGTGAGTATTGGGGTGAAGCAGTTCTCACTGCTGTTTATATCATAAATAGAGTTCCAACTCCTAAGAACGCAGGTATCTCTCCATATGCTAAGTTATTTGGTCAAACTCCTGATTATTCTCATTTGCGGGTTTTTGGGTCCACATGTTTTGTTCTTCGTCCACATGTTGAGCGAACTAAGTTGTCTTCACGTGTTGCAATATGTGTCTTTTTGGGATATGGAAATGGTCAGAAGGGTTATCGGTGTTATGATCCAGTTGCTAGAAAATGTTATGTTTCTCCTCATGTTCACTTTATTGAGCATATTCCATATTTTTCCATTCCGAGAAGCTCCCATAATGTGACACGGTCTGATATTATTCACATTGACCCATTTACTCTTGATGTTTCTGATATTGGAACTAATGATCCAACTGGTGAGAATATTGGTATTGGTGATGTTGTTGGGGATGACAATATTGGTGTTGGTGATGGAGATGACTTGGGTGCTGCTGAAGAGTTACCCCCTCATGTCCCTTCTCTTACGATTTTGGATCCAGCTCAGGAGCGGTATCCCAGGCGTACTCGTAAGTCTACTCAACTGCCTGATTTCATTTATTCTTGTTATTCTCAGCCTTTTGTTTCCTTTTTGGCATCTGTTTGGCCTCTTTGTGAGCCTACCTCTTATTCTGAGGCGGCACAAGATATTGTTTGGCGAGAGGCTATGGCTGAGGAACTATCAGCTTTGAACAAAAATCACACTTGGGACTTGGTTCCTCTTCCAATAGGAAAAAAGTCAATTGGTTCTCGATGGGTCTATAAAATTAAAACCAAAGCTGATGGTTCTGTTGAGCGATATAAGGCTCGTCTAGTGGCAAAAGGATTTGCTCAACAATATGGCATGGATTATGAGGAGACCTTTGCTCCTGTTTCTAAGATGACATCTGTCAGAGTTCTTATTGCAGTTGCATCAGTACGACAATGGTATATTTCACAGATGGATGTGAAAAATGCATTCTTGAATGGTGATTTACATGAGGAAGTGTATATGGCACCTCCTCCGGGTGTTCCTCATGACAAAGGGCAGGTGTGTAGACTTAAGAAAGCATTATATGGGCTTAAGCAAGCTCCAAGAGCTTGGTTTGAGAAGTTTTCTACAGCTGTTTGTTCTCTTGGCTTCTCATCTAGTCCTAATGATTCGGCCTTATTTGTTAAATGGAGTTCTGCTGGTCGCATAATGCTTTTACTGTATGTTGATGATATGATTATTACAGGTGACGATGTTGAGGGTATCAAGGTGTTGAAACACACCTTATCTCGTTTGTTTGATATGAAGGATTTGGGTCCTCTTCGTTACTTTTTAGGTATTGAAGTCGCCTCATCTCCAAAGGGCTATCTTTTGTCTCAGTCAAAGTATACTTCAGATATTTTAGAGCGAGCTCGTCTTACAGACACTCGTGTTGCTGCTACTCCTATAGAGGTAAATGTTCGTTATACTCCTACTGGTGGCACACTTCTTCCGGATCCCACTTTGTACAGGTCTATTGTTGGTAGTTTGGTATACTTGACTATTACCCGACCGGATATTGCTTATGCGGTCCATGTTGTTAGCTAGTTTGTTGCTGCACCTACCTCTGATCATTGGGCTGCTGTTACTCGCATTCTTCGTTATCTTCGTGGTACTATTTATCAGAGTCTGTTGTTTCCTTCGAGTTCTTCCTTAGAACTTCGAGCATATACGGATGCAGACTGGGCTAGTGATCCATCCGATCGAAAATCTACCACTGGATACTGTATTTTTCTAGGTGATTCTCTCATCTCTTGGAAAAGCAAGAAACAAGATGTTGTTTCTCGTTCTTCTACCGAGGCAGAGTATCGTGCTATGGCTTCCACCACAACTGAACTTGTTTGGTTACGACGATTGTTAGGTGATATGGGGGTGTTGTTGTCATCCCCCACACCCATGTATTGTGATAACAAAAGTGCTGTTCAGATTGCTCATAACTCTGTTTTTCATGAGCGTACCAAACATATTGAGATCGATTGTCATGTGACTCGACATCATTTTCAGCATGGTGTTATCTCTCTACCGTTCATTTCTTCTTCGATGCAGTTGGCTGACTTCTTTACGAAGGCACATACGATTCAGCGACACAACTTCTTTGTTGGCAAACTCTCGTTACTTATTGCAGTACCTTCTCGAGTTTGAGGGGGGTGTTAGCATATTATATTGTTATATTTGTATATTAATTGTCTTGAGGGTAGTTTAGTCTTTTTAGTTGTCTTGTATATATATGTTAATCTTGTAAACCCTAGATCTAATTCATTCATCATATTGTAAGATCCCATCTTGTCTTTGTAAGATGATGACTATATTCTTGAATGTTATCATGAACAAGGTTTTATATGATGCATGTATATTAAATTTCGAGCATGTGTGCAAATCAAACACATACATAAACCTTGAACATATACTGTGTAGACACGTAACCTGGTGATGAAACCAGAACAACTATTATGCTTAGCTTATCAAAACATCTTATTCAAAGCACAATCATCGTGGAATCACCAAAATAACTTGTTAACCAAGAAACAAAACACATAGCCTTTTGTTTCAACAATTCCGTCAAATTACCAAATATCCGAAAAAGGATTTAATCCTTTCGTTTTTCCGTCGAATTTTCCAGTATCCGAAAAAATAAACATCGTCAAGAAAAACCTGTTCGTCTCAAATAAAGCGACTCTGTTTTAAGATTGTTAGAAATATAGCACGGAAACGAACAAGAAATAATATATTATTGACGAAAATTGAAGAACAGAAATTACAATAATCAAGATTACTGTTACCGAATAAACCTCAATTGAATATGAACGGAAGAGCGTGGAAACGGGAAGTCGAGGACCTTTCGGTTTCCTTAAAACAGATTCGCCCTCTCTACGTGCTTGAGAAAACGTGAGCAACTGTCTCCCAGGATACAACGACTACGAGCAGAATTGCTAGCACACGCCAAACTGCCCCGACGAACTCGCACTGTAACTTTCCTCTACCACCACACAATGAAAAAAATATTTTGGCTGCGCAGAAAAGCCTTTTCGTGTATGCAATGTATTTTTCGATGGTTAAAACCCTATGGGGAGCGACCCCTTTTATAGACTAGGTTAGGGAGAAAGTTGGAAGACTTAGCCACCAAGAAACGTGGTTAGGATAATTACGAATCACGTAATTAAGATAATTACAGATCTCGCAAAGATCTCGGATGAACGTAGACACGTTTCAGTTATAAAAAACTGATAGGTAAATCTTATGGAAAGATTTCCTAAGATAATTAATTATCTCTTTGATGTTTATTATTTTCCGTATATAAAATATAGCAGAAAATTACATAATTCTATTTACGCAAAATAGAAATATTAAATATTGATATACAATATTTTCGACTTTAATTAGTCAACGTTGAGCATCAATTTCTCATTCACCCATGTACCAAACTCGACCTAAAGTCGATTGTACAAAAATCCCGTTTCATTTACCAATTTTCCAACAGATATAACAGTGCAACTAATAACTCAGATTTATAGTCTGGATACTTAGCAGGATGGTGACCCAAACCTATTATACCTATTGTAGTGCTTAATCCATCTTAATTCTGTTTAAATTTGATAGTGATGTCCTGTTGTGGTCAAACGAGAAAAGAAAATTGGGTTTTCGTATTCATAAAAACCTTAATTTGATTAAAAATTTATCAACTGCCTACTACATAACGGGAATAACGGCTCGTAATCTTTAGAAGTTCATGCTATTAAGATTCTTCAAGTTATTCCACCAATTGAATTAACTATAGATCATAATTTTTTTGTGCTTTAAGTTGCCAGTTTCTTATGTTGCGGTAATGAAATTTGGTCTCAGGAAATGGACTGTGGAAGCTCTGATACCACCTTCACAGATAATATTTTCATTGTTTCAGGGTTTTCACGCTATTACGCTAGTATATAGAAGTGGTTGCCACCAGACTGTTGTGATACTTTGGTTGTATTGCATGTGCATCATGCATTAGAACTTCTTGAAACTGTTGCAAGAGATTTGGCTAGGGAAAGTTATGCTGAGTTGAATGTGATGCCACCTTTCGGTCAGAAAATTTATTTTATCTTCCAAAAGTATGCGTTCCAAGATGTACCCTATTGTCGTGTTCCACCTTAAATGACACCTTTTCAAATGGCACAGAGTTCCAGTTGAAAGCTTAAATTGGAAGTTGTGAGTATCTTTAGAATGTTTGACCTTGCATGTAGTGGTTGAAGATCAATGGCATTACATTATTACTTTTTGTGATATGGTTATATTAGATGTGAATTTCCAAGACATCCGACAACAGAATTAGATGCATTCAATCTGGTCAATCGAGTATTATATCTCTTAGGACGAATTATAAAAAATGACCGCTAACTTTTGTATTTAATCTTAAATGCCCGTTATTTTCAAACCTGCTGAAAATGCCCATTAAGTTTTAAATTTTCTAACAAAAATGCCCGATTTTAAAAATTCGGACTTTTTATCCGACGTGGCATCCGAATCAAAGAGACGCACTGCTGAATATCAAAAAGTCGCGTTTTAAAATTCGGGCATTTTTAGTAAAATTTTAAAAGATACAGGGCATTTTTAGCATTATTTTTTAGACAAAATAAGGTTTTTGTGCTTATTTTTCATTTCGGGCATTTTTAGTAGAAATTTTAAAAGATACAGGGCATTTTCAGCAGGTTTAGAAATAACGGGCATTTAAGATTAAAGGCAAAAGTTAGCGGACATTTTTTATAATTCGTCCTATCTCTTAAATAACAGTTTCAGATTCAGCATTTGGTTAAATTGGCAAGACTGATGTTAGCATCTATTTGTTATTTTTCTCCTGTATAGTTTGAAACTGTTAGTACGTTGAAAATGACTATCGACTTTTCTTATGAACTAAACTTAATTAAGAAATTTCTTCCTTTTAATTTCAAACAAGTTGTTGTTAACAATGGAGAACTTGCCACTGAAAGAAGAGATCAGAAAGGCGTGTGTTTCTTATTTCCAATTGGTTCTTTTGCATCCTTTCCTTTCAAACTGTTTTTATGTGACCAAATTTGCAACATTCATTGGTTTCACAGCTGATAACCACTTAAACAGAAAGCGAATCAGTTCGGAGTTCGGACAGTGTTACGGTGTGCCATTTAAGATAGGCAAGGAAATGGACATTTACTATAATGGCTAAATTTTATTTTTTTTACCTGAAACAGTTAGTGAAACCTTCTTATTAAAGCATGAATTTATTTGTTACATTCTGTATTCTTCGGCTCTGTAGCTTTGACATTTTTTATGTGATCTGTTACAGAGTTGATTATTTGTTTCATTCTCAAATCAGATTGCTACTTAATCTGTTTGACATTTCAGACCGAAGTCATTTTGTGAGGAAGGTGAACGAGAATTTCTAATATTGCATCTTCCCTATACTCAAGCATCTCATAATTTTTATTCTTATCAAAAGACTTGTGAGTTAACGCCCTTTCCAATAATGATTCATCATGAAATTCATAATCTATTTACTTCTTCACTGTTGCAATGCCAAGTAACCTCTTCACCACGCGACATACCTTCTTCTCATCGTCTGAGAAAAAGTTATAAGATACATTACATATATAACAATTTTATAGTTGTTATTTTAATATTTCAACTTAGAAGCTAAGATATGCGCCTTACCAAGTGTCCTGATATCAGCATAACTCTAAAACTAATGGGATCTTAGAGCAAGAGAAAGAGACATATAGATTTTTCAAAGCTATGCAACTGAGTTGAAATTTTTTCCTCGATGTCTGAAAAAGTGAAAGTCATGGTGTATACATACGAGGAGCATGGCTCAATGAATGAACCATATCAATCTAATCTAAAGGCTCTAAAGGCTAAAGAAATGGTCTACATTCTTCTTACAATCAAATGAGATGGCCACGCTCTAGAGAATTCTAACATATTATACACAATAAAGAATCTAGAGTTAGCCTATTTAAATGATAGAGCCTAAGTGTTAAAAAAATTCTGAAGCGGCCCTAGAACTCCCATTGTTGGATCGGTCAACCAAAGTGCGGGACGCTTGTGCATGTTTCATGCGCGTCGTCTAGTCTGCTTACGTGTTTGGTGCGTGCTGCTGGTTGGATGATGCAGGCTCCTGCTCACCAGATTGGGAGGAAGTGCGGTCGCACATAAGATCCTCTCCACCAGAATAGGCAACATCCTGACGCCTGAGAACAACGAAACGCTTGAACCTCCTCTCAGGACTTCCATAACTCGTTCTCGGTCTCCCATGTCGCCTCTACCTCCGTCAATCCATTCCATCGAATTCAGTATTCTCGCCAAGGCTTGACAACTCAGGATTGACGGTTCGCTCGACCAAGGATATGACAAATTATTGTCATGGTGTACCAGTAATACCGTTACCATTACATTGCATAGGCCGTGGGTTCCAGATTTGGTAGCGACAATTAATTTTCTTATTAGATTTATCCTTAAGGAGCCCAAATAACTAACAAAATTAATATATCCAAATGATCTCGATCCATTACTAAATGTAAGAAGAATGACCATCTTTAAATTCCTTTACACTTGTATAAATATTCATATTTCTATCAAACCTTCAACATCAAATATTGAGATATTTAGCATGTTGTAATGAATTACATTATTATATACAAGGAGTACAATAAAGTTTATTGTTTAATTTTATTTTATAGTAGATGATAGTCTTGTGCATTCAAACTAAACTTATTATTTTGTTGGCGTTTTAAGGTAATATTATTAAAGATTTTTTAAAGTTTTCTTTTTGTAGTTCTATAGATAAACATATAATTTGATTAAAGGAGAAGCATGTGTATTTCTAATAGCTTGTTTACAAGTGCTATTAATCAATTTTATTTTTCAAAGAATTCTTAACTTCGATAACATGTTTATTTAACATGTAATTTTTATTATTTGTACCAAATGATAAATATTTTTATTATATTGTATTCATTTTAATATATATATATATAATATTTAACATATTGTAGCATGGGGTCCAAAGAATTCCTGGCTCCGCCCCTGGCTGGTAGAAACTCCCAGGGCCTTTTAGCCTTATCAATATCACCATCAGAAAGTGAAAACTTTTTATCAAGTGGCATGTTGAGTTGCTTGAATACCTATGCGGCATTAAAAACAAATATATCATCATAAGTAGATCAGATTTCTCAGTAACCATGATGCCTCTCCGAGGGTTCCCCATGCATTAACTATTGTGAGAATACCTCAACGGAAAAGGATGGCATAAAAGGTTCCAACAGACGTGCAAGAAGATAGACTAATCCAGTTGATGTTTTCATAACTATAGAACAAGAAGGGTGGTCCTTGTTAGCATATTATATTATATTTGTATATTAATTGTCTTAAGGTAGTTTAGTCTTTTAGTTGTCTTGTATATATATGTAAATTTTGTAAACCCTAAATCTAATTTCACATTCATTGTTTGTAAGATAATGGCTTTGTTCATGAATGTTATCATGGCATCAGAGCCAAATCTCTGACCCAACCGGTAGGAAAACACGACACCACGCCGATCGAACTCACCGCCGCGGTGAGTTCGCTGAATTTTTTTTGGGTTTTTCGTCTTTGTATTGCTACTGGTTTTTGGTAATCCGCTGCACTCTCTGAACTTGTTGGTGTGTTAATTTCGATTTTGATTTGGTGCAATTTTTGTTCGATTTGTTGCTCCAATTCTGTTTATGGGTTAGTCTTGCTTTGTGTATTGCTGCAATTCTCGATTTCTATTATCATGATGGGAGGGGATGATTCGTTGCAATCGATTAGTGTTCGTTTTGATGGGAAAAACTATGGGTATTGGAGTTATGTTATGAAAACCTTTCTAAAAGGGAAGAAGATGTGGAATTATATTTCTGGTGTTTTGGTTGCTCCTAAGTCATATGATGCTAATTTTGTTGAGTTATTGGATGTGTGGGATACCAATAATTCTAAAATTATTACATGGATTAACAATTCTGTTGAGCATAAGATTGGTGTTCAGTTAGCTAAGTTTGATACTGAGAAAGAAGTTTGGGACCATTTGGAGAGGTTGTATGTGAGGTCCAACTTTGTTGTTCAATATCAACTTGAAGGAGAAATTCGTGCTCTTACACAGGGCGATCGAAGTATTCAAGAGTTTTATTCTGAGATGACAAACTTTTGGGATCAGTTGGCTATGACAGAATGCGCTGAACTGAAAGCATTCGGTCCGTATATTGAAAGGAGGGAACAACAACGTTTGGTTCAATTGTTGTACAATCTCCGCTCTAAGTATGAAGGCATCCGTGGATCAATTCTGCACCGTACTCCTTTGCCTTCAGTTGATTCAGTTGTGCATGAATTGTTGGCTGAAGAAACCCGCCTCAAGACTCAAATTGAGAAGTCCACTTCTGTTGGTTCTGTTTTGGTTACTTAACCTAGTTATATCAGATCTAAACAAAAGAGTTATGATGAGGATGAGCGTCGCTACTGTCATGAAAAGGGTCATTGGAAGAATCATTGTCCTTTATTGCACCAGAAAGGCAAACCACAACAGGAATATGGAAAGAGGCCAAGTGACAAACCTTCATATTCACAGAATCTTCGTTTTGGAGGGCAGCCTAATACAGCTGCTGTAATGCCTACATTGGATCCAACTTCGGTCGAGTCATCTGTGTCAGACAACGTATCTTTGGTTAATCTATTGCAAAACCTTCTCCAGGCAAACAAAAACCAGTCTCCACCATATGCTATGTCTGCTCCATCCACATCAGGTAGAAACTCGTCCTTATGGGTGTTGGATTCTGGAGCATCTCATCACATGTCTCATGATCGCAACTCATTGGTATCTATGTCTCATGTGTTACCATCTACATCTGTTATGACTGTTGATAGCACTCATATGCCAGTAGTAGGTGTTGGTACAATTCAAACAGAAAATCTCTCACTACCTGATGTTTATTGTATTCCTAAATTGGCTATGAATCTTATTTATGTTGGTCAATTGTGTGATCATGGTCTTGATGTTCACTTTTCCTCTACTTCTTGTCATGTGCAGGATCCGAAATCAAAGAGAATACTTGGGACTGGAAGTAGAGAGGGGGACTTTATGTTTTGGATGGCATGAAGGTTGATGGTCAGTTTGCAGCTACGAGTATTGATCTATCTACATTTTATTTGAATTCTTCTTCTTCGAAGTTTTACGTATGGCACTCTAGACTAGGTCATGTATCTGGATCTTGTCTGAGGTTTTTATGTAATAGTGGTGTTTTGGGAGACTTGCAGTCTCAGGATATTTCTGATTGTAGTGGATGTAAACTTGGACAGTTTTCTGCAAAACCGTTTAATCACAGTACATCTATTTTTTTTGCACCATTTGATTTGATTCATTCTGATGTTTGGGGACCTGCCCCTATTCCTACAAAAGGGGGTCACGATATTATGTTTCTTTCATTGATGACTATACTCGTTATTGTTGGGTTTACTTGATGAAAAACCGTTCTGAATTCATTGACGTTTATGCTCACTTTGCTGCATATGTGAAAACTCAACACTCTAAAGTCATAAAATATTTTAGATCTGATTTGGGTGGGGAATATACGAGTAAGGCACTCTCTGACACTATTCTTAGTGATGATACTGTGCACCAATCCTCTTGTACAGACACACCTCAGCAAAATAGTGTGGCTGAAAGAAAACATCAACTGGATTAGTCTACAGGAGACGGACCCCAAACATCACCATAAATATAATGCAACACATGATCCGAAATAAGGGATGAGCTATTAAAAACCAATTGTTGACTCTTGTTCAAAAAACATGAACTACAATGCTCAAAGTCCATATTATTCGACGGCAAGAAAGGTAAATTGTACTTGTGTAAAATCAAAGAACTAATCTTCAAGGAGGGATGACCAAAGCGCTCATGCCAACACTTTTTACGAACCCGTTCTCCAACTAAGGCTGTCATAGGCGGGCGCAAGTTGCGCAGAATACGAACACAATACACCCCATCCACACAATCACCACGCATCAGTTTAGCCCCCGAATTGCGATCCTTAACAAAACAATGTGAAGAGTAAAATTCAATAGAAATATCATTCGCCTTAGTAAATTGATGAACATATAAGAGATTTCTCCGCGAGCGAGGCACACATAATATATTATCAAGTTTGAACGTTCTATCGACATAGAGAAAACGAGAAGTGCCTGTGTGGGATATACGCAAACATGTGCCATCGGCAGTGTTAACCTCATCGAGACCCTCATATTCGGAATGAACCGAAAGATTGTTGAGATCGGATGTCAGCGAGTGAGATGCACCGGAATCAACGAGCCACTCATTGTTGGATGCGGTTGGGGCCGATGGCGAAGCGGCAAAGTTGGCACTCAGATTTGGGAATTTTCTGCACATGCGCGCACCGTGCCCATAAATGCCACAAAGTTGGCAGGTGATCGGAGGCCTATTGTTGTTGGAACTGGAGGATCGGAGTTCGGACAGTGTTACGGTGTGCCATTTAAGATAGGCAAGGAAATGGACATTTACTATAATGGCTAAATTTTGTTTATTTTTTCCTGAAACAGTTAGTGAAACCTTCTTATTGAAGCATGAATTTATTTGTTACATTATGTATTCTCCGGCTCTGTAGCTTTGACATTTTTTATGTGATCTGTTACAGAGTAGATTATTTGTTTCTTTCTCAAATCAGATTGCTACTTAATCTGTTTGACATTTCAGACCGAAGTCATTTTGTGAGGAAGGTGAACGAGAAAGAGTCAATGAACAGTTAACGATATTGGGAAACAAGGTGATTACAATGTTCCAATTAACAACTCTTATAATTTAATATATTAGCCTGCTCATGTTCTAGAAAGCTGAATGTGGATCATTGTCTGTCACTCTCGAAAGGTAAAGAAAGAATGAACCACTGCTAGAATTTTCTGGAGGCAAGGAAAGTGGCTTTGTCATAATTTATGGTATGTTGGTTAGAGTAGGTATGTTGTGTTGTGTTGCCCTGGGGTTGGAGGTGGTTTCAGTGGATCAAATTGAAGTTTACACTCAGCCCAAATGCTTCACAATTTTAGGGACCATTGTTGATAATTTGACCAACCGTAATTAGAGTGATTTAAAGAAATGTAGTAAGACTAACGAACCTGGTTTGAAACAAATGCAAGAGTCGGGTGTGTATTGGTCTAAATAATTGAATACAACTTTGTCTGTATATATTCAGTAATGCTCTTCATCTCAATTATGAAATATGCAAGCCCTTCATTCTTTGAGCATTATAGTGTGTCTGCAGTTGCTCGAAGTTCTTGATTGGAAACTCATGCATGACAGCATGAGTCGGATCCATCAAACACTCACGTGCTATTAACTTTTTCAGTTCCATTCAGGTAATACATGTATGTTTGTATGTCAGGCTTTTCATGATAATAATTTGTATCATTTTAGAGATATGAATTTACTTAGGGTCCATCAGATATTTGTGATACTTAGAATCTCAAGCAAATACATGAAGTATCACGTGGGGGAATATAGATGTCCACTTCGTTACGTTGGTAAAGCCTATCAGTTTTGCTTTCGAGTTTTTATTTAAGGCTGAAAAATATTGAATAAATCTTGTGGAGAACTTATGAAGCGAATTTTGTTCGTTCTCCAAATGAAATGCGCTTTAGCATTAGAAGCCTCATTCTCAGTGGTACATTCACACCTGTGTCACTGTTCATCAGATTTTCAGATGCTACTGAATAAACTATATTCATGTTGTTTCATTTCGTGGCAGTTAACGAGCGTTATTTTGTGCATATTTTAGTATTTTACTGCAGGAATCTGTATCACCTTGTCGGACGTCAATGAATGAGGAGAATGTCATCCTCCGCATGCAGGTATTTGAATTATTATGAAAAAAGATATCACGGTTTACTCGTTTCTTCTCCTTGTTTGGCTCACTCCAGTATGACACTGAACAAGCAGCATTTTTATTTCTTTCAGGCCATTCAGAACCAGTCAGAGCTTGATGCACTTCGACAGAGACTTGAAGGGAAAGAGAAGTTAGAAATGCGTATTTTGATTGAATCTCACATTTATTTACACTAATTGTGTTGGTACCTGTTTAGTCATAACTTTTTGAGCTCGTCGTAAATTTGCAGTGGAGTTTCTCACATCCGACTGTTTATTGACTGATAGTTTCATATATGTTCCATACAAAGCTAAATAGATAGATAAGAATTCTTGAATGCTAATTAATTTATCTTGGATACTAACTAGATTACTCAGGTTCTCTTTCTCATGATTATAGCCTTCATTGTTCAACTTCTTTTCACAGACACATCAACGATCTGGCAAAAGAGCTCGAAGTAGAGCGATATTCTTTTTGCTATATTTCTTTTCACTTTCCTTTGATCATCAAGAGACACTACAGCTGAAAGGGTGCACAAGGAAAAAACTGAACTTCCATCTGCAGTGAATTATATCTTCCAATCATATTGTTATCGATTTAACTTCAAAAAAAAAAAAATATCATCTCAAATATTGGACAGAGTGATCAGGCAGAAGTTCACAGTGTTGTTGATGCCATTGCCGGCTGCCGACCAAAGAGAAGCAGAAGCATATGAAATGGCAGGTTTCTTATCCAGAGAAAATGATGGATTACGGATGAAGCTTAGAGGTTTAATTGAGGATAATAACAAACTAATTGATTTCTACAAAGGGGTCGTTGGAGAAAACTGCCAAAAGAGCAGTGATAGTTCTCGAAATCATGAAGCCAATTCAATAGAAAATTACAACCACCATCTCACACACTTGGCTGAACAAAAAAGCCCTAGAGATGCAAAAAGTGTTTGAGAGTCTAAAATGTCAACTTACAGAAATGCACGAGGATAGTGATAAGAATAAATTGATTCGTACGAAGGAGTCGTTGCTGAAAACAGCCAAAAGAGCAGTGATAATACCAGAAATCTTGAAGCCAATTCAGTTGTAGATCCCAGCCATCACTTAGCTGAACAAAAGGACCTAGAGATGATGGAAAAGGAGTTTTGAGTCTCTAAAATGCCAGCTTACAGAAATGCATGAAGAGAGTGATAAGCTGTTAAGTCTATATCAGAAGGCCATGCAAGAGAGAGATGAACTCAAACAAGTTATTGTTCCCCTCTCCAGCAAGAGTTTCAGTTTTACCCCAACTGTCAAACTCAGTAATTGAATCATCACTTCCAATTTCAGAATTTTACTATCAGTCTCTGGATCTTAAGTCCACTCCAATCTTTGCAACAAATTTTGATCCTTCCACTTCCCCACAACTGACACTGCTTCCTTCTTAGCCTTTCCCCGTATGATTTCCTGCCATGAGAAGGAAGCATCAGCAGTCCTTTTGAGAGCTCCATCATTGTCGTCACCAACGACAACCGTCTTCAAACACCTCAGTCTCGCTTCCTTCAAAAGCCCCACAAAATCTGAATCATCAGACACAAGAAACAAGCAATCAACTGTTCTTTTGTCCATCATATCCACCATATGGTTCCTCAATGCCACATCAGCTGCTTGTGGTTTGTCTGAAACTGTCCTAACCCAAAATCCAGCTCGTCTCAACTCATCAGCCAAACCATACCCAACTTTAGGAGTCAAAACATCTCTAGCCGCCTTTTTATACTTATCCATCTTTATGGAATACTTTGCCACCAAGTTCACCCTCCTGCTCCCTCGTGCAGACTCGATCTGATTCATCCTTTTTCTATTTTCACTTTCGTGGATTTTCTTAAAATGATTAATAAGCTTCTCGTTATTGTAAAAATCTCCTCCCACAAACTCCACAAAAGTAAGGCTCTTCTGGCTTAACGACACCCATAGCCTCGAGCTTGTTCAGTGTTTGCTTCTGTCTCCTCTCTGCCCTAACTGCAGGAGGCACATAACTAAATGCATGACGATTGGCATAAGCAATCATAGACTTAACAAACCCAAATTGTTGGGCAGCCTTCTTTAATCTATTGGCTGCATCATACGGGGGATATGACTTTGGTGGCTTATTATCCAGATCCCAAAAGATCCCGACATTGTTTTGGGTAACTCGGTGCTCTATACATGAAGGTGAGACAGAAGAATAAGAACTCTGGTTCGAGATTGAAGCAAAATGACCGCATCCATGCATCATTAAAGAAGGACTTGCAGATTGACTCGTTCTACAGAACTTTGCAGCTAGAGCACCACGCTTTCTAACTAAATTCAACATATCCACTGATTTCAATCTTGATTCTGATAAATGGCCAAACTAAGACGCATAAATTAATCTCAACACTTAAAGAAACAGGCAGCACACTTGGACCTGCTCACCAACATGAACATAGTGATATATATTCAAACAGGGGATGAAGTGATATAAGCAGGCTTCGACCTAGCCTGGAAACAAGGTAAACACAATTGGAATCATCAGTATTCATATTCAAGTAATAAGCAATAATCAAACATGAAACCTTAAACAGAGTTGATACTCAGTAATTTGTAGTTTCCATATAGAACATCTCAGTGAATAGGATCACAATACAACTATTGGTCAAATTACAACCATAAACGGAATCCTTCTACACGTATCACGGGAAAGCAAGCTTAACAAAACCCATATTATACTTTCTCAGAAATATAAGTGCTTGCCCGCTAAAACAGAGATTCACTGGGTCGACTTTCATCCGTCAATTAAGCCAAACAGGTAATGACATCAATCTCAAACACTGGGAAAGGACGCCTATATCCTACCATCCATAATAAGATTGTGTCGAAAATCCCATCCTGCTCTGTTCACCTCTCCTCTCTTCTCTTTTACTTTTTGTTATTCGCCTCTGTCTATCTTTAATCATTAGCGGCGGTATTCGCTAACAGCATTGTTACTTTACATAATAGTGAATCAGTTAATAATGGTAACCAATCAAATGAAGAGTTAGTTGATATTGGTTAACTTGTTATATGTTTAGTTAATTCATTCGAAATCATTTTCGCTTTTAACCCCGTTCAGAGAATATATAGAACACTTTGTACTCAATAGTCAATAGTACAATGGAGTTCATTTACTCTGCTTCTCTGTTAGTTTTCCATAGCAGTAACTTTGACAAAATAGAGAAATGAGGTCAGTGCCAAACATAGAAGGAAAAAGGGTTACGTAGCGGAAGAAATTTCATCTCCGGCCGGCGGTGAAGGTGGCGATGGCTGACAAATTTTAAGAGTTCAAGAAAGTAATCTTTTGACAATTACGCTTTTTAATCTGCATGTTATGTTTTATTAATCTCAAATATAGTTGCTTGTATTAATTCATAGCTTATGCATATATTGTTTTAATACAATTTATCTACATTGGTCCCTAATGTGTCCTACTTTCAATTTTAGTTCTACAATTTTTTTTTTCTTTTTTCAATTAAGTCCTCTAGCACTAAAATTAGATGACATTGGTTAGAATTTGATACGTGACTTGCATGTAAGTTCAAAATTTGAGAATCTTTACCAAAACTAGTTCCTTTACGTGAATCGGTTATGATTTTGGTTCTTGCAATGTGAAGATTTTCAATTCCAGTCCATTGTATATTCGAAAGTAATCAAGTTTTTCTTTCTAATCCCTCTCCACGTGCAAGACCTGATTATTTTTTCTTACTTTTGGTATTTTTGTTAAATAACTCGAACATCTATCTCAATATATAAATGGTGTGAACCGGGTCGGGTTCAAGTACACTGGCAACAAATTTTTATTAGGTACAAGCAAAACCATGTTGGCGAGGGCCCATACTAAAAATTGTTGGCATATTACAATTGCTATTTGCATATTAGAACTCGTAGCACGGGATGTTTCCGATCAGTAGAGCTCATTGAACCAAATAATAGTAGTCGTATGCCTTGATCTTGCCCTAATTAATCAATGAAAGAATTACATAAACTATCATTAAGGTATGGGATACTATGGACACTTTCTATATTTGAGAAATTACACAAATTCTCCTAAAATAAAAAAAAATTGTGAAATGGTTAAAATACCTATCGACTTTACATTGTAGTAGAAAACAAAGTGTGCACATTTTTTTTTTCTATATAACATATTTGTATTTTCTTCGTCTTTTTAAATGAATATTAGGCTTATATAAAAAAATGGTCTATTTTCAGTTTCTTGTGCAAAATAAAAGAGGAGGGTGAATTTATATTCAACAAATCTACAAAAATCATCCACTGGTTGGGTCCTTACATAATTTGGCATTAAAACTGTTTGTTTTAATTAGAGGACAAAGATTATGAATGACCATAATAGTGGATTGTTTTTGATAAAGATCACCGAATTTTATTCCACGTGCAAGTCATGTGTCAAATTTCGCCAATTTCTAGAGGACATAAATGAACATATGCACAATAGGGAACTTAAATAAATAAAAAAAAGAATTCACCATAGGACTAAAATTCAAATAACCCACGTTTTAGAGGCCAATTGTTTTCCCATATATGTAGATTCAAAAGTACTATGTTAATTATAAAATTATTATTATTTCTTGACTGCCAACTCGCGTGCACGACCCCGTTTGACTGCCCATGTGCCAATGAAACGAAGTGTTAACGGGTTTGGAATTATTCCCTATTTAACTGAAGATATTTTTATTGGGTCGGAACGTCCTGCTCGTGATTCAAAAAGCAGTAGATGAATAACAATAGATGCAAGAATATTTCTTCCTTTATTCACTGAACTTTTCCTCCTCTATTCTCTGTGTATCTGTCTTTAATTATGTTGAGTTAATCTAAGTTGAGTTAATCTAGCCTATCCTTCTTCCTTTGATCACCTCCCTTTATATAGATATTGTTAGGGACAGGTGTCAGTGTGCATGTATATTGGTAAGGACATGTGTCGTTGTGTTGATACAGGTGTACAAAATTAAGATAAGGTTTATCCTTAATCTACTAGATGCTGACTAGGCCGATCTTTGCGCCTTCTGAGGGATCCGAGGGCCTTTGAGGGACTGCCTTTCCTGATGCTATCTTTCCGAGGGGCTCTGAGTAAGTAGGGCGTTCTTCAAGTGATATTATTACTTTATCAGGGGTATATTTAGAAGTATAGGATGTTGTACACGCGCTCCGAGGAGTTTCATTTTATCTTTAAGGTTTGGGTTTGATCTCCGATGACCTGATGTGATCTCCGAGGGCGTAGTATGATCTCCGAGGGTGTAGTATGATCTCCGAGGGCTCACTTTGCTCTTCTTGAAGCGGTATTTTCTTGTCTAAGTGCTCGGAATGTGTTATCCAGGCGCTCTTCTATTCACTTCGGGTTTTCTTTCTGAGAATAGATTCTCGGGTGATGGTCCGAGGGCCGATCCGGTCGAGGAGTGTTCAGCAAGGAAGTATTCTTGTAAGTTTATGGGACTCGGGGTCCGTTGTGGTCCCTCTTGGCGCATTGATGGATATCGGAGTCGCGCGGATCCACCGGGGTTTGCACTTTTTCCGATGCCGCGTTGATATCTGTTTTTTTACTCATCATTTGACTTTCCAAGGGACGCTTATATTCCTCCTCGTGTGCTCCTCTACGCCTTCTTAGGTCAGTGACCGAGGGGTAAGGCAACATCCGAGGGGGGTCTCCTCATTAGGAGTGGGTACATCTCTTCGGAGGTACTCGTGACAATTGTATTGTCCTTTTATTAATTCCCCCGATGAAGGTTAACCTTCTTCTTTCCCTTTTATTTATTTTTATGGTTAACACTAGCCCCCCCAAATTTCGTTTGCCTGCGTGAGGCGAGCGAAATTTTAATCATTGTCCTCAGTGAGGCGAGGGGTTAGTTCATGTTCTGGTATTCCTTATTCCGAGGGGATACACATACATATTCAGAATTTATAAGGATTTTACCTGAATACCCTTAGGGTATCGCTATTAGGCACGCGGAGATCTCGGGGCGCAGGTGACGGATTGTTGTTTGACCAGCTTTGAAGTTTGAAATATCTGACCGTTGGTAACTGTCAGAATATTGACGGCGTGGCGTGATCAGGCGACGGTGACGTGGAGCTTTAAACAAGTTCCACGTCTTAAAGATATTTGACCGTTGTCATCTCCAGCTATAAATAGGGACACTGTTAACCTTTTTTCTTCATTCTCTCAATTCATTCTTGCTGTAACTTTCTCTCAGAGCGAAAAACTTCTTCTCTTAAATTCTTTTCTTCGTCTTTTGTACTTCAAATTCCCAGCAGATTTACTCGCCCTTCTTCTCTTTTTCGAGAACATTCCATTTTTTACTATTATACCCATGGCTTCTTCCACCAACACTGATCCTATCGCCGCCGCCACCTCCTCCGATGTCACCGCTTCGATCGATTCTTCTGCGAATGTGAGGAGTATCTCGGTGGGGGTTGTTACTCGTAAACGCAAAGGTGAGATAACTACCGCTGCTGAGGGCGGCACCACTTCTTCTAAAAAAGTTAGGGCTCCCAAATCGAAGAAGGCGCCTCCTCGAACTTTCGCCAAAGTGGAGAGGGTTCCGAGTATTGCCACTCGTGAACAAGTATTAGATTTGTTCACTTCAACCGGAGCTTTTCAAAAGAACATGGTGTTCCAAATCCCAACGAAGGATGAGATGGCGTGTTATCCTCCTCCGGGTATGTTGACAGTTTACTTTGCCCAAGTAAAATATGGGTGGCGTTCATTCATGCCTCCTTTCTTTTGTGAAGTCTTTAAAACTTGTAATATTAGCCCGAATCAGATGGTTCCGAATGGGTTTGCCGCTCTCTGTATCTATGTTTTTTGGTGCCAATTGAATGGGTTGGAGTGTAAGGTAGATCACTTTCTTTCAATATTTGATGTGGGGGTGTCGCCCGGGGGGTTTCCTTTTTACAATGTTCGCCATCGTGACAATTCGGGAGATTCCACGAAGAGAATTCTGGGGGCGGTAATTACTTCACATAATGTTTGGAAAAATAGGTATTTTTTTGTGAAGCCCGCTGAAGGTAAATGGGATATGCCATTTGATTGGAGAGAGGGCACAACTCCCGTGCGTACTTTGGACCCGAAGGTAGTTTTATCTCCCGTGATTTCTCAGCATAAGTTGATGGAGTCGGAAGATTTTATGATGTTGTTCGAGACATCCGGACTTCATCACGTGGTGTTTACCGATGATGCCGTGGAAGAACCCTTGTCCCTGTCTTCCGATGCGAGAAATCTTTTTCGTAAGTTTCTTATTTTCTTCTTTTACTCATTTTCCGCGTATAATGGTGAATTGTACTTATATATTCTGACCTCGGGGTGATGCAGAGGAAGTTATGGCCAACTATTACTTGCAGTCGGGTCCGAGTGAACCTGTTCCGAGTGGCATTTCTGATGTACCAGAGGAGGGTGATCACGAAGAGGATGAGGTTAACGCCCCCGAGGGCGGGCCTATGGGCTCGGAGAAAGGAGGGGTTCACGAGGACCACTCTCCCCTGTATATAGACATGACAGGGGTTATCAGAAGTGCTGTTCCATTGCGCCAGGTAGCTCCTTCTTCTTGGGACTTGGCTTTGGTGCCAGTTTCTAGATCCGAGACGGGAGATATACCCGTTTCTAAATCCGATATAGGAAGTTCTCCGAGGGTTTCGGAAGAAGGAGTCTTTCCGAGGGCTGTCGAGGAAGAATCTGTTCTGAAGACTACTAAAGTGGTAGACTTATCATCTGAAGATCCTTCTCCTGATTCTACCGAGCCTTCACCCTTGGGATTTCCTGAATCAGTTCCTCGTGGTGAGTTCTTTTGACATTTTCCATATCTTTACCGTAGACTTTGCTCATGTGCTGATGTTCTTCTTTTTGATGCAGAGAATGTGGACAAAGGCAAGGCTCCGATGGTGGAAGAGCCCTCTTTATACGGTTATCATGCTTCATTTGTCTTTTCCGTCCATTAATAATTTTTTCTAGTTTCATTCTCTTTTTTACACACAAATATTGTCTTTTGTAGAGGAAGATTTCCTGGCACAGTTCAGCATTCCCGAACAGGAAGCTTCACGAGGGGATTCCGAGGACACTCACGGGGAGTTTGATCCTTCGTCCGAGGATCGGGACGTGAAAGAAGGAATTTTAAGTTCGCTGCTGAAGGAGGCGGGCCCGTCCGCTGGTGCTGGACCGTATTTACCAATTCGGAGGTGATGACACCAGCGCCGGATATGACTCCTCCGAGGGGGCACGTTCCAGTGACTTTGTCTCCGAGGGGTCATACTTTTCAGATGCCCATACCTCCCGGGGGGCCAGAGGGGCAGTTTTCGTCTCGGACCGTGGGGGAGGCTTATCGGGACATTCTTCAGTTTTTTGCCTCCTCCAGTTCAACACCTGCCGAGGGGTACCAATTTTTATATACCAGTCTTAACTGGTTGGGGCTCATGGTAAGTTCCTTTACACCTTTTTCTTTTTCTTCTTCTAGAGTTATACCCTTTATCCGTAATAACCTCTTTTTGTGCTTATCCTCTGTAGATTGGGAACACTCGGGAAGCAGTTACTGCAGTAGAGGAGCGTGGTTTGAAAGATGTGAAGGAATTGGAAGCTCTCCGAGAGCAATTGGCACATCTTCTAGTCTGGGACAAGGAGAGTCGGATGAGGGAAGAAGTCCTTCTTACAAAGATCTCCGACTACGAGTTTGTTCTTCGAGAAGCAGAGAAGGCGAAGGAGGGTTTACATCATCAGTTAAGCACTGCGGAGTCTGCTTACAAGAAAATGGAGGCCTCCGAGAAGAATGCGACGGCTAAAGTGGCTCTTTTGGAGAAGGAGAGGAAGGAGTCCGAGGGGGCCCTTAAAGCTCGTGTCGCTGCCCTCGAGAAGATGGTATCGGAAGGTTGTGAGAGGGAGAGAAGTCTCCAGGAGACGTTGGGCCAGATCGCTGATAGAGCTGAGTCAGCCGAGGGGAAGTTATCAAACTTTCTTTCTCCCGAGGAGGTGCAGGCTAAGATTGATGCAGCAGTCCAATTTGCTCAACGGGAGATCTCTAGGCAGTACTCGGAAGTTTCCGAGACACCTTCTCAGGAGCTTTTGACAGGCTATCTTTTATGGGGCTACTTGGAATGCGCTAGGTTGGCCAAGTCTTTGTTAAGGCCAGATGTGGACTTCTCCAAGTCTTTTGACCTCCGCAAGTTGAAGAAGCCAACTCCCGATGACTGCCATTACTTTGTAGGGAGGTTCGGGAGTTTATTGTCTTCTAAGGATTCTCCTCTGACATCTCCGATGCGCTCCTCTAGTAGTCCGAGTCCGAGGGCTAGCGGTTCCGGGGGGATATTTTCACCGATTTCTCGTCTCGCCCCTCTAAGTACTTCTGCTGAGGCTACGACCCCTACACACCCTTCTACCATGGGGGCATAGTCTGCTTGTTGTTTTTTTTTTATTGCTTTTAATAAATGTCTCTTGTACATACTATCCCTTCCGAGGGCTTTTCGATTTTTAAATAAATAATTATTTTTCCGCCTTTCACCTTTCTACCTTTTGTCTTTATTGTCAATAATTAATTAATGAGGATAATGATAAACCATTTAAGGTTACTGACTAGGTTAAATCCTAAGTAGGAGGTGTTGCCTTGCATGGCAATGTAAGATACGTGTCACTTTTGATTAAAGAAAATTCTCGACACGTGTCCTGCACTTTATGCAATATGAAGCTAATCTTCTCCTTTGGATAAAGGAATGAAGAGTATATATGTGCTTAGGAGCTTCATCAGTTAGGCACTTAATACTAATCTTAGAATCATAACTAGTCTTTGATCGCTTTTGCAATTTTAATAATTGTAAGCACGAGGATAATACTTACCTGAAAAGATGATGCCTCCTTACTATAGGAGAAGTGGTTCAGTTTCATCTTGCGGTTCTTCTCGAGATGCTGCTCAGAATCCATCTGGATCATCGAGGGCTCCTCCGGAGAGGGATAATTTGTCTGGAAATCCGGCGATTCCGGGTGTGGGCTCCTCTTCGGGAGTAGTCCACAGGCTTTCATCTACAAATTCTCGTAGAATAAATCATATTAGGGAGATATTTATGGGTAGGGAGCCATATCCTTTGACAGATGAGTTTTCAGAATTTGATTTGATTCCTCTTAACTCTTCCAGATTGATTGGTAGAGGACGTGTGGGATCCACTACGAGCACGGAAAGTGAGAACTCGATAAGGTCTCTTTTTATTGGATACAACCTGGACTTAGAAGAATATGACATGATAGTGCCTTCCGCGGGCCAGAGAGCTTATGCGCCTCCCTCGGGTTATCTAACTGTATATAACGAACAAATGCGTTGCGGGTTACGACTGTTTTTCCATCCTTTCTTCCAAATACTCTTTCGCTATTGGCAGGTATGTCCGAGTCAGTTAACACCAAGTTCATACAGTCATCTGGTGGGGTATGTCCTGCGTTGTGAGCTTTTAAACCTTCTTGTGTCCCCTTATCGGGTGGGATCAATATTTACCCTTCGACCTTGTTCAGAGGGGACTCCCTTTTTTAGCCTGTCTTATCGGGACAAGGAAAATATCTTCACTCGTGTACCCAGTATCCACTCTTGTAGAGGGGACTGGAAGCGGAAATTTTTCTTTGTCCGTCCGAGAGGTCAATCGGCCAGGTCATGGGGGGTACCTATCCGATGGGGTCTAGGATATAGTGCTCCCAACACCGAAACACAAGGTCACGAGAGGGAGGTTTTGCTTCACTCAGAACTTTTCTCTGGTTCCTCTGACGTATCCGGGCTGCTGGATTTCCCCGAGGCCCTGATTCTAGCGGGTTTACAAGAGGGGGTGGAGGGGTGTGCTCCCCCATCTCGTCCCCTTCACAGTAACTTTTATTTCCGTAAGTTTTTCTGATTACCCTTTATTTGTTCATCTTGTGATTTTTCTGGATGTCCTTGGATTGTGTGCACACCGATGCCTTTTGCAGGTGCAGAGATGGGAGCCTTTTCCCTCGGGTCTTCTAGTAAAGTTTTTCTGGGGCGGGCGTTGCATGGTAGTCCGAGGACGCCGGAGGTGGGTGGTTCTGATCCACTCGTAAATGAGGCAATGGTTGATATTTCTTCGGAGGAGGAGGGACCTGTAGCAGCCCCCCCCCAGTTAGCTTTATAATGCCTCTCGGAGTGTCGGATCCGATAGCGTCTCTCTCCCAGACGGATTTTCACACGACTTCCGTGGTGTCTCATCCCTTTCCTCGTAATTCCACCGAAGTGAATGTATTGGAGGAGTATCTTCTCTCTCCCGATGCAGAGGACTTGCAGCCCCTTAAAGGTGTCCCTGATCGTGTTCCCGCACCACTACCCGAGGGGAATCCTTCCCTCGGGAGATCTTCTCCCCCCGGGGAGAATCGGGATGTTTCTCCTCTCAGATCAGTGGTGGGATTTTGTCGAAACTTTCTCAGTGGTTTATTGAACGTGACAGATTGCGGGGTGATAAAAACTCTTCCGGTATCCGTTCTTCAGGATTTGGCTTGTAAAGACCTGTGTGAGGTATTATTTTTATTCCTTTTGTTTAATACTAACCTGCCGCCCTGTCTGATATGACTTGCTTTTTTCCCGAGCAGATTTATATGGTGCTAGATGCTATTGGATCTTACGGAAGCTCTTCTTCATATCCTGGTTTAGTGTATCGTCGTCGGGATGAGTTAGAGCAAGGTCTTTCAGAGGCTCAAGTGGAGATAACCCAATTGAAGGAAGTTCACGAGTCCATTCAGGAGACTCACACCAGTGTGTTACAATCCGAGAAAGATAAGGCGTGGGAATTAGAGCACCAATTGGTGCTCGAACGAGCACGCGTACTAAATTTAGGGAGAAGGATTGAGGAGTTACGTGACCAGATGCTGTCCTCGGAAGAGCAACTGACGCAGATTACGAGGGAAAGAGACGCCTTGAATCAACAACTACTAGGGATAACTCGTACCCATGCGGTGGCGGTGGTTATGGCTCGAGTCCAGGCCGTATTGGAAGTGGTAGGTTCATCCAACCTTCGAGAGTCTCTCCGGGGTGAGATGCGTGATTTGGTGCATATAGGCTACCAGTTATGCCAAGACGTTGTCCAGGCCTTGCCAGAATTTCCCTCGGGTTTGACCATTCCGGAACTTAGCATTCGTCAAATTTCCGAGGAGTTTCCTTCCTCACCTATTAGGGATTCTACTGTTCCGATTGTGTTTGTTGATGATCCGGTTTCCCTTTCCGAGGAGCAGCGCCGACGACTTATCCGAGAAGGAAAACGTCCTATAGGAGATGCTTAGTTTGTGGAAGGATATTGTGTAGTTTAGTTCATAACACGAGGGGCGTTTTTGTTGGATTGCTAAGATGACTCGTGTAGAGTTATCCTTTTGTCGGGCAGTTCTATTTTCTCTTGTATTTGAACCCTTCGTGTACGAACAACTTCTTTTATTTATCCAGGACTGTTACATTAAGCATAATATGTTTTAAGGTTGATTGAGTTCCATGTATTGCGAAACACTGCTCCCTCGGAGTTGGCAAGAAAATAGGTCGCAGGTCCCACAATTTTTGCTATCTTGTAGGGTCCTTCCCACCGAGGATCCAGCTTGCCTACATTTTTGGAAGCCCCCACTCGTTTCATCACTAGATCTCCAACTTGAAAAGTTCGAGGCTTTACCTTGTTATTGTAGTATCGTGACATCCGGGCCTTGTACTCTTCTACTCGGAGGGCCACTCGGGTTCTCTTTTCTTCAAGGAGATCAAGGGCGAGGGCTAGATTTGAGCTATTGGCTACTTCCTCGTATTCTTTAACTCGCCAACTCTCTATGGAGACCTCCGAGGGCAAGACAGCTTCGCACCCGTAGGATAGGCTGAAAGGGGTTTGGCCCGTAGCGGTGCTTTGCGTGGTTCGATAAGCCCATAGTATGCCAGATATTTCTTCAACCCACTTGGCCTTATGCCAGTCAAGTCGGGCCTTTATATTCTTCAGGAGGGTTCGATTGGTCCTTTCCACTTGACCATTTGCCTGAGGGTACCCCACTGAAGCAAAGCGGTGTTTGATTTCCCAATGATCGCACCATTTTTGTAACCCTTGGTCCGTAAATTGTAGACCATTATCACTTACCAGACTCCGAGGGACGCCGAAGCGGCACATAATGTTTCTCCATAGGAAGTTGATGACGGCCCCCGCAGTGATCCGAGCCAAGGGTTCCGCTTCTACCCACTTAGTGAAGTAATCCACGGCTACCAGTAGAAATTTCTTTTGACCGACATCGGGTATAAGGGGTCTGACTATATCAATACCCCATTTGGAGAACGGGCAAGGAGTCAGATGGGGTTCCCATGGGGCTGCGGGTTGGTGGATTCGAGGGGCGTAAGCTTGGCACGGTTTACACCTTTCGGCGTGGCTTTTACTGTCTTTTGCCATCGTGGGCCAGTAGTAGCCTTGTCGAATTAGGCATCCGACCATGCTCTCGCCACTAGTATGGCTCCCGCATGTCCCCTCGTGAGTTTCCGCTAAAGCCAATTGGGCTTCTTCTTCATTAAGGCATCGAGCATGGGGACACGAGTACATTCTTCGAAAGAGCATCCCATATTTGAGGAAATATCGAATGGTTTTTCTGAACATCATCCGCTGAATACTCTTGTCCGAGGAATATCCCTCGGGATCCTGTAAATAAGCTTTGATAGGAGTTACCCAGCTAGACAAGGAATCTGAGATGGTATTTACCTCTTTGCCTTCGTTCTTTTCAGATTCATTGACATGAAGCAGAGTAATCTTCCGAGTGTGTACAGCGGCTGTTTGAGTAGCCATTTTTGATAAGGCGCCCGCCTCTTGGTTTTCTTTTCGGGGGATTTGTATTATATCATATTCTTCGAACCACTCTTGCCTATAATGGACAGTCCGAAGGTATTCTTGCATTCTTTCTTCTTTTGCTTCATATGAACCTTTAACTTGTTGAACGATCAGTTGAGAATCACTATGGAGGAGTATTCTCTTCATTCCTCCTTCTTTGGCTAGTCTCATGCCAATGAGAAGGGCTTCATATTCAGCTTCATTATTGGAGAGGGGGTAATCAATTCTGACGGCAAAATGGAGCCTTTCTTCCTCCCCTTCTTGATTTACAAAAACTATTCCAGCCCCCCCATGCGTGCTCACAGAAAAGCCATCTACATAGGCATGCCATAGTGGTTCTTTCTCCTCGGATCCGATGCCCGTGAGCTCCATTACAAAATCCGCCAGAACTTGTGCTTTGATAGAGGGTCTCGGAGCGTATGAAATGTCATACTCGCTGAGTTCTACGGCCCACTTTATTAATCTCCCCGATGTTTCATGCTTATTAAGAATTTCCCTTAAGGGGTGCTTTGTTAACACTGTGATCGGATGGGAAAGAAAGTAGGGGCGTAGTTTGCGGGTTGTAGTGACCAATGTTAAGACGAGTTTCTCGGTCAGGGTATACCTGGTCTCGGCTCCGAGGAGGGTTTTGCTGATGTAATAGACCAGGCGGTGCTCTCTATCTTGTTCTTTGATTAAAACAGCGCCAATGGCCTCTTCCCCGACCGACAGATAGAGGAATAATTCTTCTTGGGGTAGAGGTTTCACCAGCAAGGGTGGTTTCAACATATACTTCTTTAGTTCTCCGAGGGCTTCCTCGCATTGGGGAGTCCATTGAAATTCTTTGACATTTCGGAGTATCTTGAAAAAGGGAAGTCCTTTTTCCGCCGACTTAGAGATGAATCGACTCAACGAGGCCATCCGAACGGTCAACTTTTGAACATCTTTTACTGTCTTCGGGGTAGGTAGGCCCATAATAGCCTCTGCTTTCTCAGGATTTGCTTCTATCCCCTTCTCCGTGACCATGAACCCTAAGAACTTTCCTCCTCGGATACCAAAAGAGCATTTCCTAGGGTTAACTTTCATGCCAAAGTTGTTCATAATGACCAACGCCTTTCGTAGGTCCTCAGGATGTTCCTCAGCAGTGTTACTTTTGACTACCGTGTCATCCACGTAGACTTCTACTGACTTCCCAATAAGTCCTGCGAACATAAGACTTACTAACCTTTGGTAGGTAGCCCCAGCGTTTTTTAGCCCAAAGGGCATAACCAGGTAACAGAAGGTGCCAGCGTCTGTAATGAAGCTAGTTTTATCCTGATCAACTGCTGCCATAGGGATCTGGTTGTATCCCTGGTCCCCATCTAGGATTGACAGTAGTGCGCATCCAGCGGTGGAGTCGACTAACTGATCTATGCTTGGCAAGGGGTAACAATCTTTTGGGCATGCTTCATTGAGGTTAGTAAAGTCAACGCACATCCGCCATCTTCCTCCGTGCTTGGGAACTAGTACCACATTAGCTAACCACTCGGGATAGATAACTTCTCGAATTTGCCTCAGATTGAGAAGGCGTTGTATCTCCGAGCGAATGATCTTGTTACGTTCAGGCCCCATTTTCCTTTTCTTTTGTTGGATAGGTTTAGCTCCAGGCTTCACATTAAGAAAATGTTGGCATACCTTGTTGCTGATTCACCCGGGTGGTCCCCCTTCCCATGCGAAGAGGTGATGAATTTGTTTGAGGAGGGAAATCAGTTGGTCCTCTATTGCTGGTGTCATGTGGGTACCCATTTTGATCACTTTATCGGGGCTTCCTCCCACCAATTCCACCATCTTTAATTCTTCCACAGGTTGGATTCGTGTTTCCCCGGTTTTACGCTTTCTGTTGTTCCCGAGAGAGGGACTGTCTTCTTCCGAGAGGATGGCATACATGCAGCACTCTCTGGCTTTAAATTGACTCCCTCGAACTTCTCCGATTCCTGAAGAGGTAGGGAATTTTACTTTAAGATGTAAAGTAGAAGGAATGGCTTCGAAGGCCCGAATGGATGGTCTTCCGCATATGACATTATACGTCCGGGAGGAAGCTTCCACTATCCAAAACTTGATGGATTCCGTCCTTCGAAGAGCTCCTCTTCCCCATGACATTGGAAGAGTTACGATTCCGAGGGTTTGGCAGGCTTCCTCAGAGAATCCTACCAAGGGGACTTCAGCAGTTTCTAATTTTTCTTGTTTTAGTCCCATAACGAGGTAGGTAGGTAAGAAGAGCACGTCCACAGAGTTGCCCGTATCTATAAGGATCCGTTGGTTTCATACCCGTAAATGACGGCAGAAATAACCAATGGGTCTTCGTGGGGGTATATTATGTCTGTAAGATCCTCGGGTCCGAAGGTGATGCTAGGCAGTTTTGATCATTGGACGGAACAAACAGATAATCCTTGCTCTGCTCGTCGGGCTTCTTTCAAATATTTCTTCTTTTTACCTTGGGGTGTTATCGAAATTTCACCTCCCTCGATCATATTGATAGTTCGTCCTGTCGGGGGGTTGTTTTTATAAGAATCAGGTGGAGGAGGCAGACTCCGATACCCTGTCATCCTCTCTCGTGAATTTTGTCGACGGTCTTTGGTTCTTTCTTGGGGTCGTAGGCGTCCAACTGTCCCCTCTCGTGACCTTTGACTAGGCGTCCTTTCTTCTTCCTCTTGTTCCCCTTCTTCTCTTCGTGACCTCTTCCATACATTTATCTTGGGTTCTTCGGGATTATTCTCCTTAAGATAATTCTTCAAGTATCCTATCTCTAGCAGGAAAAGTACCTCCCTACGAAGAGTAGTACACTCTTCCGTAGTATGCCCGTAAGTTTTATGGTACTTACAATACTTTTCGGTATTTTTGTCTCGGTCAGGGAATTTAGCTGGTACGGGCCAGTGCAGCTCGTTGCTGCCTCTCATTAGGTTGAGTACCTCCGGGGGAGTAATAGTCATCGGAGGTAAGGGCACGGGTCGGAGGAACTTCTTAACCACTCCGCCTTCGTCTTTACGCGGAGGGGGTTTTCCCTCCTTGCTCTTCTCTTTGGTCTTTGCCTCTCTCTCGGCGCGCTCTAGATGTTCATTATCGTCTTGCTCCATGCGCTTCTTTGTCCCTTCCGCTTCTTCCATCAAAATGTGGACTTCAACTTTTTGCATAAGTTCGTTCATGTCCGTGACATGATTTCCCATAAGATATCTGAAGAAATCTCCCGTTCGGAGTCCTTGAGTCAAAATGCCCGCCATTATGGTCGGACTGACGTTAGGAACATCTAATGCTTCATCCGTGAAGCATTTTATGTACTCTCGCAAAGGTTCATCCTTTCTCTGCTTAATAGTGAAAAGATGTGTAGCAGATTTGGGGTACCTTCGATTGCAAGCGAATTGTCGTACAAAAAAGTGAGCTAACCGGTCAAAGCTCGTGATGGAACCAGGTGGAAGATGAGTAAACCACGCCTGTGCCCGTCCTCCGAGGGTGACAGGAAACACGCGGCATAAAACATGGTCGGGGGCGGAAGATAAATCCATCCCAGCCAAATATTGATGGATATGATCCTGTGGGTCTCTCCCATCTGCTTCTCCGGTATATAGAGGAATATTAACGGGTCGCATCCCCGAAGGAATAGAGGCCAAAGCAATTTCAGGAATGAAAGGGGAGTTTTTAAACGTGGGATCTTCCTCGCGGGCCATAGTTCTCTTGAGATCGCTCAATTCTTTCTTTAAGTCATCCATCATTCCCATAAGGCATGCTCAACTTCCCCCCGGTTTTCCGAGGGATGAGAGATTCCTCCCCGGGTCCTCTCAGGGGTTCTTTCACGACAAACGTACCTTCGGGGGGTTTGTCGGGGTTTCTGGTGCCATGGGGTTGAATTTGGGTACCACGTCGCGTGAGGTGGATATCCTTCCGAGGGGAAATTTCCGTACCCGGGGGATATAGAGGGCCCATTTCTCAAGTTTCCTACCACTCCGGGTGTTTGCATAACCGTAGCATCTAATAATCTTTCATAGACAGATCGGGAAATATTAATAAAATCTCTTGTACCTGACTCATAGTCTGACCGAGCTTCTTCCGAGTTGTTGTAATGAAGCGAAGGACTCTCGCTTTCGAACATATCATCCATCCCGAGCAGTGCTTGTTGAATTCTCTCGAGAGCAGATATTATGACGTTCCCACAGACGGCGCCACTTTGTTAACGGGTTTGGATTATTCCCTATTTAACTGAAGATATTTTTATTGGGTCGAAACGTCCTGCTCGTGATTCAAAAAGCAGTAGATGGATAACAATAGATGCAAGAATATTTCTTCCTTTATTCACTGAACTTTTCCTCCTCTATTCTCTGTGTATCTGTCTTTAATTATGTTGAGTTAATCTAAGTTGAGTTAATCTAGCCTATCCTTCTTCCTTTGATCACCTCCCTTTATATAGATGTTGTTAGGGACAGGTGTCAGTGTGCATGTATATTGGTAAGGACATGTGTCGTTGTGTTGATACAGGTGTACAAAATTAAGATAAGGTTTATCCTTAATCTACTAGATGCAGACTAGGCCGATCTTTGCGCCTTCTGAGGGATCCGAGGGCCTTTGAGGGACTGCCTTTCCTGATGCTATCTTTCCGAGGGGCTCTGAGTAAGTAGGGTGTTCTTCAAGTGATATTATTACTTTATCAGGGGTATATTCAGAAGTATAGGATGTTGTACACGCGCTCCGAGGAGTTTCATTTTATCTTTAAGGTTTGGATTTGATCTCCGATGACCTGATGTGATCTCCGAGGGCGTAGTATGATCTCCGAGGATGTAGTATGATCTCAGAGGGCTCACTTTGCTCTTCTTGAAGCGGTGTTTTCTTGTCTATGTGCTCGGAATGTGTTATCCAGGCGCTCTTCTATTCACTTCGGGTTTTCTTTCTAAGAATAGGTTCTCGGGTGATGGTCCGAGAGCCGGTCCGGTCAAGGAGTGTTCAGCAAGGAAGTATTCTTGTAAGTTTATGGGACTCGGGGTCCGTTGTGGTCCCTCTTGGCGCATTGATGGATATCGGAGTCGCGCGGATCCACCGGGGTTTGCACTTTTTCCGATGCCGTGTTGATATCTGTTTTTTTACTCATCATTTGACTTTCCAAGGGACGCTTATATTCCTCCTCGTGTGCTCCTCTACGCCTTCTTAGGTCAGTGACCGAGGGGTAAGGCAACATCCGAGGGGGGTCTCCTCATTAGGAGTGGGTACATCTCTTCGGAGGTACTCGTGACAATTGTATTGTCCTTTTATTAATTCCCCCGATGAAGGTTAACCTTCTTCTTTCCCTTTTATTTATTTTTATGGTTAACACGAAGGAAGGAGATCAGCAAGGCCGGAGCAGAGAATTTCACATATAAACCTTGTAGGGAGTTTGTATTCCAGAGAAGTAGAGTAAGTCCTTATTCTTCTACAGTAAAGTACCTCTTCTACTCGGGAGGTTATCAAATCTTTATTTGGAGGTAAGCTCGTTATTGAATCTACACGAAGGCCTCTATTGTTGCAAAGTATTATGCGCAAAACTCCCTTCATTTTGTTATACCCCATTTTCTTTTAAACATGCATCAAATTCCTTCTCTATGACACCTCTTTTATTATAAAAAATTATGCACAAACTCTCGGATATTATTAATGACTTACAGTGTAGTTTCCTTACATTTTGGATCAAAACTACACGATGCACCAATGTATGTGATCCACCCACGAAACGTAATGTCAAGGAAAACTAGTTTGGGTGCCCGCCTTTTAGTGTGGCACCTGTGTAAATCTTGAGGCATGTTTAAAATATCGAGCAAAATAAAGGCGTATTAGAATAAATTTTGAACTTCAATCCGATGCAAAAAATCGGGGTCTTCCGAGACCGCTGGTCGGCGACCGCCGATGTGTCCGCGAATGTTCGGCGGTCGCGAAAAATGTTTGTGACCGCTAGGCGGTCGCGGATTCTTTCGTGACCACCGGGAGGTCACGAGATATTGTTGGTGACCGCCCAGCGGTCACGAAAGATTCCTTTCATGACTGCCGAAAGGTCACTAATAACATTCATATAAACGTTTTTGATTTTATATAACGATCTTGATGTGTTTATGATTTTTAACAACAAGTCTCATTACTACATGTAAATTGAAGAAATAATTTAGTACAACATTAGTAATTAACTTATCAAAATAGTAGATTAGATGTGATTAGGCGAGTTATGAATGAATAACCTATTTTATGTTCTACAACTAACCATCATTTATACCTAGTTGTTTTAATTATTATATGCGATTGTGCGTTAAATCTTACAGTTTTCCTTGTTTTAACTACTTTATCAATTTAACAAACAACACGCCTTAAAAAACTTAAAAATTCAACCTAAAAGCAAAAAAAAAACTAATGACGCTCATTCGTGACCGCCGAGGGTCTTTCATGACCGCTTGGCAGTCGCAAAAACTGTTCGTGACCGCTAGGTGGTCGCGGATTCTTTCGTGATCGCCAGGCGGTCACGAGATATTGATGGTGACCGCCCGACACGAAAGACCCCTCTTTCGTGACCGCCGAGCGGTCACTATTAACATTTATATAAAAGGTTTTTATTTTGTGGATTGATCTTGATGTGTTTATGATTTTTAACAAGTCTCATTACTACATGTAAATTGAAGTAATAAATTAGTAAAATATTAGTAATTGACTTATCAAAAATAATAGATTAGATGTGATTAGGCGAGTTATGAACGAATAACCTATTTTATGTTCTACAACTAATCATCATATACACGTAGTTGCTTTAATTATTATATGCAATTGTGTGATAAAACCTTATAATTTGCCTCATTTTAACTACTTTATCTATTTAACAAACAACACGCCTTAAAAAACTTTTAAAAAATCGAAAACAAAAAAAACCAATGACCCTCATTCATGACCGCTTGGCAGTCGCGAAATATGTTCATGACCGCTAGGCGGTCGCGGATTCTTTTGTGACCGCCAGGCGGTCACGAAAGACCCCTCTTTCGTGACCGCCGAGCGGTCACTAATAACATTCATATAAATATTTTTGATTTTATGGAACGATCTTAATGTGTTTATGGTTTTTAACAACAAGTTTCTACTACACGTGAATTGAAGTAATAAATTAGTAAAACATTAGTAATTAACTTATCAAAATAGTAGATTAGATGTGATTAGGCGAGTAATAAACGGATAACCTATTACGTTCTACAACTAATCATCATATATAACTAGTTGTTTTAATTGTTAAATGCGATTGTGTGATAAAACCTTATAATTTGCCTCATTTAAACTACTTTATCAATTTAACAAACTACGCGCCTTAAAAACCTTTTAAAAAAACCACCTAAAAAAAACTAATGACCCTTATTCGTGACCGCCGAGCGGTCACGAATGAGGGTCTTTCGTGATCGCTTGGCAGTCACGAAAAATGCTCATTACCGCTAGGCGGTCGCGAATTCTTTCGTGCCGCCAGGCGGTCACGAAAGACCTCTCTTTCGTGACTGCCGAGCGGTCACTAATAACATTCATATAAATATTCTTGATTTTATAGAACGATATTGATGTGTTTATGATTTTTAACAACAAGTCTCATTACTACATGTGAACTGAAGTAATAAATTAGTAAAACATTAGTAATTAACTTATCAAAATAGTAGATTAGATGTGATTAGGCGATATATAAACGAATAACCTATTTTACGTTCTACAACCAATAATCATATATACCAAGTTGTTTTAATTGTTATATGTGATTTTGTGATAAAAAACTTATAATTTACTTAGTAGTAACTATTTTATCAATTTAACAAACAACGCACCTTAAATAAACAAACGAAAAATCAAAAAATGTTGAATGGGGGTTATTCGTGACCGTCCAGCAGTCACCAATAAGGGTTTTTCGTGACCGCCCATGTTCGTGACCGCTAGGCGGTCGCATAATCTTTCGTGACCGCCGGGAGGTCATTAATAATGTTCATATAAATTTTTTGATTTTATGGAGCGATCTCGACGTGTTTATGATTTTTATCAATATGTCTCATTACCACATGTGAATTGAAGTAATAAATTAGTATAACATTAGTAATTAACTTATTAAAATAGTAGATTAGATGTGATTAGGCGAGTTATGAACGAATAACATATTATATGTTGTACAACTAATCATAATATATACCAAATGTTTTAATTGTTACATGCGATTGTGTGATAAGACTTTATAATTTACTTAGTAGTAACTATTTTATCAAATTAACAAACAACACACCTTAAATAAACAAACGAAAATCAAAAAATGTTGGTGTTTTGTTTTTGGGGATCTATACTATTATATAAAGAAAGACAAACTGTGACACCAAGCTTTTGATTTCCAATTTTAGCCTTATAATTTTAGTGTTGCACAGAAAAAATTATTATTAAGTTCCAAATCTAGCCTTATAATTTAAATAGAATCATTAATTACAATAATTATGGTAATTGGTGATTTAGTTTTCTAAAATTTGAATTTTTCTATATAAATTATATATCCTTATATATCTCATTAAAGTTATTTTCTGCCCTACAAATTTAAAATATATTCACGCGGGGATCGCGTGCCAGCGTTTCTAGTATAAGAAAAGAAAAGAGGAGAAGAAAATTGTTGGTGTTTTTGTTTTGAATTTGAGAAATGAAGAAAGAAGGAGAAAGTGTTAGGTTTTTTTAAGAGAAGATAATTTGAGTGTAGTGAAAATTAGCGGCTGGAATGGTGGGTATATATAAAATTTGGGTGAAAATTTTGAATTCTCCCCGGATCCCGCCAAATTCTAAGGTCTTTCGCGACCGTCGAGCTGTAACGAAATATTTGAATTTTTAAAATTCTTGAAGTTTCGAGACCACCCAGGGGTCACGATATCATCTGCGACTGCCTGACGGTCACGTGAGTCTTTCGTGATCGCTAGGCGGTCGCCTCATGTTCTTTGTGACCACCCAACTGTTACGAAAGACCCTTATATAATCACGATGTAGAAATTTAAATGCAAACATGTGATGCTTAAGTGAGAGGCTTTCATATACTCTCTGCGTTTTTTCTTTTGTCTTCTTTTGATAAGCCATATCCTCACTGCGTCGGCGAGTTATCCTTAACGCAGATACTAGGAAATATACAACTCCAGGGAACAATACAATATGCTTTCTTGTACGGCGTTTACCAAATTCGGCCATACACAGATATGCACAGTAAAGTCAACATTAACATATTGAGGAATTTCCGACAATATAATATTAGCTCATTCGGAGAAAGAGGTATAAACAAATGATATGCAGAGTCTTAATACAGAAAGAGGTATTAGGAATGAGTTAATCCAAGTTTAAAATTTAAAACATTATATGATGTGAAAGAAGGTTAGGCATTGAGAGCCGTGGATTATTTGAAATATACCATACATCTCCAAGCGATATTCCAATACAGATGTTGGTGGATATATTTAAAATATAATCTTTCATATATTTAAATGTATTGACTATTTCAAATATATATAATCCCACGTTTATTTACTTAAGAGAATTCATATCCACTCTTTTAATTGCTTGTGCATATCCATATCTTTTAAAATTGATTCTCCATGATTTAAGGAACCTCAACAACAATTAGCCGGGCTAATTTTTCTCAACAAAAGGAGTGGACCGTTATTTTTACAACTATATATATTAGAGTACGAATTGGCTGAGTTAGATATCTCTTCTTCTTATTTTTTCTACTAGTACTCTTCCTAAATAATTATTTTAGAAGATCTGTTCAATCATGGGGATTATCATATAAATCCTTAAGGACAGTGCTTTTTGCACAACTCAAGATATTTTATTTATTTAGTGTTTTTCTTCCATCTTTTACAACAATCTTAAGGATTTATCATGGATCAAAACACTACTCAAAATGATGCTCTTAACAATTCCTCTTCCAATGCTACTAATGCCAATAATTTTGTTCCTCCAACAAATGCTACCATTTTAGAAGTTGTCTCTTGTGCAAAATCATTTCCCGATATCTCAAAAATTGAAGTTTTTGATGGTCAAAATTTTAAAAGGTGGCAAGAAAGAATTTTTTCAATTTTAGATATTCACTCTGTTGCTTGGGCTCTCACTGAACCAAAAAATGATACCAATGCTAATGCTTGGACTTATGCCAACAAAGTGTGTAGACATACAATCATTAGCACTCTATCTAATGAATTGTTTGATGTCTATTTCTCTTACAAAGAAGCCAAAGAAATATGGGATTCTATGATTACAAAATATACGGCTGAAGATGCAGGAAAACAAAAGTTTGTGATTGGAAATTTTTACAGGTGGGAGATGACTGATGGCAAAGACATCAAGGTGCAAATTAATGAATATCACAAGTTGCTCGAGGACTTAAAGGCGGAGAATATTTCATTGCAAGAAGAGTTTGTTGCTGGCCTTCTCATCGAGAAATTACCAGATTCATGGAGTGACTACAAGAACCAACTGAAGCACAAGCATAGGCAACTTTCACTTCAGGATCTGATCACTCACATCATAATCGAAGATACCAACCGAAGGGAGTTGCAAGTTGTGAAAGCAAAAGAGATGGCGACAAAAGCAAATTTGGTTCAAAGTAATCCTCAAAACCAAAGGTATGCCAAGAAATCCAAGTCTAATAATTCTGATTACATACCCAAGGCTACTAACTCCAAGACCTTTAAGAAAAAAGGCCATTGTTTTGTTTGTGGAGGAAAAGGCCATCATGCTCCTCAATGCAGGAAAAGAGTGAGAAATGACAATCCTCCTAAGCCAAATGCTAATTTGGTCGAAGGAGATGATATTATTGCTGCGGTTGTTTCTCAAGTTAATCTTGTAGCCAATGTGAAAGAATGGATGGTAGACTCTGGTGCTACTAGGCATATTTGTGCAAACAAAAATGCTTTTACCTCCTACACACCAGTAGGGGATGGTGAAGAACATGTTTATCTTGGTGATTCCCGAACTGCTAATGTTCTTGGAAAGGGAAAAGTTCTTCTCAAACTCACATCTGGCAAAACCTTGGCTTTGACTGATGTACTTCACGTACCTAATATAAGAGCAAATTTAATTTTTGTGGCTCTTTTGGGAAAATGTGGAGTTAAAGTGTCATTTGAATCTGACAAGATTGTGATGACAAAAAATAATACTTTTGTGGGGAAGGGTTATTGTAATCAAGGACTATTTGTACTCAATGTTTTCAATGTTATTAATGAAAATGCAACTTCTTCTGCTTACTTGATTGACTCTATTGATATTTTGCATGCTAGACTAGGACATGTGAATGCTAGTTACATTAAAAAACTGCAATCTCTTTGTATTATTTCTGGAATTAGCAATACTAATCTTGATAAATGTCAAATATGTGCTGAAACTAAATTGACTAAAAAATCATGTCATTCTGTTTTTAGAGAAACTGAAGTGCTAAATTTGATACATACTGATTTGGGTGATTTAAAGCAAACTATGACAAGATGTGGTAAAAAATACTATGTAACCTTTATTGATGATTGTACTAGATTTACAAAAGTTTATTTGCTTAGAAATAAAGATGAAGCCTTTGATATGTTTCTTTTATATAAAGCTGAAGTTGAAAATCAACTTAATAGAAAAATCAAAAGAATTAGATCAGATAGAGGAGGTGAATATATTCCTTTTAATGACTTTTGTGAAAAAGAAGGCATAATACATGATGTGACTCCTCCCTATTCACCCGAATCTAATGGTGTAGCTGAAAGGAAAAATAGAACTTTGAAAGAAATGATGAATGCATTACTAGTTAGTTCTTCCTCTCCTAATAATCTTTGGGGTGAAGCTTTATTATCATCTTGTCACATACAAAATAGAATACCTTACAACAAACTGGTAAGACACCTTATGAATTATGGAAAGGCTATAAGCCCAACCTTGAATATTTAAAAGTGTGGGGGTGTCTCGCTAAAGTTATATTGCCTGATCCTAAGAAAAGGAAAATAGGTTCGAAAACTTATGAATGTATGTTTATTGGTTATGCTGAAAGTAGTGCTGCATATAGATTTCTTGTTTTGAAAAGTGATGTGCTTGATTGTAATACAATCATTGAGACAAAAAATGCTGATTTGTTTTAGCATATTTTTCCTTTAAAAACTGAGGTTATTTCTCATGCACCTAATAATAATAATAATCTCGAAAAAATAAATTTTGAAAACTCTTTTGAGGAGTTGAGAAGGAGCAAAAGACAAAGAAAAGAAAATTCTTTTGGGAATGATTTCTATACTTATTTCGTTGAAGATAATCCTTTAACTTTTTTATGAAGCTATTTCTTCTTCTGATTCTACTTTTTGGAAAGAAGCAATTAAAATTGAAATTGATTCTATTCACCAAAATAAAACATGGATTTTAGTTGATTTACCATTTGGTGCAAAACCTATTGGTTGTAAATGGATTTTTAAGAAGAAACTTAATCCTGATGGTTCGATTGAAAAATATAAAGCTAGATTGGTTGCAAAAGGTTTTTCTCAAAAAGAAAATATTGATTATTTTGACACTTTTGCACCTGTGACTAGAATCTCTTCAATTAGAGTTTTAATTGCTTTAGCTTCCATTTATAAACTTTTTATTCACCAAATGGATGTTAAAACTGCTTTTTTAAATGGTGAATTGGAAGAAGAAATTTATATGACACAACCCGAAGGTTGTATTGTTTTTGGTCAAGAGAATAAAGTTTGTAAACTTCTTAAACCTTTGTATGGTTTAAAACAAGCTCCTAAACAGTGGCATGAGAAATTTGACCAAGTTTTAATGAGTGATGGTTTTTCCTCTACAGATGTTGATACTTGTGTTAACTAAACTTTTTGATGGTGAATGTGTCATTATTTGTCTATATGTAGATGACATGCTTATTTCTGGCACATGTCTTAGTATAATACATGAGACAAAATCTTTTCTTGCTTCTAAGTTTGATATGAAAGACATGGGAGAAGCAAATGTGATATTGGGTGTTAAAATCATAACGAATGGTGATGGCATAATGCTATCACAAGAACATTATGTTAAGAAACTTCTTAAGAAGTTTGGACATTTTGATGTGTCACCAGTGAGTACTCCTTATGATGCAAACACTCAATTAATGAAAAATAGAGGAGATCCGATTGCACAATCTGAGTATGCTCAAATTATTGGGAGTTTGATGCATTTAATGAATTTTTCTCGACCTGACATAGCATATGCTGTGTGTAGATTGAGTAGATACACAAATAATCCCAACCGCGATCATTGGACTGCTATAGTCAGACTAATGAAATATTTGAGAGGTACCATAAACTATGGTATCCAATATAGTGGATTTTCTGCTGTGTTAGAAGGATACAACGATGCTAACTGGATTTCTGATTCAGATGAGATAAAATCTACTAGTGTGTATTTACACTAGGAGGTGGTGCAATTGCGTGGAAATCATCTAAGCAAACTATAATTGCCAAATCTACTATGGAATCGGAGTTTATAGCTCTAGAACTAGCTGGCAATGAAGCTGAGTGGTTAAAAAACTTTTTAGCCACTATGCCTTTGGGAGTAAAACCAACACCTTCAGTGTCTATGCATTGTGATTGCCAAGCGGCAATAGCCATTGCAAAAAACAAGACATTCAATGGTAAAAATAGACATATTCGTCTGAGACATAACGTGGTTAAGCAGCTGCAAAAGGATGGATTTATATCCATTGACTATGTAAAGTCAGAAGTGAATTTGGCCGATCCTCTGACTAAACCATTGGGAAGAAAATCAATTCTTGAAACATCGAGGGGAATGGGACTTCGCCATTTTGATAATTAACCATGATGGTAACCCGACCTTTATGATTGGAGATCCCATGACTTAGGTTCATATGGGTAATAACAAATCATGTGTTAATATTTGTAGCACTTTAAATTCATTTTATCAATTCCTATGATGTATGTTGTGCTATAATGCAATTAATTAGAGGATGAATTTATTTCTTAGTGAATTTCATATTCCTTATGGATGGTGTATATAATTGCAGTATATACTTGATGAAATCACCTATATGAATGTGGAGTGGGGCCGCTCCTATGAAATCATGGCATAATTTCTAAAGCATTCATGAAATTCCAGGACGTGCGCATGGCATATTCGCGCAGAACCGCGCCTACAGTAGAATTTGAGGTGTATAATGTGGTTGATAAGATTCCTAACTTACAACAATGAATTATTTTGGTTCATAGAAGTTTTAACACTTCACCAAGAATTATGTGAGTTATATCTTATCATTCTAATTTTGGTTCAGAAGACACCAAATTTATTACATTGTACATAGATATATCGTACTCAACTAATAAAAGTTTTTGGGTAAAATATTCTTGAAATATGTGGGGGATTGTTGGATATATTTAAAATATAATCTTTCATATATTTAAATATATTGACTATTTCAAATATATATAATCCCACGTTTATTTACTTAAGAGAATTCCTATCCACTCTTTTAATTGCTTGTGCATATCCATATCTTTTAAAATTGATTCTCCATGATTTAAGGAACCTCAACAACAATTAGCCGGGCTAATTTTTCTCAACAAAAGGAGTGGACCGTTATTTTTAAAACTATATATATTAGAGTACGAATTGGCTGAGTTAGATATCTCTTCTTCTTATTTTTTCTACTAGTACTGCTCCTAAATAATTATTTTAGAAGATCTGTTCAATCCTGGGGATTATCATATAAATCTTTAAGGACAATGCTTTTTGCACAGCTCAAGATATTTTATTTATTTAGTGTTTTTCTTCCATCTTTTACAACAGATGTGACTATAAGACACTTACCAAGGGGAAGAAAAGCATAAATAGAAATATATTCAATGAATGACAATCCAATTCAATTTCATGTCACCAAATGATTCCAATTGTAATTCAGAGCCAAAAGAAATGAAACATCACCGATAAATGACAGCAAGCACACATATTGTTGATATCATTAGACAAATTACACGGGTTGAGACAATTGGTTAGAACGTTTCAAATAAACATTTTACCGAACAAAGACAAAAGCAGCCGACACAATGAGTTCGATGCTTTAAAATATCTATGTTACTTGCCATGCAAAAACAGCACATGTCGTCAACGCAATTGGTTAGAACGCATCGCATAAATTGCTCCAGAGAAAACTAGAATACCTTATCTTTGACATCTCAACTTCTTGTTTAGAAATTGGCAGTTGCAGCTTCTGAGCGACCCTTGGATTTGTATCCAGATGACTTGCGAATTTTGGCATCCATTGAAAGTGTGACGTAAACAACATAATGACCAACACAAACAGAAACATCATTATCCTCGACATACTCCCCAACGTTGTGAATCCTAGCTGTCATTTATTGTCTTACTAAAGTATAGGGATATGTTGTATTATATATAGTATGTATATTGATAGCTGATATTAAGGGATGTGTTTTGTATCAATTAGAGGGGTTTTTCCATGCTGCACACAGGGCAGCGTGCGCATCCCCCCTGGGATGCTGACACGTGGACCAAAGTTTTGTCTTCTTGTCCACGTGTCAGCATCCCAGGGGGGATGCGCACGCTGCCCTGTTCCAGCATGGAATAGACCCAATTAGAGGCTTATATCGTGGACAATTATGTAACTGTAGTGAGGCTTGTATTCTATATAATTGGAGAATACTGAAATGAGAAGGCAGACTTTCCAACAAAGTTTCTATTTGTCATTGTACCAGAGCTGGTGATAAAACTTTGATCACCTTCTCTCCTAGTCTAAGCCAAAGATTCAAGCATTCTTTTAGAGGTAATTTTCTTTGTCTGAGAATTCTCTGGGGCCTTTGTTTCTTGAGTTTTCAGTTGTTGAGTTCTGGAAATCGTAGTAACCATGTCTTTTGATAAAATTGAGTCATCTTGTACTCGTTTTACTGGGCATTTCAGTTTCAAATATATGTCAAAGGAAAGAGACTTTGGAGGCATGTTGATGGTAGTGATTTTAAACCAACTGATGATGCCAAAAAGGCTGATGATAGGGAAGTGAAAGATGCGCAAATCATGAGTTGGATTTTAGCTTCTGTCGATAACCTTATTATGATGAATCTTAGACCTTATAAAACATCTAAAGCAATGTGGGGTTATCTCAAACGAGTGTACAACCAAGATAATGATGCTAGAAGATTTCAACTTGAATTTGATATTGCAAACTATTCTCAAGTAAACTTATCGGTTCAAGAATACTATTCTGGCTTTGTTAATTTATGGACTAAGTACTCGGATATTGTATACGCTCAAGTTCCTGAGAATTCTTTGGCGGCTATCCAAGCAGTCCATGAAATTAGCAAAAGAGATATGTTCTTGATGAAACTACGCCCATGATTTGAAACTGTTCGGTCAAATCTAATGAGCCGATCGCCAACACCTTCGTTGGACACATGTTTAGGTGAGGTTATGAGGTAGGAGCAGTGTTCTCTCATACAAACAACATTGGAGCAACAATCTTCCATCAATTCATCGATAATTGCATATGCAACTCATTGGAAACAACGAGGGAGGGATATGATGAAGGTTCACTGCTATAGCTGTCAGGAATTCGGTCATATTGCAACGAACTGTTCTAAGAAGTTTTGCAGCTACTGCAAGATGAAGGGGCATATCATTAAATCATGTGCAATACGCCCCCAAAATAGAACTTAACTAGCCTTTCAAGCTACGGTGCAAGGTCCCATTGCGAATTCTGTGACACCCAGTCCCCCCATGGCGTATGCTACGGAGTCTCAACCATTAGATCATAACGTTGCCACGACTTCAAAGTCTTCTACCGCGGCAAATAATACATATAATTCTGTCACGCCTGAAGTGGTGCAACAAATGATCTTATCTGCATTTTCAGCACTTGGACTTTTAGGTAATAGTAAATTCCCATCAAACCTTTCGCTCTTTGATTCCGCAGCTTCCAATCATATGACCTACTCAACCACAAGCCTTTCTAATGTCAAGAAATATGTTGGTAATATGGAAATACAAACTGCAAATGGGGGTTATTTACCCATTATGGCAATTGGTGATGTTTCCTCTTCTTTAAAAGATGTTTTTATATCTCATGGATTGAGTAGTAATCTTATATCTATTGGCCAATTGGTTGAAAATAACTGCAATGTCAACTTTTCTGCGACGGGTTGTGTTGTGTAGGATCAGGCGTCCGGGAAGGTGATCGCGAAGGGGCCTAAGTGGGGGCGACTCTTTCCATTACACATTCCAGCAGCTGCTTTCAGTTCCCAACCATTTTCTTTTCTCTGTGTTTCTGACAGAAGTAAGAGTCGCATGTGGCATAACCGTTTAGGACATCCAAACTCCAATATATTGCTTCATGTACTGAGTTCTGGTTTGATTGATAATAAAACTAAGTGTTCTGTCAATGATGTTGAGTTTGATTGTTCTAGTTGTAAATTGGGAAAGAGTAAAGTGCTACCTTTTCCTACTCACAATACTCTCTCTACAAATTGCTTTGATATATTCCACAGTGATGTATGGGGAATCACACCTATAGTTTCTCATGCCCATTACAAGTACTTTGTGACTTTTATTGACGATCACAATCGATTCACATGGATTTATTTCATTCGGTTCAAATCTGAAGTCTTTGACGTATTTAAAAAGTTTGTATCATTTATTGAAAATCTATTTTCCTCGAGCATCAAAATATTAAGATAAGATTCGGGTGGGGAGTATATGTCAAACGACTTTCAAGCATTTCTGGAACAAAAAGGTATAATATCTTAGAAGTCATGTCCATCAACTTCACAGTAAAACGGAGTTGCAGAGAGAAAGAACCGACATTTACTTGATGTTGTTCGAACTTTGCTACTTCAGTCATCAGTTCCTTCCAAGTTTTGGGTGGAGGCTCTTAGCACGGCGGTTTATTTAATTAATCGCCTTCCGACACCTAAATTACAGTATGAGTCACCATATTATCGCCTCTACAAGTCTCCTCTGAAGTATTCATCTTTACATACTTTTGGGTGTGTTTGCTTTGTCCATTTACCTCCCCATCAAAGACATAACTCTCGTCTCAGTCTGTTAGGTGCTCATTTCTTGGATATATGTGTTTCAAGAAATGTTATCTTCTTTGAGAATCAATATTTTTTCTCCTCTACAACTGAATCTTCCCCTTCATCTTTGCCTTATTTGTCTGTCTTACCGGAGTTCTCTGATGATTGCTCTCGATCCTTACAACCTTCTCCTGATCGCTTTAAAGAAGGTTTTGTGTATGAAAGGCGTGCTCATCATGATGGCCCTCAGCAAGATCCTGTTCTAGCGCTTGAACCTGAGTCTCCTCCCACTATGCGGCCATTTCGGTGCTCAACTCGTCAAATTCAGCCTCTTAACTGGTATGGCTATTCTGCGACATGTTTAACTGCTACATTGTCAATTACTCCTATACCTTCATGTTACACGCAGGCTATGAAACATAAGTGTTTGCAACAAGCAATGGAAGAAGAACTAGATGCTCTTCAAACAAATCAAACATGGGAGGTTGTTTCTTGCCCTGAAGGCGTCACACCAATTGGTTGTATGTTTATTCAGTCAAGCTTAAATCTGATGGTTCCTTGGATCGTTACAAAGCTAGACTCGTAGCTTTGGGAAATAACCAAGAATATGGTGTTGATTATGGCGAGACCTTTGCTCCGGTAGCTGAGATGAGTACAATACGCACAATTATCGCTATTGCTGCGTCACAAGGTTGGCCTCTTCATCAGTATCCATCTTGCGACGAGATTTATCAAAACATGTGACCAAAAAGGAGAACGAAAAGCACGCAACACTTAAGAACAAAGGGCACATTTCTGAAGCTCATAGCATGTTATGGTTACAAGCTAACAATGTAAATTAACACTAACACAGACTCGCACACATTGTACTATAAGTCATCTCTAGTGTAGTATACATGATTGTAATTTGTACCCCATTTCCACTAAAGAAACTTCATTATAGTCAAAAAACCAAAAAAAAAATGTGAAAACAAGAAAGTTTCCGGTTTCAAGCTTAACGTCCTTAAACAAGAAATGTGTCAAAGAGGAACACAAAATTCAAGTTAAAAAGATATTTATCACAAGTGGTAATTCAAGACACAAACAGTACCACTTAATTCTAGTTTCAGATATACAGAGATGAAAAGAAGAGTATAAATTACAGAACTTACAGAACAGAGCAAAAATTGACAAAGTTACTGATATAGGAGCAAGAGTTGGGTCACAAAAATGTTACCGCACATTACGGAAATGAAACTTTGTTACCATTCCCATTCCCGCACGTTGCGGGTATCCACATGCGGGTACTCACGCAGATGCGGTACGGTAGAGGAAACCCAATTTTATGTACTTTTCATATTTTATGGTATACATCTGCTAAGTCACTGGATTTGAGAGTTCCAGAACCGTACACTTCACTATCAAGTTCACATGGTTCGATACTCTACACAACAGTCGAACTTGCGTCCGTTCGATTGTTCCTAACTTATTTTGAAGCCAAATAGAATTTATTTGGCAACCAACTCTATGGGCCATGTCTCCCAACTGGGGGGGGGGGGGGGACCTATTTTGAAGCGAGATAGAACTTATTTGGCAACCTAACCTATGGGTCACGACTCCCAAATAGGGGCATATTTTGAAGCCAGATAGAATTTATTTGGCAACCGACCCTATGGGTCATGGCTCCGAAATGGGGGCATATTTTGAAGCCAGATAGAATTTATTTGGCAACCAACCCTATGGGTCACGACTCCCAAATGGGGGACATATTTTGATGCCATATAGAATGTTTTGGCCTTTGGGCAACCGACCCTATGGGCCACGACTCAGAAATGGGAGGCATATTTTGAATCCATATATAATTTATTTGCCAATCGACCATGTGGGTCCCGTTTCCCAAATAGTCAAGGCAGTATTATGGAATTTGGAACCCGTTTTTAATTGAAGATCGACTCCCGAATTGTAGGGGACTATATGGTGGGTGTACTTTAAAAGGCCCAACTGTGAACTAGGCCTACCTACTCTCAATAAGGCCCAAAAATAAGAGTCGAACTAGGTAGGTTCAACCGTTTTCACGATAATCAAACGTCCTGCGTTAGACTGTTATTTCCCCTACTTAGACGACAAGAATTAATTACTATTCACCTACCATTATCAAACGAATTCAGTTGTTCTACTGTTCTTCCAACTGATTCGACTGTTAACCTCGAACACTCATATTCGAGAGTTACTAGAGTCGAACCAAGGTTGGTTCGACAGTTCAGCAGATTCGATACATCCAGAAATCTCAGACCACGTCCGTTCGACAGTTCATCAGATTCAACCGTTTCTCAATTCAAGAGTAAACTCAGCATCGAACCTGTCTCGTTCAACCGTTTCCTCAATTTGGCCATTTAGGGTTATTTCGGTCTTTTTGTATTCTTCTACGTGTAACATGTGTTCCGGACTAAGCTAGTTCATTAATTTTAATAGGCTAACATTATTTAGGTTATTTCAGGCCCATTGTAACGATTATCTCGGTGTATTGTAACCCAGAGAAAATAAGAGCAAAGTACATAGCAAACATATTTTTTGAGTTCTACAAGTATTATGAAGTTCGACTGAGGGGCAGTTTTCAGCTTCGAAGTAGTTCTACCACCACAGACGTTGTACCTTAGAAGGTCGTTGCCATCGAGGGTTCAAAGCTGAGCTAGAAAATTGATATTAAGGGGAGGGGATTAGACTTCTAACTAGTCCGACCCTCTGCACAGATTTTTTCTGACTCTTCTAATCCACTCAAAGGATTTTATTAAAGTTACTGAGAGGTCAGATTATTTTCTTGTCATATATTATTTTATGCGATTGTTTAGTGGATGATATCACATGTTCTAGAATTATAATCGTTCATCACATGATTATGTTTATACGTTTATGTGCACACGCAGTACCGACACTTCTTCTATGTGGGTTAAAGATTTCTCCATGAAATCAAAGAAAAAGTTGTGCTGAAACTCGAAATCGAAGAAGAAGATTTACCCAGTCGGTGTTCCATTTCTTTTTTGATTGTTTTATTTAAGTTTAAAGTCTAATTAAAATTTATATTGATGATAGTTGATAAAAACAACTTATAAAGATGATAGGGATATTTGCCGTATTGGGTCTGCCATGGGTCAGACCCAGGTTTTACTTATGTCGGGGATCATCCCCGACATGTATATCAAAGTTCACCTTCGATATGGTACATTCCAGACTCTATAAATACCCCGTCCCACATACCGAGAACACACACACAATAAAGACACCTAGATCTACCCGCCAATACTGAATACTCGTAGTTGAGATTCGACATATATTCTGACATATTACATACTAGGGGATTCGACATAGTATCTCGTGTGTAATCCGACGTCACTCCCGAGATCATATCTGATATACTTCCGATATTATACTCGACCTACCTTCGACATCACTGCCGATATTGATTATACTTGACTTACCTTCGACATCACTCCCGATATTGAGAAGACTATCCGGCTGTACCTCTACTTCGAGTATCCCATGTTCTAGACCAAAGTCATCCTATAGCTAGAGATATGAGACATAGTCTGAGATAGATTTGTAACACACTTGTAACCGAACCTATTCTATATATACGATCTATTGTCAAATTAGTGACGCTGTATGTGGGAACACCAGTTCTCAAGATTTGAGGCTCACAGGATATCTTAAGGATGAAGTGACCGTAGAGCATGAAAGAATAGGACTAGAAGAAGTGGAAGATGGATGAAAATAAGAAGAAATCAGAAATCGAACCGACAGGCAAAATTACTATAAGAGAAAATGCAATTGTACCATATCAGAGTGAACCAAAGATGGAGCCTGTAGGGGACTTTGTTACTGTTAGCATCGATCCGATGCAGCCAGAGCATGCCCTACGAATCGGGACAATGATGGCACCAGACATAAGGACATCATTGATAGAATGTTTAAGGAGGAACCCCGACATGCGTGGTGCAACTTGGATCTGAAAGGGATCGATCCGATAATCATTATACACAGACTGAACATTGATCCCCGGGCTAAACCGGTGAGGCAGAAGAGGAGAAATTTCAGTAAGGAAAAGAATGAAGCAACATAAAAAGATGCTGACAAAACAGCACAGGGGTATCTCCCTCAGAGGTATCGCCTCAAGACATATCGCTTGAAAAGACGACTGTCTACATGCCTATAAGGCAGAAAATATGCTGATAAAATAGCACATAGGTTATCACCCTCAGGACATATTGCTTGAAAATGCGACTGTCCACTTCACTACAGAACAAGATAGAAAACGATTGTATGGATCTTCGACAAATAAACCACAAAATGGAGAAGACCTACAACAACAAAAGGGTGACACATACGCCCGAAAGGTAACAACCTTGTTAAATATCATATAACTAGAAAATGCCATTCAGCAGCAATTGAACATGATACAAAAAGAAACTACAACACGCGCTATGCACGCAATTTATCAGGTAATCAAACATCGAAATACTACCAAAATCAACATCACAAGACTCGAGGGCAACCTACAAATTATGAAAAAACTCATCTCCTTTGAAGTCTGTAAATAGCTCATTACGAATTTCATCTCTGCTAAATGGACCAACATGGGACAAATCCATTCCCGTCATACCCATAGGAAACTTCCATGGTTCGCCACACACATCAGTAGCAATCTCGTCCATTGCTCTAGGTGATACAACCTCTGGATACGTGTACCACTTTGGACTATCACTCTCGGGGTCCATGGCAGGAGGAACGTACCGCAGGGTACGAGGCACTCGATAACGCACCCTCGGGTATACTCTTGCCAAAGCCCACAAAGTAGGCTGACCGGGTACATGACTGCTGTCACCAGATATGCTCGTATCCATAGACTGATCAAAATTGTTATCTGATTTGGCAGAAAATCCTTGAACCATATACTCAGGAGAGGAATTTCGTCCAACATGGCCTGAATAGGCTTTACCACCACCCTCAGTTCCGGCATGATTCGGACTCCCGCTTGGGTTAGGGGGTGTTACTGCTATACCATTATGAATCAGTGATTCTGTTAACTTGTCATTTTGGATCTCGAACGAAGTAACGGAATCCCTATAAGAGTTTTGTTCTCGCTCCAAAAGCAGTTTCTCTACGCGAAGCCTACGAGCCTTGGCCTTAGCCTCTGTCAACTCTTTGGTCAATTTCTCTTTATCGGCCTACACTTTCCATGCCCTGTCATGGACCTTTCGCGCACGAGTCTCAGTTGAACGTGCTCGCATATTAGCTCGGTCTCAAAAAACATTATTACGAGAAATCATAGCTCGTAACTCATTAACTCTAGCATCATGACCAGATTGCACCTCGGCAAGAAAAATATAATCGTTGCAGAGAGCATGAAACATATGCCTAAACTGATGAACAAATAGAACACGTCATACATCACGAAAATAATTAAATGGTCATCAACTATTTAACAGAACTTCAAAAATAGAAGACCATACCACATAGTAGAGCATTACGCACATCCGTGGTGCTAGGGCAGCTCTCAGATTTCAAAATATCACATCAGGATCAAAATCCGAATAAATATTGTCCATACTTGGAATAGCATCTTGCTCACGGATCAACTCACCACCTATCCTCATAACTAGCTGGTCGGAAGCAGGATCCTGCAAGAATCCATAATTTTCAATCAAAGGCGGGGCAGACCCACGAGATCGCCATGATCTCTTCCGATGATAAGAACCATACCCACGAGATGTTGACACAGTAGACACATTAGGGGGAGTCCGCATACGGGACGTAGTCCCACTAATGTTGATATTGCTAACCCCGGAGAAGGCAAAAATTCCCCTGGTTCAAGCCCCTCATTCCTTCAACATCTACATGCGTCGAACTACCATTCACACCATATGAGGGAAGAACAGCGTTGTCACGATCGTTAGCTCGGGGACCCTCGCTCGCTTTTCGACTATTTGTTTCCTCTTCAAAACGCACCCTACTGCTCGGATGCCAATAATTTGAGGGAGCTCCATCCGGAAGCGGAGTCACAACAACCCTAAGGGGATTAACAGCGAGTCGTTGTTGGGATAAGAGCTCTGCCTCCATAGCCCACAATCTCTCTTGCTCTAATACTAAACCTTCTTCAACAGTCGCACGACTTCCGATAACGATACTACCGCCATTTTGATTTGGCTGTAGTACCAAGAAACGACTTAGAAATTGGGAGTTTCGCTCACAAAGACGAACACACGGAAGCCTAACATCAGCAGCAATACCAGGAACCCGCATAAGACCGTCGTCTAGCAGGGTATTCGTGGGTAGGTTGCCCGGCACATTCACGTTTTCAGTAAAAAAGCTGGAATCGGAGGAGTCATCGTCCAAAACTACAAATGCATTACGCCGCAAAGATACCAACACATGTGGCCGTGGGGACACGACACACTTCATATGTGGAGGATTTTTCACTCGAACTATCCTTAGCATTAAACTAAGAGAAACTCACGGTTAGAAACATAAAAGACAATGTCGAATACTATATCGGGAACATGTCGAAAAAGACATCGAAAAACCGATCGAAAACAGTAACGACCATATCGGAAATTACTATGCACAATGTCAAAAATAGATTTCGTTATACCTCGCACTTCCACGATATAAACTTCGATATCCAAGCGGGAAAGCGACAAGACTTTGGAATAAAATAATAAGATGATGACAAAAGCTGGGTGTTAACGGGTTTGGAATTATTTCCCATTTAACGGATATTATTTTGGGTCGGAACGCCCTGCTCGTGATTCAAAAGCAATAATAGATGGAAAGGACAAGGGATGCAAGAATATTTCTTCCTTTATTCCATGAACTTTTCCTCCTTTTATCTCTGTATATATGTTTTCAGTTGTGTTGACTTGTTTTTCTTCTATTGATCACTCCCCTTTATATAGATTTTTATTAGGGACATGTGTCACCATGCATGTATCTTAGTAAAGACACGTGTCGTTGTGTTGATACATGTGTACAAAATTAAGATAAGGTTTATCCTTAATCTACTAGATGCTGACTAGGCCGATCTTTGTGTCTTCTGAGGGATCCGAGGGCCTCTGAGGGACTGCCTTTCCTGATGTTATTTTTCCGAGGGGCTCTGAGTAATTTGGGCGTTCTTCAAGTGATATTATTGCTTCATCAGGGGTAGATTCGGAAGTATAGGCTGTTGTATACGCGCTCCGAGGAGTTTCATTTTATCTTTAAGGTTTGGATTTGATCTCCGATGACCTGATGTGATCTCCGAGGGCGTAGTATGATCTCCGAGGGCTTGCTTTGCTCTTCTTGAAGCGGTATTTTCTCGTCTAAGTGCTCGGAATGTATTATCCAGGCGCTCTTCTATTCACTTCGGGTTTTCTTTCTGAGAATAGGTTCTCGGGTGATGGTCCGAGGGCCAGTCCGGTCGAGGAGTGTTCAGCAAGGAAGTATTCTTGTAAGTTTACGGGACTCGGGGTCCGTTGTCGTCCCTCTTGGCGCATTGATGTATATCGAAGTCGCGCGGATCCACCGGGGTTTGCTCTTTTTTCGATGCCGCGTTGATATCTATTTGTTTACTCATCATTTGACTTTCCAAGGGACGCTTATATTCCTCCTCGTATGCACCTCTACGCTTTCTTAGGTCAGTGACTGAGGGGTAAGGCAACATCCGAGGGGGCCTCCTCATTAGGACTGGGTACATCTCTTCGGAGGTACTCGTGACAATAGTATTGTCCTTTTATTAATTCTCATAATTAGGATTAATATTCCTTTTAGTCTTCTATTTATTTTTATGGTTAACACTAGCCCCCCCAAATTTCGATCGCCTTCATAGAGGCGAGGGAAATTTTATTCATCGTCCTCAATGAGGCGAAGGGTTAGTCCGTGCTTTGGTCTTTAGTGTATTTATTTTTTGGCATTTTTCCGAGGGAGTGTATATAAGCATAATTATAAAAAGTAGACCGAACGGGATTTTACCGTGCTGCCCTTGAGGGTTCCGTTTCAGTGTAGGCGGAGGATGCGGAGACTTTGTTGCAGGTGACCGTTGGCTCTTTAAAATTTCAAAACCTTTGACCGTTTGTAACGGTCAGACGTTAGTGGCGTGGCGCGTGGATATGGGGGTTACGTGGGTTTTTAGGTGTGCTCCACGTGTTGAGGGTTTGTGACCGTTGTCCCCTCTCTTCCTATAAATAGGAGAACTGTTTCTCTTCCCTCCTCACTTTCACAACTTTCTCTCACGGCAAATTCTCTTTAGAGCAAATTTTCTTTCCTTCTTCCTTTCTTCTCACGCTTTACGCTTTAATCTTCCAGTAATTTCACGCGCAATTCATCTTTTTTCTTTTTCGAATAAATACTCCTTCTTTATCTTTGTACAAATGGCTTCCTCTGCCAACGTTGACCCTATTACCGCTTTCACCACCTCCGGAGTTACTGCTCTGATTGATTCTTCAGTGAATTTGAGGGGGGTTTCGACAGGGGTGGTTACTCGTAAGCGCAAGGGTGAGGTTGCTGCTGCCGCCGAGGGCGGCGCCACTTCTTCTAAAAAAGCTAGGGTTCCCAAATCGAAGAAGGCGCCTGTTCGGAATTTTGCCAAAGTGGAGAGGGTTCCCAGTATCGCCACTCGGGAACAGGTATTGGATCTGTTTACTTCAACCGGGGCTTTGCAAAAGAACATGGTGTTCCAAATCCCGACGAAGGACGAAAGAGCGTGTTATCCTCCTCCGGGTATGTTGACGGTTTATTTCGCCCAGGTGAAATACGGGTGGCGGTCATTCATGCCACCTTTTTTCTGTGAGGTTTTTAAGGCTTGCAACATCAGCCCGAGTCAAATGGTTCCTAACGGGTTCGATGCCCTTTGTATTTATGTTTTTTGGTGCCAGGTGAATGGGCTAGAGTGGGGTGGATCACTTTCTATCAAGTTTTGATGTGAGGGTGTCGCCCGGGGGGTATCCCTTCTACAACGTTCGGCATCGGGACAACTCGGGGAATTCCACGAAGAGGATTCTAGGTGCCGCGATTACTTCACATAGCGTCTGGAAAAATAGATATTTCTTCGTGGGACCCGCTAAAGGTGAATGGGATATGCCCTTCGATTGGAGAGAGGGCACAACTCATGTGCATACTTTGGACCCGGAGATAGTTTTATATCCTGTAATTTCTCAGCATAAGCTGATGGGGTCGGAGGACTTCATGATGTTGTTTGAGACATCCGGACTTCATCACGTGGTTTTTACCGATGACGCCGTGGAGAAGCCCTTGTCTCTATCATCCGATGCAAGGAATCTTTTCAGTTAGTCCCTTATTTATTTTTCTTCTCTTCTTTTTCCGAGTAGTGAATTATACTTATATATGTTGTCTTTGGGGTGATGCAGAGGAGGTTATGGCGAACTACTATTTGCAGTCGAGTCCGAGGGAACCTACTCCGAGTGATACTTCTGATGTGCCAGAAGAGGGTGATCACGAAGAGGATGAGGTTAATGCCCCCGAGGGCGGGCATATGGGTCCGGAGAATGGTGGGGTTCACGAGGACCATTCCCCTCTGTATATAGATATGACGGGGGTCATCAGGAGTGCTGTTCCCTTACACCAAGTAGCTCCTGCTTCTTGGGACTTGGCCTTAGTGCCAGTTTCTAGGTCCGAGACGGGGGATCTGCCTGCCTCTGGATCCGATATAGGAACTTTTCTGAGGGTTTCCGAAGAAGGGATCTTTCCGAGGGCTACTGAGGAAGAACCGGTTCAGAAGGCTACTGAAGTAGTAGATTTGTCTTCTGGGGATCCTTCTCCTATCTCCCCTTCAGAAGTGGAGCCCACGCCTCCGACAGTTCCCGAATTTGTTCCTCGTGGTAAGTTCTTATGGGTTTTTAATGAGATTTTCCATACCTTTCTTGAAGAGTTTATTCATGTGCTGATGCTCTTCTTCTTAATGCAGAAACTGTGGACAAAGGCAAGGCTCCGATGGAGGAAGAGCCCTCGTTATACGGTAAACATTCTTCACTCGTCCTTTTCTTCTATTGATAATTTTTTCTAGTTTCATTCTATCTCTTACATTCAGATGTTGCTTTTTGTAGAGGAGGATTTCTTGGCGCAATTCAGCGTTCCCGGGCAAGGGGCTTCACGAGGGGATTCCGAGGACACTCAAGGGGAGTTTGATCCCTCGTCCAAGGACAGGGACGTGAAAGAGGGGATTTTGAATTCGCTGCTGAGGGAGGCAGGCCCGTCCGCTGTTGCTGGTGGTTCTCGGGCCATATTTACCAATTCGGAGGTGGTGACGCCAGTACCGGAGATTACTCCTCCGAGGGGTCGCATTCCAGTGACCCTGTCCGTTCCTGTGACTCTGTCTCCGAGGGGTCACACTTTTCAGACGCCCATACCTCCTGGTGGGCCGGAGGGGCAGGTCTCGTCTCGGACCGTGGGGGAGGCCTATCAGGATATTCTTTAGTTTTTTGCTTCCTCCAGTTCAACACCTGCCGAGGGGTACCAATTTCTGTATAACAGTCTTAACTGGTTGGGACTCATGGTAAGTTTCCTAGTGCTACTCTTCTTGAAATTGTAGGGCGTACTTGTACTAATTTCTCTTTTGCTTATCTTTTCATAGATTGGTAAGACTCGGGAGGCAGTTAGTGCCGTAGAGGAGCGTGGTTTGAAGGACGTAAAGGAGGTGGAAGCTCTCCACAGTTGGCACCTCTTTTAGTTCTAGACAAGGAGAGTCAGACGAGGGAAGAAGTTCTCCTTACAATGATCTCCGACTACGAGTTCGTTCTTCAAGAAGCTGAGAAGGCGAAGAAGGGCTTGCACCATAAGTTGAAAGCTGCAGAATCTACCTATAAGAAAATAGAGGCATCCGAGAAGGCTGCGACGGCTAAGATAGCCCTTTTAGAGAAGTAAAGAAAGGAGTCTGAGGGAGTCCTTAATGCTCGTATCGCTGCCCTTGAGAAGAAGGTGGCGGAAGGTTGTGAGAGGGAGAGGAGTCTCCAGGAGACGTTGGGCCAGGTCACTGATAGAGCTGAGTCGGCCGAGGGGAAGTTATCAAATTTCCTCTCTCCCGAGGAGGTGCAGGCTAAGATTGATGCGGCGGTTCAATTTGCCCAACAAGAGATCTCTAGACAGCACTCGGGGGCTCCCGATACACCTTCTCAAGAGCTTTTGACAGGTCATCTTTTGTGGGGCTATTTAGAGTGTGCTAGGCTGGCCAAGTCCTTATTGCGGTTGGAGGTGGATTTTTCCAAATCTTTTGACCTTCGCAAGTTGAAGAGGCCAACTCCCGATGACTGTCATTACTTTGTAGGGAGGTTTGGGAGTTTATTGTCCCCTAGTGATTCTCCTCTGACATCTCCGATGCGCTCCTCCAGTAGTCCGGGTCCGAGGGCTAGCGGTTCCGGGGGGATATTTTCACCGATTTCTCGTCTTGCCCCCTAAGTACTTCTGCTGAGGCTACGACCCCTACACACCCTTCTAGTCTACTCGTTGTAATTTTTATTTTTTGCTTTTAATAAATGTTTCATGTACATACCACCTTCCCCGAGGACTCCTCGGCTTTTGAATAAAGAACGCCTTAATTTTCATTTTTTCTTTTCAGATTTCTCTATTTTGTCTTTAATGTTAATATCTAATTAAAGAAGATAATGATAACCATTTAAGGTTGCTGACTAGGTTTATCTCTTAAGTAGGAGGTGTTGCTTTGCATGGCAACATGGGATACATGTCATTCTTAATTAAGAAGATTTGTTGGCACGTGTCCTTTGCTTTATGTAGGGGGATCTAATCTTACTTATTTAATCAAGGGGTGAAGAATATATATGTATACTCATTTAATAGTTATGTTTACTGATACTCTCCCAATCATAACTAGTTTTTGATTTTTTGATCTTTTCAATTTGTCAATTATCGTAAACACAAATAATACTCACCTGGGAAGATGATGCCCCCTTATTATAGGCAAGGTGGATCAGTTTCATCTTGCGGTTCTTCTCGGAGCACTGCTTGGAGTCCTTCTGGACCGTCAAGGGTTTCTCCTATCCTCTCGGAGGATTCTTCTCATGGACCGAGGGACAGTTTGCCTGGAAATTCAGTGACACTTGGTGCGAGTTCCTCTTTGGGAGTAGTTCATAGACTTTCATCCACGAATTCTCGTCGAGTGAACCATATCAAAAAGGTATTTATGGGTAGGGAGCCATATTCTCTGGCTGATGAGTCTTCGGAATTTGATTTAATTTCTTTTAACCCCGTAAGACTGATAGGCAGAGGACGTGTGGGATCCACTAAGAGTACGGAGGGCGATAGTTCTGTAAGGACACTTTTTGCTGGGTATAACTTGGATCTGGAAGAGTACGACGTGATAGTGCTGTCCGTGGACCAGAGAGCTTACGCGCCTCCCTCGAGTTATTTGACTGTTTACAGTGAGCAAATGCGGTGTGGGTTGCGTATGTTTTCCACCTTTTTTTTCAAATACTCTTTCGGTATTGGCAAATATGTCCGAGTCAGTTAACGCCCAGTTCATACAGACATTTGGTGGGGTATGTCCTGCATTGCGAGCTTTTAAACCTTCCTATGTCTCCTCATCGGGTGGGAACAATATTTGCCCTTCGATCCTGTTCAGAGGGGAATCCCTTTTTTAGCCTGGCCTATCGGTACAAGGAAGATACCTTCACTCGTGTATCCAATACCCGCTCGTGTAGAGGGGACTGGAGGCGGAGGTTTTTCTTTGTCCGTCCGAGAGGTCAATCAGCTAGGTCGTGGGGGGTGCCTATCCGATGGGGTCTGGGATATATTGCTCCCAACACCGAAACACAAGGTTACGAAAGGGAGGGGTTGCTCCGTTCGGGACTTTTTTCTGGTTTCTATGACATATCCGGGCTATTGGACTTCCCCGAGGCCCTGATTTTGGCGGGTTTGCAAGAAGGGGTAGAGGGATGTACCCTCCCCTCTCGTCCTCTTCACTGTAACTTTTATTTTCGTAAGTTCTTCTTATCACCTTTTTCATCTGTTCGACTTGTAAACTATTTAGGTATCCTCGGACTGTTGGCACATTAAATTTTTTGCAGGTGCAGAGATGGGAGCATTTTCTCTTGGGTCTTCTAATGACATTTTTCTGGGACGGACATTACATGGTAATTCCAGGATGCCCGAGGTATGTGGTTCTGATCCACTCGTAAATGAGGTGATGATTTATATTTCTTCGGAAGAGGGGGGACGGGAGGCCTCGCCTGTGGCAGCCCCCCCAGTGAGCTTTATAATTCCTCTCGGGGAGCCGAACCCAATAGCGGCCTATTCTCAAACGGACTTTCATACAATTCCAGTAGTACCCCAGCCTTTTCCTCGTGGCTCTGTAACGGTGAACGTGTTGGAAGAGTACCTTCTTTCTCCTGATACGGGGGAGTCACGGCCTATTGAAGGGGGCCCTGATCGTGTTTCCGCTCCACCGCTCGAGGGGAACCCTATTCTCGGAGGATCTTCCCACTCAGGGGATAATCATGACATTTCTCCCCTTGGATCAACGGTGGGTTTTTGTCAAAACTTTCTCAGTGGTTTATTAAACATGACAGATTGTGGGTTGATGAAAACCCTTCCAGTATCCGTTCTTCAGGACTTAGCTTGTAAAGACATGTGTGAGGTATTTCATTATTTTATATACTTTATTTAAAACTAACCTGTCGCCTTAGTTTAATGCACTCCGTTTTGTTTTCGGGTAGATTTATATGGTGTTGAATGCCCTCGGATCTTCCGGATGTTCCTCTTCTGATTCGGGCTTAGTGTACCGTCGCCGGGATGAGTCAGAGCAAGGTCTTTTAGAAGCTCAAGCGGAGATAACTCAATTGAAGGAAGTTCACGAGTCCCTTCAGGAGATTCATGGTAATGCATTGTAAGCTGAGAAAGATAAAGCGTGGGAATTGGAGCGTCAGATGGTGCTTGAGAGAGCTTGTGTAGTGAATTTGGAGAGGAGAATATAGGAGTTACGAGACCAGATGCGGTTCTCGGGGGAGCAATTGATACATGCTATGAAGGAAAGAGATGCCTTGAGTCAACAACTACTAGGTCTGACTCGCACTCAGGCAGCGGATCTGGTGATGGCTCGGGTTCATGCAGTGTTGGATGTGATGGGTCCATCTAGCCTTCGTGAGTCTCTTCATGGCGAGATGCGCGACTTGGTTCACATAGGCTACCGATTGTGCCAAGATGTTGTTCAAGCTTTGCCAGGGTTTCCCTCGGGTTTGATCATTCCGGAACTTAATATTCGCCAGATTTTTGAAGAACTTCTTCTCTCATCTACCAAGGATCCTGCGGCTCCGACCGTGTTCATTGATGACCCGGTCTCTCTTTCCGAGGAGCAGCGCCGGCGACTCATTCGAGAAGGGAAACGTCATATAGGAGGGGCTTAACTTATACATGAATATTGTACAGTTTAGTTCACAATACAGAGGGTTTTTTGATGTTGTTGGGTTGTCAATATGACTCATACGTGGAGTCATCATTTTGTCAGACAACTCTAACTTCTTTTGTACTGTAACCCTTCGTATATGAACAACCTTTTTTATTCATGCATGATTGTTACATTAAGCAAAGTACTTTCTAAGGTTGATTGAGTTCCATGTATTGCGAAGCACTACTCCCTCGGAATTGGCAAGAAGATAGGTCGCAGGTCCCACAATTTCCGCTATCATATAGGGTCCTTCCCATCGAGGATCTAGTTTGCCTACATTCTTGGAAGCCCCCACTCGTTTCATCACTAGATCTCCAACTTGAAAGGTTCGGGGCTTTACCTTGGCATTGTAGTATCGTGACATCCGGGCCTTGTATTCTTCCACTCGGAGGGCTACTCGGGTTCTCTTATCTTCGAGGAGGTCAAGGGCGAGAGCTAGATTTGAGCCATTGGCCACTTTCTCGTATTCTCTAACTCGCCAACTTTCTATGGAGACCTCCGAGGGCAAGACAGATTCGCATCCGTAGGATAGGCTGAAAGGAGTTTCGCCAGTAGCGACGCTTTGTGTGGTTCGATAGGCCCATAGTATACCGGGTACTTCTTCAACCCACTTGGCCTTATGCCAGTCAAGTCGGGCCTTTATATTCTTCAGGAGGGTTCGATTGGTTCTTTCCACCTGACCGTTTGCTTGAGGGTATCCCACCGAAGCAAAGCGGTGTTTGATTTCCCAATGGTCACACCATTTTTGTAGTCCTTGATCCGTAAATTGTAGACCATTATCACTTACCAGACTCCGAGGGACGCCGAAGCGACACATAATGTTTCTCCATAGGAAGTTGATGACAGCCCCCGCAGTGATCCGAGTCAAGGGTCCTGCTTCTACCCACTTGGTAAAGTAATCCACGGCTATCAGTAGAAATTTCTTTTGACCGGCATCAGGGATGGGGGGTCCGACTATATCAATACCCCATTTGAAGAACGGGCAAGGAGTCAGATGGGGTTCCCATGGGGCTGCGGGTTGATGGACCCGAGGGGCGTAGGCTTGGCATGGTTTACACCTTTTGGCATGGCTTTTACTGTCTTTAGCCATCGTGGGCCAGTAGTAGCCTTGTCGAATCAGGCGTCCGACCATGCTTTCGCCACTAGTATGGCTCCCGCATGTCCCTTCGTGAGTTTCCGCTAAAGCCAATTGGGCTTCTTCTTCATTAAGGCACCGAGCATGGGGGCACGAGTACGTTCTTCGGAAAAGTATCCCATCTTTAAGGAAGTATCAAATGGTTTTTCGGGACATCACTCGTTGTGTACTCTTGTCCGATGAATATCCCTCGGGGTCTTACAAGTAGGCTTTGATGGGAGTTACCCAGCTAGATGGGGGGTCGGAGATGGTATTTACCTCTTTGCCTTCGCTCTTTTCAGATTCGTTGACATGCAGTAGAGTAATTTTCCGAGTATGTATGTCGGCTGTTTGAGTAGCCATTTTTGATAAGGCGTCCGCCTCTTGGTTTTATTTCCGGGGAATTTGAACTATATCATATTCCTCGAACCATTCTTGCCTTCGACGAATGATTTGGAGATATTCTTGCATTCTTTCTTCTTTTGCTCCATATGATCCCTTGACTTGCTGAACAATCAATTGAGAATCACTGGAGGAGTATTCTCCTCATTCCTCCTTCTTTGGCTAGCCTCATACCAGTAAGGAGGGCTTCATACTCTACCTCATTATTAGAGAGGGGGTAATCAATTCTGATTGCAAAATGGAGTCTTTCTTCCTCCCCTTCTTGATTTACAAAGACTATTCCTGCCCCCCCCCCCCCATGCGTACTCACCGAGGATCCATCTACATATGCGTACCACAATGGTTCCTTCTCCTTGGATCCAATGCCCGTAAGTTCCATTACAAAGTCCGCCAGGACTTGTGCCTTGATGGATGGTCTCGGAGCATAGGAAATGTCATACTCGGTGAGCTCTATGGCCCATTTTATTAATCTTCCCGATGACTCAGGCTTATTAAGAATTGCCCTCAAGGGATGCTTTGTTATCACTGTAATCGGGTGAGAAAGAAAGTAGGGGCGCAATTTGTGGGCCGTAGTAACCAATGCTAGGACGAGTTTTTCAGTTAGGGTGTACCTGGTTTCGACCCCGAGGAGAGTTTTACTGACGTAATATACCAGACGATGTTCTCCGTTTTGTTCTTTGACTAAGACGGCGCTAATGGCCTCTTCTCCGACCGACAGATAGAGAAACAACTTTTCTTGAGGTAAAGGCTTTACCAACAAAGGTGGTTTCAACATGTACCTTTTTAGTTCTCCGAGGGCTTCCTCGCACTAGGGGGTCCAATGAAATTCCTTGACATTTTGAAGTATCTTGAAGAAGGGAAGTCCTTTTTCTGCTAACTTGGAGACGAACCGACTCAGGGAGGCCATTCTACCAGTCAATTTCTGGACATCTTTCACCGTCTTCGGAGTGGGTAGTACCATGATGGCCTCTGCTTTCTCGGGATTTACTTCTATTCCCCTCTCCGTGACCATAAACCCTAAGAATTTTCCTCCTCGAATACCAAAAGAGCATTTCCTAGGGTTAACTTTCATGCCAAAGTTGTTCATGATGACCAACGCTTTCCGTAGGTCCTCGGGATGTTCCTCGGCAGTATTACTTTTAACTACGGTGCCATCCACATAAACTTCTACTGATTTTCCGATAAGTCCTGCGAACATATAACTTGCTAACCTTTGATAGGTAGCCCATGCATTCTTCAGCCCGAAGGGCATGACTAGATAACAAAATGTGCCTGCGTGCGTAATGAAGCTAGTCTTATCCTGGTCAATTGTCGCCATCGGGATTTGGTTGTATCCTTGGTCTCCATCTAGAGTCGACAGTAACGCACATCCAACGGTAGAATCAACTAACTGGTCTTTGCTCGGTAAGGGATAACAATCCTTTGGGCATGCTTCATTGAGGTTAGTAAAGTCAACGCACATTCGCCATCTTCCTCCATGTTTGGGAACTAGCACGACATTAGCTAACCATTCGGGATAGATAACTTCCCGAATTTGTTTCAAGCTGAGAAGGTGTTTTATTTCCGAGCGAATGATCTTGTTACGTTCGGGTCCCATTTTCCTTTTCTTCTATTGGACAGTTTTAGCCCCAGGTTTCACATTAAGGAAGTGCTGGCATACCTTGTTGCTGATTCGTCCGGGCAGTCCCCCTTCCCATGCAAAGAGGTGATGGAACTGTTTGAGGAGGGAAATCAGTTGATCTTATATTGCTGGGGCCATGTGGGTACCTATTTTGATCATTTTCTCGGGGCTTCCTTCTACCAACTCCACCATCTTTAATTCTTCCAAAGGTTGGACTCGTGTCTCCTCGGTTTTACGCTTTTTGTTGTTTCCGAGAGAAGGTTCGTCCTCTTCCGAGGGAATGGCATTCATGAAACACTCTTTGGCTTTAGATTGACTTCCTCGGACTTCTCTGATTCCTGAAGAAGTGGGGAATTTCACTTTAAGATGCAAAGTAGAAGGAATGGCTTCAAAGGCTCGTATGGATGGTCTTCCGCAGATGACATTATATGTCTGTGAAGAAGCTTCCACTATCCAAAACTTGATGGATTCTGTCCTTCGAAGAGCTCCCTTTCCCCATAACATTGGAAGAGTTACGGTTCCGAGGGTTTGGCAGGCTTCCCCAGAGAATCCTACCAAGGGGACTTCAGTGGTTTCTAACTTTTCTTGTTTTAGCCACATAGCAAGATAGGTAGGCAAGAAGAGTACATCCACAGAGCTGCCCGTGTCTATGAGGATCCGTTGGATTTCATACTCGTAAATGATGGCAGAAATGACTAATGGGTCTTCGTGAGGGTATATTATGTCTGCAAGATCTTCGGGTCCGAAGGTGATGCTAGGCAGCTTTGATTTCTGGACAGAGTAAACAGATAATCCTTGCTCAGCTCGTCTGGCTTCTTTCAAATATTTCTTCTTTTTACCTTGGGGTGTTATCGAAATTTCACCTCCCTCAATCATGTTGATGGTTCGTCCTGTCGGGGGGTTGTTTTTATAAGAGTCGGGTGGAGGAGGCAGACTCCGATACCCTGTCGTCCTCTCTCGTGAATTTTGTCGACGGTCTTTGGTTCTCTCTTGGGGTCGTAGGCGTCCAACTGTCCCCTCTCGTGACCTCCGACTAGGCATCCTTTCTTCTTCTTCTTGTTCCCCCTCCTCTCTTCGTGACCTCTTCCATACGTTTATCTTGGGTTCCCCGAGGTTATTTTCCTTAAGATAATTCTTCAAGTATCCTATCTCTAGCAGGCGAAGTACTTCTCTACGAATGGTAGTACACTCTTCTGTAGTGTGCCCGTAAGTTTTATGGTACTTACAATATTTTCTAGTGTTCTTGTCTCGGTCAGGAAATTTAGTTGGTACGGGCCAGTGCAACTCGTTGTTGCCTCTCATTATGTTGAGTACTTCCGGGGGAGTGATAGTCATCGGAGGTAAGGACACGGGTCAGAGGAATTTCTTAACCACTCCGCCTTCATCTTTACGCAGAAGGGGTTTTCCCTCCTTACTCTTTTCTTTAGTCTTTGCCTCTCTCTCGGTGCGCTCTAGGTGTTCATTATCGTCTTGCTCCATGCGCTTCTTTGTCCCTTCCGCTTCTTCCATTAAAATGTGGACTTCCGCTTTTTGCATAAGTTCATTTATGTCCGTGACACGATTTCCCATAAGATATCTGAAGAAATCCCCCGTTCAAAGTCCTTGAGTCAATATGTCCGCCATTATAGTTGGACTGACGTTAGGAACATCTAGCGCTTCATCCGTGAAGCGTTTTATGTACCCTCGTAAGGCTTCGTCCTTTCTCTGCTTAATAGTGAAAAGATGTGTGGCGGACTTGGGGTACCTTCGATTGCAAACAAATTGTCGTACAAACAAGTGAGCTAACCGGTCAAAGCTCGTGATAGAACCAGGTGGAAGATGAGTAAACCACGCCTGTGCCCGTCCTCCGAGGGTGACAGGAAACACGCGACATAAAACATGGTCGGGGGTGGAAGATAAATCCATTCCGGCCAAATACTGATGGATATGATCATGCGGGTCTCTCCCATCTGCTTCTCCGGTATACAGAGGAATATTAATGGGTCGCATCCCCGAGGGAACAGAGGCTAAGGCGATTTCAGGAATGAAAGGAGAGGTTTTAAACGTGGGGTCCTCCTCGGGGGCCATGGTTTTCTTAAGGTCATCCAATTCCTTTCTCAAGTCATCTATCATTCCCCATAAGGCGTGCTCAACATCTCCCCGACACTCCGAGGGATGAGAGATTTCTCCCCTACCCCTCTCAGGGGTTCTATCACGACAAACGTACCTTCGGGATGTCTGTCGGGGTTCCTGTTGCCAAGGGATTGAGTTTGGGTGCCACGCCACATGGGGTGTGTATCCTTCCGAGGGGAGATTTCTATACCCAGGGGATATAGAGGGCATATTTCTGAAATTTCCTACTACCCGGGGTGTCCGCGTAGCCATAGCATCTAATAATCTTTCATAGACAGATCGGGGAATATTAATAAAATCTCTCGTACATGACTCATAGTCTGAAAAAGCTTCTTCCGAGTTGCTGTAATGAAGCAAAGGACTCTCACTTTCGAACAGATCATCCATCCCAGGCAATGCTTATTGAATTGTCTCGAGAACAGATATTATGGCGTTCCCACAGACGGCGCCATTTTGTTAATGGGTTTGGAATTATTTCCCATTTAACGGATATTATTTTGGGTCGGAACGCCCTGCTCGTGATTCAAAAGCAATAATAGATGGAAAGGACAAGGGATGCAAGAATATTCCTTCCTTTATTCACTGAACTTTTCCTCCTTTTATCTCTGTATATATGTTTTCAGTTGTGTTGACTTGTTTTTCTTCTATTGATCACTCCCCTTTATATAGATTTTTATTAGGGACATGTGTCACCATGCATGTATCTTAGTAAAGACACGTGTCGTTGTGTTGATATAGGTGTACAAAATTAAGATAAGGTTTATCCTTAATCTACTAGATGCTGACTAGGCCGATCTTTGTGTCTTCTGAGGGATCCGAGGGCCTCTGAGGGACTGCCTTTCCTGATGTTATTTTTTCGAGGGGCTCTGAGTAATTAGGGCGTTCTTCAAGTGATATTATTGCTTCATCAGGGGTAGATTCGGAAGTATAGGCTGTTGTATACGCGCTCCGAGGAGTTTCATTTTATCTTTAAGGTTTGGATTTGATCTCCGATGACCTGATGTGATCTCTGAAGGCGTAGTATGATCTCCGAGTGCTTGCTTTGCTCTTCTTGAAGAGGTAGTTTCTCGTCTAAGTGCTCGGAATGTATTATCCAGGCGCTCTTCTATTCACTTCGGGTTTTCTTTCTGTGAATAGGTTCTCGGGTGAGGGTCCGAGGGCCGGTCCGGTCGAGGAGTGTTCAGCAAGGAAGTATTCTTGTAAGTTTATGGGACTCGGGGTCCGTTGTGGTCCCTCTTGGCGCATTGATGTATATCGGAGTCGCGCGGATCCACTGGGGTTTGCTCTTTTTCCGATGTCGCGTTGATATCTGTTTTTTTACTCATCATTTGACTTTCCAAGGGACGCTTATATTCCTTCTCGTGTGCTCCTCTACGCCTTCTTAGGTCAGTGACCGAGGGGTAAGGCAACATCCGAGGGGGCCTCCTCATTAGGAGTGGGTACATCTCTTCGAAGGTACTCGTGACAATAGTATTGTCCTTTTATTAATTCCCATAATTAGGATTAATATTCCTTTTAGTCTTCTATTTATTTTTATGGTTAACACTGGGGGATCGGCTTATATAAGAAAAAATTACCGAGCCCCACAGAGCAATTAATTCTGGAATGTCAGGGGATATATTGAAAGCCAGATTCGATATATATTCGATATACAAGTTCCCGACTAATTGATCGCAAAAACATTTTGGAAAAAATGGGGGAGTATCGTAACAACTATTTTTTCCCAAAACTAAAATTCTCCCAATCAATCGCCAACTTGGGGGGAGTTATGGGTGCCCCGAGGAAAAAGAAATATACAAGCAAAATTCTTAAATTATGTTAAAATTAATAGTTTATGAATTGAGGGACTACATGATAGGGATATTTTCCATATTGGGCCTGGGCCAGGGCCAGGTTTTATTTATGTCGGGGATCATCCCCGACATGTATATCGAAGTTCACTTTCGATATGGTATATTTCAGACTCTACAAATACCTCGTCCCGCATACCGAGAACACACACACAATAAAGACACCTAGATCTACCCGCCAATATCGAATACTCGTATTCGACATAACCTTTGACATATTTTTTGACATATTACATAGTAGGGGATTCGACATAGTGTCTCGTGTCTAATCCGACGTCACTTCCGAGATCATATCCAATATACTTCCGATATTATCCTAGACCTACCTTCGATATCACTCCCGATATTGATTATACTCGACCTACCTTCAACATCACACCCGATATTAAGAAAACTATCCGGCTGGACCTCTACTTCGAGTATTTGATGTTCCAGACCAAAGTCATCCTATAGCTAGAGATAGCAGACATAGTTTGAAATAGATTTGTAACACACTTGTAACCGACCTTATTATATATACCGATTTATTGACAAATTAAAGGAATTATCAATTATGTGTGTCGTTTAAAAATTTAAGAAGTATAATAAGATCTGCAATACTATGATGGCTGGTAAGTTTTTTTTTTTTTTTTTTGGTATTGGATGATAAAACTAGCCTTTAGGCAATATCCGCATACAAAATAGGTAAAATACTAGGGGGTGGGGTTAAGGCTACGCTAACACCATCCTCTAACGAGCTTGGGACTTTTGCCATGGCGTCCGCGACCCTATTTACTCCTCTCGCAATCCAACGAAAACCCATCTCCCACGGCTAATGCAAAAGTGCACGACATTCGTCTATCTTTTGTTATAGCTCATGATCCCGAATTGTGTCATCCTCAATAAGCCTCAAGTAAGTTTTATAGGGCAGGATATGAATGTTGTTTTGCATTTAGTCAAAGCTTAAAATCTAAATTAGGTGACGTGTCGTAATTTTCGAAAATAATGTGCGGTTTTTGCTATATACAGTAATTCTAGGGATTTTTCACTTTGTAGTCCTTTATAGTAACCACGTTTCAAAAATAGTCCTTTATAGTACCTCGGGCCTTTTTTGGTCCTCTAAAGTAACCCGAGTTTCAATTTTGGTCCTCCGGTGACGGAATATTCCTTTATTCCCTGGAAATCAGCATGTGCACGGCACATGACTTTGAATCACATTTTTGTTTGCATTTCCCATCCAAATACTTTATTTAACTACACCCACACCCCAAACTTTTCTCAATTAAGCACATTTGACTCCAAATTAATTTCTTTTTTCATTGTTTCCAAATAAATATACAACTACACTTACCCAATTTCTTCTTAAATAAGAATAAATATAAATTAGGGATATAACTAATTTGATATTATACTATTCAATTGTGAAAACCTATTTTATATAATTTTAAGCTAATAAACTCCATTTCTTATAATCAATGAAAAAAAACACTATTCATCAGTCATCCTCGCCGCCGCCCCCCTCCCCGAACCAAATCCATCGCCGCCTAATCCTCCACCACCACCAACTAATTCGTATTTGAAGAGCTTGATGAAGATGGAGACATCGAGGGCACATGTATCGAGAATCCCGTCGTTGGATCGAAGCAATCGATGACAAAAATTGGCGGTGATTGAAAGAGAGATGGCGGTGGTGAAGGAGATGGCGGTTGGTGGATTTGGTGGGGTTGATGGGTTTTGGTTGTAGGGGGAGGGGAGGGTTCGGTGATGACGAACTGGTGGTGATGATGATTTAATATTTTCTTTTTCTTTGGGTTAATTAGCGGCGATGAGGATGATATGGTGATGAATGATGATTGATGATAAACACTGATGGTGATGATGATGATTGTCTTTTCTTCTTCTTCATTTTTTTTTAATTATTATTTGGTTAATTACGATGATGATGATGAACAGTGATGATGAATTTTTTTTTGTTTTATCTTTTGTTTGGTTGATTAATGAAAATTTAAGATTATTTTTTTGAATTTGAAAATTATGCAAACCATACAAATAGTCATATTTTAAATATTAGAATTCATATATATATATATAAGTATAATATTTTAGGATTTTTTTATTTTTAATGTGAATTTTGTATTAAATTGAGTTAATTAAGATTTAATATGAAATTATGTAGAATGTAACCAAAATTGGTTAAACTGACAAGTTAGAGGGCTAATATTGCAAATATCTCTATTATGCTTTTAGAATCAAAAAATGTAAAATGTCATTATTTCAAGATCTAGAGGTCTGAGTGTGATTAAGTAAAATATTTCGGAGGGAAAATTGAAAAATTCCTAAATTCGTCTGAAGTCCGGCCAAATTAATTCAAAAATTTCGTCGGAGGACCAAAATTGAAACTCGGGTTACTTTAGAGGACCAAAAAATGCCCGAGGTACTATAGAGAACTATTTTTGAAACGTAGTTACTATAAAGGACTACAAAGTGAAAAATCCCGTAATTCTAAGCGTACTTAACTTTTGAAAGAGAAAGAAAATTCGTTGAACTTTTATTTAATCACGATCTCATCCAATCGGAGACTTAATAAATTACAATCCTAATTGATGAAGAATTAATATTCCATCGCTCAATATCAAAAGTACAATATATATATATATATGCATATTGGACTGTAATCTTATTAAGTATGTACACGTTTTGAGTACACATGTCACCATATTACCTTAGCCTAATTAAGTGAAACCGGATATATATGCGACGAGTTTTATAGGAACATAGTCACATCTAGTTGGAGACTTAATAAAATTGCAATCCAAATTAATTAAGAACAACTATCAACATCCCTGACCTGTGCATATATTTCCGCCTTTAGTATCAAACGGGTTCTGATTCTACTAGTCACGATAATTACCCTTCCCAAGTGAAATAGGAGAGGCCAGCTATAAAATATGTACTTTGGTTACGTTCAATCTATAAATAAATAATCTTTACCTTCCAATTAGTCCAAACTTCAATGGCAGAGGAATACCGTGTGAGATTATTTCCTGCTTGTTATAACGAAGGCAAGGAACAACACAATGCTCCGTCGATCACTGTTGTCATTCATGTTGTCGCATATTTGGAATTCCTTCCTGAAACTCATCAAGATAAAACAACCTTCAGCACTCAATGTTCGATCATGGAACAAATCTCTTTCCAATACAGGCGTCCCGCCTTTCTTTCAGCAGTCACCTATGACCGTCGAGGTCAACGACAACTTATTCACGCTATTATCCGAAATTTGGAGTCCGGCTCCAACCCAATTAAAAATAATCTCAAAGGTAAAGTGCGTACTGCTCTGTTGGATTTTGTACGACGCAACTGCACTTTGCACGAGGAAAAACCTTGCTTAGGAGTTCTTATACTAAAGAAGCAGCAACTGGAACTCCAAAACGAGTTTCACACGGCACGAAAAACTTTGGACGATTGGCTCAACAACGCCGTGGATAACGTCATCACTTGCAGACAGAAAATTGCTCAGACGAACGGACCCATCATTTGGAAATATATCAGGGTGCGGAGTGAAATATGGAAGGAGCAAGAGGAACAACGCATGGTTAGCCCAATGTGGCTTGATTGGTTGACGGGGTTTACATGCTGCTGTGTCAACCCACGGGATTACCTAGTACGCACCCGAAAGGTATTGACTGTGAATTCCGACATCAATCAAAAACAAAGAGAAAACGAGGAACAAGGCTGTTGTTCGATATGCTTAGATGAGTTGAAGAAAGGGACGAAAGTCATAGGCACGCCGTCATGCTCTCATAAATTCCACGGTTCATGTATTCTCCTATGGTTAGTCAAAAATCCGACGTGTCCCCTATGTCGATCTGAGTTAATGTTCCAAGATTATACATAAAGAAGTGGTTGATAAACAAGCGTCCGTGACATTCTGTAATGGAATAATTAATTCTAGATTATCGTTCAGTTTCTTTATATTATTAATATATGAATTAGTATAATTTTTTTTAGTTGGTTACTTTTTTGGTTTTTGATAAATTAGGGAAAGAATTGTTCTTAGGCTACATTAGTCTCGAATACGATCTTTCCAGCAACAGGGTAAATACACAACTGGAATCATCAGTATACATATATAATTGCCTTCGTCTACAAATAATAAGCAATAACCAAACATGAAACCCTTGAAGAGAATGGATACTCAGTAATTGGCATTTTCCGTATAGAACACCTTAGTAAATATTATCATAATCCAACTTTTTCTTGAATTCGAGCCACAAAACTACACTTAAAAAAGATTGACTCGTATTCCCGTATATATCATAGTGCAGCAAAGTTCAATAGAAACTAGAGATCAGACAATCGAATAATATTGCCTCAGAGAATACTTTTGCACTACAGCATGCATGCCCATTGCCAACTTTGACATTATTTATTAACTGGCATTCATTCTTTGGGCGAACGAATTCACGGATCGTCTCACCACCTATAACACGCATAACAGGAAAGCAACCTTAACAAAACACATTCTCAAAAAAGATAAGAGCTTTCGACTTTTACCTCATTCAGAAAATATATCGAACATCTTATACTAAATGAAATGGGAGTTTATTTCTTCTAATTCAATTATGTAAGTTTAAGAAATAGACAAAATGAGGTTAATGCAAAACATACAACGAAAAAGGTTACTTACATCGTTGTGGAGACAAATTTTAAGATTTAAACAAAATATAGTGTATTATTATTATTATTATTATTATTATTATTATTATTATTATCAATATAAATAAGAAGTCAATGTAGATACTGTAAAGAATAACTTAATTGGTATGTTTCTTACTTAATGAATGATACAAGAGTACATTGTTTTTATACAAGAGATAAGATATGAATAAGTCCTTAGCAAAAATATACACGGATAAACTAGGAAGTAGATTCGATATTATCTACTTCCCCAATCGATACACATATATAACTAAAAGATAAGCTTCACAATAACTCACGTGACTATTGCAAGGAGTACATATACAAAGTTACAAACTTTATAATTATAAGTATTGTTTTGGCGATCATGCATTTGTAGTGTGTTATGATTGTAACTAATTGGTTTATATTTTTTGTTTGATTTTTGCAGAGAGATTAGAGAGAATTGCTGAAAAGAGGATTCAGCTTGAGCAAGAAGAATGATATTGTTAGAGAAAAAGATTAAGCAAGAGAAACAAATTATCATAATTTTTCATAATGCAGTGTAATGCGCAGTGAACTTGCTTTTTGTAACAAACTCTGATACAGCCCACACATGGCCTCAGCGGATCAAAACATGAACGAAATAAAATAAAACCGGAATATAAAAAGAATACTCTTCTATTTTGCAAAACCTGCTATTGAACTCTTTCACGCCTTCACTTCTCAATCACTTTACCAAAAAAGTCATCATTTCACTTTAGCTTCTCAGACACCACTCAAACCCTAAATCTCATCGTCTCCTTCACAACACAGTGAAATTGCAAAAGTGTTTGTCGCAAGTTTCTAATAAAACAGTATATGGCTTTATATTCTTCTCTTCTTCAAACTAATGTGAATGCAATGTTTTTTTTTGTAAGAATCTGGATATTAATGTCACTCTCTTGAACTTCCATTAATTAGATGCACATAAAATTCCATAATAATTTTATAATTAATATAGCACTTTTTAATGTACATATACGTGGAAACAATAAAAATATATCTAAACTAGCCCTGTAATGAAGTAAATTTCCAATTTTAGTCCCATTATTTTTTTTTTCAATTTCAGCCTCATATTGTATATCATGTTCAAATTTATGTCCTGAGTGGCAGAATTCGACACGTGACTTGCTCGTGGATTAAGTATTCGAGGATCTTTGCCAAAACTAGTCCCTTATCGGGACCATTATTCACAATTTTTATTTTTTTTTTGCTAACAGAAGATATATATTCAAACAAAACTAAGGACTAACACAGTCCGCGCGGATCAGAGCCGCTACTCGATTCGGCGGCGTATCCCAAAATACGACTCGATCCTCTCCTTCTATATTCTCCTTAGTGAGCAAGTCCGAAACTTTATTCGCCTCTCGTGGGATCCAACTAAACTTGATCGTCCATGAAAGGTGGAGTAGTTCTCGACACTTCTTGACCAAATTTGCCGTGCTTCCTTGTGGTTCTCTTATGCTTGTAACGAGATTATAACAAGATTCCGAGTCCGTTTCAATCTCTAAGTGGTTCATCCTTCTTTCCCACGCGTATTCTAAGCCTCTCTTTATTGCTTCAAGTTCCGTTTCGTCCACCGTTGGCATATCAATCTGTGCCTTAAAACCCCATCTCCACGTGCCATCTTGCGCTCTTAAAACTCCAGCCGCTGCTCCCTTGTTGTTCGAGCTCATTAGACTCCCGTCTACATTTAATTTCGACCATCCTATTGGCGGTTTCTTCCAGCATACTTGTTTAGTTTTTGGCATCGCTTTCTGACAACTGAAGTGCAAATCATTGCTCAGGATTTTGATTTTTTGCATCACGGCCCCGAATCCCTTACGCTCTAGCTCGATTGAAGACCAAATTATTCCGCTCCAGCCATAGATTCCAAAGTGTCTCTGCGAAGATGAGCGACCAGTTGATGTTTGGTATTGTTGGGGACTTGAACTTTGGTCGCAAGAGGCTTTCCCGCAGCCACATATCGTCTCAAAAATCTGGAGATCAGCTTCGGCTAGGAGCAGCCTCCACACTCGTCTTTCCGCCTCGCAGTTCTTAAAAATGTGTATGGCGTCTTCGTTCGGATCATTGCAAAAGGGACAGTGGGTCGAGGGTACAATTCTCCTTGCTAGCCTAAAGCTATTAGTCGCTAACCGATTCTGCGCCCCCAACCATAGGAAATATTTCAACTTATTGCTAAGTTTTAATTTCCATATCCACTTTCCGTTCGAACTTAGCGTCGGTTGCTGCACATAATTTTTGTAGAAAGTCTTGTAGGCCGATTGGCAAGAATAGACGCCATTGCTCGTTTCTTTCCATAGAATCACATTCGGCTGGTCCGTTAGAGTGATCGCCTTATCCCTGGTTTGCCGCGACACTTCAGCTGGTATTGGAGTGTTTAGGCTCTCAAGTGTCCACTCTCCAGTCGCATCGATCACATCTTTAACCCGAAGATTACGGTCTTGTGAGTGGATATTAGCAACTAAATCACAAAGTCGCACTTCTCCCAACCAATTGTCAAACCAAAAGGATGTCATCGCTCCGTCTCCAATTTTCCATCGAAGGAATGGTTTCATAAGCGCCATACTTCGTGAGATACCCTTCCATGCAAGACTCGCCCCCGTCTTGGGAATATGAGTAACAATTGATTCGCCTCTAAGATATTTTGCTTAGATCAGACTTGTCCACACCGTCTCCTCCCCCGAAAGAATTTTCCATGCTATTTTCCCGAGGAGTGCCTCATTGCTTATTCGAGCAATTATAATACCGAGACCCCCGTCATGTTTTGGTCTCGTAACTTTGTTCCATCCAACGAGATGAAGTTTCCTTTCCTCAATGTTTGTTGACCAGAGGAAACTACGATTAAGCTTGTCTAGCTTTCCACAAATACTCTCGGGTATCCACGCCGATTGCATAATATAAATTGGCAAAGTCGAAGAAACGGATTGGATGAGAGTGGCTCTTCCCGCGAGAGATAAAAACTATTTTTTCCATCCCTCGAATTTCATAACGCGGTCCATAGTTTTCGCCATCATCTCTTTATCCACTCGCCCGTGGATCAGTTTAACTCCCAAATATTTTCCCAAATTGGGGGTTTGAGCGAACCCAATCAGCTCACTGATATGCCTCTTTAGACTGGCGCCATGACTCTTCGAGAAATATATTTTTGATTTTTGGGCACTAATCTTGAGGCCGGATTCATAGCAAAAATCCTTAAGGACTCAGTCGATGATCCGGGCATTTGTTGCCGCCGCCGGCTTCCACTTCCCCTTATCAACCTCCTCTTGGATTTTATATGCTAACCTCTCTACGCAAAGGACGAAGAGATATGGCTATAATGGGTCCCCTTGGCGTAGTCCACACGAATGATTAAAAGCCTCTAAAGGAGTACCGTTCTAAAGAATCTTGGTGGAAGTGGTGCGGACACAATACATGATTAATTCGACCATTTCCGTCGGGAAACCAAACCAAACGAGCGTTTCTTCAAGATAGTTCCAGTCCACCTTATCGTATGCCTTCTCTAAATCAAGTTTCAAAATCATATCTCCAACTTTATTCTTCTTCTTAGACCTTAGGGAGTGAAGCACTTCTTGAAGGAGAAAAATATTATCTTGAGTAGATCTTCCCTTAATAAAAGAGGACTGAGTAGGCGCAATAAGGCGGGGCATCATTTCCTTAAGTCGTAGCGTGATGCATTTAGTAATAAACTTGTACAACACGTTACATAAAGAAATAGGCCGAAACTGAGTGATGGACTCGGGGTTTTTCACCTTAGGTATTAGACAGAGGTGCGCCTCTCCAATCTTGCCCTTTTCTCAAAAACTTCGTGTGCGAATTCCAGTAGTGAAGATTGCATCCAATCCCAATTGTTTTGGTATACAATAGCTTGGAGTCCGTCCGGGCCTGGAGCTTTCAGCGGACCAAGTGACAAAACCACGTCCCTTAATTCTTTACTATCGATCGGGCTGCAAAGAAACCGATGCTCATCAATCGTGAGGGAACGCTGGAGACTCGAAGCTTCGGCTTCGCTGCGCACATGCCGTATTCTGTCTCATTGGGCCGTGAATAGCGCAGCAAAATAGTTGTGCGCGTGTTCTTGAAGTCTGCCCCTATCATCTTCCCAATTTCCTTCCACCTTCAGTGAGATAATTTCATTCTTTTGACATCTTTCAAGCGTCGAGCGGTGGAAAAATTTGGTATTATTATCGCCTTCGCGCAACCAGTTTACTCTCGGTTTTTGGAGCCAAAATATCTCCTCATGTTTAAGGACTTCGTTATACTCCGCAATTAAATTCCTCTCGAGAACTTGGAGGTATTTTTTTCGGCCATAACTCGCCGCCCTTTGGATTCCATCTAAGCGCGCAATAAGCTTCTTCTTGCGGTAAAAAATGTTCCCGAATTTTTCCTTGTTCCACGACCCCATCACGTTCGGTACATTATTTATGGCTTCCAAAATATTCGTATGCCCAGCCCATATTTCTCGGATTTTGGCTTCGCAATCGGGATGACGTAGCCACGCCGCCTCAAAGCGGAATGGTCTATTTCCCCTTCGGTTTTGAGTCCCGTGGCAGAAAGTGATAATCGGGTTATGATCAGAGTGAGTTCTTGTCACGTGTACCACCTTGTACTCCGGAAATCTTTATATCCATTCTTTGTTGGCTAGCGCACGATCAATTCTTCCCGTAATCTGGGACTCCACATCCCGATTATTTGTCCACGTAAATCTAGGACCATTAAATCCGAGGTTGCTAAGTCTGCACCGTTCCATATAACCTCTGAAAAAATTAAGGCGGTTCGAATGAGGCACACTTCCTCCTTGCCGTTCGTGCGCATAACTGATCTCTTTAAAATCGCCCGTAACAAGAGTGTTAAAAGCTTGTATTTTATCTGCCCGACGCGGATGTGCATATATTCCGGAAACTCTCCAAGCAATATCGTCGTTCTTCCGAATTCTTGCGTGAAGGACTTGCTCGTCAACTCTTAGGACTTCAACCTCAACATCGGTTGCGTTCCAAAGTAACCAGATTCCTCCGTTCATTCCCGAAGTGGGCGTCATCACTGTGTTAGTAAAACCAAGCCGCGTAATAATATCTTGCGCAACATCGACACCCACTCTTGTTTCCAAGACAAAAACAATATTCGGCCGGTGTGAACGAATTAATTCTCGAAAATTCCTATGAAAGTTTTCACTACCTGCTCCTTAGCAGTTCCACAAAACGATCTTCATTGATGATCGGAAAATATGGGATACCTCGACTGGGTTATCAAAAGGATACCCCATCCATCTCGCAGTCAACTGACGAAGGGTGACAAACATCAAAGTCAGCTGTCTCCTTATCTCCCATACGCTCACGTTGGTCATCTGGGACCATATCTCGTGTTCCTCTACCGTCGGGCTGGAGGACCATTGAGTTTCGACTTCCCATATGCTTGCCGGAATATTCGTTACTTGAATGATTCGTTCTTCCCTTTGTATTTGTGATGTCATTGAGAGCCCGAGGAAATTTTGGATCCTCGTGATCCACCTCACCCATGATACTATCATTCCCCCGTGTCGGAAAGATATTTGTACGTCTTCCATAATCAACAGACTTCTCGATCGGGTTCTCAATTGGAGCGGGGCTGTTGTTCGATACGTTTTGAAGACTCTCGGCTGAATTGTGTACTAATATTTCAAAGCGATTTCCAGCCCTAGCCCTAGTAAGGGATTTGTTTGTTTTATTTTTAGAAATCGTTTTTCATTTACTTATCCCTTTTGAGGAAGAACTCTCGCCATTCGTCGAATTATTTATGGCAATAATCGATTTTGGTAGTATTCTTTTCCCCATCGCATTGGGAAGTTGAGTAGTGCCTGGAGTTTTGGTACTTTTATTCATTTCCGCCGATGGTACGTTGGATATTTTTTCCTTTTCCTTATCCTCGACTGGAGGTCGGTTCCTGGAATATTTACCAACCTCGTTAGTTCCTCTTCGGCTTTGTACTCTAGTCCATTCTCCATAATTTTTCTTTCTACCAATTTCGAGAAGCCATTCTTTTTTGTTCTTGGCTTCATCAACTGTGTTCGCTACTTCAAGAGACTCTTTTCTCGATTCCTCTATGATCGCCTCTCGGTTTGTCGGACATTTCGAGGAGTCGTGGCTGATCGTTCCACATTTGTGGCAAAGATTCGGAAGGTTTTCGTAGACTACTTGGTAGGCTTTCCCATTAACACAAACGCCTTGCTCGAGGGGTTTATCGGTGCGGACATGTACGTATATACGTGCGAATTTTCCTCTTATCGCGTTATATGTATTTCCATCTATCTTTATTGGGTCTCCTACGCATTTTGCGAAGGCTTTGATGACTGAACGGTGCAAGTATTGGCACGGGAGGTTGATGATTCTTATCCAGGTGATCACACTATCAATCTTGTCCGTGGCCGCCTCAAAGGATGGATCCCATTTTCTAATCGATAAGAAACTTCCGGCCAATTGCCATGGACCTTCGGTAAGAATTTTTTCTCGATTTTCCGCGCTAAGCCCTCTTAGACAAAAGCAACTGAAAGCCTAGGTCGATTAGTTCGAATTCGTTTTGGAGTCTCCACATTGAATCCAATTTATTGACGAGCTCCGGATAGTACCAAGGTCTTCCCATAATTCGGATTATGATTGCGTCCCTCCACGAATTTTCGATGAGATTTTGTAGTTCCGGATCGAAAGTTACCTGCTTATACGGCATGTCGCCGGAGGGTGGAGCTATGTGGATGTATTGATCTTCGTCCGTCGTATCATCATCCTCAACCTTGACATAGCGAGGTCGAGGTTTAAGCAGGCTTGCATAGGACGGGGTTGCCGGTTTCGGGTCGCTCGCCGTTGGTGTTACTCTTTGTTGAGCCGCGAAGGTAAAGGTGGCCCCTTCTTCATGGCGAATTCTTTTTTGGTTTCTATTCTCCGAATGAAAGGGATCGGGAGGCACGAATTTGGTCGCTCCGGCCATCAATTGATCGGTGGACGGTGGCGTTAGCGTGGACATGGCCGTGGTTTCTCTAATTAGAGGGATATGCAGAATCGCCCAAAAATCGCCCAAGAATGATTACCGTGGTAGGAGATATATTGTTTCCAATTATTCACAATTTTGTCACCTAACTAAAGAGTTCTGAATTCAGTCCCAAATTACCAAGCACCTCATGTGGATGGTTTTTGTTTATTATTTTTTTAACTTTTTTATATAAATTCATGCACCTCATTTATTTTGCACAAGAAAAATAAATAAATTAAATAATACTTTATAAAAAAATAAAAAAGCCTAATTTTCAAAAAATAAATAAAACGACAAAAAAATAAAAAACAAGTAAAGTTTATTTTGAAAGTTGAAAACAAATCTCTGCATCTTATTTCTACTATTATGTAAAGGTGATAGATTATTTTAACCATTTTAAACTATCTTTTGTATAACGAGTGATTGTGTAATTTCTCAAATATGAGAGAAGTGTCCCTATTATCCTATACCACATTGGTAGTTTATGTAATTTTTCCATCGATTAATTAGGGATAGATCGAAGCATATAACTTCTAATAAGCGCTACTATTCAGAAACAGCAGAGCGGCGAGTTTAATCTGCAAATTGTAAGTTTTTATAAGCCAACACATAAAATCTCTATGACCTCTCTGACATATCTTGGTTATACCTAAGAAAAGTTGTGTTGTTGGTGTATTTGAACCTTTTTCGACCCAATTTGGATTATTCATAATGAAATACCTGTTCTAGTTATTTGACAAAAATAAAAAAGCAGGAAAAGAAAAAACTTTCGAAAAGTACAACATGAGGCTGAAATTGGAACTTTTTTATTAGGGGACCAAAATAGCAAACAACTTTATATTAGGAGGCTAGTTTTGATAAAAAAAAATCGCTAAATTTCGAATTTACGAACAAGTCACATGTCAAAGTCTGGCCAATGTCACCTAATTTTGGTGTAAGTTTACTTTGGTGCAAGACGTAAACCGTGTTGGGTGTTTAGAGATATATTAGAAAAGTATTTGGGGCTAGATTAGAATTATGCATTATTTGAGGAGAGAAACTGTAATTGTTACAATGGAACATTTTATATTTGGTAGAGAGCATCCGGCTCTCTCTTCTCTCCTAATTACAATTACATGAGGACACTCCTATTTATAAGGAGATTCAACCGACATATATATTATATTTAATCTAAGTATCTATTAATCATGCAATAGATAATTTAAAGAAGATTGTGACATTTTCCTTCCAACTCCTAACTGGACTTCAACAAATAATTATAGAAGTTTCATGATCTTAATATAATACTTTTGTGGGGTTTTGATGTCTCAAGATATTTTCCTTTTTAATTGCAAATTATCTCTCAACACCCCTCTTAATTTGCAATAGGATCTTCATTCTGGAACGCTGACTCTTTGCGGTGACTGCTTTCGTGAAATTCTCCGCGAGTTGTTCCTTTGTTTTCGAAATCTCCAGTTCAGACTCTTCCTGATCTTGAACGAGACTTCCGATAATTTTTGCAGTGGTCGACTTTGTGTCGCAATTTTGGTAGTAGGACTTCTTGTTGCTGTTGAAGATCCTCCACTTTTCTTGTGAGCTTTATAGCTTCACGTGCTACATTTGTAGCTGCAATATATTTTTTTTCTTCACTGCCTTTTGAGGCGCTTTGGTTGTTCTGCTGGCGTCATTTTTGTTCACCTGCAGTAAACTTTAACTTGGATTGTTTTTTCCAAGTTTGGCTCTTTGTGAGCTTCTTGTGGCCCTTTATTGTATTTAAGGATCATCTTGCAATTTCATTTCTCATAGCCACCAAATTCTTTTGAAAAATATTCCCTTCACCTTATAAACTTTTTAATACCCGCTATGTGCGGAACAATGGATCGACTTACCCTCTGGTGCATAAAGGACAAGGCTTTCGCATCTCCGGTCTTGTTCTCCTTATGCTCCTTTTTTTTCCTTTTTCTTTTTTTGCTGTCATCAATGATGCTTCTTCCTCCGTCTTGTGCTTGTCGTCTTGGTCGACAATATCCCAGAGTTTGTGGGATTGAACTAGCGTCTTCACGTTTGGACGCTTCATTATTAATGTGCAACAAACATTCATTCTTTTTGTTGCGAATATGCGACGGTGAGCTCGTTGGAAGGGGTTCGATTCTATTTTCTTTTTGGAAAGATATCGAGCCAGGGGTAGCTCTGATACCACATGTTGGGTGATTGTTTAGGGAAATATTACGAAAGTATTTGGGGCTAGATATGAATTATGCATTATTTGAGGAGAGGAACTGTAATTATTACAATGGAACATTTTATATTTGGTAGAGAGCATCCGGCTCTCTCTTCTCTCCTAATTACAATTACATGAGGACACTCCTATTTATAAGGAGATTCAACCGACATATATATTATATTTAATCTAAATATCTATTAATCATGAAATAGATAATTTAAAGAAGATTGTGACATTTTTTTTCCAACTCCTAACCGGACTTCTACAAATAATTATAGAAGTTTCATGATCTTAATATAATACTTTTGTGGGGTTTTGATGTCTCAAGATATTTTCCCTTTTTAATTGCAAATTATCTCTCAACAAACCGGATATAATGCACATTAAGAAACAGAAGAAAAAAAAAGACTCATTGCATGACTAAAATTGAAAATATGATATTAGGACCAGTTTAGATAAATTGTCTTTAAAGAATATGTTCATAGCTATGTTTTAAAATAGACAAATATATTTGAGATTAATAAAACACAATATGCAGATTACAATTCTTTTCTTTAAAAAATGGTCAATTTAGCTGGCCGGAACATGTGACTTCAGTACTTCACACACGTACGAGTTGCACGCGTCTGATTTGATGGGAAAAAACTGGAAACAAAGGTCCCAAAACAAACCAGAAATGGGGATATAAGATAGTTAGATACTAGCTAGATGCGATAACTTCATCTCTTGCGATCGTTTTATTTCTCTGCGTTGTTGATACTATATGTAAAGTATTTAAACCAGCATAAGAGAATGAGAGATTTTGCACAACTCAATAATAGTTCTGTATTAATCGCACCCCAATATATAAGCGTACATCGAGTATATGTTTCAGCTGAAATTCAAAATTAGAGATAGATACAAGAATGATTCGTATATATCTTTACAACTAACTAATGTGAGATAGGATCAGAAATTCAAATGAAGAAGAGGAAGGTTAACTGATCTCCGTATATATCGGCAAACTTCGTTGGTGTGCTTCATCATTTGATAAGAGTTTACTGACTCTAACACTATAGTCATGCCTTCTTCTTTTACATTCCAGAACCACTTTGTGTTTCCAAGTTCAAACATGTCCTTGGCGTCCCGATTTTGCCTTAATGACACATAATGCAATAACAAACTTACAAAGCAGAAAAAACCTCTGTAGCATGAAAGAGCAGAATTTATATCTCAGTAGTAGAAGTCCACAGAGAATCTACAACAAAAGTTGACCGCCAGTCTGATATTTCACAAACAGTAGCGGTCTAAGCGTGCTGCTCGTTCTCAAGGGCATCCTCCGTCCAGTGATCTGCAACACCACACGTTTGGTTCCTGCACTGCTGCAGTTGCTCTTGAAGTCTACGGACAAATTCATGCATCCTGAGAATGGTCCTCTCTTGCGACAATATTTACCTAAAAGGAGCTAATGAATATAGATCCAAGACACAGTTTGCATATATCGCTGATGTCATAGAAAATGGTAAACAATATTAGATGCAATATAATTTATAATTATAAGCCAAAGTTCAAGTTCGAGGTTTATAGACTACTATCCTTGGGTCAATTGAGTTTCGAAAAGTTTAATCGAGCATGGAGGATATAATATTCAAAATGAAACGACTTGCAGCGAAAAAAGAAGCAAGATATAGAAAGTTAAATGCAAACATGTGATGCCTAAGTGCGAGGTTTTCCTATCCTCTCTGAGAGGACGAGTTCTCCTTAACGCAACTGCTAGGAAATATATAACTCAAGGAACAAAGTGCTTTCTTGTACAGCGTTTACCGAAGTTTGCCGTACATAAATATGCACCGTAAAGTCAAACGTTATCTGATTAAGATATCGAGTTCCATACTCAACTATTGCCAGGCTTTTATGCCTGTTTCCGACAACATTAACGAGGAATTTCAACAATAATATTTGCTCATATGGAGAAAGAGGCAGCAAATGAACAAATGATATACATAGTCTTAATACAGAGAGATATATTAGGAATGAGTTAATTCAGGTTTAAAATTTAAAACATAAATTTTGAGAAAGAAGATAGGCCCTGAGAGCAGTGGATGTATGCAGTTGAGTTTCCGTAGCACGATTTAAATATACCATTCATCTCCACGCGAATAAAGATATGACTATAAGACACTTACCAATGGGAGAAAGCATAAGAAGAAGTATATTCAATTTCATGTCCCTGAGTAAATCCAATTATGTCACTGCGAAAGGAAAGAATATAAAATGGATTGATAAATGACAACAAGCACACATATCGTTGATATCATTAGGAAAAATGGCTTGACACAATTGGTGTGTCAATACCACACGACAGAAAGAGTCGACACAATTAGTTAGATGTTTCCAAATATGTAATTTGCTGCGCAAAAGCAGCACATGTATAAACATATCATTTAACAGAAGGAGTCAGCGCAATTGGTTACAATGCATCGCATATATAGCGCCGGAGAAAGCTAGAATATATACCTTATCATTGACATCTTCAACTTCTTGTTTGGAAATTGGCCGTTGCAGCTTCTGAGCCACCCTTGGATTTGTATCCAGATGACCATGAGAATTCTGGCATCCATTGAAAATGTGAATACCATAATAATGATTGTGAATTCATGACAAGCAGACTCCGAGTTGGGTCCACGGCGTCGTTTGTGACTATGGAGAAGGCGTGAGCTCTCTTGGGGTCGTTCAACATTCTTCTGGAGCATGTTGATGTGATTGTTCCTATACATGATGGTGTACTCGGAGCAGATTTATTGTGGGCGCTGCTGCTTCTTCCACTCGATCTTGAGGGATATTTTTGCATTTTGGCAAATTTGTCCGAGTTAACTGACTCCCGCCTCCTATCGTTGTTTGGTGGGATTCATACTCTGCTGCCATCTTCTGGACATCCCATGCACGCCTCAAAATGTGGCAAGGGCGTTTGTGTTGAGGCCAACTGCGCCTGGCTCGCCTTTCTTCATATTGGTCACTCATGATAACAATGTTGAGGCCAACTTGTTGTCTGTATTCTGAGCCTTTCTCACGTAGTTTCACTTTTCTTCTTTGGAAGATTCATCCATTACTACTCATTTGACCATGTTAACTGTTTGACCAGTAGGGGCGTTGTCGCAGTAAGTTTGAAGAGGAGGTGGTAACCGTGCTTCCGTCGGAGGCGGGGGTTCACTGTCTTCAGAGTTGTCGGAACACGACTTATTACTTTTGATCTCCTCCTCCCGACCTCTTTTGCCCACGAACGTCCCTCTATCTGGCATCACGTACTTCTCCCGATAGCCTAGACCTAGTAATCGGTTGATTTCCTCCTAGAAGTGGGAACAATCGTTGGTCAGGTGCCCAAAGGCTCAATGGTAGGTGCAGAATTTATCCGAGCTTTTGTTCTTCTGAGGGTCCTTTGTGGGATGAGGTCATCTGAAGATACTATCTTCCCCCCCCCATGATGGCCATAACTTCCACGGGGGCTATCGTCATAGGAGGTAAGGGCGTTGACTCCAAGTTTTTCTTTCCTCTCTCCTTCTTGCCCACATCTCTTTCATCCCATTTTTCTTCCCCCTTCCAGTAGCCGGGGTTGGGGTTTTAGCTAATTTAGTTGCCTCAAGGGCCTTTCGAGTTTCTTTTAGATCCATGAAAGATTCAACCTTTCACATTAAGTCCTCAAGGTCGCTGGCTCGCATCCTCATGAGATAGGTGGGAAAATCCCCAGGTTGATGCCCTTGTATCAGAATGCCAGATAAAATGAGAGGGTCGATATGTGAGACGTCGATGACCACATGAGAGAATCGTCTCAAGAAGTCGCGGAAGGGTTCGTCTGGCTTCTACCAAATGTTGAACAGGTGCCCACATGTCTTGGCGAAGACCCGATTGTATGCAAATTGCCTTACGAACATCTGGGTTAGTTGCTCAAAGTTGTGCACAGTTCCTTGCAATAATTAAGAGAACCAAGATTGTGCTCGACGAGTAAGGGTCGTCCGAAATATGCGGCATAGCGCATAGTCGGGCGGGAACACGAGATCCTTGCATGCCATATACTGATTAACATAGTCGTGAGGATCCCGCTCATTGCTTTCACCGGCATAGGTCGGGAGTCCTGGTGGCTTCATCCCAGGAGGGATAGGAGCGTTGGCTGTGCATGGTAAAAAATTGTGATTCCCTGTAGGCCACCTCTTCTCCAGACTTGAGGTTACGCTAGATTTCTAGCAACTCTCTCTACATTTCCTCCATCATGTGCCTTAAGGGGCCTTCGGGAGTCGGTGAACATCGTTGGCGAGGCTCGACAAAGTAGCCTTCTACCGGGTATTGATGGTTCCCCGCTGCTTCCCTCCTTCGGGGAGGGTATCTTGGTGCTCGGGTGTTTGGGGGAGCATCCACTGAGCTTTCAGAGTGCAAGGATGGCAGTCCTCTCCTTCGTTGAGGGGAGGGGCACCACTGGTTCCGCTATGGTGAGTCGTTAGATCTGGCCCTAGACGATAGGGAAAATAAATGCCGGAGAGGATTTTTGGGTTCTTCGGGGCGAATTTGTCCACGACCTTGGTGTTCCTCTAGGGTCAGCCTTCTGTTTCCATTTTATCTGGCGAACATATCACGGTACATGTCCCAGGGCACTTGGAAATAGGCCATTTCAGGTCCGCCCTCCTGAGCAGTCGTAGACCTGAACCAGGTTGGGTCCGGGCAACATCTTCATGAGAAGGGAGACTCTGTTGTGCCTCGGCTTCGGACTCATGATTCTCCATTCGATCACGAGCAAGAGTGAATCTCGATGATGCTCCTACGATTTTTTTCTCTTTTCTCTTCTTTCTTCTTGACATGTAGTTTTCTCAAGCTTATCTGACAGAATTTTCCGACATTCCTACAGACGGTGCCATTTGGTGATGCGATATCGTCCGAGGTCCCAGAAAATGGGGGAAATTTGGGTATATAATCACGGGGGTTATTTGGAACGTCGATCTCGAGCTTGAGAAAGAAAGTAGTGTGATTTTTATTAAGGTAACAGAGTGAATACAACAAGAGCTTCCATTTCCTACGACTACAGGTCTCATCTGCCAAGTGTAATATAAAAGTGTTGCCAAATGGTTCATGGACTTCAAATGCAAATGTCCATTCCAGTGAGGTATGAATTCCATGGACTGCACTCTCAGTGTCTCAAATATTGCATCTATCTTGGGACATAACTTAGTCACTAACCTCTCAATTGCTCTCCTCCTAACCCCAATCATTTTCATCAATAACATTTTTATAATTTCGAGCATCTCTATAGTTGGCATACCCTTTGCTTTAACAATAAAAGCATTGAAACTCTTAAACATATTTTTGAGAAGCCAGTCACTCTTGCAGTTAGTGCTGAAGTATGCTCTACACCATTGGGCAGAAGGCATTTCCTCTAACCAAACACATGCTACTGGATCTTTCTCTCTCAACTCTACCATAATCCTATCAAAATCTGTCACTCTACCAGCTCTAGCAGCATTCCATAATATCTTCTTGAGTGTTAAACCCTTGTGCTTTCCTCATATTTGCCCAAAGATGCATAACACAGAATATGTGCTCACAGTTGGGGAACAATTGTTCCCACTGCATCTACCAGGCCCTTTTGTTTGTCACTCATGATGGTCCAATGATAGTTGTTTTAAAATTTGAGATCTTCAACAAGAATCTGAAGGAACCATCTCCATGACTTCATCTTTTTCTTTTCAACCACAACATAGGCAAAAGGATAAGTGCAACTGTTTGCATCTACCCCCAACAACTGTGAGCAAGATTCCACCATTCTTTGGTCTTCAAATGAGTCCCATCTAAACATATTATTGGTCTGCATCCATCCAAATCCCCTCCCCATTTTTACAACCTTCCAGCAGATAAGGGTGGGAATTGGGATATCCCGCGGGAACTGGATCCCGCGAGAGTGATTCCCGCGGAAATGGGATACCAAAATGTATGCTCGTTCCCATTGGCAGAGCCTGGGATCCTGTCAATATGGGATCATACGAGATTCTCGAATTTTCCAGTCCCTGGAAAGGCCTGAAATGCCACTCTAAGGGCTGAAAGAAGAGCGGCGGCGTGAGAATCAAGTTTACTAATTTGAAAGAAAAAAAAATACATTGAGGAGAGAGAAGAGTGGCGGGCAGCGTGGGAAAAGAGAAGAGCGGCAGTGTAATGAAGCGCGAAGAGCAGCGGCGTGACGAAGAGAGAAGAGCGGCGGCGTGCGAAGAGCTGTCGTGTGCGACGGTGCGAGCAGTGTGTGTGTCGTGAATGGTGAGGAAGAAATGTGAGTGGGGAGGAAGAAAAGTGTTGTTAAAAAAATGACTAAGTGAGAAAGGAACGCTGGAAATTGGAGTTAATATGTAAATTTGCATTTACATATTAACTCCATATATTTATCTATTTCTTCCAAAAGTCGTACCTTATTTATTTTTGTAACTTATTAGTATAGTTATTAACTCCCTTAAAGATAAATGCTGAAAATTTGCAGGAATCTCGTTCCCCCGGGAACAGAGATTTGATTCCCGTTCTTGTCATGAGAGATACGGGATTCCCGTTTATAGCTTCCCACAGGTTTGTTTTCCCCGCGGGAATTCCTCATACGGGATCCCACAAATCGTCGTCCCACTCCCACCCCTACCAGCAGATGTACATCCTCTTAAACTTGTATTCATCACCAAACAACTTGCATTTGATCTTCACTGTTGTTCCAGGATTTGTTCTCATCATCTCCCCAGCATATCTCCACAGATAAGAATAATGCTCTGCATCATTTCCATGTCCCTTATCAAATACTTTTCTCTTGGTCTTGTACATTTGGGTATTTGTAAACTCCAACTTGCAATCCCTCTTTAAAATAGTAAGCATTGACTACGCAGGCTAGCTTGGATCAGAAATAATCTTGTCATAATACTTATCTGCTAGACAAGTTGAAGTAGCTTGTGTGCATCTGTCATGTCTTGTACTGTTGTACATTCATGATTTACTTCAAGTGTCTTGATTTGTAGTGTGTTTTCCCCTCTGATCTTTGAGGCATATATATATATATATATACCATGGACATGTTTCATCAGCACACCTGACACTAATTTTTCTTGAATTACTTTTTATCATCCTAACTGATTTGTCTAGGTCAATGGCATGCTTTCTGATCGCAACCCTTAGGTGATAAGGGTTATGGAAGCACATAGTCAACTTGAATTCAACCTTGGTCATGTGCACTGTGGGGTTAAATACATCATGGTTCTTATACATTTCCCTGGCATCACTGGATGTTGTTGCCTCTATCTTTTTGCATTTGGATGATGTAGCAGTGGCAGCAATAGTAGGATCTTTGTCGTAGTAGTCTCATTTGCAGTAGTAGGTTCATTACTTGCAGTGTTGGACTGTTTTTTAAAATGAATAACTCATCATATTCCTTTGCTTCATTGTCTTCATCCACCAAACCATTAGAATACTCAGAATCTGACCCCAGAGATACCTCTCATTCACTTTCATCACTGTCAACAACATCAAGTATTGAAGCCACGAAAGGACTACAATTATCCCTAATGAAGCTAGGTAAATCCCTAGGTCCATCCTGCCTACCTTCATTGTGCTCAACATCATTTCTAGTTCTTGGACATCTGTGGGTAGAGTCCCATCATTTACATGCCCATCATTAACATTGGTAGTAGCACCAACATTTTCATGACCATTATCGTTTGTTGCAGCTCCAGCAATTGAGGTTTCTCCTACATTTCTATCATCTACAACACCAACATCCCTAGCCTCAAAATATGTGTTATCTACTGCCTCAACAACAATTTGATTCTCCCTCACTGTTCTCTCCTCATCACCAGCCTTACCAGCATTACCACTTTCTACTCCAAAATAATCACTGAGCCCTTCACCACATACCACTCCATCACTCCCTTTATCTGTTTCTGCCTCAAATTCATCATGCTCTTCTTCTTTAGCTCCCAACTCAGAACACCCTTCATAATCAAGTGGCTCACTAATGGGAGGGAGAGGGATCCATTTCTTCAATAGAATCATCACCTACATCATCTGAACTATCATCTGAATCATTAGCAGCAACATGTAACTCTAGTTTCATTAGACAGACTTCAACCAACCTCTGTTGAGTAGCCACCCCTGCCATTTCAAGTGCATCATTGTCATCATTGATGCATGTTAATGTAGTGATAACACATTAACATCAGCTCTGTAAAAAAGCATCACATCTTCACTCAGGCCTCTATCAACATCCATATTGATCAACACAAGCCTGAACATCTCATCTTCAGTGCAGTAGTCAACATAATTAACTTGACCTCCCAAGTAGCACACCTTCCCAAGATTCATCAATTTCTCAGAGTGATGCATCATAATGGTGAAATAATCAATATCACCACCTTTATATACATAACAAACACGAATAAGCATAAAATATTAATAGTACCAATATAATATGACATACAATATATTATTGCTAAAGTATACATGGGTGGAGAACACTTTGGATCACCAACAAGCAAAAACAATACAAAAGTGAAAATAATACTAAACTAAAATAACTCACACTTGTGCAAAGTAAACTACATGCAATTCACATACCCATAACAAAAATGTACACTATAATGTAATAAAACAACAACATCGAACAAAAAGACAAAAAAGATAATAGGCTGTCAAAAAACCCGCTCTCGGAATCAACGATCCTTCGGAAATGTCTACGTTTTTGTGGAGAATTTTCCAGCCCATTGTCACAACGTTCCCTTAGGTTAGTAATTTCAACGGAATCTTGTCGAATTATGGGAGAATTTTGGATTTTGAAGCGGGATTGCGAGTTAGGGTTTTGTAACATTGGGGGTGAATTTGGGGAAAATGACAAAATTCACACATTTTCCCTCCTTTATTTAGGTTTCAAGATGAATGTCGTTTTGCCCTTGATTGATGGCGTTAGCTAGTCGACGTGTCACGTTTTTTGGCCAGAATAATAGTCTCGATGCAAAAAATTTGAAAATGCAAAATGTTGGGTTACAACTTACAAGGGTCTTTCCGTTTTTCCCAAATAAAAATATATTGCGGAAAAGGGAACTAGGGTAACGTGTGAAAAGCAGTAAAATCCGGTGGTAAAAGTTGTTACATTACAACTACAACCTGCTCTTGAGTAGTATTATCGAGGTTGGTGGTGGGTGGCGGCTGTTGTCTGAAAATGGGAAAGCACGGCAAAAAGCAAAATCAGAACCACCGTAGTAAAGGGAGACAAACTTCTTACACTCATGATGATGACGAACACTTTGAAAATTTGCCGTCATCTATCCCTCCACCAACCACTTCTCTTTCCGACACCGATCAAGAAGAAGCAGAAGATCAAGAAACGACAACCCACAATAATGACCTGCCTTCAAAATTCTCGCTTTATCAACAATCCGTGCAAGTAAAGCTTAAACCCCTTTTAACCCTTTCTTTTTTAGAGATAAATATAAATATGTGTGTTGGGAGTTTTACTAATACTTATTTTCTTTTTTCTTTTTTTGATACAGTCACCTAAAGGAGACATCAGCTATCTGCAGAAGTTCTTCTTGATGTATGTTGGTGGCAGGGTGCCCCTCCATCTCCAGGAAGATTTCTGTGGCACTGCTCTTTTAAGGTATATATAAATTATTTATATTATATGTTGTGTGCCTAGCTTTTGCCGGTTATTCTTGTCATAATTTGTATCGTGAAGGGCGATTTGGTTTCGTAGTCCCGTGTTAGTTCTGCTTGTTGTTTAAAATGCAATATGGTCCTCTTGCATTTGGCAGCGTAGAATGGCTCCACGGTGATGCCAGACGAACTGCGGTTGGATTGGATTTGGATGTTGAGGCTCTCGACTGGTGCATGGAGAACAATGTGAATAGAGTTGGACCTGATGTTTCCTCCAGGATATCCCTGTTTCATGGAAATGTCTTGCAGCCTTTTGAGTCGAGATTAATCAATTACGATCCGTCTCAGGATGTGCAGAACATCACATTGGAAGATAAGGAATGTGATTTAGCGCCAGGAAGTGCGTCACATGGACCGGTTAAAGACACTAAATCCATGAAAGATACTCAGTTGCCGCCGAGAGATATAGTGTGTGCTTTTAACTATAGTTGCTGCTGTTTGCATAACCGTAAAGAGTTGATACTGTACTTCAAGCATGCCCTCGGAGCTCTGAGTGGCAAAGGCGGAATTTTTGCGATGGATTTATATGGCGGCACTTCTTCAGAGAGTGGGCTAAGGATGCAGCGGAGATTCCCTAATTTCACGGTATCTTGTTTCCCAAGCTTTACTTTATTTAAGTGCTTATATATGCTGAGTATTTTTTTCTGTGTCGTAAGTTACTGCAGTGTTAGTGTTGAATGCCCTTATGTCTACAATATTTTAGATTTAGAAAGAACATTTCACTCACTATGATTTGTCAAACTTCTAACACTGGTTTTATATAGTTTCTCTCGTACCTTACCGCTAGATGTTGATTTTAAACGAATGAAGCGATTGGTTGTCAGGAGATATTGTGGCTGAATCCTAAGTTTGTAGGATATTCTCTTTCCCTTCTGTCTTCTTGTCAAAACAATTCTTAGCTAAGGCTTCGGCTCAGTTTGTTAAGCTTCTGAGAAACTGCACAAGGTAAGTAATATGAACAAGTTGTTGCTCCTGTACAAGGCGTACAAAGTCGAAACTCATAAATAAGGCTGTTTCTTGAGCCAAAAAAGGTGTAGAAGATCATTCAAATGTAGAATTGGTTATTTATCTGTTTTTGTTATAGGCTGATTCCATCGTCTTTTGAGCTTCAGTATTGCCACTGACCTATAGGATTTCTGGTGAAACTGGTCTGCTTAGCCTCTCACTTAGTTATGTTACTCCAAGAAGGCTGTGAATCTTAGAACAGATGTTTTTGTTGTTTTTTATGAATAGCTCATGTTTCTGGTAGGCCCATTATTCAGTATCTTTTGCCATTTCAAGCTCTATAGTTTTAGCATAAGTACCAGGTCAGTTCTTGCTTTGCCAATTTATCTCATATGAATTGAAAAGACGTGGGTCAGGTTAAAGCACATAAAATGTCCATTGCTTGAACGAATCACATATTGGTTTCCTTTGGCCTACTCAATGTACAGTGGATGAATACGTTATGTAAATGTTTTGGAACATGATATGTTCAAAATCACCGCAGCCCACAAGTAAGGATGCCCCCCCTTTAGGTTGGGATGGGTGATTTGCCCAGGTTCAACAAGGCAAGGAAAACTTTTTGTAAATTCTAGTTCTGTTATTTGAGGCCTACTGTAAGATTCCTTTATTATGGGCTTAGGTTAATAGCAAGACCTCTCTAGATCACAATAAAATTTCAATAGAAACTGAGAAAACAGTGGTGCAACAACGCGGTTTATTATTTCTTATCCTGTTTTTACTGGGAAAAGCAGTTACCTCCCCCAAATCTTATGTTTATGCTTCTAATTATGATTTAGAAAGGGGTATTGGTTGGTGAGTTCTTAAGTTTTATTTTCAGGCATAACGAAAGGCAGGAGGACCTTCCAAAAACTTGAATGGTTACCCTTTTCTGATACTGTTGCTTGTTCTTACTGCACTCATACAATAAACTTTCAACATCATTTTTCGTGACGACTCTTTATCATTTTCGGGGCAATTATTATCACGGATTGAGTCGTACTCTTGCCGCCTATACACATTCTTTAACTCAACTTCTGTGATTCTGCTGATGTCATCTCTGAGTTGCAACTTTATTTAACTAGCCCTGGCATCAAATACTTTTCAGTATGTGTGGGAGCAAGCCGAATTTGACATCATCCAGAGGAAAACGAGAATCAGCCTCCACTACAATCTCCATAAGCAGCAGAGAAAGATACGACATGCATTTAGTTACAGCTGGAGACTGTAAGAAAATTGATCTCTTTACTTCATCTTATTCGTGCTCAAAGTTACACGACTAATAACTCCTTTATTTCTGTTGAGCCAGCTGGTCCTTGCCCGAAGTCAAGGACTGTTTAGAAGAGGCCGGATTTAAATCCGTTCACTTTTGGATCCGAAGCATGCCAGATAGTGAAGATATTAGGCAGACAGATGGATTCTCTGCCGGTCGAGATGCAAAGTATGAAGAAGCCACAAGTTTCCAACAGCAGGACTCATGGAATGCTTACGTCGTAGCTGTTGCGTAGTTAATTGCCAGGTCCTTGTTTGGGGTCAAAGAAAAGCGTGCACAATATCATGGTAATGCTGAAATTTCATTTAGTCAAAATTTTAGTAACTTGAGAACTTAACTTAGTCTTGCATGCTCTTGAGGTTCTTTATTTTTTCCTTCCCACTGTAGTTTGAGTAGTATTTTTGATACGCACAAAACCAATGAGATAACTGCCAAATTCTGTGTTTGAATTATTTCGTATGATATCTTCAAAGAGAAAATTAAGATGCTTTGTAAACAAGAATGGGACCACGGACGTGATAGGAGGCGAGATAACTCAAATATTTTTTGGGTTTTTATCCTTATTAGTTTCCTAGTACTCCATTTCGATTTAAAGTAATGATTCATCACCTGAATATCTGGATAGCATATACTAATCCATGAAGCTCCGAACAAGGCAACTATAATGTAACAATGCTATCACTGAAAGTACATGCCCAAGGGGGTCTTATATTTCTTCGTTCATTGTGTGGCATCTCATAATGCAATATTGAGTTTAAATGATCAGACTCTTATGGCACCCTCCAATTGTACTATTTTGAAAGTCACTCTAGGTTCTCGTATATAACTTTGTCTCTGGAATATCCCCTCTCAAAAATACATGCCTAGTGCTGTGGTCCAAAACCTTGCTCTTGCTTTTGGACTCTCGCAGCTCAAAACGTATTACTGCGGCTCTTTGAAGCTTGCTCATTATGCGTTTGCCGTGCACTAAGATGCTTGCGTCTTATGCTTGAAACACCTAATCTTATGTCAAACTTTTGTTTCTCTAGCCGCTGAACTTTTATTTCGAACTTCCGTTTGCAGGATACCCGCATGTAAAAGCGAGCTGTTCTCTGGCATTTTCACCTATCAATTGCGGACTGTCCACCACACTACGTTCGTTTTGGAGATATACGTGCATCTTATGTATGAAAATTACAAAATAATCTGTCCACTTCTCATATCGCACAAATACCTCTCTGTTTTGTTTTCCTAGAATATCGTTGCCCCGCCTTGTATATGTCTATTGTAGATGTAGGCTTGTGCAGAATATACACAAGTAGTCAACACCTAAGCACCGCCTATTCACATTGGACTCCAGGCCAAGAGTTCACATCCGCTTCCGTTGTGTACAATCAGAACACATCTTGGGACTTATACCCCACTTCTTGCATAGTAATTCACTGGTCTGAAGCTTACATCCAGCCTCAGTTTGTATACAAATCGAAGCACTTCAAACTGTCAAATATACATTGTGTACCCGGTAGTACACCAGATCTGGTCCAGAAACGACAAGGGAGAAACACTTGTCAGGTCCACACCAGAGATACCTATCCTATATATGTTGAGAGTAAGACTGTCATACACTAGACTTTAAGCTGTTTGGCTCAAGAAAAAAACCCAGAAGAAATACACATACATTGACTAGTATATCACCTTTCCTGTGAATCTATCAGCACGCCAGAGAAATACACATTTAGGCCTATTGCTATTCCGTTTCAAGTCTTCTGCTATATAAAACTTACCGGACCGCCAACCTTAAACCCACCAAACCAGGCACCCAGACATAAGCACCATCCTGGTTCACCATACCAACCCAGGAATAACACTTCACCAGGACACAAATGCACATTATTTTCAATGCCAATATGAACTTCTTCATAAGTAAAAGAGTTCACCCCAAACACGAACGTACATTATTTTCAATGCCAATATAGAGAAGCTTAATTACCAAAATGATTGGGCAATACACCCCACCTAAAATGAATATTTATCATTTGAGCTCAACCCACCTAAAAGAAGGAATATTGTTTGATCTATAGATACAAGAAGACCAACAGAAACAAGAGAAAAAAACACACCCAAAAAAGAGTTCACCAACAATACCTAGAGCACAAGCAAAAGAGACTAACTTTATAGTTTCAGACAGACATACAAGCAGAATCCAAATTACAGAAAAGAGTTCATATCGCGTCTGTCTGGGATGACAATATAACATGTACACCAGAACATGTCACCAGACCATTCCATCCGTCCTCACAACAGAATTCCCACTTCCCTAGATCCCACAAAATACACAACAAAACATGTAAAACTAATAATTGCAGTCTTTCTTCCCTTGCTCTGCTCTACTCGGCTGTATCATATTCTACGTTTATCTCCTCAAACTTCACTGCCACCAGAAACCTTATGCTTACCTGCACAATCAAAACGAAAAGTTTCCACCCTTAAAAACCATAATGTCGCGTTACTAAAACAGCAAAAGAAAGGATTCAGACCTGCTGTGGGTCGTACACGGCATATTCATTGTACTCAAGATCGCTGTCCTTGTGCTCAGACGGGACTATATGACCGCAAGGCACTTCGATATCATCTTCCCACACAAAATGCTCCGACTCATCTGTTTTCTTTCGACCAAGCCCCTTCACCCCGATTTTCTTCTCTTCAAATGATTGCATCTCCTACACAATATCACACCAACTTTAGTAGCCACTGAAAACGTTACAAGATCCCATAAAGGAATAGAAACTCTGTGTATATACCTCTGATGGACCTGTCACTTCTGTTATCTTGTCACCCAAAGACGCAACAGCCAACACCAGAAACCCCTCGGGCCTGTCGACTGCCGTGAAACCATACCTGGCTGCCTCCGCAGCAGTATCAGAGCACACAATGGCTTTCCCAAACTGAGGAGGAAAAAGGAATCAACTAATACTCATGATGCAAACTTAGAAGAAGACTTACACCAAAATGTTTGGTGTTTAACATCTTTAGTCTCACCATATATCCGGGAACGGGGAGAGGACACACAGCAGGCAGAAATCCCTTCTGCAAGTGTCGCAATATATTTGAAGTCCGAGTCCCTGGTAGGCATTGTTCTCTCAAAATGCTTGCAGAGGTCAAAATAGAGATAAATGTGGAAAGTAAGCCTGGAATACCTACCGCACCAAAGGAGTACTTTGTTTGGAAGTTTCTTGATTTCATCAAGTGAGGGGCAAGCGCTCACTTCGACCGCAAAAATGTCCTCAAGAGACACACCATAGCTCTGGGATACATGCATTTATAGTACGTAAGTCACCAATACACAAAAGCAACAGAAGGATCTTCTATCTTAAAACTCACAATGTCTCCAACTTTGACAGGCTCATATGTTTTCTCAAGATAGTTTGCTATCATCTTGTAATCTTCGGACTCTTTTTCCAGAGGGGTAACTGCACACCCCAGTTTCTTGTACCGATCGAAAAGCGGATCGTCAAGAGTAGAACCTGTCATATCCCCAATGAGATGCGATGCCGTAGTGATGTCTCGGATGGTCTCAAACGCAGCTGCACCCTGCACAACAGTATTCTAGTTAACATCGACAGAGCCCACAAATACACCATACTAAATCCACTTACATGATCAGCAAAATCATTGAAGTCCCGGAAAATGTACGGCCTGGTCGAAGGCATGAGTGTGAACCATCTCTGGCTGAAATCAGACCACACAGCTCTCGCTTTCTGCCCAGTTTCCTTCTGGGATTTCAGCTTATCTACGAACTCTAAAAGAACATCTTCACCTGCATAGCCACCGTTTATCAGAACATGAAATGTAACTCAAAACATGTGGAAATTGACGAGATGAGAAAAGATTTACATCTCTTCAGATGGACAGCAGTAAGCATTCCCACCGGAAGCTCAGGTAGGTCCAAGCCCATCTCCATCAAAGCATACCTGTAATTTGAAGTCTGCTCCTTATCCAGTTCATAAATAATAGAAATTTTCCTTCTACAATCACTGCGCTAAGCACCTGTATATCTCCTGGCTGCATAGAACCTTCATGAAGTTTGCAACCTTTGGCTCGAGCTTGCAGTGCGCGGCTGCAACCCCAAGTTGTCTAAGGCCCAGACCACCATGTCGAACTTCAATTCCATCATCCTGCATCATCCAATCCAACAACAGGGAAGTAAGCGACTAAACGCACACTGTCCAAAAGGAATATTTCTTTTTGTAATCAGCATAACAGGATAAGTGTACCATGTCAATAGGGAAAAACATTTGTTTCTTCTTCTCAGCCTTCTTCTCCCGTTCCCATAGTTCAAAATCATTTCCAGTCAGGCCTTGGAACTGTTTAGAGAACTCTTTAATCGCATTGTCAACATTGTCCCACTCATCCAATCTCTCTTCTCCCCGCGTATCATCTCCAATATCTCCCCTCTTATAGTACATGTAAAGGCGATTCTCAGGTACCGTAATCAGCTGCACAATACAAAGCCTGCTCCAAAAGATTTAACCAGTCAACCATAATAAACAAGAAACAAATATACCAGAGACACAAAAAAGGAAGGCATACTGATTCAGTCCACGGCCACGGTCACTCACGGCAAAGGCACAATTATACAGGATACCATCTTTTTCAAGTATCTGTCCACCTTGTTCCTGTAGCCTAGAGTCCTTGTGAACCCCTCTTTTCCCGAACATCTTAAGCTGCAAAACCGGAATTTCGAGCAGCTAACATCAATACTAGTCCTAGCCTACTCCGTTACAATCATGAGTTATCATACCTCCGCTGTAATTGTCTCGAGAGCTTCTTCACTTGGATCTTGCTTGTTCAGTGGAATGCCTCTCCCAGCTACCACAAGATCACCGACAACTTCATAGGAATCTAAAGGCTGAGCTTCACCCTTCTCAATACTGTCACTTAACCAGGTTTCTCTTACTACTGGTATACCCCTTTCCCTAAACAAAGTCCACCATTAGCCGCATTGCAATCTAAAACAGGGAAAATGAGGTTCATGGACATTCTTACATTGCTTCAGCCAATTTGGATGAGCCGCCACGTTCCCTCTCTGTTGGGGACACAACTAGACAAGTTGCCCCTGCAAGAGTACAAGGTGGTCTAACTCAGCACACATGTACCAAAGGCCAATGTGACAGACATATCAAAAGCTAGTCCAAAAACATCTTACCAATGACCGAGTTGGCAACCTTCCCGCCACCGTGCTTCTCTATCTTCGACTTCCAGTATTGCTAATACATGCAAAACAAATGACAATTAATTATGAGACCACTCATATGTAAGTAAGAAAGTCCAGTGCAGTCATACGTGTGTTCGAGTTAACCGCCCTGAAAGAGCGATCATCATCCCCTTGAAAGGTTTAGGTTTCTCAGTAGACGGAGTCTTCTTAGGCCGCGTTTGGGGTGCTTGGTGTTTTCGCAGCAACTACACCAAACCAAAAGGGTATCAATATGAAGTTAACCACAAAAAAAAATCATGCAAATATATAAAAACTGTGAATTACATCGGCGACAGCAGATTCTTTGATTGAATCTGGCAATTTGAGGGGTTGGTCTCTTCTGGGTGGATCCTTAGTAGAAAAGGTGCAAGTCGACCATTCACTGTATGTCCCAGAGCAGGAGTAGCTCTTATCAGAGACCTCCAAATTCCCGCCGCATATTGGGCAGTGGTCCAATGGCCCGTAAAACATTATATCCTGACTGCAAGAAGGAAGAAAACACACTCAACCGATTAAAAATCAATATTTACATAACAAAGATCTTTATAGCTCTAGACCAGCTTACACACAGAGAACTACTACTGACCATCTTGGAACAACAGCATCATCAGCACCACTAGAATCCTGACCATTGGCCTCAAGAATCTGGCGCATCTGCTCGATCGATAGATGCTCGCTTATATCTTTGCAGAATCTTGTGAACTCGGCCTTTATATCTTCGATTGACTTCCCGTTTTCTTGGCCATTGTCATCGTCAGCTTTAACATTATCTCCCTCAGTCTTGGCCTTCTTAGGGGATTGCTCCCCCTCAGTTGTCTTGGCCTCTGCCTTCTGCTTCCTCGTTAGTACCTTCTCTTCATCACCAGATGAGTGAGCATGTGATCTCGTCTCGTGAACCTTGCATGTGCAGTGACAAAGTTAAGCCGTAGCACACCTAATACCTTGTAGCTTATTATTATTTAGTTCTTATTCGGTGGTACAACACTGTAAGTTCAAAGGCCTAGTCCAACCTAAACAACACCCTGCTTCTTATCTTCATTCAAGTGAAGAAGATACGACTATGTTGGAACATGTCCCCGTTGGAAAAAGACAGCACGATATTCTCGTGCAAGAACAAGAATTAGCTTGGGATTCTCATAGGTTCGTGAGACTCGAGCATTATTATCCAATCTAAACTGTAAACATATTAGGTTGGATTACACGTCAGGGGTTCACGACTCATGAATGACAAGTATCTATTCCTTATTAGAATACATGGTATTGGAAAATCTTGTAAGAGACTTAGCTCAATATTGTGGTTCTCTTCTTGCTATAAGAAGACTCAATTCTCTTTTGCTTTTTATTCATCATCTCAAATTTCATCGCATGCAACCCGTTTTCGCTCATATACATCTCTTGTGACACATAAAAGAAGTGACCTGACTTTTGGCACTACACCACATATATACGCATAGTGATTAGAGGCTATGCATTCACTTTACAATAACGTAGAAGCTCAATGTACATGCAATAAGCATAATATCTTCTCAATTCTTGTTAAAACTATAACTTGCAACTACAACGAACACTCAAACAGAAGCACAGCACTTTTTCTGAGGTTAGTTGGAACAGGAAAAAGAAAGCGACCTTTCATTCAAATTTTAACAAGCAGAAGTTGAGTTAAAACTTTCAAGAAACAGAACAAACCTTCATTTCCAGCAGAATTTCTTCTTCTCTCTTGTCAGCCCAGAATTAACAAAAACTAACTTTATACCACAGCTAAGCAACTAAGCACTCGCAAAATAGAATAAAAGTAGAAAATTGAGAATGTTAAAGTAGACAGATGTTATGTAAGCTCCTGTTTTACACAAGCGGCGCGGTGGTGGAACAGTAGGGGAGAAGCTGACACGTGTGCTGTTTGTTCTTACAAAGCAATTGTGTCGTGTCTTTGTGAGCTTAACAAGTGTAATCTCGTGTTGTGCGCTGTTTGCCACGACTACAAGTTACTATGTTTCACTGCCTTGCTCTCCGACATCTGTTTTGTTTTTTTCCAATGTAATAATGTAATGAAAGGAATACTAGCTAGTAATTATCACCTTTGCATGGATAATAAAAAGGCACACTATTTAATAGCCTTGAAAATGCTTTTGGTGTATAATTGGTATCAACTCGTGGGCTGCAGGTATGGCATATGCATGCAGACATTGGTTCTATTTGCTCTGCCAACAAGCTTGTGAAGTCACCGGTATTACACGAGGGTTATACAGAGGTTTAGTAGTGCGTGACATAAACATACAAAATAGATACTAAATTGCAGTAAAGTACAAAAAACAATGAATCTCTAGTGAAGAAACCTACTAATGTATTACGCATTTTTACGTGCTATAAAATACTTCGGCTTTTACCTATAGCAGATTTTTTCAATTCAAAGTGTACACACTACTAAAAGCTATGGCGTTAAATTTTTTATATGATAGTTATTGCACGCGATTCCGCGTTTTTTTCAATGTTATTATTGTTTAGATGTTATTTATTTCTTTTCTTTCCATTCCATTAATTAAAAGTAATATGATGATATCTACATCATCTTCCATAACTCCTAACAATCCTTCATCATAATTTGAAGGGAAAATTTTGTAATTAATTAGAAGGTTGGACCAAAATCGCTTCCTTAGTAGATGTACCTAGGTAAAACCAATCTCGTTTGAATAAAGAAAGTAATGCTTCTTTTATTTATTAAAATGTAACCATATATACATTTTGTTTAAATTACTGAAAAATCTTCATTATTCGCGTGTAATTTTTTAAGTATGTGTTCGAGCTTTTACATTTCGTTAGTAAATCATCGTTTTTTATTGGCAACAAAAATTTCTCAAAGTACTAATAACACCAGAAAACATAGATACAATGGTCCAAATTACTGATTTTATTTTGTACACGAGTCGTATCCGTAACTAAAATACACTCATATCACGCTTGCCACATATACTAACTACACTTGGCAAAACACATATAATAGTTACACCCTCCTTTGTCATTCCTTACTACTTCACATGCGGCATCACCTTGCACTTTCTCTCCTAACACTTGATCCATATGCATCAATAAGAAACTCTCATAAAAAAGAAGATTACCTTTTCAATCTACGTATGCATTCCTTTACACAAAAAGTATACACACTTATATTCACTCTCTATTACAACTCTCATACCATAACAATAATACTACAACGCAAAATACTTCATCCCCAACATTAAACACGTGACTCTTCTTTATGAAAAAGACTTTTATGAAAAAATTATCCCCACTAATGGGAATGCTTATTCAACTGAATCAAGAAATTTTAAAACATTTACAAAAAAGAAATAAAGATTTATTAGACAAAACGATTATTCAGCCTACCAAATCTCCATGGCATGCTCTGTTTTCCATGTTCAGAAAATTACAGAATTAAAATGTGGTACTCCCAGCCTTGTTATAATTACAAGTCTTTAAAAAAAGTTCTACAATGGACACTCGTGTGCCATAATTTCACTACCTTAAAAAATGCAAATTACTTAACGCTTATACGGACCCTCGGGGGCGTGAAATCAAGTAACAATCGACCCGATAAGCCTAAAACATGCCGAGACAATGTCCAAGCGACACGATTCTCAATATGGCAGCTGAAAACATCGAGTGCCCGGGTCACGTTGAGCGCCTGGGCCACGTCTAACGCTTCGACCACGTCGGTCATCGGATCTCGATCCGATGGGTCGCGGGTGCACCCCTTTTTCTTTCACTCCACTAGTGTGTGTAGCATGCACACCCATGCTTTCTCCATCTTCTATAAATACCCCCTCCCCCACCTCTTAATTTGAGGAGTTGGACACTTGAGGGGTAACTCACTTTGGAGGTTGAAGCTTGGATGCTATGACTTCTCTCTAGAATTCTAGTGAGAGAAAGCACGTCAAACATTCCACGCCAACACTTTTTGACGTCAAGCATTCCACATCAATACTTTTGGACGTCAACCATTCCACGTGAACACGTTTCACACGTCAACTGGAGGCACGCCAACACGTTTGGCATGTCAATTCGTGGCACGTCAACACGTTTGGCAAGTAAACCGTTCCACGTCAATCTGTGGCACGTGAACCGTTCAACGTAAATCCGTGGCACATGAACCATTCAACGTAAATCCGTGGCACGTCAACCATTCCACATCAACAAGTTTGGCTCGTCGACCTGAGGCACGTCAACACTTTTTTGCACGTCAATCGATTCCACGTCAACAGTTTTCACGTCAACAGTTTTCACGTCAACACTTTTGGCACGTCAACAATTCCACGTCAACCAAAACACTTAGAGTATTTTCTCCTCTACTTATCCATATACATTCGAATGTCAACAATTGGACTTAAGTATGAGAAAGTTTTGACCCTAAATTTGACCACTTCGTGGTGCAAATTGCCCGAGGTCCCAATCCTGAGCCTCCGAGGCTAGATGAACTCCAACGCTGTTAAGCTGCCGAAATGGTCTCCGAAGGAGACTAACACCCAACAAGGGTTAATACTACGGCCAACTGGGCCTCGACTATGCGACGTACATCATAAAAGATCATCCAAATCGAGCCTAAGAGCCAAATACAATGCAGACAACTTCTGAGTGAGCGTGACATCTCCAAAGGCTTCTGAGGGTCGTTCGATAAGTCTACAGGGTCTACATACGCTTAAACGCTACCTGGCATGCAAAATATAAGAGACGACCTCGTGCGGGCTTCATGGATAATGAATTATGTCCGACTTAATTCTCTCTCCTTAGAGGATACGTAGGCAACTTGACCCCATGTCAAGTTTAGTTGCAACACCCCGTATCCTCCACTTGTTTTACTTATATATTTAAGTGTTATTGCCTAACCTTGTTCCTTGAAGTGCAAGTTTCCATCGAACCAAAATCTCTTCTCGTAGGCTATAAGGTGCGAGAGAATCTGGTGAGGGAGTAATCTCGAGACTAGCAAAAACACCCCTCGACAGATACGATATACAATCCCTAGTTAAAAAGAATTTATTAAAAAGAATTTATGATGCAAAAATGTTTTTCAAATTTGACATGAAATCTGGATCATGGAAAATACAAATTGATGAGAAGGATAAGTATAAAACGCCCTTTACAGTCTCTTTTGGACAACTCGAATAAAAGGTAATGCCATTAGGTTTGAAAAATGCTCATTTAGACTTTTAAAAGACTATGATTGCTATATTTACACCATATACTAATTTATCTATAGTGTATATTGAAAAGGTTTTTTATTTTAGCCAAAATATTGATCAACATTGGAAACACCTAAATATATTCGTATCTTATCTTATCTTAAAAGTAATAACATATAATGGTTTAGTTGTTTCTGCTAAACAAATAAAATAATTTCAAACAATAATTCATTTCTTAGGACATCAAGTAAATGAAAGGACTATAGTCTGAATCTAGCAGAAATAAATTTTCATTTTAATGAAATTACGGACAAAAACCAATTACAAAGATCTTGTGGGCATTAAATTATTTTAGAATTTTTTATTCTAATTTAAGACAAATGTGTAAATATTTGTTTGATAGATTAATGAAAAATTTACCATTTTGGAATAACCAACATACTAAAATAGCTACGGAAATAAAACATGAATTTAAAACATTACCATGTTTGTCCATTTGTCACCCAAATGCCCTAAATATTGTGCAAACAAATGCTTATAGAACATGTCATGGTGGTAGTCTAAAACAAATATTTAATAATCAAGAGAAAATCATTTGATATCACTCTTGAGCTTGGAGGACACGAGCACAACAAAATTATTCTACAATAAAAAGGAAAATCTTTTTATGGTTCTTTGTATTTCAAAATTCCATGATGACTTATTGAATCAAAAGTTTTTACTAAAAGTAGATTGTAAAGGAAACTATAATTTTTTGGATCGGGACTTGATACTTTTGCTCGAGTGTTGCGGTAATACTGACATGGTGTCATCTTAACACCGTAACCTTCACCCCCGCTTTGTTTGCATGATAATACACAATAGAATGGAAAACTTTGTTTGCATGATAATACACAATAGAATGGAAAGAACACAAGCATATGATTTTTTAGTAAAATATAAAAATATATTCTACCGAGCCTTAGGCGAAATAATCAATATCAAGATAATGATTTTATAAAAGACTGTTCTCACTATTCGCAAGTTCCTAACTTTTGAATTGCTCAAACAAAACAACCAAGTAAGCTTCGATCACTCTCAGTACGTATAACTACTTAACTCTAACAACTTAGACTCACTTTCTCTAGCTCTATCTTGTCTCGTTATCTTCTCTTGATGCACTCCATGCCTTTATATAGATGTATGATTAATGAACTACAAGGCATGTTTTGTACACGGTTTGGAAAGCCTACAAATTTCCTTACACTCCATTGTTTCCATCTTTGGTCTTCAATCTTCATTAAAGAAAAGTTTCTTATTTACTTCTTCAATGTCGACTTCAATTTTGGTTAGAATCTTCACTTGAATCTTCTTTCCATTGTGCATTATTTACGCCCAATTCTTTCCTTCTTCAATTAATCCGTGTTCGACTTATTTTAGGGAAGTGTTAGTATGGAAACTATCATATTAAACTCGAACCTTCACATGATCTTATTGGCCTAGAACATTCACAAATAACTAAAACCGTGGAACTAAGTTAATATGTGAATAAAGGCAAAACAAAAAGATATTCAAAATATTTCAAGATTGTTCATTGTGTTATAGTGTTTAGACTTAGTGTTGCGATAACACTTTACAAGTTCAGTGTTACGACAACACTGGTACAGCACTTACACTCTCAATCTCCCCCATTTTGCCTTTTTCACAAAATCAAAACATGTTCGCAAATAAGCACAATATTCCAAAAGCATAACATAAAAATAATTCTAAAACACTCTTGTCAATACATATTAGTATACTTGGTGTTGGCATAACATTGACTTTTATCATTATTGTCTTAACACTCAGATTAACACATGCACAAAAATATCAGCAAGACAAAAACAACAGTAGTACTAGAATGTCATCAAGGAAATCAAAAGAAGTTAAGTAATTTACATACCCAAACTTAAAAACACAGAGAACACACTTACTGGGTAAAAGCAAAAAACAGAAATTGTTCTAGCAATTCATAAAGCATAGGAATAAGTAGCCATTCTCCCTATTTTTTGTGAGGAAGGCAAACTCACAATGTGTTTCAACATTCAGTCCAATCTCTTGTGGAACTCTTCCTTGTCAGCTATCTCCCTTCTCGTGTTAGAGATGGTTTGATTCAACCATGCGACTTGTTGTTGGACAAAATCAGAAGAAACCACTTGGCCTTACTGAGTGTCAGAAGTTGGTGTTTGTGCAACACTGAACTTCTAGCCATCCTTCTTATTTCTCTTGTTCTTGTTGGTCTCCACACCTTCTTGAGTGTTCTAAGGGAGATCAGTATTCTGGCCATACTGAAGTAGTTGTTGGTCAGATTGACTGTTCCTTAGAATTTGGTCCACCCAACACTCCTCTTGCTCTTAAAACCTTAATTCACCATAATTGTAGATATAAGTGAATGAAGCGGCACAATGCCAGTGTCCCTTTAAGAAGCAACAACAATGATGTTCAGAATTCTCTTCCTCGTGTTCACATGCATTCCATTCTTCAACTTATACACCAATATTGCAGTGTCCCTGTTTATCACTGTATAGTTGGTGAATGGCAGCCAATTAGATGATGCAATGTTGCATATTGCATAGGATAACACTCATGGAAGTGATTCTAGTGGTTGGAATTTTGTCCTCCCAGGCCTAACAAGCCCACTAGTCAAGCTCTTCATCACATCATGCAGATTAAAATCCTTGTCCTCTTCAACATGAGGTGACTCCCACGCTTCATCAATATTAGAGGCCATAAAGTCATAGACTTTCCCTCTCACATAAGCTTTCTAAAATTTGGTAGACTCTGGATTTAGCACAGATTGAGACATGTTCATATAGGATTCCATGATCACCTCTGGGACATAAGTCCTCAAATTTTCCCTTGACCCAAGTAGCCCTCTTGCCTTAAGAAATTCACACACCATATACTCTCTAAAGCTAGCAACCTCTATTTTTCTTTCTTCAAGAATTTGCCTCTTCTGAAACCCTCTTTAATTCTTCTTAACATCCTTAGACAAGTAGTATTAAAACAAGTATTTTTTAGGAAAGTCAAACTTCATATTATCAATATACTCGTCCCCAGCTCAAATGATTCCCTTGGTGTTTTGTTAACACCGACTTTAGATGGTGTTGCCCCAAAACCATGATCAGATTATAGAATATCCTTCTCTAATTCCTCATCTTCAGCCCGAAGATCCTCAAGGATCTCCTCTTGTTCAGCAGCAGTTTTCTTATAAGCCTCAAAGTCTTCATCCTTAGAATCAAACCCATCCTTCTCATTCTCAGAATTTTCACCATCCTTGGAGTCTTTTTCACCAGACTCCTCTTAATTCTCCCCAGAATCATCATCGTCTTCATCCATTTTCTCGCCATCCTCAACCTTTTATCTGATTCAACAGTTTCCTCAATCACTTATTCATGTGACTCATCACTATTTTCCCCCTCAAATATATAACCAGTATTCAGTTTAGGGTCAAGGGCTGGGTCATTTATCTAAGTCTCAGTAACAAGAGCGAAAGTAGCAACAATATTATCCACCTCATCAGGTGCAATAGTTTGGAATTTACTGTTGTCAAAGGTGGGTGTCACAACAACACTTGATGAGTCTCCCTTCTTTGCTTTGACGTTGCAGCGCATGTCTGTCGCCGCTTTGCATTTAAAAGCAGCAAGAGTGGCTAGAGCAAGAAGATTACGTGTGTTTTCTTGCGTTAACGGTGCTCCATCAGTTGTAGTCTTCTGGTTTAGGGCTTCATTGGCAATATCTACAATGGAAGACTTGCGTGCCATGGTGAGTTCAAAGAACTTTCACAAAAAAAGATCAAAGTAAATCTCAAGTGCTAGAGAGAATTAGAGCACAAATTGTAGTTAGTGAATATGGTTTGAAGTAAAAGAGCAATGTGAGTAGTTTCCTAACATACAATGGACATAATTGTGCACAAAGCAACTTTCCACGTGGGGAAACAACATGTATCAGTGTTTCATCAACACGGTACTGGAGGAGTTTTCACAAATAACTTATAAGTCACAATGTTATACTTTGGGTGTTATGGTAACACGTGAATGAATGTCGTCCCAACACTGGTATCTGAGAGAAGTAATTGTGGGTCTGCTGTATGTGGAGGTACATGGCTTATCAAAATCAGTTCAAGTGAGAGCACGAGATAAATCTGAAATGTCATATCTGGAACTAATTAAAAACATATGGCAGGTTAGCACTCACAGATATACCATACATATGACGATCACGAGTTGTCAAAGTAGCCAACAAAACACACACATAGGATAGGAAGCCTTGAATTAAAAAACATAATCCACTTCCAAGCATAGTAAGAAACAAAAGAGTGTGACACCTGCATCCAAGTCACCCAAAGTGTATGTATCAACACTTGAATTAGACTGAAACATACCACATACTGCACTTTAAGCCCAAACCAACATAAACAGAAAGAAAGAAGGAAATGAAAACCTAAATGAGTGCAGATTGTTATAACAACATGGAAACATGATGTTGTCCCAACACTGAGCGATAACACCAGAAATACGTTCACTTTACATGCACAAGATCTTTATTTTTAACATTTTTCTCTTATGAAAACACATCTACAAGTTTTATAAAAGAGATAGTGGTTAATCCACTGAAGCAGGCAACACAAGACCCCACACACACTGTGCATCACTATCACAACAGCAGTACATGCAAGTACATATGCCCCTAGTTGAATAAACACTAAATATATGAATAAGACACAACTGAATATCAATGTAGCGGCGAACTCAATGTACCCCAACTTCTCCTCAAGTAATGCAACACCTGTTTATGAATAAGAAACAACTGAGTAGCATCATAGTAGTGAACTTTATGCACCCAACTTCTCCATAGACAAGTAAATAACCTCATATTTAAAGAGATTTTTAGTTTAAGCTCTTAAAGAAAAGAAGGAAAATCAGATATAGTCTCAAAGTGGCAAATGTTCAACCACACATACCAAACACGTCAAAACATAAATGAAGATACAAAAAGGAAAAACAAAGAAAAATACAACGAAAATCTAATGCAATCTTTCAAGACCACAATCAGTATACGGTGTTAGCCAGTGGTGTCATGTGTCTTGAAAATCCACTATCAAAGTACTAGTTTCCTGCAAGGTTAGAATGAATAGCAGAGAAAACAACATTGCAAACAATTTTGATTTTAGGAGTCCTTAGTTTCTCATACCATGTTCTACCATTCTATCCTACAGCAATGTTACCGAGTGTTGGGGTAACACTGAGATCAGGTGTCACAACACCAGTACCAATACTACCATTTTCAAGTGTCTCATTTTTCTTTTCAAGAGCTTTCTTATATTTTAGACAAAACAGTTTAATGTGTCCAGATTCAAAATTATATTGATAGATGTAAGTGGTTTTCTAAGATTTTTTCAGAAACTTCTTTTCCTTTTTGAAAACCAACTCTGACAAAAGCAGAGGCAGAGGTAGAAAAGGTAGATTGACTACAGAAACCCAAATCATTTTTACATTCATTACCTATACACAATATTTCATCAAGCTTTGTAGTACATGTGTTCCATTTAGAAATGGTTTGTTCTGCCTTTTCTAATTTGTTGTTTACCTTTTCAATTTTAGCCTACTTTCTCGTAGGATATACCTCACATGCATGAAACAACTCTTTCAACCATTCATTCTCAGTCTTTAGGGCTTTCTCATTCTTGATGAGCTTGTGGTTCTCCAATAGTAAGCTATGATAGGTGGCCATCAGTTCTTCAATGATTTCATCTTGAGACATCTCTCTTTCAAAGAAGTATTCTTCATCCAGATCTACAGTACCATGAAAACATTCAAAGTCAAGTTCGTTTAAACAATCAGAACTATCACAAATATTGTATTCATTCCAATTTCCAAAGTAAATTACCTGGACTGGTGTTGCAAACCGGGTGTTGGGAAAACACTGAATTTCGGTGTTTCCTGACCCTCCAGTAATTCATCACCTGTCCATTGAATCTGAGTGATCAGCGCAACAATGTGAATTTCTTCTTCTCGAATTCAGTTTCACCACTTAATCCAGAACATGTCTCATCATCTTCATAATCATGTATACAAATCTAGTTTAGCTTCCCCCCCCCCCCCCCCCATTTTCTCTTTTTCTTTTCTAGGGTGTTAGCACATTCATAAATAAGATGACCCTAACCCTTAGATTCATAACATTAAACTTTCCTATATGTTTAACATTTTAGGGAGAGGGTTTGGTGGTAATATACTTAGCAAGCTTTGTAGAAAATTTCTTTTTTCACAACAGGTAATTTACTATAAGTTTCATTCTTAAATTTATTTTTAAAGTCCAATCTATTAAAATTTTGGTAATGTTATCATAGTGAGCATAAATCTCTTCCTCCTCATCAACTTCTTCAGATTCAGAGTTTTGGGCTTGCAAGGTAATTTATTTATTCTTACTGCATAGAACATGCATATTCATTCAAATTATCTGAGGGTGTTAACATAACATGAAAATCTAATGTCGCCAAATTCCTAGCTTCATGCATAACAATTTTCTTCAGGTCAAATTTAGAAGACAAATTTATAGAAACCTTATAAACTAATTGTTTGTTTGACAAAGAAAAACCTTGTAAAGATTTCTAGCAGTTTTTCGAAGTAACTATCGACAATCTCATTCCCACCATGTGTAAGTTTTAAAAAATTTGCAAAATCTGCCCATGTTTAGATTCTTTTATACTCAAATCATCTTCACAGTGATTTTCCAAGATATCCCAGTCATGTTTAGCAGTAGAACAATTTTGAATGAACTTAAACATGTGTGAATCAACCCAACAAAATATGACATTAAAAGCTCTTTTTATTAAAGGAATAAAGGTTTATCAGCAGCGGACCACGTAGATTCTGGTTTGATAACAACATCATTGTCTACATCCCGAGGTAGCATCAGCAGAGTATCCATCAATCAAAACTCTCTATGCTCACGCGTTGATCGACTTGATGTGTGTCCTTATTCTGATCTTCCTGAATGCATAGTTAGATCCATTCACAACACGGAGCTTATTGTTGTTCGGATTCCCATTTTTCATCTCGTAGTATCAAATTCAAACACCAGTGAAATGGTTGAGTGCCTCTGATACCATTTGAAATTGTTCGAATCGAGACTTGATACTTTTGCTCGAGTGTTACCTTAACACTGTAACCTTAACACCTACTTTGTTTAATTGATAAATAAGCAACGGAATGGAAAGAATATAAGTAGATGATTTTTAAGTTGAATATTTAAATATAATCTACCGAGCCTTAGGAGAAATAATCACTATCAAGATAATGATTTTATAAAAAAAATTGTTCTCACGACTCCCAGTCTCCTCACTTTTGAATTGCTAAAACAAAACAACCAAACAAGCGTCGATCATTCTCAACATGTATAGCTACTTAACTCTAACAATTTAGACTCACTTAACTAAACTTAAAACTTGGTAAAGCATGACAATACTCTTCAACAATACTTACATCTAATCTCTCAGATTATTTAGCTCTAAGTCTTGCTCGCTATCTTCTCTTGATGCACTCCAAGCCTTTATATAGATGTATGATTCTTGATCTTCAATTATATTGTACATGGTTGAGAAGTCTACAAATTTCCTTTCACTCTATTGTTTCCATCTTTGATCTTCGATCTTCATTAAGTGAAAGTTTCCTTATGGTAAGAATACTCACTTGAATCTTCTTTCAATTGTGCATTCTTCAAGTCCAATTCTTTCATTCTTCAATAACTCTGTGCTTGGCTTATTTTAGGAAAGTGCGAGTATGGAAACTATCTAGTTAAACTTGATCCTTCACATGATCTTGTTGACCTAGAATATTCACAAGCAACTAAAATTACGGAGTTAAGTTAATATGCCTATTAAGGCAAAATGAAAAAATTTCCAAAAAATTTCAAGATTGTATAGTGTTATAGTGTTTAGACGCAACACTTACACTTTCACATACAATGCCTAACTCAATTGATGTCCGAACCAACAAGTACTCATCTTGCAGTAACACACAAAGTGCTCGGATATCTGAAAACCTAATCCAGGTAAATGGGTCTTCTATCCTGCAACCTATGAGTCTTACTTAAAGTCTTTTTGTGACAATGATTGAGGAGGATGCAAGGACACAAAGAGTACTATCACACGATATGCTATTTACTTTGGAGAATAACTAATCTCATGGAAAGCCAAGAATCAGACAAATGTAATAAGGTCATCGTGTGAAGCAAACTATAGAGCAATTGCATCTACCACATGTGAATACATTTGGCTCAGTCAATTGCTTCAAGTCTATTTATCAAGCTAACAAGAACCCCTCTCTTATAGACAGACAACAAGAGTGTCTTGTGTATTGCAAACAAATCCTGTACACCATAAGCATACAAAACATCTCCAGATTTATTGTTTATTTGTAAGGGAAAATGTCCAACAAGGTTTCACCAAAATGGTTCGTATCTCCAATCAACACCAAGTAGTTTATATATTAACAATGCCACTATCTTTTTATCCATTCAAGCAAATGATGAATAAGATTGGCCTGCTCAACATTCAGGCCCCTCCTGCGGGGAGTATTAGTTGATAATTAACATCTAAAGTTGTTAACTGTCATTCAATTTTTGAACATTCTTTTAATAGCATATTTTTAAATAGTTGTTTAGCCGTTAGCAAAGAGCTTCTGTTTTTTGATAGTCGCATCATGGTTAATACGTTTAATAGGCTGTTAAACTAATTCTATAAATAACGACCACAATTCATCTTTTTAACTCACTTTTGTAATTCTGATGTGGAGAGGGGATTCTCGAATGATGAGAAGAACCATGATCTCTCTCGATCAACATTTAATTCAACATTCATCACTCTCAAATCATTCGGTTTGATTAAATCGTTTGATTGTTTAATAAAATTGTTCTTCATATTTTTTTTTGACTTTCGTTGTTTTAAATTGCTACACACAATTTAACAAACTTTTCCACTACGATTGTGTCGTCTCGTAAAAGTTGCACTAGTCAAATTGTGGAACCAGATGAATACAACAATTTTAAATTATGGCAATGCAAAGTTGGTTCTTTGAGAAAAAAAATTAAATTAAACTGTAGATACACTTCCTCACAGAAAATAGGAAAAACAATTCATCTTAGTCCTGAAATAAAGTTTACAATCCCAGTTGGCCGCTGTCAAATCAATTGAAGAAGTGAAGAAACTTCTACAAAGTGCAAGTGAAGATGAATGATCGTCATTGTCCATTCATCTTGATGACGATAACGAAGATGGTAGCTTCGGGATATTTTTCTTAGTTCTCCGCAAATGAAAATATTGCAATGTTACTCTTAAACTTCCAAGGTGTAGATTCACATGAAATTGTACATTATTTTAAAGAGTACAAGAAATTCAAAAAGCAAAAAAGAAAATGAAAAAACCAAAAAAATACAACAACGATAAAAGAACAGCCAGTCGACGCAAAAGAAAAGAAAGGTTGGACAAAAAGAAGGAGAGAAAGAGTTGTAAGATAAAAATACAAAAAATAAAAAAATAAAAATCAAAGTGAAAACCAAATACAACAAATAAGTTTTCACTATCTCCACTACCTCCATCATACTTCAACAAATGGGATCCAGATCATCAACCACTAATCAAGTCATCAAATCTTCAATTTCAAATCGAGAATAGTTGAACAAAACCTACCTATATATAAGGGCATTGCAGGAAAAGGTATTGAAAAACAATCACTGAAATTTACTTTATATGTTTTCATCCTGAAGAGTTTGAGAGTTTGTATGAATATTGGACATCTCAGTATTTGGAATTGTTCACAGTGCGAAATTATATCCAAGTTGTACTCCACTACCAAATTCAATAAACCATTCAAGTTACAAAGTTATGAGAGTAAGTTCATGTACTTCCAGCTTTTAATTTGTTCTTTACAAACTCTTTAATATTTTAGATCTTGTTGATCTTGTTGTTTCGTATATTTCATATATATATATATATAAATATATATATATATATATATATATATATATATATATATATATATAACAGTTTATTTACACTTTACCGATATGTTTTTTTAAAATTTTTAAAAGTTGACATTTCACACATTATCAACTAATTGGTTTCAGTAGACTACATCAATCACGAAATTAGTTTTATTCACACATTTTTTATCATCATTTCGTAAAATTGTTCTGTATCCATATTCTCATTTTTACATTATACCTCGAAGAGAAACAATTTTTATTGGAGGACATGCACATTCTTTTATGTTAACAAACGGTTTAATTAGGAAATCGATATTCTTCCCTTTTTTTGTTTATGATTAGCCAACAAAATTTTATTGCACAAGAAGAAACAAGAGTATACCAGAAGTACTCATGTAGAAGGCGAAGAAGTGGTAATGTTGAACATCAGATGGTATCCATACAACATAAAGGAAACTTGCTCCAATCATGAAACAAGAAAGGAAAACTTGGATTCAAGGCTTTGAGCCATTCCCAAAATTCCGCCATGACAATGTCCAGAGCTTTATCAACATCCGCGTGCCTTCCTTATTAGCTCTTTTTGTTCTTATGGGGCTTCCAAGAGTTCTTTAGGATCTTAGGAAACAATACAGTAGTCCACTCTAACTCCCGTACCATGAAGACAGTCTCCTCCTCTCCCAAATGATGGAGCGAGGGCGAACCCCATTGTTGTTCACCACCAAAATCCCCTTGAGCGCGACCTTTTTTCGGACAAGATATTAGTAAGGAGAACGCTTGTTAGGAGTGTGAAATGAAAGCTGAGTGAGGGTGGTAAGGGGGTAAGTATCCCCTTAAAAAAATAAGATTGTTACTTAAAGACAAAATTTTCCATATCACGTAAAATTAAAATTAAATGCTCCGAGTATCTTCCTTTCAGGTAGAGTTCTCAAAATTGGTGAAAATGAGCTTGGTAATCACGATCATGTGCTACTTGACTATTCAACCATCTTCCAAAGATTATAATTGATTACATATTCAAAGAAGAGATGATTAGTACGTAGTCTCATAACTTTGATAAAAGTAGGTTATTACCTTCAAGATTAATCTCACGTTCCAAAAGGTTAACTTTGGAAGACAAGTTGTAAAAAAGCATCCGCCTCATGAATGTAAAGATCTTAGACGACACTTTTGAACCCCATAGTAGCATGAGAACTTATTAATCCAAATGATGGGGGTTCTTCCTTAGAGTAAATAAGATTGTAGGCTGAACTGGTTGTAAAAGTTTCTGACGAGTCACGAGTCTAGGCCCATGAATCAACTTTATATCCGTTGAGAGCAATATTGTTAATTTTTTGCACCAGTTGATCAAATAAGCTATTTCTTTACTCAAAAAAAGATAGTCTCAAATCCCATTTTTAATGGCAACAATTGTCGACCCATTCGTCCATCTCATCGATAAACTTGTCTTTGTCATTGGAGATGCAAAACAATCCACGAAAACGAGTTTTGAGAGGGGTTTCACCAACCAATGGGTCATGCCAAAGTTCACCAATATATACATATTTTTAACGCTTTATTCAAAGAGCTCTTTCCACCAAACATAGAGTTTTAAGTTATTCCAGCATCCAAGACTTCAAGTTAGTTCCCTATTAAGTATAGAATGTTAGCATATTATTATTATATTGTCTTGAGAGTAGTTTAGTCTTTTACTTGTCTTGTATATATATACATTTTCTTGTAAAACCCTAACATTCATACTCTTTGTAAGACTCTTCTTTGTTGTATGACAATGGCTTCCTTGATGAATGTTAACATGGTATTAGAGCCAAATCTTTGACCCAACCGGTAGGAAAATACGACACCACGCCGATCGAACATGAAATTTTGCCGAACTTTTTTTTGGGTTTTTCGTCTTTGTATTGCTACTGGTTTCTGGTAATCCGCTGCACTCTCTGAACTTGTTAGTGTGTTAATTTTGATTTTGATTTGGTGCAATTTTTGTTCGATTTGTTGCCTCAAATCTGTTTTTGGGTTAGTCTTGCTTTGTGTATTGCTGGAAATTCTCGATTTCTCTTATCATGCCGGGAGGGGATGATTCGTTGCAGTCGATTAGTGTTCGTTTCGATGGGAAAAACTATGGGTATTAGAGTTATGTTATGAAAAACTTTCTAAAAGGGAAGAAGACGTGGAATTATATTTCTGGTGTTTGGGTTGCTCCTAGGGCATATGATGATAATTTTGTTGAGTTATTGGATGTGTGGGATACCAATAATTCTAAAATTATTACTTGGATTAACAATTCTGTTGAGCATAAGATTGGTGTTCAGTTAGCTAAGTTTGATACTGCGAAAGAAGTCTGGGACCATTTGGGGAGGTTGTATGTGAGGTCCAACTTTGCTGTTCAATATCAACTTGAAGGAGAAATTCGTGCTCTTACACAGGGCGATCGAAGTATTCAAGAGTTTTATTCTGAGATGACAAACTTTTGGGATCAGTTGGCTATGACAAAATGCGTTGAACTGAAAGCATTCGGTTTGTATATTGAAAGGAGGGAACAACAATGTTTGGTTCAACTGTTGTACAATCTCCGCTCTGAGTATGAAGGCATCCGTGGATCAATTCTGCACCGTACTCCTTTGCCTTCAGTTGATTCAGTTGTGCATGAATTGTTGGCTGAAGAAACCCGCCTCAAGACTCAAATTGAGAAGTCTACTCCTGTTGGTTCTGTTTTGGTTACTCAACCTAATCATATAAGATCTAAACAAAAGAGTTATGATAAGGATGAGTGTCGATATTGCCATGAAAAAGGGCCATTGGAAGAATCAGTATCCTTTATTGCACCAGAAAGGCAAACCACAACAGGAATATGGAAAGAGGCCAAGTGACAAACCTTCATATTCACAGAATCTTCGTTTTGGAGGGAAACCTAATACAACTGTTGTCATGCCTACATTGGATCCAGCTTCTGGAGAGTCATCTTTGTCAGACAATGCATCTTTGGTTAATCTATTGCAGAACCTTCTTCAAGCAAACAAAAACCAGTCTCCACCATATGCTATGTCTGCTCCATCCACATCAGGTAGAAACTCGTCCTTATGGGTGTTGGATTCTGGAGCATCTCATCACATATCTCCTGATCGCAACTCATTTGTATCTATGTCCAATGTGTTACCATCTACATATGTTATGACTGTTGATAGCACTCCTATGCCAGTATTAGGTGTTGGTACAATTCAAACAGAAAATCTCTCACTACCTGATGTTTATTGTATTCCTAAATTGGCTATGAATCTTATTTCTGTTGGTCAATTGTGTGATCGTGGTCTTGATGTTCACTTTTCCTCTACTTTTTGTCATGTGCAGGATCCGAAATCAAAGACAATACTTGGGACTGAAAGTAGAGAGGGGGGACTTTATATTTTGGATGGCATGAAGGTTGATGGTCAGTTTGCAGCTACGAGTATTGATCTATCTACATTTCATTTGAATTCTTCTTCTTCGAAGTTTTATATATGGCACTCTAGACTAGGTCATGTATCTGGATCTTGTCTGAGGTTTTTATGTAATAGTGGTATTTTGGGAGACTTGCCGTCTCAGGATATTTCTGATTGTAGTGGATGTAAAATTGGGAAGTTTTCTACAAAACCATTTAATCACAGTACATCCACTTCTTTTGCACCATTTGGTTTGATTCATTCTGATGTTTGGGGACCTGCCCCTGTTCCTACAAAGGGGGGGTCACGATATTATGTTTCTTTCATTGATGACTATACTCGTTATTGTTGGGTTTACTTAATGAAAAATCGCTCTGAATTCCTTGACGTTTATGCTCACTTTGCTGCATATGTGAAAACTCAACATTCTAAAGTCATAAAATGTTTTAGATATGATTTGGGTGGGGAATATACGAGTAAGGCACTCTCTGACATTCTTCTTAGTGATGGTATTGTGCACCAATCCTTTTGTACAGACACACCTCAGCAAAATGGTGTGGCTGAAAGAAAACATAGGCATATTGTTGAAACGGCACGTTCTATGTTTTTGTCTACTAGTGTACCTAGTGAGTATTGGGGAGAAGCAGTTCTCACTGCTGTTTATATCATAAATAGAGTTCCAACTCCTAAGAATGCAGGTCTCTCTCCATATGCTAAGTTATTTGGTCAAACTCCTGATTATTCTCATTTGCGGGTTTTTGGGTCCACATGTTTTGTTCTTCGTCCACATGTTGAGCGAACTAAGTTGTCTTCACGGGTTGCAATATGTGTTTTTTTGGGATATGGAAATGGTCAGAAGGGTTATCGGTGTTATGATCCAGTTGCTAGAAAATGTTATGTTTCTCCTCATGTTCACTTTATTGAGCATATTCCATATTTTTCCATTCCCAGAAGCTCCCATAATGTGACACGGTCTGATATTATTCATATTGACCCATTTACTCTTGATGGTTCTGATATTGGAACTAATGATCCAACTGGTGAGAATATTGGTATTGGTGATGTTGTTGGGGATGACAATATTGGTGTTGGTGATGGAGATGACTTGGGTGCTGCTGAAGAGTTACCCCCTCATGTCCCTTCTCTTACGATTTTGGATCCAGCTCAGGAGCGGTATCCGAGGCGTACTCGTAAGTCTACTCAACTGCCTGATTTCATTTACTCTTGTTATTCTCAGCCTTTTGTTTCCTTTTTGGCATCTGTTTGGCCTCTTTGTGAGCCTACCTCTTATTCTGAGGCGACACAAGATATTATTTGGCAATAGGCTATGGCTGAGGAACTATCAGCTTTGAGCAAAAATCACACTTGGGACTTGGTTCCTCTTCCAGTAGGGAAAAAGTCAATTGGTTCTCGATGGGTTTATAAAATTAAAATCAAAGCTGATGGTTCAGTTGAGCGATATAAGGCTCGTCTAGTGGCAAAAGGATTTGCTCAACAGTATGGCATGGACTATGAGGAGACCTTTGCTTCTGTTACTAAGATGACATCTGTCAGAGTTGTTATTGCAGTTGCATCAGTACGACAATGGTATATTTCACAGATGGATGTGAAAAATGCATTCTTGAATGGTGATTTACATGAGGAAGTGTACATGACACCTCCTCCGGGTGTTCCTCATGACAAAGGGCAGGTGTGTAGACTTAAGAAAGCATTGTATGGGCTTAAGCAAGCTCCAAGAGCTTGGTTTGAGAAGTTTTCTACAGCTATTTGTTCTCTTGGCTTTTCCTCTAGTCCTAATGATTCAGCCTTATTTGTTAAAGACAGTTCTGCTGGTCGCATAATGCTTTTATTGTATGTTGATGATATGATTATTACAGGTGACGATGTTGATGGTATCAAGGTGTTGAAACACACCTTATCTCGTTTGTTTGATATGAAGGATTTGGGTCCTCTTCGTTATTTTTTAGGTATTGAAGCCGCCTCATCTCCAAAGGGCTATCTTTTGTCTTAGTCGAAGTATACTTCAGATATTTTAGAGCGAGCTCGTCTTACAGACACTCGTGTTGCTGCTACTCCTTTAGAGGTAAATGTTCGTTATACTCCTACTGGTGGCACACTTCTTCCGGATCCCACTTTGTACAGGTCTATTGTTGGTAGTTTGGTATACTTGACTATTACCCGACCAGATATTGCTTATGCGGTCCATGTTGTTAGCCAGTTTGTTGCTGCACCTACCTGTGATCATTGGGTTGCTGTTACTCGCATTCTTCGTTATCTTCGTGGCACTATTTATCAGAGTCTATTGTTTCCTTCGAGTTCTTCTTTAGAACTTCGAGCATATACGGATGCAGACTGGGCTAGTGATCCATCCGATCGAAAATATACCACTGGATACTGTATTTTTCTAGGTGATTCTCTCATCTCTTGGAAAAGCAAGAAACAAGATGTTGTTTCTTGCTCTTCTACCGAGGCAGAGTATCGTGCCATGGCTTCCACCACAACTGAACTTGTTTGGTTACGACGGTTGTTAGGTGATATGGGGGTGTTGTTGTCATCCCCCCACACCCATGTATTGTGATAACAAAAGTGCTGTTCAGATTGCTCATAACTCTGTTTTTCATGAGCGTACCAAACATATTGAGATCGATTGTCATGTCACTCGACATCATTTCCAGCATGGTGTTATTTCTGTACTGTTCATCTCGTCTTCGATGCAGTTGGCTGACTTCTTTACGAAGGCACATACGATTCAGTGACACAACTTCTTTGTTGGCAAACTCTCGTTCCTTATTGCAGCACCTTCTCGAGTTTGAGGGGGGGGGGGTGTTAGCATATTATTATTATATTGTCTTGATGGTAGTTTAGTCTTTTACTTGTCTTGTATATATATACATTTTCTTGTAAAACCCTAACATTCATACTCTTTGTAAGACTCTTCTTTGTTGTATGACAATGGCTTCCTTGATGAATGTTAACATAGAAAGGTCTAAATATTCTAATACCAGACTAGAGATTTTTCTTTCTCAACGAAGTTATAATAATTAATATGTTGCTACTTTTGATCGTGGTGGCCGGGCCGGGAACTTAGACCAACATTTCTCACAATCATTCCAACTTTATGAGTAAATAACCAATTCATGATCTCATGAGCGAAAAAAGAAAAAGAAAGCTCAATACAACACGCCATGATTTTCGGTTTCGATTGCTACTGAGTTTCATTTGTTGACTATAATATATTGTAGCGTGCCCGATATTTTTGGTCTGTACTGTACTTGGCTGCAACAGACTATCATAATATAATTGTTAAAAGTTAGAAATTTCTTCCAACTTTTTTTTACATGAGTTTTCTAAGAAACTAATCTCATACATAAGCTTAATTATTACCTCATAAATATTGCTAGGTAGTCAAGGGATCAGTTAGGTAAATTAAAGAAGACTACAAACAGACACTGCCCATAACCGCAGTAAATAATATCAATCAAACCAAAAAAAAGAAAAGGTGGCAAAATAAATCATACTACAGTACGATTACAAGAGTAACAAATGAAGCTGACAAATTTTCTTCCATCTTACTAGGCCTCATAGTACGCTGCACCTTCATGATCTCAAAGCCTCAAGAACAAGAAGAAAATTCATCGGCTTCATTACTACCCCCAATATACACTCTTTAATCTCTTATCCAAAAAAAAAAAAAAAAAACACTCTTTATTCCAAAGTACCACATAATAATACTGATAAGAAAACCATAAAGTCATTAATTAATAATTAACTCACCACTTAACTAATGATCCGCAGCAAAACCACTTCCCTACAAATCAGAGAACGTTTTGTCACCGAGCACTCGCAGGGCGAGATCACTTTCATTAATTAACACTCGTCGTCCTCTGAGCATGCAGTGATGCATTCTCTTTCGGTGTCATTAATAAATCCTTCTTGATCAATACAAGGGTGCGGAGAATGACCATTGCCAAACGACCTAACGTGGTCCTTGAGCGACCTCTTGTGCTTGAAGTCCGATCCGCACGTGCAATACCAAAGCTTGCCACAATTCTTCTCGTGCGTCCTCCAATCCCCTTTGACCGCGAACGATTTTCCACACGACTTGCGGCACAAAAAGAGCTTCGCGCCGTGCTTGCGCTTGTAGTGTGTCTGGAGGGTGCGGAAGTCCTTGAGGGGTTTGGCTCGTGGATGGTTGATGTTGTTCTTACAGCCGTGAGCGCAGCAGTAGCACGGCAGCCTCAGCATTGCTGCTGGTTGGCTGCCCCTTAGGGATTCGGGGCCTTTTCGGAACTCTGACCCGTGACCCCACATGTGCATCTGAACGTTGGCATCATGTAAATATATCGCCAGCAAATTCAGGGTGTGCGAATGCTAAGTATATTAGGAATAAGATCTTAATATATAGTTACTGTATCTTAATTTTGGTAAATTAGAGTTTGAGGTCGTTTCAAGATATGAATTTGGTTTTTTATCCTCAAGTCAATATGCTACGAAACGATTAGCCAAATAGTGACAGTTAAGGTTTTATTAATATCAAGGAATTCTTAGAAGGGTGATCGATTTAAATCATTAAACATATCAAGATATCATGTACTCAAATTAGCTTTTATAACCTGTTGAGCTATATTAATGATTAATGCTAGCGACTCTTAGATTAATGTCATGTCTGATAACTGATCGTACTAGTATAACTTCTTTCTCTAAATATACATTTTCGCGTGCATTAAAATCTCACCAGACATTATCACATACCCTCAATTTTAGGTCTGCAATTGAATTAGCACATAAAGATAAGATTTGGACCACGTAATAAAATTTATCGATGCTTAATGTATTATATCACACCAAGTATTATATAGCTTCAAAATGAACCAGGGGACCATAAAAAGATGTGTTGAGTAATCCTTCCGAATAAAACTTAAAATACTTCTATAAACAAACAGAATTGAATTTGGCTTCGGCAGAATTATACTGCTTTTCTTTATATCTTGTATCGACGCGTTTCTATTTAAAGGATATATCCATGATGATTGTTGAGATCAAGTGACTTGTCTAATTAAAGTCGTTTGATTTGATTTCGCTTTACTTTTGGCAAGCTCTGAGGAGCAAAAAGGAAAAAGAAACAACACATAGCAGCTTATCATAATTCTCATCTTGTGAAAGGAAATGATTATTTTTGCGGAAGAATTTGCATTAGCAGCTTTATGATAGAAGTTCCATGTAAAAGATATACACTAACCTGCATGTTGTTGTACCTATTGAAGGACTTGTTGCATATGTCACAAGAAAATTGCATAGGGCCAATTAGAATTTGAGCTGGCGTTGGGATCCAGAATCTCTTCTGATCAATACTGAAGTTGGTACTCTTCTTTACATATTCTTCTTCTTCATTGATATTGCACCGCTTTCGCTCATCATTTTCCAACTCTCCTATATCCGGTAGACCTATGCTCAAAGCCACAGTCACATTCTCAACTTTCTCTTTTTCTCCATCATCGTCGTCTTCTTCTTTCACTTCATTTCTCTCCGTCAACCTGCTAAGAAGTGGTAAGCATTGGATGGTTTCGTAAAAGTATTCGTCGTTGTTTTGGGGTTGTTGGTAGTAAAGAGGGAGTCTCAAGAAACTACTCATGGCTTTTTGAGTAAATGATGGAGAGGAATGTGGCTTGATCCATTCAATGGAATATGGATCTTGATGGTAATAATTATATACTTGTATCTTTCACTATTTCAAGTAGTCTTTCTTTCAACTCTGTGGTAAGAAGGGATATCATTAAAGTTGGACTTTGTATGGGAAAGGCTTGAGCCGGATTGATTTTGTGTTTGGTTTGTCTTTATGGAAAACTTTTTGATGTGTCTCAGTTTTTCCACCCTTTAATTAGCATTTACTTAGAGAATTTAGGGAAAGAGATTGGTAGTGGTGGGGGTAGTTAATTGACAATGGCCTTCAGTTTGTTTGTTTTTTAACTGGGGGAAGAGGATCCTAGAATAAAACTCCGCTTTTTTTCTTCTTCTTTCTAATTCAAACTATATAAGAGTAAGGGAAAAAAGCACCAAATACTCCAAATTTAGTGACATTTGCAGCAAATCTCCATAACTTTGGTGGATTGACACCAACGTTTGCAATTTTATGCAAAGTGCGCCTTTATTCACATTTTTGCCGTGAGATTTGCAGATGCGTCAGCATTTTTTACCGTTAGATTGGTCAAACGGGACAGTTCGCACAAAATTGCTAAGGTTGGTGGATTGACCGCCAAAGACCAAAATTGCAAAGGTTGTTAGTAGATGTGTGACTAATGTTCTTTTTGTCATATCATTACAACTCATGCATCTGACTTTGCAAAGCTAAAACTACCGGAAAAAGCTCGATGAAAGTTATTTATTTATTTAGTTATGGAGAAAATTAAACCATGAAGTATCATTCTTTTGCAGTTTACTTGTATAACTTTATTTAGTTTGCAATGTATCCTTCTTTTTTATAAGATTTTTGCAGTGTATCCTAACATATGAAAAATATGCAAACTCTCCCATGAACACGATATAACAGTCGAAAATAATGACACGTCTACAAATTGTACCGTAAAAATATGCATTAAATGAGACTTCACACATTTTTGTAAATGTTGGGCATAAGTTGCAAAAATCAAAGTGGCGTGGGGTGTTTTTGCTAGTATCAAGATTACCTCCCTGCCAGACTCTCTTGCCCCTTATAGGCAATATAAGAATAGCATTTGGTTCGATGAAAATCTGCATTAAAGACAGTAAGGTTAGAACTAAACAGTTATATAAACAAGTAACCTATGCTAGGGAAGGATACAAGTGTTGCTTTCGTGCGACTGGGCTTGACGCGGAGTCAAGCTGCCTACATATCTCTTTGAGAAGAAAGAATCAAGTCGGACGTAGTTCATTATTAACTTGTGTCCGCGGAGGGTCATAGTTGTTGTAATGCTAGCTTAGGAGCTGTATGCATTGTATTGGCTCTAAGGTTCGATTTGGGCTATCTCTCAAGATGTTTGTCTCATAGTCGACGTCCGGGTGGTCGTAGTTATTGACCCTTGTTGGGTATATCACAATTGGAGATTACTTGAACAGCCTAAAGGCGCATTTCATTGAGCCCCAGAGGCTCGGTATCGAACCTCGGGCGATTTGCAACACGAAGTGGCAGATTCTGGGTTAAAGTTCTCGTACTTACCATTTTCCCTCGAGGGATGCATTACCATTTTCACAGGTTATCTAGCTACGGGGCTTAGATTCCCCGTAGTCCCTGAGGTTCAGGACATCATTGTGAGGATTCGTTTAAACCCTGCTCAGTTTACCCCTAATGGATACGCAACCATCGTAGGTTTTGTAGTGGCGATGAAGGCCAAGGGTTTGCGTTGTAATATGGATAACTGTTGGTTTTGGTTTTGTATGAACTTCAACCAAAAGGGTGGCGCCAGTTAAGGCTTTTATTACTTGTCGGCTAGGACAAACTTTGCATACCTAGATGGTGCAAGAGACAACTATGGTCGAGATTGGAATACAAGTTCCTCTACGTCAAAGAGAGTACTTACGGAGGGTTTGATTGCTCAAGTCGGGATTGGACCAACATTGATGATTGTCCAGAGAGGCCTAATGACGGAGAGGGTAGGAAGGAAAGGTTGGCGGCGCCTCAGGCCGATCCATTATATTATCCGAGTGGATCCTTCCACAGAGATGAGGAGATGGACTGTAGTGGATCCTTCCACAGTGATTACTATTGATGATGATGCATTAGAGCCAGTGGAGATATGGGGATTACCACCTAGACTAAGGCTGAGCCAAAGAGTGGAGCTAGTGCTCCTGGTGAGCGGGATAGAGGCGACAGAGGTGGAGGATCTTCTCGTGGTATTATTGAGTATGCTACCCGCATTCCTTACGATCACAGATCCAAGAAATTGGCCTAGGATGCTGCTGCCCGTGCTAAGGTGAATAAGAAGGCTAAAGAAACTGCCAATGAGAGGTCGAAGGGACCCGAAAAGCATAAACTGGTTGCTATTGAGCCTTCAGAGGTTCTCAATGTGACCGAGCTGCGTATTTGCAGAAGCTGTTGGAAAACCCAAGATCACCTTGCTAGAGATCCCAATGACCATCCGGATAGCGTGGTGCATGTGAGTATGAAGTTGGGGTCTAGGAAAGACCTGATAGATTCATATGCTTTGGGGTTAGTAGGTAGCATCAAACCGTTGGTAAACGATGATGAAGTCATTCAACAAGTTTATGGGAGAGATGGGCTTAGATGATTCGTATACCATAGCCAGACACTGGTATGTGAATATATCTTGCCACTTTGATTTATGATATCTTATTTGGTGAACATATTCTTAATTGTTCCTGTTTGAGCCTTTTTAGTCTATGTTATGTTCACGCATACGTATCAATTGGCATGATAGACTCATTTCGAAGCAAGAGGCCCATGATAAGTTTATGGAGACGGAGCAGGCTGCCGCAAGATGAGCAAATCAGAATATTACGGATTACGAGAAGAAGATCAAGGCTACTGGGGAGCGCTTGATTGAGAAGGAAACTAAGTCTCTCAAGTTAAATGAGATTTTAGCGGCGACAAACAAAAATAAGTTTACCTTGGAAGAAGAGATAATAAGTGCTCATTCCATTATAGGGTCCAGACGTATAGCTCTGGAGGAGCGTGATGCTACTATCAAAAGATAGAGCGTGAGCTAGAGGCAACTAAGAATGCACAAGCCAAAGCATTTCGAGAAGGACAGTCTCCGGTAAGATTTTCCCTTTAAGAGAACTCTTAATACACTTATTATCCTTTACTATTGTTATCTCTTATAAAGATATTGACTTGTGTTCGGCTTTTATGTGTATAATAGCCTTTGGATGGTGACTGAAAGGTCGAAGTGGTTGGCGAGTTCCTGGCATCTGAGACCTTGAAGCATATTGCATGTACACGTGGTGTTATTAATAATGACAATGAATACAAGGAATGTGTGAGTGATATCGTATATTATGAAGAGATGGCCTTGACTTTCGACCTAACCAGATACTTTTTTGGATGCCGATTGTTGGACGAGGATTATATGGCACCCAATCCTGAGGATGAGGCTAACGATGATCCTGTCGTGGAGGGTATATATGATTTTAGCAGCCTGAGGGGTAAACGCAACCTTTGGCTTTGTGACATTGATCCGAATGCTCAAGATAAGGTGCTAGAGGATGCTGCTGTGAAGTAGATCATACATGCAGGTACTGAGGATGTAGTGACTCCACACGAGGGATATTTCACAACTAGTATTGCTTTTGAGCTGTCGGAGCGCACAGAGCTTGCCATGGCTCATACTAACGCGCTCACCATTGTACTTGGTACACCAGATGTACTTTTTGCATGAATGAATCGTTGTGCCACACGTGCTATGATTATGCTTGTTGATGTCTCGCCGAATTCACATTCTATCTGAATGAACTCATGTGAATTACGGATTTCCAGCAAGTTGGTTGCAAACGGACCTCGTGTTGTGGACAATTTTAATGGCATTGTGGATACTCCTACATCCCTGAGGGAGGCAAAGGTGTCGTTTGGAGCTGCTGGTCGAGGGACCACTTCCAGCATGGCCGAGAAGGTTGTGACTGAGCCTGCAGTTTCAACATTTGCTCGGGTCCACCTGTTCAGCCATGTTGGCTTTGTGTTGGCATATGTGTCGTATTATTCGTACTTTTCCTATACTAGTACTTTCTGAATTTTGGGTGTTGGTACACTATATTGATCATTTGTTGTTAAAAGAGATGTTTGCTTAGTTGACCGAATTTTAATCCTGGTAACTTGTCGTAGCATTGGCATGTTTGGCCGTAGCCTATGCACATAGCATATTTGAGGAAACATGATTCCTCATTTTCATTGATGAGTTGCACTCAATAAGTTAGTATGCCTTTTGAATAGGCATAGGGGCTATGAATCCTTTATGAGATGCTATCTCGCCAAGAGCATGGAATCGATGAGTACTGAGCCCGATCTAGATTTGTGACATCGAGTAGGCGTGCTAGGCATAGGAGTTGTAATGCACGACATAAAGATGAGAATTGAGCTTAATCTAGTATATGACACCGTGTGGGCGTGTTAGGCATATGAGTCGTGATGCGTGACATCCTTCTGGAATACGAGCTTTAGATGAGAACTAAGCTCGACCTAATAAATGGCACCATGTAGGCGTGTTAGGCATAAAGTTGGGATGCGCAACATTCTTTTAGAATGCGGGCTTTAGATGAGAACTGAGCTCGATCTAGTAAATGACACCATGCAGGTGTGTTTTGTGAGATTTGATCTCTTTAAGGCATAGAGCCCGTAAGTAACTCGTGGTGTGTCATTTATGGCGATGTGGGTGTCTTCCTGAGTTGTTGTATTTACTCCTTAGCTCCTTCCAGCCATAAGCAGTTCTCTTAGGTTTTACGCAACTTGTGCTACTTCTTCATTTTAGCGTGGCTTTACGCAATCTCGAGTATAACCTATTTCAAGGATGTTACATACTCGGATGCAACCATGACTCTTGTTAATATATGACTTAACGTATCAAGGGCAACCAATTCATACATTGGTTTTATGCCTTATGGCCACCAAGTCTTGCATGGCTTTACGCATCTAAGACAACCAAATCTTCTATGGATTTACGCTTTAAGCAACCAGATCATACATGGTTTTATGTCTTAAAGGCTACAAAGTCTTGCATGTCTTTACGCATGTAAGCAACCAAATCATACAAGGTTTACGCTGTAAAGGCTACCAAGTCTTGCATGGCTTTACACATGTAAGGCAACCAAATCTTTTATGGATTAACGCATTTAAGCAACCATATCTCGTGTTGTTGAAGTGTTGCCATCCAATGAACCCACATCCATGTATGACATGTCACCAACGAGAAATAGTGCTAGGTTATTAACCCGAGTGTAAATAAGTTTTGCTGCAAAGGTTTTTACACCTATTCGCTGTATAAGTGCAAATTGCAACAAAAGCTTTCACTCTTGCGCAGTATTTTGCGTTTCTTGCTTCAATATATGAAGTCTTAGTGGTAGGATGGTAGCCCAGATATGTGGTTCGATTCTTTCCCTATTTCCTTGAAAAACAACTTGGGTGTTCATATCAAGTTGAATGTAGAGGTGACCCGACTACGGGGTGCTACTCCTTTCTTTTTTCCATAAAAACGGCTTGGGCGTTTGCATCAAGTTGAATGTAGAGGTGACCCCACTACGAGGTTCTACTCCTTCCTTTTTCCTTGGAAAACAAAATTTGGGCTCTTGGGCCACGTTTTGCTACTCTTTCTTATCTTGAGACCTGTTCATAGCAAAGACAAGCAGGAAAAGGTGTTTATTTTTTTAGACAACACTTGGCTTTTGACCAAGTTGCCTACGTATCCCAAGTAAACTCGAGAATCAAGTCTCTGTAGTCTGCATCCAATTGTTTAGGCATAGAATTTTGGAAGGTTTTGGACATTCCAAGGATGTGCTAGATCGCGTTCGTGCATTTTCTATAGATAATAATAGCCTATAGAGCTAGCTCGGGTGACCTTGTATAGCTCTTTGCAATGTGGTTGGAGTTTGCCAACGCGCTTATGAGTCTCAATTTTTCTGAGAACTAAGTCCCCCACTTGGAACTGTCTAAAATTGACCCTTTTGTCATAAGTCTTAGCCATCATTGTCTTGTAGGCTTGATTACGCTCGTATGCCTCGTCACGAGTAGAGCTAATGAATTCCAAGTCTCGAAGCGCATTCTTGCAGCTTCTTCTTGGTATGACTGCTTCTGAGCCGTAAACCAATTATAACAGTAGGCTCCCATATTTCCCAGGAAAGGCTTCCACCCAAGATTCCTTGAGTTCGTGCATTTTCTTTTCAAAGTATTCCACAAGGGTCTTGTTTGTATTTTCTACTTGACCGTTCACTTGTAGATGATAGACTACCGTGAAGTGTTGAGTGATACTCAAATATTTGCACCATGCTTGGACATTTTATCCCGGTAATTGTGTGCCATTGTCTGATATGAGTACTCGCGATATTTTGAAACGACATATGATCTGTTGCCAAATAAATTCAATAATGTTACAATCCGTGATGGGGAACAATACTTGAACTTCAGCCCAATTAGTGAAGTACTCGACTGCAATAACTAGAAATCTCTTTCGTTCTTTTGCGGGTTGGAAGGGTCCGACTATGTCGACATTGATCAAATGGGCATGATGCTTGCATTGGAGTGAGAGGTTGTGTAGGAACATGTGTAAGATGGGCGAAGAGTTGACAACTTTTGCATCTTCTCACAAGATTCATTGCATCTTTAGATAGGTTGGCCAATAGTACCCTTGGCGTAACACCTTTTTAGCCAAGGAGTGCCCTCCAAAATGATTTTTGCAAGCTCCACTGTGTATTTAATTTAGCACAATTTCTGCTTGTTGAGGTGATTGACACCGTAGTAATGGCCCTTCAAAGGATATTCTGTAAAGCTCATCATTGAAGATGGTGAAACGATGTACATTGTATCTTAGTCTTCGCGCCGCAACAGAGTTGCATGGAAGATTTCTCTCTTTGAGGTACTTGTAGATATCATCCTTCCAAGAAGGTTCTGATATGATCGGCATGGCCTGTTCAACTCTTTTGAGAGTTCTTAGATTATCGAGTCTTTCATAAGGCGGATTCGTCTGCCGCTAGTAAGACGATTATTCTTTCAATGATTATTATGTTGAAGTGGAAAAATTAGAAAGTGCATCGGCCTTGATGTACTCATTTCTTGGACCTAACACAACAAAAAAATAGTAAAAGATTTCACAATATCTTTCAGCTTGTTCAAGTAGAGGATCATGGTGTCCTCTTTGGCCTCGTATGAGCCGTTGAAGTGATTTGCCACAAGTAGCGAATCTCTGAAGACTGCAAGGTGTTTGACTCCTAATGAGCTTGCTATTGAGGTATCGACAAGGATAGCTTTGTATTCTGCCTCATTGTTAGTTACGACAAAATTTAGATTGATTGCTTATTCGAATTCTCTGGCGCCGGGAGATCTTAGGTACACACCTACTCCTCCGCCTTTGTTTGTAGCTGAGCCAACAACAATTAATGTCCATGGAGCTTCTTCTGTTTCGATGGTAGCAACTTGTGCTTCCTGAACTGACGCCCTTCTAAGGGTTTCTGTGACGACATTGGCTAGGACTTGTGCTTTGATAGATGTTCTGGGGCGGTACTCAATACTGTACTCGCCAAGCTCTATGGCCCATTTGACTAAACTTTTGGATGTCTTGGGCTTCAACAACACTTGCTTGAGTGGTTTGTCTGCCAACACCACAATGGGGTATGATTGAAAGTAAGGACGCTATTTTTGTGTTGTGACTACGACGGCTATGCAAATTTTCCGATCTCAATGTTGTTGTTGTGAGCAGCCTGAAACACTTTGGAGACGTAGTAGATTAGTTGTTGGACTATGCCTTCCATGTATACCAAAACTGTGCTAAGGGTATTCTCGGATACTGCTAGGTAGAGATACAAAGTTTTTCCCTCAACCAGTTTTGCTAACAGCGGTGGAGAGGCGAGATACTAATTGAGTTTCATGAAAGCTTCTTCGCATTCGTTGGTCCATTCGAAGTTCTGATTCTTGTTGAAGACTTTGAATAATGGTAAGCTTTTCTATGCCGCGGTTGAGATGAATCTTCCTAAAGCTGTCATATGACCCCACGAGGCATTGTACATCTCGCACGCTTTTTGGAGAATGAAGCTCTACTATAGCTTTCATCTTATAGGGATTTGCTTTGATCCCTCATTGGTTGACCATATAGCCAAGGAATTTTCCTCTATTTACTCTGAAGTTGCATTTCTTCGGATTTAGTTTCTTGCCGTATTGTCTCAAAATTGAGAATGCAGTTGTGAGATGCTCAACATGGTCTTTAACTTTGATATGATTGACAAGCATGTCGTCGATGTAGACCTCCATGGTTTTTCAGATGTGGTCCTAGATCATTTTGGCTACCAACATTTGAAAGGTGGAGTCAACATTTTTGAGGCCAAAAGGCATGACTCTATAATAGAATACTCATATGGCTATAACCAACGCAGTTTTGCTCGTGTTAAACTGGCATCAGTATTTGATGAAATATACTTTGAGCATCCATCATGCTTAAGAGTGCACATCCTGCTGTTAAGTCGAATAGCAAATCGACCCATGGTTGAGGGAATGGATCCCTAGGACAATGCTTGTTCAAATCTGTATAGTTTATGTTATATATTTTGTGTAAAATATTCTATGTGTTGTAGTATCCCACATGGGAAGAAGACAACCAAATATAGGTGCTTATTAGTAAATGCCCACTTGAATGTTTAATTCATGTGTTGGACTTTTTGTATAGGGCTTTGGGCTTTGGGCTTTGCATTTAGCCCTTATTTAAAAGTCAAGATTGGGCACTTGGGCACTTGGGGCAACTTGGGGCTTTGTTGATTAATTCAGATTAGTGTTAATATTAATTAATTAATTCGGATTAATATTATTTTTTGAATTTCGAATTAATTAATAATATTATTTAAATCTGAAAAAACGTATTTATAATTTAAACGAAAAGTTACAACTTTCTGTAGTGTTGCATTCGTTTGAATATTTCCCTCCATTTTTGAAAAGTTGCATCTGTTAGAAAGGTTGTCTTCTGGTCTATAAAATAAAAGATTGATGGACGAATTTCATCATTCAATTTTCTGCACTTGTCTCAAAATCGAATTCTTAAGCCTTGTTTATCCTGTAGGCTGATTTCTTTCTAAAAAATATAGTGCGGGAAATATTGCCTTTAGGACAGTGATTATTCACGACTCAAGGCAAACACTTATAGTTTTTCTGTTTCTGTTGCAATATTTTTCTAACAATCTAAAGGCAATATTTAGCAATGGAAACAGGCATGAGTTCCACCATGAAATTCCAATTTCAAGAGAAAGAATCCAACAAACTCGATCGTTTCGATGGAACAAACTACACCAGATGGCAGGACCGCATGTCATGGCTTTTGCTGTCTCTGAATCTGTACTACCTGTTGAATCCGAAACTTGAAGCTGTTGCAGAACCGGCCGCAGATGCTACTGATGAAGTCAAAAAGAAAGCAAAGACAGATAAGGAGAATCGTGAGAAGGATGAGATGTTGTGCAGAGGTTATATTCTGAATTCCCTCACCAACAGGTTGTATGATGTCTATCGCAATTACAAAACGCCAAAAGAGGTATGGTCTGCTCTCGAATCAAAATATAAACACATGAAAGAAGGTACGGACAGATTTCTGGCATTGAAGTATTTCGAATTTAAATTTACTGAAAATATGCCAATTATGGATCATGTTCGTGACTTGGAGATTCTAGTTTCACAATTGAGTGAGTTGCAGATTAATGTTCCTGATGCCATCCAAGTGGGGGCAATATTGTCGAAACTTCCACCCACTTGGCATGATTTCAGAAAGAAAGTACTTCATTCTTCTGAGAATTATACTATTGAAAAATTCAACACTCATTTGCAAATTGAAAGCGAGAATCGTGCGAGAGATGAGTCTTTTATGGGTTCTAAAGTGAACCATGTTTCTGAAAGTGTTCCAAATACTGGTACTTCATCTGGCACGGTTCAGGCTATTCAAAACAACCTTGCACCACAGAAAAAGAATTTCAAAAAATCAAATGTGAAGAAAAATCGTCATTGTTATCACTGTGGTAAAAAGGGGCATTACATAGGAGTGTAGATTCAAGAACAATCAAGTGAATCCCAATGCAAATGGGAATTCTGGTTCGGGCAACAACAACCGAGCAAATGTGGTTGAGGCTGATGGACAAGAATTTGTTGCTATGATAACAGAATTGCATATGGCATCTGTTGTCGTGTCTCCTGATTGGTGGCTTGATTCTGGTGCCACTGTTCATGTGTGCAACAATAAGAGTATGTTCAAAAACTACAACGAGTTGAAGGAGTTTGAAGAAGTTCTGATGGGAAACCATGCTACTGCAAAAGTTCTGGGGAAAGGGAGTGTCGACTTAAACTTCACATCTGGACAGAAACTCACCCTCATGAACGTGTTGCATGTCCCAGATTTGAGGAAGAATTTAGTTTCTGCTGATCTCTTATGTAAGAAAGGATTTAAGGTTGTACTAGAATCTGAGAATGTGATTGTAACTAAGAACGGAGTGTTCATAGGCAAAGGATACTCTGTTGATGGCATGTTCAAGTTATCTATTAATAAAACTAGTAATGTTGCTTATGTTGTTGATTCTTCTTCTATTTTATGGCATGCTAGACTAGGACACTTAAATTATGGATATTTACGTTATATGTCTAAGCATGATTATATTACTTTCAAAGATGAACGAGTTGATAAATGTGAAATTTGTGTAGAAGCCAAAATGACTAAGAAACCATTTTCTAAAGTTGAACGAAATTCTGAATTATTGGAACTTGTGCATTCTGATATTTGCGAGTTAAACGGTCAATTAACAAGGGGTGGAAAACGTTATTTAATCACGTTTATTGACGATTATTCAAGGTACACATATGTGTACTTAATAAAAACCAAGGATGAAGCCTTTGATAAATTTAAGGAGTTTAAATCCGAAGTTGAAAATCAAAAGGATAAAAAGATCAAAGTGCTTCGTAGTGATAGAGGAGGGGAATATTTTCCTCAATCCTTTAACATTTTCTGTGAAGAAAATGGTATAATTCATCAAAGAACAGCCCCATATACTCCTCAACAAAATGGGTTGGCTGAAAGAAAAAATAGATCCTTGGTTGATATGGTGAATGCAATGCTTATGAATGCAAAGTTGCCTTTTAATTTATGGGGTGAAGCTTTATTAACATCATGCCTCATTTATAATAGAGTTCCTTTTAAGAAATTTCGTGCTTCACCTTATGAACTGTGGAATAATGGTAGAAAGCCTAACTTAAATTTTATTAAAGTGTGGGGGTGTATAGCTTTTTATAAAGTTACTGATCCTCACAAAACCAAGTTAGGTCCGAGGGGAATTAAAAGTATTTTCGTTGGCTATGCACAAAATTCTAAGGCTTATAGATTGTTGGATTTAGAATTCAATGTTATTGTAGAATCTATAAATGTTGAATTCTTTGAGAATAAATTCTTGCATGATTCCATGGAGCCTAAACCTGTTGAAAATAATGAAACATCAAGTAGTGGTGTTGATAAAGAACTCGGTGAAAAAAGGGTACAATTAAATGAACCAAGTGAACCAAGAAGAAGCCAACGGGCTCGAAAAGAAAAACACTTGAGTTCTGATTTTGTTTCACCAGATTCTATTGTCATTCTTGTTGAAGCAAGTAGAAATGAAGTCTTTAAGGTTACACCTATGGTCATACATGTTGATGATGATCCTAAAACCTATATGGAAGCTATGGCTTCAAGGGACGCTTCTTTTTGGCAAGAAGCAGTCAATGATGAGATGGACTCTATAGTGTCCAACAATACATGGGTTTTAGTAGATCTACCACCTGGTTCAAAGGCAATTGGGTGTAAATGGGTGTTCAAGAAAAAGTGCAAAACTGATGGCACTATTCAAACCTTTAAAGCAAGACTAGTAGCAAAAGGCTTCAAACAAAAGGAAGGTATAGATTATTTTGATACGTATGCTCCAGTGGCAAGAATAACATCAATTAGAGTACTATTTGCATTGGCATCTATTTATAAGTTATATATACATCAAATGGATGTTAAGACGGCTTTCTTGAATGGTGACTTAACGGAAGAATTGTACATGGAGCAACCCGAGGGATTTGTTCTTCCGGGAAATGAAAATAAAGTTTGTAAATTGGTTAAGTCGTTATATGGCTTAAAACAGGCTCCAAAACAATGGCATAAAAAGTTTGATTCTGTGATCTTGGCCAATGGCTTCAAGCATAACAATGCTGATAAATGCATCTATTGCAAAATGACAAGGGAATATGGAGTGATCTTATGTCTCTATGTTGATGATATGCTAATTGTTAGTACTAACATGAAAGGCATAGAAGAGACCAAAAGTTATCTAACTTCTGTTTTTAAAATGAAAGATTTGGAAGAAGTAGATACTATTTTGGGAATTAAAGTTAGGAGACATGAGAGAGGCTATGCATTAAATCAAACTCATTATATTGATAAGGTACTTGATAAGTTTAAGTATCTCAATATAAAAGAGGCGAACACTCCTTATGATTCCAGCATAAGAGTTCAAGAAAACAATGAAAGAGTTGTTGCACAACTTGAATATGCTAGTGCCATTGGAAGTCTTATGTATGCAATGCACTGTACGAGGCCAGATATAGCTTTTGCTGTTGGCATGATGTCAAGGTTTACTAGCAAACCTAGCACTTTACATTGGAAAGATGTTGCAAGAATCCTTGGATACCTAAAACGCACTAGAGAGTTGAGTATTGTTTACAAGGATTATCCAAGTGTGCTAGAGGGTTATTGTGATGCAAGTTGGATGTCTACTATAAATGAAAGTAAGTCGACCTCTGGATGGATATTCTGTCTAGGAGGAGGGGCTATAAGTTGGGCATCTAAGAAACAAACTTGCATTGCACATTCGACCATGGAGTCAGAGTTTATAGCCCTATCTGCAGCAGGCAAAGAAGCAGAATGGCTAAGAGACTTATTGTCTGAAATAGAGTTGAGGCCGCAACCAATGTCCGCCATTTCTTTGTACTGCGACAGTGAAGCTACAATGTCTAGAGCGTATAGTGAAGTATATAATGGAAAATCTAGACATTTAAGTTTGAGACATGCATATGTGCGAGAATTAATAACAAATGGGGTGATCACCATAGTTTATGTAAAATCTGGAGATAATCTCGCTGATCCTCTCACTAAGGCTCTTTCAAGAGACTTAGTGAGAAGTACTACAAGTGGTATGGGACTTAAATTATTTATTGAGCAGCAATAACGGAAACCCAACTTTAAATTAGTAAAAGCTGATTTAAAAGTTCAAAGGGTAACAACAAATTATTGTGATTGCCCGAGAGTACTAGCAAAGTTCCATAATAAAGTTAAAAGTAGCTAGTACCAACAGTTGCGATGAAAAGAGGATGAGCTTTGTGCTTTTAATGAAGTCTATCTCACTAGATGTCGTCCAAAGCAACTGGGACAGAGTTGAGACTTCACCTATGTGAACATAGGAGTTGTGCCGTTTCAATAAGAATATGTGTTATTCTTATAAATGTTCACGAGAGCAGGATTAGCACATGGCCATATATAATCGTGCTAAGGTTGTGTTGAGAATCTTTTGAGACTTAAAGATATGTATTGTGTGTGCCTAGTCTTCGTTTTAACATATGGAGTCAAGGTTCAATCTTCGGATACCTATGACTTTGTTAGAACTTAAGGTGTGTGCACTAACTAGAGGTCCAAATCGAGAGATACCTCTAAGTATGCATAATGCAAATCAGGCAGAAGCTTTGTACACAAAATAGTGGGAGAATGTTATATATTTTGTGTAAAATATTCTATGTGTTGTAGTATCCCACATGGGAAGAAGACAACCAAATATAGGTGCTTATTAGTAAATGCCCACTTGAATGTTTAATTCATGTGTTGGACTTTTTGTATAGGGCTTTGGGCTTTGGGCTTTGCATTTAGCCCTTATTTAAAAGTCAAGATTGGGCACTTGGGCACTTGGGGCAACTTGGGGCTTTGTTGATTAATTCAGATTAGTGTTAATATTAATTAATTAATTCGGATTAATATTATTTTTTGAATTTCGAATTAATTAATAATATTATTTAAATCTGAAAAAACGTATTTATAATTTAAACGAAAAGTTGCAACTTTCTGTAGTGTTGCATTCGTTTGAATATTTCCCTCCATTTTTAAAAGTTGCATCTGTTAGAAAGGTTGTCTTCTGGTCTATAAAATAAAAGATTGATGGACGAATTTCATCATTCAATTTTCTGCACTTGTCTCAAAATCGAATTCTTAAGCCTTGTTTATCCTGTAGGCTGATTTCTTTCTAAAAAATATAGTGCGGGAAATATTGCCTTTAGGATAGTGATTATTCACGACTCAAGGCAAACACTTATAGTTTTTCTGTTTCTGTTGCAATATTTTTCTAACAGTTTACACACATGCACCAATCTTGGTTGGGTTTTGATATGAGAACAATGTTGCTTAGCCATTCTGAGAAGCGTACTTCGTAAATGTGGCGTGCGACAAATTTAACGGTAACGTCCCTATCAGCAGTAGGGTTCTTCTCTTTGTTGAAGTTTTATTTCTTTTGTCTGACAGGTTCTGCCTCTAGATCCACATTTAACCTGTGTACAACAATACGAGGATTGATACATTTAAGGTCGGTATCAGTCCATGCACAGATATCCATGTTATCGCGGAGGCATTGGATAAGCTTGCATTCCACACCTTCAGACATGTTAGTGCCAATGCGAGTTATCTTTGTAGAATCGGTCGGAGATAGTCTCTTTTGATTCGCCAAAGCTTCGACTCTAGCCGTGCTTGCCAGTGTTGTCTGATTTTACAAAGTCTCTTGTTTTCCAACTCTAGTGATATTTCTGTTTTAATTATGTTGTTAGGAGTATTGCTGTATGACGGCTCTTGCGGTGATATCATTTTTCCCTCATCAACGAGCGTGTTGATCATGTTGACCTCCAAGGTCAGATCTTCTTGAAGTGATGCCATATAACATGTCGAAGCTTCTTTATAATCTCCGTGGAATTTTCCCGCACCACATTTACATCTTCGGATGATATATCGATATCACTGCCTTGAAATCATTGAGACTTGGGTAGCCCATGATTATATTGTGTGAATGGTGTGTCACCGATGAGATACTTTAAGTTACGAGTCCTCCTCTTTGGAGTATACTGAAGGATGTTGGAAGCACCACTGTCCCAACTGCTGCCAGTCTTGATCCTCCAAAGCCGTATCACAGAGTTGTTACCATTTACATGTGCGTATCGCCTATTTCCATTTGACCAAGTGCATCTAAAGAGATGACGTTGATCGAGCTTTCGTTGTCAATCAAGATTTTCTTGATGTTGTAGTTTGCAATGTCTAGGCTTACGACGAGCGGGCGATTCAAACTCGCGGCTTCCATAGCTTGTAGATCAAGCTTATCGGCATCATCTTTGTCGAATGTCAATGCATCCTCAATTATTTCTATCGTGGATGTCGTATGAGATACGCATGGATAGTTATATATTGCCAGATCGCCTGTAACTGTCTTGTGTACTTTTGAGTCTCCACCCATTAGGCCTCTAGAGATCATAGCAAAGACATTCAGGATTTGCATTTTGGCAATCATGTAGGCCTCTTTTTTAAGGAACAGTACGACAACATGTACGGCATCTCCAACGGCTTCTTTCTTTGTGAAGAATATTGAATTGTAGAATTCATACTCCTCTTGTTTGAGTTCGTCGACACGTAGACTCACTTTGAAAGTGAACTCGCGAAGGTGACTTGGTCCCTCTTCCTTGTAGCATTCAGAGACTGGGATTTTTCCAATGTTGTATTGCAAAGAACTCATAGAATTTGGCACGTGCTCTACTAGCATTCTACTCTAGCATAGCCGATTGTTTGTGTAGATTCTGTCTAGCCCATTGTTTAATGGTGGTACCTGCAATCATATTAGTAAATCCCTTTACATGTATGTTGTCAGTATCATCCCTTATGACCGGGACGATGTTTTTTTATCCTCTTTTGGTTGGAGGGGAAGTGTCGGAATTGGACGTCCCTCGCTTGTTCTGATTGTCGGGCTGTTTGTATCCCTTGACATATTTTGCTAGGTATCCTTCCTTTATCAAACATTATATCTCTGCATAGAGTGCACGGTATTTTGCGGTGTCGTGGCCGTATTGTTTATGATACTTTCAATAGAACTTTAATTTGCGAGTTTTCTCTATTTCTTGGAGTGTTGAGAAGATTTTGCTTTTTGGCGACATTGTTAATGTTGCTCATGGAGGTGGTAACCGGGAATTTTTCTCTCAGAGGATATCTTTCGTGCTTTGTACCACTCTTCCCATTTTAGTCGTTACGATGTGAGTCGTTTTTCTTGGATTGAGTATTGTCGCGTTAGGAATTTCTCATTTTATTGTGCTCTTCAATCTCCATATCGCATTGAGCGATCATGTTGATTTGTTCAATGGTATGTGGGCTTCTGCCTCAAAAGCTCATTGGCTAGCAATCTGTTTCTCAAGGTGTTGAATAAGATGTTTGCAACACTCTGAGCAGAGGGCATTTCAACTCACAACATCTTGGTATTGAACCGTGTGATGTAGTCTCTGGTTGATTCATCATTTCCTTGTATGATAGTCTTCAAGTATTCTTGTGTCAACTGTGTCCACTTCTGCATACCAAACTGTGACTTGAACATTGTTCTCAGCTGATCATACATATGTATCAAAAGCGCTGGAATCCTCGAAAACTAGTCTTGAGCTACATCAACGAGAGTGATAGCGAACAAACGTGCTTGTATGCCTTTCGAGTAGCCTCCCAAGTTAAGCATTCTGTCTAGGAGATGCAAATGAGCACTAGGGTCCCCTTTACCATCGTAGGTTGGCATCTTAGAGATTTCTCAGCCTCAGCCTAGCATTCTTCGCTATATTTGGTGAGAATGGAGAAGCATTATTGACAAATTCATCGACTGCCCGATTATTCCTTCTAGTGAGGTCGTAAGGAGTGGTTCTGGCATGACATCCTTCTCTTCTTTCTTGGAGCAAGGATTCTGGCCTTCTGGCGTGCGGTTTCTTTTTTCTCTTGTATCCACGGTCATCGCGTGACTTAGTCCATATTGTTGATGCATCGGAACAAGATGGTGACAGCAAGGGTTGAGCTCCCCTACTATGAGGATGTATGTGATCCTCATAGGGTATTGTAGTAGTAGTCGTTCTCCTTTCATGTCTGTGTCTCCTTGGTGTTGAACCTTGGGAGTCGTTGTTAGTCTGACCTACATTTGTAACCAGAATTGGAGGCAGCGATACTAGATTTGCTCCCATGTGCTGCCTAACCATATTCATGAGCTGGTCAAACTGCTCGGGAGGAAGTGGTGGCGCACTTGTTGACGTAGTGTTTCCGTTTTGCACATTTGTAGCTACAGCAAGCATAGCTTATTGATTAGTTGCCTGAGGCTGTTGTTGTTGCGTTGCCGCTTTTGATGCCATGTTGGAATGAGTCGGAGTGTCATTCGTGAAGTAGTAGTTTGTTTTCGTGTTGCAACCATGATGACATTGAGATAGTGCGTCTAGTGGTTTCGCACGGACGGGCTAGTCTCGAGATTACCTCCCCACCAGACTCTCTTGCCTCTTATAGGAAACACAAGAAGAGCTTTTGGTTTGATGAAAACCTGCACTAAAGATAGTATGGTTGGAAGTAAAAAGTTATATAAATAAGTAACATGTGATAAGGAAGGATGCAAGTGTTGCTTTAGTGCGACTAAGCTTGACGTGGAGTCAAGTTGCCTACGTATCTCTCTGCAAAGAAAGAATCAAGACGAACGTAATTCATTATTAATTTGTGCCCGCGGAGGGTCTTAGTTGTTGTAATGCTAGCTTGAGAGTTGTATGCATTGTATTGGCCCTAAGGCTCGATTTGGTCTATCTTGGAGGATGTTCTTCTCATAGTCAAGGCCCAAAATGGTTGTAGTTATTGACCCCTGTTGGGTATATCACAATCGGAGATTGTTTGAGCAGCCTAATGGCGTAGCATTTCATCGAGCCCCGAAGGCTCGGTATCGGACCTCCATGATTTGCACCACAAAGTGGCCAAATCTCGAGTCAAAGTTCTCGTATCCAATTGTTGACATATGAGTGTCTATGGAAAAGTAGATGAGAAAATACTTTAAGTATTTGTGTTGACGTACTTTTAGTTGACGTGAAGCCGGTTGACGCAGAATTGATTGATGTAGAACGAATTGATGTGCAATGGGTTAACGTGCCACATATTGATGTGGAATGGATTGACGTGCTTCTCTCACTAGAATTCTAGAGAGAAACTAGAGCATCCAAGCTTCCAAGTGAGTACCCCTCAAGTGTCCAACCCCTAAAATGAAGAAGTGAGAGGGTATTTATAGAAAATGAAGAAGGGTAAGGTATGAGAGAGCTTCGTACGATGTGCTGTGTTGGCTTAACTGATTTGGCTCGTGCTCGGGGGTCTGGTCCTTTCACTTCACTACTTGGACTCTATGCACGACGTTTTAACGTAACAAACCTTAGTTTGGCCTTGGGTGTTGATTTGGCATCTTGATTGTCTAATTGGATCGGGGGGAAATTGCCTTTTCTCCCTCTACTCCGAGTTATTCCAAAGATGACCGGGTAATTTGGTAGTGTCGTAATTATGGCAAACCACAAAGTTAGGGGAATAAAGTGTAAAACGGGTCATACAGTGAGGGATTTGATGCTTTTTCCTCTTTTATTTATTTATTTTCGTTTTTAAGCATATACTATGTAGCACATTCCATATGTATCTCAAGCAGATTGATTTGATTGTGTTTTGGTGTTTAATATCAAACTACAATACATCTAGTATTGTATTATTTTTTAAGAGTGTCTGATTTATATTGGATATTAGTTAGCAAGCACTTTCAACATTTGATATTTGTAAGACATGTCTCATGAATTGAGAGGCCGGACAGACGTATGGTCTGACAACCGAATGAATTAGTATAGGAAGAGACTTAGTAAGTGAAATATGTAACGTATATATGTATTGATGCTTGTGTGTGTTGCTTTTGTATTATCAATTATCTCAATGCATAAGTAATAATAAAAATGGTTAGTAAATATAACATGCCCAAGTATCGAATCCCCTGAGAGTAGGTATTTGCCTAATAGTAACTTATTGCTGAACTCTTCTCATAGTGTCACGTTTATTAAAAGAGTGAGGAACTAAACTATAACTAAATTAATGTTAAACTACATATGCAAAGTAAAGTACAAGAAATATGTAACTAGAGAGTGTAATTAGAACGATTAACTAAAAATTAACTAACTAACTAATTAGAACATAATTTAGTTGATTGATTGCTTGCTAAGGTTGTAAAAAAGATTAACAAAAGGTATCTAAGGATCATATTTCATTTTTCTCGGATACGTGTACTTCATGGACAAAGTACCAATGACTCATATATTTGCTCCTATCTATTGATGGTTGTTTTGTCTCCAAACTGATATAGCAAGTTAGCCACCTTTTGATGCACTAACGAGCCCTCTAATCCCTACTGATGTTAGGCGGTTAAGCACTTTCCCCCTCAACAGAAGTTTACCATGTCATAGGATCCATACAGTGTTTTATGAATTAGAGTCACCAATTATTATTTAGATTCCATGAACACGCTAATATCGAAAGGCTAAATATTTATTTGCTTGATATACTATATCAGTGTTGCGTTAACAGACTCCTAAACAAAATTGAACATAATACTAGACAGTTTAACATCACTATTATACCTCAGATAAACGCGTGCATTAAACGAACCAAGTAGCATAAGCAACAAATTATATACAACAAAACATAGTTATCAATAAATATAATCAAAACATAGGTTCAAGGTGTATCCATATGAGATTAACTATATCCTCCCTCAGATACTGAGAGGATTAGCTACTCATAGTCATAGCGAAAATACAACAACTCATAAGTAGATCAATTCAATAAGGAAAAGAAAAGATTAAACTCTTGATCATCTTGCTGCTCTTCTCTACTTTGATTGTTGCGTCCTTGTGTTCACCTTCTCCCTTCAACTATGATTGTGTTGTTACGTGCGACTTCTTCTCTTTTCTAACTCTAATATGCTTTTCTGTATGCTACTATAAGCTTCTGTATACATATTGTGTGTCTTTTCTAGCTGCTGAACGAACCCTCTTATTTATATACTTTCTTCACGTTATAGGCTTCATGTAGGGTTTCTGCTGTTCAAGCCCAAATTTTGTTAGCTACGAGATTGACATCGCGCAGCTATTGTGCGATCTCACTTTCCCAACTCTTTTTTCATCGCTCTGGTTTCTGCCTCCTTTCCGCAATCTGCTTCATTTGCTCTGCATTCTGGATTTGGTAACGTTGTAGCCTTTTTGCTCATTGTTACTGAAAAGTGCTAAATCCTCCAATTACGCATCTGTTAACGGGTTTGGAATTATTCCCTATTTAACGGAAGATATTTATTTGGGTCGAAACGCCCTGTCCGTGATTCAGAGGCAACGCGAGATGGACATAATGAGATTAATTGCAAGAATATTCCCTTCCTTTATTCACTGAACATTTCCTCCTCTTTTTATCTTACGTATTTGAGTGATAGATTGTAGTAAATAGGCTTAGTTACTTTTTCTTCTACTGATCACCTCCCTTTATATAGACTTTGGTAGGGGTAGGTGTCATTGTGCATGTGTTTTGATAAGGACAGGTGTTGTTGTTACCTTGATACAGGTGTGAAAATTAGGATAATGTTTATCGTTTGTCTACTAAGTGCTGACTGGATTAGCTTTTGTGTCTTCTGATATCTCCGAGGGCTTCTGATGTAGACTGTTTCTGATAGAGCTATTCTTCCGAGGGCTTTTGTTTCTCCTTCTTGGTTCGGGTATTTTTTCTTCAACAGTCAGGAGTGATCTCTGAGGGTGGAAATGTGATCTCCGAGGACTTGGTGTGACTTCCGAGGACTGTGATTTTGTGTCCGAGGGCTGTTTTTGCTTTACTGAAAGTGAGATTTCTTCATCAGAGTGCTCGGACTGTATTCACTGGGTGTTCTTGTATTGACCTTTTCCAAAATTGGGTTCTCGGATAAGTCCGAGTGTTGCCTTTTCCGAGGAGCGTTCAGCAAGGAAGTTTTCTTGTAAGTTCATAGGACTCGGGGTCCCTCTTGGTCCCTCTTGGCGCATTTGGTGGATATCGGAGTCATACGGGTCCATCGGGGTTTGCTCTTTTTCCGATGCCGTGTTGATATCTATTTTTCATTCACCGTTTGACTTTCCAAGGGACGCTTATGTTTCTCCTCGGGTGCTCTTATAAACCTTTTCGGGTCAGTGACCGAGAGGTAGGGCAGTCCTCCGAGGGGTTTTCTTTATATGTACATCTCATCGGAAGTACTCGTGACAATATTATTGCCCATATATTATTTTTTCCGAGTAGGAGTGATCTCCTTTATTTTATTTTTTAGGGTTAACACTAGCCCCCCCAAATTTCGATTGTCCTCGTAGAGACAAGCGGAATTTTAAATCATCGTCCTCAGTGAGGTGAGGGGTTATTTTTTGCTTAGTGTCCCCATATTTATTTTTTCCTTTTTTGATATTTATTCAATATGTATATATATCCAGAATTTATAAGGATTTTACCTGAATACCCTTAGGGTATCGTTATTAGGCACGCGGAGATCTCGGGGCGCAGGTGACGGAGTGGTGTTTGACCAGCTTTGAAAATTGAAATATCTGACCGTTGGTAACGGTCAGAATAGTGATGGTGTGGCGTGATCAGGTGGCGGTTACGTGGAGCCTTAAACAAGTTCCACGTCTTAAAGATTTTTTGACCGTTTGTTGTCTCCGGCTATAAATAGGGACACTGTTACCCTTTTTTCTTCATTCTTCCAATTCATCTTTGCAATAACTTTCTCTCAGAGCAAAAAATTCTCCTCTTCGTCTTTTGTTCTTCAACTTTCCAGCAGATTTACTCGCTCTTCTTCTCCTTTTCGGAAACATCCCCTTATTATTACACTAATGGCTTCTTCCACCAACACTGATCCCATCGCCGCCGCTACCTCCTCTGCAGTCACTGCTCCGATTGACTCTTCTACGAGTGTGAGGGGTATTCCGGTGGGAGTTATTACTCGCAAACGTAAGGGAGAAATTGCTGCGGCTGCTGAAGGCGGTGCCACTTCTTCGAAGAAAGCTAGGGTTCCCAAATCAAAGGAACCGCCTCTTCGAACTTTTGCTAAGGTGGAAAAGACGAAGAATATTGCTACTTGTAAGCAGGTAGCGGATCTGTTTACCTCCACCGGAGTCCTTCAGAAAAATATGGTCTTCCGACTCCCGACGAAAGATGAGAGGGCATGCTATCCTCCTCCGGGTATGTTGACAGTATTCTTTGCTCAGGTGAAGTACGGGTGGCGCTCGTTTATGTCCCCTTTTTTCTGTGAGCTCTTTAAAACTTGTAATATCAGCCCAAGTCAGATGGTACCGAATGGATTTGCTGCTATCTGTATTTACGCATTTTGGTGCCACGTGAATGGGCTAGAGTGTTCGGTGGATCACTTTCTTTCGATCTTTGACGTAGCGGTATCACCCGGGGGGTATCCTTTCTATAACGTTCGTCATCGGGACAACTCGGGGGATTCCACGAAGAGGATCTTGGGGGCTGCTATTACCTCACATAGTGTCTGGAAGAACAGATACTTCTTCGTGGGACCTGTCAACGGTGAGTGGGATGTGCCCTTTGATTGGCGAGAGGGTACTACTCCCGTGCACGCTCTGGATCAGGAGGCGGTGTTATCTCCTATAATTTCTCAGCACAAATTGATGGAATCAGAGGACTTCACCATGTTGTACGAGACTTCTGGTCTTCACTACGTAATTTTTACCGACGACGCAGTGGAACGTCCTTTGTCTTTATCTCCCGAGGCGAGGAGTTTCTTTCGTAAGTCTCTTCATTCGTTCTTTTACTCTTTTATTCTTCCTCCGAGTACCGTGATAAATTGTGCTTATACATGTTATTGGTGGGATGATGCAGGGGATGTCATGGCAAACTATTATCTGCAGTCGAGTCCGAGGGAGCCTACTCCTAGTGGTGTCTCTGAGATACCAGAGGAGGGTGATCACGAGGAGGAGGAGGTTAATGCTCCCGAGAGTAGGCATATGGGTTCAGAGAAGGGTGAATTCCACGAGGACCATTCTCTTCTATGCATGGATGCGATGGGGGTCGTCAGGAGCGCTGTTCCCTTGCGCCAAGTAGCTCCTGTTTCTTGGGATTTGGCTTTAGTGCCCGTTTCCAAATCAGAGTCAGGGAATTTACCTGCTTCAGAATCTAATATAGGAATTTCTCCGAGAGGTTCCGAGGAAGGTATCTTTCCGAGTGGTGCGGAGGATGAATCTGCTCGGAAGGATACTGAAGTAATAGACTTGTCTTCCGAGGATCATTCTCCTAAGCTTCCGACAGTTCCTGAATCCGCTCCTCGGGGTAAGTTTTCACGAGTTTTTACTGAGATTTTCATATCTTTATCTGCAATATTTGCTGATGTGTTGACACCTTTTCTTTTGATGTAGTGGCTATGGATAAAGGGAAAGCTCCGATGGTAGAAGAGTCTTCATTATATGGTGAGTATCCATTATTTGCCTTCTTTCTATAATTTTTTCTAGTTTCATTCTTTCTCTTACTGTCAGTTTGTATCTTTTGTAGAGGAGGACTTTCTGGCCCAATTCAGCATTCCCGAGCAAGAAGGTTTACGAGGGGACTCCGAAGACACCCAAGGGGAGTTTGATCCTTCTTCAGAGGACGGAGATTTGAAGGAAGGGATTCTGCAATCACTATTGGGAAAGACCAGCCCCTCAACAACAGTAGGTGGTTCACGGGCCATATTTACAAATTCAGAAGTGACGACTCCCGTAAAGGATACGACTCCTCCGAGGGGACATGTCCCGGTGACTTTGTTTCCGAGGGGTCATACATTCCAAGAGCCTATTCCTCCCAGCGGGTCCGGGGGGGAATTTTCATCTCGTTCAGTGGGGGAGGCTTATCAAGATATCCTCCGATTTTTCGCCTCCTCCAGTTCAGCACCCGCCGAGGGGTATCAATTTTTGTACACCAGTCTTAACTGGTTGGGGCTCATGGTAAGCTTCTCTACATTAGTCTTCTGAAATTACACAATACATCTCTGTTGAATCTTTTATTGTTAACTTTTCTGTAGATTGGAAAGACTCGGGAGGCAGTTACTGCCGTTGAAGAGCGCGGTCGGAAAGATATAGAGGATTTAGAAGCACTCCGGGCACAATTGGTACCTCTCTTAGTCCGGGATAAAGAGAGTCAAACTAGGGAGGACCTTCTTCAAACAAAGATTTCCGACTACGAGTTTGCTCTCAATGAATCAGAGAAGGCGAGGGCGAGTTTGCAAGGTAGTTTAAGTGCTGCCGAGTCCGCTTATAAGAAGATGGAGAAGGAAAGGAAAGACTCCGAGGGGGTCTTTACTGCTCGTATTGCAGCTCTCGAGAAGGCGGTGGCGGACGGGAATGAGAGAGAGAGAGTTCTCCAGGAGACACTGGGCCAAGTTACTGATAGGGCAGAGTCAGCCGAGGGGAAGTTAGCAAATTTTCTTTCTCCCGAGGACGTGCAGGCTAAGGTGGATGCAGCTGTTCAGTTTGCCCAACGAGAGATTTCACGGCAGCAATCAGGAGCATCCGAGGCGCCTTCTCACGAGCTCTTGATGGGTCATCTTCTGTGGGGTTATTTGGAGTGTGCGAAGGTGGCGAAATCTTTGATAAGGTCGGATGTTAACTTCTCCAAGTCTTTCGATCTTCGCAAGTTAAAGAAGCCAACTCCCGACGACTGCCATTATTTTGTGGGGAGGTTTGGGGGTTTGCTATCCTCTCGGGATTCTCCGACACCATCTCCAATGCGCTCCGCCACGAGTCCGAGTCCGAGGGCTAGCGGTTCCGGGGGAGTATTTTCTCCAATTTCTCGTCTTGCTCCATTGGGTACTTCCGCCGAGGAGACAACTTCTTCCCTTCCTCCTTCCACGGGGGCTTAGTCTTGTTCTTTGTAATTTTTTACTTTTAGTTTTTTTAAATAAATATTCCTTGTGCTTATTATCCCTTCCGATGGCTCTTTGGTTTAAATCAATAAATATTTTGTGCAATCTTTCTATTCTATATTTTATCTCCACTGTTTAATTAAAATGGATAATGATAATTCTTATAAGGTTGCTGACTAAGTAAAATTTCTAAGTAGGAGGTGTTGCTTTGCATGGTTAAATAGGGTACGTGTCATTCTTAATCAAAAAGTTTTTCAACACGTGTCCCTTAGTTAACCTAATAAGAGCTTAAGCTTCTAATTTTAACTCTTGGCTTAAAGAGTATATATGCATGGAAGATCTTTACCAATTCCGCACTTATTTCCTACTCCTTACGAGTTTATTCATAATTGCAAGTACGAGGATAGTGCTTACCAAATAAGATGATGCCTCCTTATTATAGAAGAAGTGGTTCGAATCCATCTTGCGGTTCTTCTCGGGATACCGCTCGGGGTCCTTCTGGATCATCAAGAGTTCCTCCGAGGGACAATTTATCCGAAAATCAGGCGACACTTGGTGCTAGTTCCTCTCTCGGGGTAGCTCGTAGGCTTCCCTCTACAAATTCACGGAGGATCAATCATATCAGGGAGATATTCATGAGTAGGGAGCCATATCCTTTGGCGGATGAGTCTTCAGAGTTCGATTTGATTCCTCTTAATCCATCTCGATTAATAGGCAGAGGACGTGTAGGATCTACCACGAGTACAGAATGTGAGAACTCGGTAAGATCTCTTTTTAGCGGCTATAACCTTGATTTCGAAGATTATGACATACTAGTGCCTTCCTCGGGCCATAGGGCTTACGCACCCCCCTCAGGTTACATGACCGTTTATACCGAACAGATGCGTTGTGGTTTACGGACCTTTTTCCATCCCTTTTTCCAAATACTCTTTCGGTATTGGCAGGTGTGTCCGAGTCAGTTAACACCAAGTTCCTATAGTCATTTGGTGGGATACGTCCTTCGTAGTGAGCTTTTAAACCTTCCGATGTCCCCTTATCGGGTGGGGACAATATTTACCCTTCAACCTTGCTCAGAGGGGACTCCCTTTTTTAGCTTGACCTATCGGGACAAGGAAAATATCTTCACTCGTGTATCCAGTTCCCACTCTAGTATAGGGGATTGGAGGCGGAGATTTTTCTTTGTCCGTCCGAGAGGCCAGTCAGCCAGATCGTGGGGTGTACCCATCCGATGGGGTCTGGGGTATATCGCACCCAACACCGAAACACGAGGACAAGTGAGGGAGATATTGCTTCACTCGGGACTTTTCTCTGGTTCTTATGACATATCTGGGCTATTGGATTTCCCCGAGGCTCTGATTTTGGCAGGTTTACAAGAGGGGGTGGAAGGATGCACTCCTGCTTCTCGTCCTCTTCACAGTAATTTTCATTTGGTAACGTTGTAGCCTTTTTGCTCATTGTTACTGAAAAGTGCTAAATCCTCCAATTACGCATCTGTTAACGGGTTTGGAATTATTCCCTATTTAACGGAAGATATTTATTTGGGTCGAAACGCCCTGTCCGTGATTCAGAGGCAACGCGAGATGGACATAATGAGATTAATTGCAAGAATATTCCCTTCCTTTATTCACTGAACATTTCCTCCTCTTTTTATCTTACGTATTTGAGTGATAGATTGTAGTAAATAGGCTTAGTTACTTTTTCTTCTACTGATCACCTCCCTTTATATAGACTTTGGTAGGGGTAGGTGTCATTGTGCATGTGTTTTGATAAGGACAGGTGTTGTTGTTACCTTGATACAGGTGTGAAAATTAGGATAATGTTTATCGTTTGTCTACTAAGTGCTGACTGGATTAGCTTTTGTGTCTTCTGATATCTCCGGGGGCTTCTGATGTAGACTGTTTCTGATAGAGCTATTCTTCCGAGGGCTTTTGTTTCTCCTTCTTGGTTCGGGTATTTTCTTCAACAGTCAGGAGTGATCTCTGAGGGTGGAAATGTGATCTCCGAGGACTTGGTGTGACTTCCGAGGACTGTGATTTTGTGTCCGAGGGCTGTTTTTGCTTTACTGAAAGTGAGATTTCTTCATCAGAGTGCTCGGACTGTATTCACTGGGTGTTCTTGTATTGACCTTTTCCAAAATTGGGTTCTCGGATAAGTCCGAGTGTTGCCTTTTCCGAGGAGCGTTCAGCAAGGAAGTTTTCTTGTAAGTTCATAGGACTCGAGGTCCCTCTTGGTCCCTCTTGGCGCATTTGGTGGATATCGGAGTCATACGGGTCCATCGGGGTTTGCTCTTTTTCCGATGCCGTGTTGATATCTGTTTTTCATTCACCGTTTGACTTTCCAAGGGACGCTTATGTTTCTCCTCGGGTGCTCTTATAAACCTTTTCGGGTCAGTGACCGAGAGGTAGGGCAGTCCTCCGAGGGGTTTTCTTTATATGTACATCTCATCGGAAGTACTCGTGACAATAGTATTGCCCATATATTATTTTTTCCGAGTAGGAGTGATCTCCTTTATTTTATTTTTTAGGGTTAACAGCATCATTTTGCTCTGACTCGACTCAAACTGCAAAAACAATAAAACAATACTAAAACAGGTAAAATTGCTACTAGGAGTTCACAAAGCATAAGAAATCAAGTATATAAATCACTACTATTGTCCTCTTATCATGAACGTACAACATGAAGTTGATCGCTCTACACACTCTAACATGTAAGCGTGTCTCTCATAACGCACGACATCAACGATTAGATCTTGAAACCTGTAGGTGAGGGAGAAACCATTCTGCCACTGATTAAGGATTTCAATAAACACAATGCATTTGCCACTGATAAATGATTCTGACGAGTGACGACAAGTTTTTCTAAACTCAATTCAAATTCTTTAAGCAATTTATTTGCTTATGTCGATCCTAATTTTGCTTCACCCTCTTACGTATATAATTGCCTACAGTATTGCGATCCATAGGTTCGTCCTCCATGTCGACCTGAGATTCATAATGTATACATTCACATTAACACTCTATGTTTGAGATGGTTTATAACATTGTCTTAAGAAAACGATAGTAATGAAATAAGAAATAATTAAGTTATCCTAAAAATTCACTAAAGCGTAGTTTTAGCCCAATTCTTTTTTTTTCATTAGACCATCGACAACCTTGTTTGCTAATCTTAGAATCTACCTCAATTTAACTTCCCACGATATATGAAGCAACATTTTGCATCTCGTCACCAACGTGACGAGCTTTGGTTGTGGCATCCTCGTTATTCATTAGATTAAGCATTGTGAGTGAATCCGTCTCCGCTTCAATTTTCAGTCTTCTCTCTTCCCATGCCCACTTTAATTCTTTTCGGAGTACTTTGAGTTTGGCCTCATCTACCGTTGGTGATGTTAGATCCACTCCAAAACAGAAAAAAAATCGAAACTAGTCCTTTATTGTGTCCTAGTTACAGTTTTCGTCCTTTATTGTGTCATTGTTTTATTTTGGTCCTTTATTGTGTATTTTATTACGATTTTGGTCCTTAAGAAGAAGTCTGAGTCAAGAAATATCATGTGGGAACACTTGCTGGCCAAACTATATTTTTTTTTAAAATCCAACATGCAAATTCACATGTGGAAACGCTGGTTTTAATTTTTTTAATTTTTATTTGTTTAAAATTCTAACCCGGCCAACCCAATTTGACCGGGTTATCCGGATTGGACGGGTCAAAATTTAAAATAAAAAAAAATATAATTGTTGTTCCAACATGCGAATTTGCTTGTGGAAAATTCAAAAAAAAATGAATTTAGGGTGGCACGTGCTCCTACATGACATTTTCGGCTGAGATTCCATCCAAATGACCAAAATCGTAGTGAAACACACAATAACGGACCAAAATAAGACAAGGACATAATAAAGGACGAAAACTGTAACTAGGACACAATAAATGACCAATTTCGATTTTTTCCCCCTCCAAAACCCCAAATCGATGCACCTTCGTTTGTTCTGAGGAGCCTCGTGGCTGCTCTTGTGTTCTCCTTCGTGTTTAAACCTTCGTCAATGTTGAGCTTCACCCAACCGTTCGATGCTTTTTCCTATTGGGGTTCTTTTGCCTTCACCATCCTCTTTCTTTGCTCCACCAACAAGTCTTTGTACAAAATTTTGTTTGGAATTATTCTACTATGGATGCTATCAGCCTTGCCTTTAAACACTGTCTAATTATTCTACTATGAATGATCCAAAGTGCTGCCACAAATGTATGCTGCCATCTCTCTTTCTCCTAAATTTTATTTTTAAACTCCAGTTTCTCAACATTCTTCCTCAACCAACTTTCATCTGTGATGTTGTTGGATTCGGCCAAATATGGACCTCTTAGAATTTTCGTCCATACTCCATACTCCCCTAGCTGCTCTACAACGACGTACCATGTGGATTTCCATTTCATCCTAAAATTTGCAACTCGAGCAGTGTGCGGTCGGAGTAATCTTCCTAACGTGGTTTGTTGCCAATTTTTATGCATAACCAATTAAAGAAAATGCTGAATTTTGTTGCTCACATCAACCTTCCACGGCTAGCCACAATCCGGTGCTTGAACCACATCAGCGGAATAGAGTTTAAAAAATATTTTATAAGCTGATTGGAAAGAAAACGTACCACTCACCAATTTATTCCACACAATCCTATCTTCCGCATCTTTTAAAACAATGTTTTTCCACTGCAACTCATCTTCGATAGTGATAGGCACAACCGTGTGAAATTCCTCCCATCGCCATTGTCCAAACTCATTTAACGTATCTTCTAATTTCAAGTCCACATCCACCTAGTCAATATTAATTTTTTATCACACATTCTCTTCGTCCCCCGCCAATTATCAATGAGATACTACCTCCTTTACCTATTTTCCTAGAATGAATGGTCTCATGAGACCCATGCACCGAAGAATCCTCTTCCACGTGACATTATCCGTCATCCGACTTGAGAAATTCATGATGTTCAAGTTCTTTAGGTACCTGGCCTTGATCAACTTGCTCCACACCATGTGTTCATTGTGGAGAATTTTCCACGCCAACTTGGAGAGGAGAGCCTAATTGCAAGTTCGTGAAGTTTGGATCCCAAGCCCTCCCTCAGCTTTTGGCCTAATAACCCTTTTCCATTCCACCAGGTGAATCTTCTTCTTGTTGACATCAGTGAACCACAAAAAGTCTCTCTTCAACTTATCAAGTTGCGCACGCACATGTTCAAGGAGCCACGCCGATTACATGGTGTATATTGACATGGATGAGGAGACAAATTTGATTAAAATGGCTCTTTCTGCTAGTGATAGAAACTTACTTTTCCAATTATTGAACCTTTTCATAACTCAATCAAATATATTGTCATATGTCACTCATTCCACCTGTCCATGCACAAGTTTCATTCCCAAGTATTTACCATGGATTTGTGTTTGACCAAAGCTGAGAAGCTCGATAATCGTTCTTTTTAGACTTTAATCCCTCACTTTTTAAGAAAAAAGATCTTAGATTTTTTCGGGCTAGTTTTTAGCCCCGAAGCACCACACAACTTATCAAGAACCGCCTTGACCGTACGTAGAATTTTGGTATTCACCTTACCTATAAGGATAAGGTTGTCAGAAAAAAAAAAAAGAGATGTGACAACTTCGGGCCACCACGACACGGAATTATGAGGAGCCAGTTTTTCCTATCCAATGCCTCTTGAATGAGATAAGCTAATCTTTCGACGCAAAGAATGAAGAGGTACGAGGATATGGGATCACCTTGCCTCAGATCACAAGAGTGATCGGATTTCTCTAAAGGTGACCAGTTCCAAAGAATTCACGTAGTTGCGTTTTTAATAGGAAAAATGATAAGTTTTGTCAGGTCCTTGAGAAACCTAAATGTCTGTAGAGTATCTTCCAAATATTTTCAACCCGCTGTATTATACGCTTTCTTCAGAATTAACTTCATGATCATGCATTCCACTTTATTCTTTTCTATTGTCCGTAGCTAGTGAAAGATCTCTTGCAAGACGAAGATATTATCTTGTGTACTTCTACCCTTATTCAAACTTGACTGAGTCGGGACAATGATATTTGGCAACATTCCATGGAGGCATATGGTTAGGCTCTTCATGACAATTCTTATTGAGAATGTTGCACAAAGAAATCAGATGGAATTGCGATAGGCCTCACAAATACGTGTGTCAAACTTCCTTGTATTGAAAACCTCATCGGAGAACTTCCTTTAAGGACTTGTGTAACCAATCCCGTCCCTTTTGGTAAAACCCGATATGTAATCCATCCGGTCTCGAAGCCTTGATAGGGTGCAAATCATAACACATGCCCTTATGAATTTAGTGAGATTTTGTCCATCCTCATGCGAAAGGACAACTTGGTATGTGGATATAGTTAGCGGTCATCTTTGGCTATTAGGAGGAATATCATTTGCAGCTGAGACAACCTCCTATAATAATCACGAGTGTTATCACTAGGAATGGCCTCATCATTGGCACACACATCATTAATCTTCAACATTCAGATTTTATTTTGCCTTATTCTAACAAGCGTGGGTTGATGGAAAATTTTGGTGTTCTGCTCGCCGTCCTTAATCCACTTAATTCATGAGTTTTAGTACCAAAATAACTCCTCATGCTTCAACACCCATTATACTTGACAATGAGTTCAGTCTCCAACACAAAAAGGATGTTATTCGACTTGCATGCCAACGCTTTATGTATGCCATTAAGTCGTGCCATAGGTATCCGCTTGAATTGTTCCCAAACTTCTCTTTGTTCCGCGCAATAAGCACTTTATGGACCTCCAAGATGACATTTAGAATATGTCCTTGTCATCCCACACTTTCCTAAACATTTGTTCGCATTCGACATTTTTGAACCAAATAGCTTCATACTTGAACGGTCACGTCCTCATTCTAGTATCGCGTCCATGGAAGCATGTAGGGATATGATGGTGATCCGAGTGTGTGCGAGGAATGTGGAGCACAATGTTCTCGAGAAATTTATCAATCCACTGTTGATTGGCGAGCACCCTATCAATTCTTTCCTTGATGTTGGTCCCTCTATCTCGTTTATTCATCCACATAAATGATGGACCATGAAAGCCGAGATCAATAAGCTTGCCTTTTTCATGAAGTTTTGGAAGAATCTAAGGTAATTGAGCGAAGTCGTTAGCCCCCCTCCCCATTGATTTCTCTAAAGCATAACTTATCCCATGAGATCCTCCAAGGTAGATCCAAGTCTCTGCCATGTTTCCCAAACTACTAAAGATGCGAATCTTGGCTGATCGTTAAGGTTAAGCATAAATACATGTGGTTCGCCATCCGTTATAACTACTCGGTCGAATAATAGTATGAATGGTCTGCTCCTCAACGCCTGTCACTTCAATCTCGACAAAATTCTTGTTCCAAAGCATCCATATACCACCGGTCATGCCCACCTATGCGCAGTCTAGTGTTTTATAAAACCCAGAAAAGGTGCGATCTCTTGAGCGTGACCCTTGCCCACCCTCGTCTCCAAACAAAACTCAATTTATGCGTTCAAATAAGTTCTCAAAATTTTCTACGAAAATCCTCTTCCCCAGCTCCTTGATAGTTCCAAGATAGTATCTTCATCTTAACTTGATAGTGGATACATTTGTGTTGGACTTACCGAATTATTAGTTGAAGTTCCCATCCATATCGCATGCAACTGTCTCAGACTTTCCATTATCAAATAAATTTACCGATGTTGTTCCCAGTTGCTCAGACCCGTCCTCTGCCACCATGAGTCCAAATTGTCCTCTCTCTATGACAGGTAGATCGATGTCTTGACCTCAAATATTGTTGCTTGGATGTCCAGCAGATGTATCAAACGTTCTTTGGGACCTGTTCGTGATATTTTGGAGTAACTCAAAATCTTGATTCACGTCCCATTGTGCTATTAGCACCCCGTTCAAGACATTTACCCCCAAATTTTTTTCCCCTGATGTCTTTCGAAAATAGGTGGATTTTATGAACCCTCAGTGAGTCCTTCTCTTCTAAGAATTGAAAATGGATTAGAAGATATCAATTGATCCTTCTTTACTTATATGCTAGAGTCATACGTCTTAACGGTAAGCTCTTCGCCTTTGCCTTGTTTTCTCCTTTAATACCTTTCCTCGCTAGATTAGTAATGCTAGCACTTTGTATTCTTTTTCACTGTGTATCACACCTTTGCGCCACAAACTGCTTAATATGGCATTCCCCTTCTTTTGATGGTTGAGCCTTAATAGTAGGCGATTGGCTACTCGTGTGCCTATGCTCATCCTTCATACTTCATCAATACTTTCCGCCCTAGTACCAATTACCAAATTAACTATTTTTTTTCTTCTTCTAGCTTACTATAATCAAGTCCCCGAACTCATTATTTTGTGCCTTCTCAACTAACAATTTTGTTTTGTCCTTTTTCGCTTCTTTATTCACTTCGCTAGCTGATGGCATCTTTGATCCTTCTAAAAGGTTTGGATCTTATCATTTTTTTCATTGCACACATTCTCGCAATATGTCCCATCCTTCCACAATTGTGGCACAACGATGACAGATCCGCGTACACTACGTGATAAATTTTTCCTTGTACAGAGATTCCTAATTTAAGGGATTTATTCGTGCGTACTTGCACGCAAATTCTTGTGAACTTGTCCCTCGTTGCATTGTACGTGTTTTCATCAATCTTGCTTGGGTCGCCAATGCAAGATGAAGTGTATGAAATCACTGATGCTTTAAACATATCTACCGGCAGGTTAAGGATTCTACTATATATTCACCTTCTTACGTTAAAGTTTTTTTTTACCTAAAGTAGCTTGAAGTGGCACATTAATTAAGCAACATTTTGTAGTAAGATTAGACATTGTTAAATGAACCGACAAGATATCTTGTGGCCGGATTTTCAGGAGATAAATATAGAATTTCCCTCCGATAATTCCCAACTTTCTCTTGTTGGGTATTATGTGCATTGCGCCTGATTCTACGCTTTGGCAATCCTCTAATTCCCACTGTTTTAGAACCAACCTGCCCTTTAGAGTAAAAGACCTTTTTCATTATATATTTTCATAGACGCAATCTCTTTTTTTCTCGTACTTTTTTTCTTTTTAAACTTGTTAATACACTTAAAAGCACTAACCAACATTTTTTTGTGGTTTAATTAATGAGTATCTATAAGAAGAAATGTTTGTATTTTGTAAAACATAAGGTGTTTTGACACAATTTCAAACGCCATCTTGATGAAATTTATACAGAAGAAATAAAGCCCGCGACAAAGACTTATAAAGCCCGCGACAAAGACTTTTAAGAGATTGCAGTTCAATTAGGTATTTAGTATTACATCTGCGATATTCTAAGCTAAGGTAGTATTTGATATATTTGTTATTACGTTCGCACGTGATGCTAATATTTCAGGAAGCACGCACGGTTTTTAATTTCACAGAATATTAATTATACAGTCAGATACTACGATTTCCGCGTTGTTTACTATGTCACAAAAATGAATATATATATATATATATATATATATATATATATATATGTATGTATATTATTTTGGTCGTATTTCTTTCGAGTTATAATACACCTGTTATTGTTACAATGGGCCTGATAGATGCCAAAATAATGTTAATCGAATATAAATCGGACTAGCTTGGTCCGGAACACCTAATACAAGCTGACTAGGCAAAACAAGTAGAAATACAATAAAGCAATGTAGATCGAATCACTGAGGCTCAATCGATAGAATGTTGAATCGTTCATGTCCAAGGGTGGTGTGCGTCGAATCGGGTAATGTCGAATAGGGTTGCTTCGATGTAGTGTATGTCGAATTGGCCAATATCGAGTCTAGAATCTTCGATGTAGTGATGGTCAGACTCCTGTGTATCAAATTGGGAAACTTCGATCGAATGAAGATCGAATTGCCATGTATCGAATCAGGAAGCTTCGATGTTGGGTAGTAGGGAGCTAGTCTTGAATGCGTCTTGATAAATCCCATCATGTGGGGGCCCAGTGGTAGTTGAGGAATGAATATCGATTCGTGCTGATTCGATCTACCTCTTAGATCGAATCCTGTGCATTCGATATTCCTTTAAAGTCAAATTCCTTATGTTCGATTTACAATTTTCTGGGCCTTTCTTTGTGGGTCGGCTCAATATTTATATTGGGCATTTCCTAAAATACCATCATCATATAGTCCCCCCAGTTTGGGAGTCAGTCTCAATCAGAGAGCGGGTGCCAAACTCTAAAAGTTTGTGATGACTACTCCAATTATTTGCCGGTTGTCTCACTGTTGAAAATTATGCCCCCCATTGGGAGCCAGGATTCGGAGAACTTGGGTTTCAATGTTCGTTTTGGATCTCTGGTTTCTATCTCAAGAACGCAAGCTTGAATTAGACTTTAAACAATGTGGAATTATGTGGGGGTCGATTTTGTAGTTATTCTTACATACATGCATTATACATATATTAATTTAAAATTTTAGGTTATAGATCGAATGGGTCGGATTCGATTTTGGGTCTTACATCGAATTTCAAAGGATTCGATCGATATTTCGTCTTTTTTTTTGGCATCGATCGAATGGCATCGATCGAATCATGGACATTCGGTCTTCCTTGCTATATCGAATGTCCCCGATTCGACATTCTTTCTAATGGGCCTTATGGGCTTTTTTCCCTCTATTTAAAGGGGAAGAGAGGCAAAGAGCCTCATTCTTGTCTTTGCAGAGTTTCGACTGACATGTGAGTAGCATCGAACAGGCATAGTTCGATACTCCCTGTATCGAATGTAATCGATTTGATACATGGTGTATCAAACGTTAGGTTATTGACCTAATGCCTTAGAAAAATTTCTTCAATCTTTTCTTTAAAAATGTAGGATTTTTGTTTCTGTCTTCGTTTTCGTTTTTCTTTTAGTGTAGAATTCTTTTTGCAATCAATTTTTTGTAGCTTTAATCAAGGTAGTTAACTGTTTGCTTAATTTTGCCTCTCGTTATACGTATTAGCTTATGTTGGGCTTTTAGTGTATCACGTAGATGTCGTAAGTAACGGGAGTGACGTACATGTGTAGTGAGATTTTTTTTCTTTTTTCTTTTTATTTCAGTTTGTGTCGATCGAGATGGTGAGTTTAGAGTCTTTGTCTGGGAATGAGTCTAGTAGCGCCTCAAGCTCTAATTCCGTTAATTCAGTTGGGGGCCCTGGAGATGGTCCTACAGGTTCGAACTTAGCCGAGGGAGATGGTTATGACGCCATTGATATAGAGGCGGTTGATTTTGCGAGGGATGATGATTAGTATGAAAATGACGGTCATTCCGCACCACATGCCGGTGTAAATGATTTTCCCTCGCACCCTGTAGAGGATAATTGTGCTGATAGCGAGGCCGACGAAGAAAACGAGGTCATTGACAGGGACTTCGATAATTATGAAGAAGCCCTGGGGATGGCTTACACCGCTTATGTGTCGCGCTTGCAGCATAGTTGCCCTTTCTTGTGCGAAACGTACAATATAAGAAATAACTATAAGTTAGTGATTCCTGGTCCGGACCAGCGTATGCACACTGATCCTCCTGGTCACCTCACCATCTTTGTGGGACAATTGGCCAACGGGTTACGATTTCTCGTGCCCGTCGAAGTTAGACGTTTTCTAAAGTCTATCAAACTCGTGCCAAGCTAGCTGACGCCAAATTCGTTCAGGCATATAGTTGGTTTTATTACCGTAATGAAAGGCTTAGACCAGTCGTGCGGGCTCAACGAATTTTGGGCGTTGTTCAAGGTGTGTAAAAGGGAGGTAGTCTTCTACCACATAAAAGCACTGAGGCACCATAAATTTTTGAGAGGTGAACTCTCCGGTTATGGGAAAGAATGGAAGAAACGATACTTCTATATCGAGGAAAGCTATGCGGATGAGTTCTCTTTGCATTGTCGGGACGAGGCAGATGTTCCAAAAGTTGCAAAACCCCGGGGGTTGGGTTTTCCTAGGTGGGGTGAACATTTTAGGGCGAACCTGATATATAACCACCAATTTAATCTTAGAAAACTTGTCGAAAATCACGTGTTATTACTAGCAGGGTTGTCTCCACTTTGGTATATTGGGAGATACACTCTCATTATAAATGATGCGTTCTTAAGTAATGGTGTTTTTTGTTTCAATTTTGATATGTTAATAATGTTTTATGTCTCTTTTTCTCGAGTGATTTCATCATCAACCGCCACGCCTGCATAAGTCGAGTACTGGCCACAGAAGCCGAGGGTTCCCAAACAACTGGTCTTATTCTCGTGCCACCTCCGAGGACGAGTAAAGCCAAGGGCAAGAAACCTAGAGGTGAAGCTGGTGCATCTGCCCGGGTCGACGCACCGCGTGATCCCTTTGAGGATCTTATCGGTGGGGGTCATGAAAATTCGCCTCCCCTTGCTGAGTTTAGTCAGGCGGGAGGTTTTGATGGACCTGCTATGGATGAGAGCGAGACTACTGGACAAACTAAGGTGGCTGCACTGGCTAAAATAAGGAGAGCACCTCAGACTCGCTCTCGGATATGAGGTGTTGTCCCTCCTATTCCGCGTACATCTGGTCTAGTGCCTGATGTTGGTTCGATTCCCGCTACTGGGGCAAGTTTTAGGGCTGAGCCAGCTAGGGTCCACGGGCCCGCATCACAGATTTTCATCATTCTGAGGAGGAGGCGATCAATGCTCTGAAGGTGGTTTTCCGAATCTCAGAGTCCCCTTCGCGACATCTGCCGAGGAAAGGAAGAAAGTGGAGCGGCATGCACTCCATATGATCAGCTTGGTAACGTGATCATTCAGTCTGATATAATTATTTTTTTATGCTTCGTTACTTAAATTTTTGCTGTTTCTTTTCTAGACTGGAGTGGTTGTGGATGCAATGATTGAAGGGTGGAGGCAGGCCCACAGGGATAGGGTGAGTGGGCTAGAGCGCTTGAGGGCTGAATTTTGGGATAGTGATTCCGATGCACTGAGGGCTGTGCTAGTAGAGAAAGAGAAGACCTTGTAACAAGTGAGGGATTATGCTACCTGGGCTAGCAGATACGGGGAAGCGGCGAAACTCGCGCAGGAGATTGTTGATCGGCTCAAGTCGCATGTCACCAACCTGCAGAATAGTAAGACTGCACCGGAAAAACGAGTCGCAGAGCTTGACAAGGAGCTCGTCGCTGAGAAGGAGATGACCGCAGATGCCAAAGAGGTTGGATATGCCCGCGGCTTGAGCAAGGTACTTGGCTCTTTTCTTTGATTTTTTTAAATATATATTTTTCCATTCTTCCTTGTTAATCTTGTTTGTTGCTTGATTAGGTTCCTACTGCGCAACAACGGGTGGAAATTGCTGAGGAGTCTTCGGAGCAACACCTTCCAAGAAACCAGTGCTCGACGAGGGGCCCTAAATGCGAAGAGAGCCCAAGTGCTCACAATGCAGCAAATCCATAGCACTCGCTACCTGCATAGTGGGTTCAACCCGCAGTGGTTGGACTTATCGTTGGGTCCTAATAGGGAACCTCTGTCGTTGGCCGTCGAGGATCCACCTGCCGTTGTGGACGAATCCGCGAGCCTCCTTGAAAGCGAGACCCTCATTTATTGAGGGACGTCTCCGCCTTCTTCAATGCCTACCACTTATCCCTCCTCAGAGGATGAAGATGGTGAATGTTGAACTCCTTGATTTTAATTTTCTGATTTAATGAACAATTCGTTTAAATTTGTTTGGCGCTGCGTCGCCTTTTTGTTTTAAACGATTTGCTACTTTGAACTCCCTATTTTTGTCTTTTTATTTATTTGTTGTGCCCCTTTAATCGCTTATCCATTTGCATTTCTAGCTTGCCTTTTGTTTCAAATGCAATTTTTGCAATTTACTTCTTATTTTGAAAATTTATGTGCCGTATTGTACTGTAGAATGGCTTGTGCATTTATTTTAATGACTTTTTGCTGCATCGGACGTTGTGTTAATTTTTACTCTAGATCGCCGCGGGATTTCCAGTTAGCTCTCGTGGTTTTAGACATAGTGTCCGTCTCATTTCCTCGTCTTTAGGGATTTACGGTTAGCGCTTGTCATTTTAGACATAGTGTCTGCCCCTTTTCTTCGTCTCTTAGAGATTTATGGTTAGCACTGGTCATTTTAGACAAAGTGTCTGTCCCTTTTCTTCGTCTCTCAGAGATTTATGGTTAGCACTTTTCATTTTAGACATAGTGTCCATCTTTTTTCTTCGTCTTTCAGGGATTTACGGTTAGCACTTGTCATTTTAGACAGAGTGTCCGTCCCTTTTCTTCGTCTTAGAGGAATTTACGGTTAGCACTTGTCGTTTTAGACAGAATGTTCGTCCCTTTTCTTCGTCTTGGAGCCTCTTTGGGTCTTGCAATTCATCAATGTTACGTATTTAACCTTGCGATGTGGGATTCTGCATTTTCTGCATTTGTTACGACAATATTCCAACAAATCAGATCAAAAGTATCTCGCATAGAGATATAATCATATTAGTAATAGGTCAGAGCTCGACTTTTAAGATCATTTGCCTATGTATCCCGAGGGTGTCCTCAGGACACAAGTCTTCGGTTTCCCTGTTTTAGGTTTGTACATGACATCCTCTCATACTCATCAAGGTAGAGAGGACGAATCACAGTTGTTCAAAATGTGCGAAAAACCTAAGACCTGCATAAATGAGAAAATAACGATTTAATGAATCTGCTCCATCTCCATGGGTCCCGGAGTATTCATCGTTTCTTGTTCCTCCTGCAGCCGCAATCTGAGTGAGGCCACATAACATTGCCAACCGTCCCTGTGATACGCTATAACCTCACCCGTTCTTGCAGGAGTCGAGAATTTTACCATCTGATGGTAGGTTGATGGCAGTGCTCGAAAAGCATTTAATACTGGCCTTCCCAGAATGGTATAATCTGCCAGAAGTGTACTTCTTTTGGGCGTAGTTCCCAGCGAAGTCGGGAGTGAAACCATACAGCGTGGTACTATTTTCAGGCCACCGAAATCGTGAAGCAAGGTTCTGACCGGCTATAATCTTTGGTCTCCTAAACCCATTTTTTCCCATGTTGACCTCATCAGTACATTTACGGAGCTGCCCTGGTCCACCAGCACTTTCATCACACCGAAACTGGCTATATCCACTGTTATGACCAAGGGACAGTTCAAATTTCCTGCCTAAATGGCTTGACCTATCAACTTGCGCATATCTTCCGTTGAGAAGGTGACCTCTTCCCGTGACATCTTCTTAATTCTCAAAAGATCTCGAAGCTGACAAAGCGGTCCGATTCGATATCCCTTGTGATCGTTTTCCGGCCCTTTGTGGAATTCGCTCAGATTGGACCTTATAAAATCATATGTATGATTCATTTCTAATGTTGATGTTTGTTATCTGGGGATAATCCAGCAGATGCGGCCTGTCGACCACCTTTTGTTTGACTTTCTCAGAGAAAAAGATTTATCTTTATCTGTATTGTCCTTCTGCTTCTTCAAATTTCTGACATACTCCACGAGTTTGCCATCCTTGATCAATCGCTCGATCTCGTCCTTCAGATCCTTGCAATCCTCGGTCTCATGGCCATTTTGTTTGTGGTGTTTACAATAATGGGTTGACAACCTCGTTGCCTTGGAGTCTCTCATCTGTCTTGGCTCCTTCAGCCAACCTTTCCTCTTTGTCGTCCCAAAAACTGTCATGATATTAGCATTTAGGGGCGTATATTGTCTTGACGACGTATCGATGTACCTGTTATTCATGTTTATGTTGCGGTTCTGCTCCTCTCTTCCTCTCTCTTTTTCTTTTGGGGGTGTAACAACAATTGCCTTGGTTTCCATCATATCCTCGCGGTGCACCACTTTCAGAGCGATCTTGTTTATCTCCTCAATCGTCTTGGGCTGAAACATGAGCAGATCCTCGCTGAAGGCCACGTTGTTGGTGGCACGAAAGATTATGCTCATGATCATCTCTCATTTGGGGCAATCTATCCTCAGCAGTTCCGCGTTGAAGCGGTACATGAAGTCCTTCAGGCTTTCTCTTGCACCTTGAGTGATGGAGTACATATGGGAGTGGTCCAGTACCAATCTTGATTGACTTGAGAATTGATTTTCAAACATCTTTCTGAGCTGTTTGTAAGTTTTGATCGATCCCGGAGCAATTCGGGTGAACCAATCCAGTGCTACCCCGACCAAGGTAGTGGCCAATAATCTGTCCTGCACGTTCTCTTTAAACCCGTATAGAGTTAGCGTGGTGTCCAATTGGAAAAGATGATCGTGAGGATCCGTCTTTCCATCGTAAGGTTTCATCGCGGGTATTTTCTGACCATGTCCCAAAATTTATGCCTCTATCGCTTCACACAACTGGGTACTCCGACGAGAACTTCCCAGTTGCTCCATTACGTTCTCTATGACCACTTTCTCTCTCTCTCTCTCTCTCTCTCTCTCTCTCTCTCTCTATCTCCCTCTCTTTCTCTCTCTCTCTCTCTCTCTCTCTCTCTCTCTCTCTCTCTCTCTCTCTCTCTCTCTCTCTCTCTCTCTCTCTCTCTCTCTCTCTCTCTCTCTCTCTCTCTCGTCTTTCTAACTTTCTCGTTACTTCGGCTTGTTCCCTTCTGGAGTTGTTGCCACGACTCTCTTCGCGTCTCCTCATATTGTTCTCCTCTAGTCTTCTCAGGTCGTCATGTCGGCTTTCTTCTCTTCCCCTTGCGTCGTGGTGTCTCTTCGACTGCACCTGAACCGAGTTAGATCTTCCGTACGGTCGTCCACCTAGGCTTTGTCTCTATTTCTTACATTTGGTCTTTTGGCCACAGACCGCTACTCCCGCATGCCCTCACCACAAACTGCGGGCGGCGGCATTTACACTGGTGGTGCGGGCAGTGCCGCAGCTACTGCTGATCGGACCATTGCCAAAATTTCATCTTTGAGAGCACTTGGCAGTGATGCTGTCGTAGTTGTCGCCCCTGCTGCACCTGAATCTGGCGTATGCCGATCTTCTCCCAATTGTCCAGGCAAGTCCCACCTCGCGGGCGTAGGCACCGCATCGAGTAATGTTGACGGTCCTTCTGTTTCAGCATTGTTATTCTCCACTGCTCTACTCTGTGATCTGGTCCTTCAAGATGCCATGCCTAATAAACTAGGAAATACGGTGTTCCCACAGACGGCGCCAATATTTTTGTCTTATTTCGTCCGGGTTACAATACACATGTTACTGTTACAATGGGCCTGATAGATGCCAAAATAATGCTAATTGAACATAAATCTGACTAGCTTGGTCGAAACACCTAATACAAGTTGACTAGGCAAAACAAGTAGAAATACAATAAAGCAGTGTAGATAGAATCAGTGAGGTTCGATCGATAGAATGTCAAATCGTTCCTTTTCAAGTGTGGTGTGCGTCAAATCAGGTAATTTCGAATAGGGTTGCTTCGATGTAGTGTATGTCGAATTGGCCAATATCGAATCTGGAAACTTCGATGTAGTGATGGTTGGAGTCGGACTACTGTGTATCGAATTGGGAAGCTTCGATCGAATGAAGACCGAATTGTCGTGTATCGAATCAGGAAGCTTCGATATTGGGTAGTAGAGAGCTAGTCCTGAATGCTTCCTGATAATGTCAGAGGACGGGGTATTCATAGACCCCGTCCCTTGGGGCCAGTGGTAGTTGGTGAATGAATATCGAATCATGCTTATTCGATCTACCTCTTAGATCGAATCATGCGCATTCGATATTCGTTTAAAGTCAAATTTCTTCTGTCCGATCTATAATTTTTTGGGCCTTTTCTTTGTGGGCCAGCTCAATATTTATATTGGGCATTTTCTAAAATACCCCGTCATATATGTATATTGTATGTTTCGTGGTTCAAATTGTTTCCGGAGTCAAAACTAAACTCCTTTTTTTCTTGGTAGTTTTCAGTTATGGTTTTGGCAATTATAATCATGTTACCAAATAAAATCTAATATTTCGGCCACTTTTTTGTGCCTGAAAGGGTGAAATATATATATATATATATATATATATATATATATATATATATATATATATATATATATTGGGTTAGAGTACTAGATAGTCTATGCAACTCATAATTGTGGAGGAATTACATTTTGGATTCACACGAAAAAGCGTCGCCACCCAACAAAATCTATGTTTGTTGGTTAAGAGTAAGCTATTGAGAATGATACTCATAGCAACACCTTAGATTTAAATCTGGGTAAATTTTGATAATTGCATTTGGTGAGAATAATTAAAAGAATATAACTGGCAGATATAAGATCATTTTATGTGATGAGATGCTACACTTATCGCGTTTTTGAACACTACTTGATCAATAATATTATTTAAGAAATTAAATTATCATGCAATATATCCGAATTATTATTGTGTCGTGAATTAAGAGAAAAAAACTAAAATAGTGAAGAAGTAATTTTTACGGTATGAAAATATGATGTATTTACATGCATTTTTCTAAATCAGTTTGAATAGTTCTATAATATTTACAAAATATAGAATTAAGAGAACCTAAAATTTTATTATCATCAATAATTTCAGTTTACCTCATTTTGAGTTGTAATTCAACCAAACTTGCCACAAATGAGAAAGAGTCACCGATACTAGAAGAGTCATCAACTTTACGCACGCGTATGTTAAATGTCTAAAAATTCTTTTATGGTTGTAAATATTCCACATCTCCACTGATCTTTTTTTCAGAGTTCAGATTTTGGTATCTTATTCTCGAGGGGTTTTCTGGGTAACACTTTATTAACAATCTACATCAAAATATTGAATATTGGAATTCCCTTACTTTCATTATAGTTCAATATGTACGACAATGATACAAATAATAATAGCAATAAGCTTAGAAACAATCAACTTTGTTATTTTCTATATTAAAGTGAAACACTTGTGCTCCGATATAGCATTTAATATAATAGATAAGCTTTAACTTTAACCCCTGTTTAATTATTTCGTTATCAAATCTTTCACATAATCTCCACTTATTTTCAAGTGAAAAAACCCATTACCTTGAAATTATAAATGAATATGGTCAACAATAATAATGATTACATACATTTTTAATGCGGGCATCGACTTAGTGACTCTCTTCTCCTACAGTGAAGTATACTCCAGGTACAAGTCTATGTTAGAGACTTATGAGTCATTGAGTGCATTAGTGAAAGACTACCAATAATTAGCTTTTTAGCATATGAAAAGTCTATAGTTTCAAAAAAGGAAGCTTGAAAATTAAACTCCCTACGTAGGAATTTGGCCTTTGGCAAGTTTTAGTTGGAAAACAGATGCCAAAAGACTCGGCTGTTTTCTAATTATCATCATTACCAATTTAGTTCGTTTCTAACTATTGACTTGGAAATGTTTTTCTAAGTTCTAACTATTGACTCGACTTTAATTTCAAGTCGCGGAGAAATTATTCGTGCATCTGCGCTACATAATTTAATAAATTTAAGAACAATCCGAAGATATAACCTGGTGACATATTAGTTACGACTTACGAGTGAATACATATCGTCATAATAATGCGTTTAAATAATGTTTTTAATTAGCCCGTACTAATTCAGCAGTCAGCAGTCAGCACTCAGCATTAGTCAGTACTCAGTAGCTACTTAAGAATAATTCTCATTCTATTTTCCACCCCATCCAACTGATATTATTCATAAACTTTTCAAACTTTTCAGCCCAACCCATAATAGATGGAAATTAGAAGTGAATGTGCTAAATGTATAGGTCCATTCAACGTACGTTAATAACTTAAAACTTTTAATTTCGTGTAGTGGAAAAAAGACCTTATCATCCAATAACTCGATAAGATCATAAGACTATATAATCTTGGCCTGGCAATTCAGTCCACAGCCCATCTTCATATCTTCTGGGTTTTAATCATATAATTAGCAAATCTTTATTAGATGATTACTTATTATTTGTATATTTTGATTAATATTATATTTCTCTTATTGTATTTTAGCTAGATTACGTAAATAGCCTAGTTAGTCTTGTTGTCTTTATATACCTATTCTTCATTAGTGAAATCATTATTCACTTCACAAAACCCTAACCCTTATAATCTTGTCCAATAACTCCCTATCAATATTCAAACAAAGTTAATGAAGCTGTTTTATAATGTTAATTTGCACGTTTTCGATATTCTTTTCCTCTTATTAGAGATTTTAGAAGAGGTATGACTTTGCATAGACATTCATAATTTAACCTTGTGTAACGGAAAAGTCCCATGCATATATATATATATATATATATATATATATATATATATATATATATATATATATATATATGCTTCTAACTATATATCCACATCAATTCATTCTTCCATCTACCAATTGCACCCCACTACAAGATTTGGGGGGTTTTCGCGACCCCCTCCTGGTGACCGCCGGGCGGTCCCCAGCTTTTTGGTGACCGCCCAGAGCAACGGGGACCGCTGGGCGATCCCCATCCCAAACAGGGGACCGCTGGGTGGTCCTCAGCCCAAAAGAGGACCGTTGGGCGGTCCCCAGCCCAAACAGGGGACCGCTGGGCGGTCCCCATCACAAATGGGGGACCGATGGGCGGTCCCCAGCCCAAACAGGGGACCGCCCTAGCGGTCCCCAGCTCAAAAGGGGGACCGCTGGGCGGTCACCAAAGGTCTTTAGGGACCGTCCGACGGTCCCTAATAATATTCATACTTTTTTTTTAAAATTTTATTGAACAATTAAGGTGTCGCGTTGTTTGTTTAGTTGATAAATATCCTAATAATAGTTAAAAGAACAAAGTTACAAAGTTTCATACAAATTGAAACAACATACGACGATTAAGTGTACATATAACTTAGAATAGTTTCAACGTTAAAAACTTTCTCAATCTCATTGAATCTACTATTAAATAACTAAATTAGTGGTTTTATGATCGTTTGTTACTTCAATTGACATGTTACAATGAATTTTGTTGCCAAAAATCAAAAACACATGGAAATCGTTACATAAAATCGAAAACAAAGAGTATGAATATTATTAGGGACCGCCTGGCGGTCCCTAAAACCACCTTTAGGGATCGCTGGGCGGTCACCAATTGTCTTTAGGGACCGCCCGACGGTCACTAATAATATTCATACTTTCTTTTTTTTAATTTTATGGAACAATTAAGGTGCCGCGTTGGTTGTTTAGTTGATAAATATCCTAATAATAGTTAAAAGAACAAAATTACAAAGTTTCATGCAAAATGAAACAACATACGACGATTAAGTGTATATATAACTTAGAATAGGTTCAACGTTAAAAACTTTCTCAATCTCATTCAATCTACTATTAAATAACTAAATTAGTGGTTTTATGATCGTTTGTTACTTCAATTGACATGTTACAATGAATTTTGTTGCTAAAAATCAAAAACACATGGAAATCGTTTCATAAAATCGAAAAAAAGGGTATGAATATTATTAGGGACCGCCTGACGGTCCCTAAAACCACCTTTAGGGACCGCTGGGCGGTCACCAATTGTCTTTAGGGACCGCCCGGCGGTCCCTAAAAGTGGTTTTAGGGACCGTCCGGCGGTCACTAATAATATTCATACTTTCTTTTTTAATTTTATGGAACAATTAAGGTGTCGCGTCGGTTGTTTAGTTGATAAATATCCTAATAATAGTTAAAAGAACAAAATTACAAAGTTTCATGCAAAATGAAACAACATACGATGATTAAGTGTACATATAACTTAGAATATGTTCAACGTTAAAAACTTTCTCAATCTCATTCAATCTACTATTTAATAACTAAATTAGTGGTTTCATGATCGTTTGTTACTTCAATTGACATGTTACAATGAATTTTGTTTCTAAAAATCAAAAACACATGGAAATCGTTTCATAAAATCAAAAAAACACGTATAAAAACCATATTTAGTGACCGCCGGGCGGTCACCACTTGTCATTAGGGACCGCCCGGCGGTCACCAAATATCTTTAGGGACCGCCCGACGGTCCCTAAATGTTTAAAAAATAGGCGGGATTGGGAGGGAAATTTGAAATTTTCGAAAATTCAAAAAATTTCACCCCTTAATTCTATATATACCACCACTCTCCTATCCAATTTTTCAACACTCTTCAAAAACACGCAACTCCAAAATTTCTCTTATCATTTTTCTCTTCCTAAATCACAAATTTTCAACACTCTTCTCATTTTTTTTTCATTTCTTTAAATCCAAAACATAACTTCTCTTCTTCTTTCTTTTAAAGAAACACTCTCCTCTTCTTCTTTTTTTTGTTCAAATCCAATACACATGTCTTTTAACTTTCATTTCATTATTTTCTTTGTTTTATTTTGTTAACTTTCATTTTCTTATTTTTTTTTGTTTTATTTTGTTAACTTTCATTTCATTTTACTTTTTTATCATTATTTTGTTTGTTTTTGTTCTTGTAAATGTTTGTTGCACATATTTACATGCAATTTATACAAAAAATCCAATAATATTCCGATAAATTTCTGGAATGTTATTTGGTTTTTTTTATTTGCCGCAGACTTTTAGGGACCGCCCAGCGGTCCCTAAAAGTCTGAATATTATTGGGGACCGCTGGGCGGTCCCTAAAAGTCTGAATATTATTGGGGACCGCTCGACGGTCCCCATAAGTCATTAGGGACTGCCCGGCGGTCCCTAAATTTGCGGTCGCAGAAAATGGTCCCCGCGACCGCCAAGCGGTCGCCAAAGGGTGGGGGACTAAGGGTATCCGCGACCGCCTTTTGGTGACCGCTGGGCGGTCCCTAAAGGTTTTTAGGGACCGTCCGGGCGGTCCCTAAAGACCCCAAAATCTTTTAGTGCCCAGATTAAAAAGTAAGCAGTAAGAACATACTCTGAAAGTCGATTGAATTAGAAAGACAATCAAAAAAATTGAAAGCCAACAGAAAAATGGAGAGGGCGAGCTGTAACAAATTAATTAGATATTCTTTTGTACTAAATCCGCTCTTCAATGAAAAAAGCACACCTATAGCTAATAAACGCAAACTGTTGTGATTATTCTTCAGCTAGATATACATCTAGCGAGTCTTGATTTTTAGGGGTAAGTCATGCATCAAAGTTCGACCACCAATATTATATTCCAATCATCACTACAAGAACACAAAGGGGTTGCAGATGGCCTATTGGCGGGTATCTGCGATCGCCCGGACGATCGCAGATACTCCTCGTCATAGGTAATCTGCGATCGCCAGACGGTCGCCACCTCCATAGGGACGTGGCGACTACTTGGTGGTAGCCGTGTCTTTATGAATATGACAACCGTCCAGCGGTTGCGAAGTCCCTAAGGACATGGTAACTGCTCGGCAGTAGCCACGTTCATAAGGAACTCTGAAATTTCGAAAGCTCGCAACCGCCTAGTGGTTGTGAATTCATAATATTCATTACCCAAGCTTGATTTTGCAATGAAACCTTATAATTTGGCTTGTTTTAACTATATTATGGTAATTATCAATTGATCAAACAACGCGCCACAACGAATCAGCCAAAATAATAAATATTCAAGTATGAATATTATTTGCAACAACCCGAGTGGTCGCTATGTGACTTAGCGACTGCCCAGCGGTTGCGAGAAGCAATGGCGACCGTCGGGCAGTTGCGAGAAGCAATGGCGACTGTTGGGCAGTTGCTTATACTGGTTATCTGCAATCGCTCGGCGGTTGTAGATAACGTCCATATTCGAAATTAGTGATTTTTGGGAAGTGTCTTGATGTGTTTGTGTTTATTGAACTCAAATGTCATTATTACATGTGAATAGAAGTAGTAAATGTTTACAAGACTAGTAATTGAGTTAGTAAAATTGTAGATTAGATGTGATTAGGTGAGTTATCAACGATACACCTATATATTATGTTCAACAACTAATCATCATACTTAGTCCTTAATGTTGTCCCCAAGCTTGATTTTGCAATGAAAGCTTATAAATTGACTTGTTTTAACTACCATTAGGGCAATTATCAATTGATCAAACAACGCGCCACAACGAATCATCTAAAATAGTAAAAATTCAAGTATGAATGTTATCTGCAACCACACATCGGTTGCACATAGGCCTTGACGATGGCCTAGCGGTCGCGAGGCCGCGAGGCCTTATAGAAGCCTCGCGACCGCCGCGGCGGTTGTCACTTCTCCCTGGCGACCTCAGGGCGGTAGTTGGGGTGGGGGGGGGGGGGGAGTGGGTTTCGGATATCGCCCCCTCCCCCCAAATCTTGTATTGTGATAATAATATTAGCCATAATCTCATATACATGCACGCACCAAAGATAACTATATGGCTACCTGCCGAAAAGGGACAAATGATGTAATCAGTAGGTATTGCCTAGCTAGGTATGAGAAATAATGAGAGTATGGATCAATACGTTTGTCCAGTTTGAGATTAAATAAAAGAATAATATTACTCGCCAATAATAAGTTTGCATGCGGACCACCGGTCCTCCACGTCCAATAACGATTGTAATCAGAAAACCTAAGAGGAAGACTGTTTTTTTTTTTTGATACAAAACCTAGAAGGTAGACTATATTAAATTAAATGTGTTGAAAATCACTCTTTAGTCTAGAAACGTCCTGATAGGTGTTGTGGTTGACCTTACATACATATAAGTATTAAGTCGTTTTGTGCATGCGAAATATTAGTATCTGCTCATTACTTTATAATTATTATTTTATTTATTATTAATATATAAAATTAATTCAAATTATGCTATATATATTATTTCTCAATAGAATGCCGAAAAGATATCTAGCTAGCTCAGGCCAGTGGTGGGTCATAAATAACGGGCCATATATGTGGATTGCGATTTGAAGCATTCCCAGAAGCCCACGCACCATAAGCGGTACTCATGGCTCTTTTGCTCTTTTCTGCAATTATCTTCCCAAATTATTCTAGAATTTCAATTTTAACAAATTAAGTGATGTCCAAACGAATTTAGATTTTTATATATATACTAGGTAACCAGCCTATGCGAGGTTTTGTTTCTATACAATTATTTTTATTGTTTTTACGTATAGAAAAATAGTAAATGTTTTTACAAGTTTAATTATGATATTCATATTTTATTTTTCAAACAACTTGCGGCTATAATATTTAGATGAACAAGTGTAATATTAAGCAGCACCCAATATTAATGTACGCGGCCCTCGGAGCTATTATTACTAGAAAAAGAACGAATATAATAATTAGTTAAACTTACTGGGGAAAATCGGAACAACGAAAGATATGCGTGTTTTAGGTAGGGCCCAATGTTAAAACAAGCAGACATTGGAGCTAGTTATTACTGGAAAACAAAAAACAGAATATAAAAATTAAGTGAACCTACATGGGTTGGGCAGTATAATTTACTCATAATAATTAAGAATAGTTAAGCTATTAGTTTTTGATCGTATCTATAATATATATATATACATGTATATTGGAGCTTACTTATAAATAACATTATGATAACAAAGTAAACAAATGAAATATATGCATTACACTGATCCCAATTATTATCGTGTTCTATGTGATGTGGGTCTCCAAGCTATTCATTACTCATTCGTTTTATATTATGGGGGGTTTCAATTGATTAACATGTGCGGGGCCACATGTTATTTATCAGAGTAATACAAAATAGAATATAGTAGTTAATTAATCTTACAAGGGCAAATCGAAACAACGAAACACGTAGGATAGAAATAATAATATGCGTTTAATTTTCACATAATAATTAAGAAGAGTTAGACTATATAATAAAAAATAAACAAATGATATGCATGTATTAGAGGGACTTCAATTATTATCTTATTTTATGTTAACGGTGTCCGCAACGCTATTGATTACTAGTTTATTTTATATTGGGTGAACCGTAATAAATCTATATGTATGGACCCACATGTTATTTATTACTGTACAAAAAAATAGTAATTAGTTGAACTTGACAATATCGGAACAACGAAAGATATATAACGAAGTACCAAATGATATACCTGATCCCAACGATTATCTTATTCTATTTTACGCGGGTCCCCAAGCTACTAATTACTAATTCGTTTTATAATAGGTGAACTCTTATCAAATAATACTCATGGGCTCACACGTATATGTTACGCGCCTAATTGATTAATACGAGCGGACCCACATGTTACTTACTCCTGCAAAACAAAATCATAATATTGTAATTGATCAATCTTACAGTGGTAAAATCAAAACAAAGAAAGATGGATAACGAAGTATATAAATGACACATACATTACGTGGACCCAAAGATTATCTTGTTATATGTTACACGAGTCCTCAAATTACTGATTACTGAATCGTTTTATATTAGGCGGGCTCCAATCGATTAATATGCATGGGTGCAAATGTAGATGTTAAGCGAGACCCCAAACTATTGGTTCTTGATGCATTTTATATTAGGTGGATCCCAATTTATTAATACGTGCATGGCCCCATGTTATTTACTACTCCAAAATAAAAGCAAAATATAGTAATTGGTTGAACTTACAATGACAATATCGAGACAACAAAAGATGATTCTTTGAGATATTTGTGAGGTTTGTGATATTCTCTTACAATTAATGACGAACTAAGGTTAAAATGATGGCTCGTTTGGTACACCAGTTGAAATTGTAAATTAATTAATAATTATAGGTTTTGAGTTTTAAGGATTTTTGTGTTATTTTAAAATTTTAGGTGTCTTTGGGGGATTAGTAACATTTTATGGGATTCTTTTGAAATCTATAAATGATCAAAATAAAATTAACAAAAGATGTTGGTGGTATAAGTAAATAACAGAGATCGAGGGGGCAAAATGTGAACATAAACAATGGATGGGGTTTATAATTTATAGATATTTTTTTTGGTAATTTTAAAGTTTGTTGGTGTCTTTAGGGAATTCATAATATTTTAAGAGGTTCATTTGAATTTTATAAAGAATTAAAGTGAAATTAATCAAGGGTCAAAATGGGAATATAAACAAAGGACGAGATTTAAGATTTATAGTTTTTCTGGTAATTTTTAAATTTTTAGGGGTCTTTGGGAATTTTTTATATTTTGTGGGGTTATATTGAGTTTTATAAAGGATTAGAGTGAAATGAACTAAAAATGTTGGTTAAAAAATTAAATATAAAATTGAGAGTGGGCAAAATGGAAATAATGAAAGTTAACAGGGAACCTATTTTTCTATTCTTATAGTATAGTAGATAAACAAACCTTAATGAGTTTCAAGATAGGTACACGTAAAAATGTGTTACTTCATTTATATTTGGGGGTTATAACAAACTACCTCATTGTGTTATGCTAAATTGAAAAAGTTACCTCATGAAAATTAAGTTGATCAAGTACCTTTATCTTAACTCAAAAGTTGGCATTTTACCCCCTCATACAGGGAGGTGTAGTTCACTCTCCTATAAATGAGAGTAAGGGTTAGATTTTTCTTGCTTGTTTTCAGAAAAGGCATTTATATCCTCATTATTTAAGAAAATAATATATCTTTTATATATATATATATATTTTAAATTATCAAAAAAATAAAATAAAATAATTATTAAAAATATAATTACAAATATAAGATATATGCCTTGTTTCTTAAACTGTTATTTCTCTAAAAAAATTGTAAAGTTAAATTTAAAATTACACAAAATAAAATATTACTACTACTAAGTGTATTTTAGTCCTTTTATATAACATTTACAATAAAATCTTTTTGAAGAAGGTGGTGTGTCAACTTTTGGGATCATGGCATATTTAACCAATTAGTTTTTTACAGAGATGTAACTTGTCAATTTAACATAACCCAATGAGGTAATTTGCTAAAAACCCTTTTAAATTTGTAATGCATGTGTTCTTTTTATATTGGTATTATTATATATTGGGCCGATATTAATTAGTTAAACTTGCTTCATTGAAGTGTAAATTCTCATTAAGGTTCAAATGACGTGCCAATTACACATATAGAAGGAAAAAGAAAAGATACGCAAAACCTAACGCCACTACCAGAGAATTTCACCATCGCTACTACATAATTAGTTCCATCGGATCTACCTGGTACAACGGCTTGGCAACAAAAAAGAATGCGACAGAACGAAAAACCCTTCGTGACATTCCAAGCACAACCAAGCACGGGTAATGAAAGAGTAAGCCCTAGCCCAACTAAATTAACCTACGCGAAAGCAATCAGAAGGAAAACCAAGCCGAAGGATCTCAAGTTTGATGTATCGAAGAAGTCTGAGATAAGCACCAAAACCAGAATCACAGATTCCACAGAAAACATGGCCTTCAAGGAATTTGAGTTAGATTAGGAACTTTGCATGCACTTGCATGAACAATGGCATGATACCATTATAATCCGAGTCATGAGGAGGCCATGGTATTATCCCGCCTTGCAAACTAAACTCGACATTATGTGGAACCTGTGCAATGATTTCAAATTGTTGGATCTTGGGTGCAACTACTACTACCTCAAAGGAGTTTGGAATGAGAAAAGAGAGAAAATACTTATTGAAGGGTCGTGGCAATTAGTGGGAATCATTTTGTCTATCTGCAAATAGATCCCAGATTTCCGTGCGGATACTGACAGAGTGGAGAGCACCATTATTTGGGCGAGAATACGCAATCTCCTTATGGAATACTTCGAAGAAACAATGTTGGAATGGCTTGAAAAATGTATCGATGACCCCATCAAAATTGATGGAAACACATATCACGCGACACGATGTAAATTTGTCTGAGTATGTGACCAAGTTCAAACGGACAAGCCATTCGACCTAGGGATACGTCTAAGGGGGAAGATTGACCAAGTTGTCTATGAAAATCTGCATGCGCTATGCCATGCATGTGGACGGATCAGCCATACATCGGGCCTGTGGGAGAAGGAAATTCCCCAGAATCCAACCACTAATATGGGAGAGCCTTTGAGGAGAGAGGAGTCTAACGTCAATAATCATGACGGGTCGACATGGCTTGTGGAAAAAGCCAAAAATAAAGACCGCGGTGAATAGGTAAAAGTGATTTGTCGAAAAAAACAAAAGCCGCAAGTTAGTGAGAATTTGACAATTCTCAAAAGGCCAACTATTGAGAATATGCATGGCAATTACAACAAGGGGTGAGGTCAAAATACTCACAAGGAGATGGAGACACAAAAGAAAAATAATCCACCAAAAGATCAAGTTAATTTAGCTGGACATAAGGGACGACGTGTGTTACCCAAAAGCTTGAGTCTCCTAAGCAAAAAACGGAAATAATAAACGTGTGAGAAAGAGTTCTGGTAGGAAACAACCTTCCCCTGTTATACATGGGAACAACAGCGAAATAGAGAAGTCTCCTAGTATAACAAATCAGTTCGTAGCTTTAGCAAAAAATGGAAATCTAGAACAACACACAGAATTTTTTGTGAGCAGCGAGATAGAGAAAAAGCACACGAATGGCACTCAACGAGAACAACATGCAACTGAATTTTTTAAATGGAATGCTAGTAATGAACGTGGTAGAGAAGCCACCACCTGAGATGCAACACCATCGGTTAACCACGTCCTCAATGATATTACGAACACTTGAACACGAGTCACTGATACGAGTTCTTACAATCCCCTCGATAATTTCAAAAGTGGAGAGGAAAGCATATGTGATACCAAGAGAGAACGGGCTGAACATATGGTGGTAGAGAACTACGACGAGTGCTTGTGAAGAGCTCCACCAAGAGATAATAATAATGTCATGTCTCATGCAATTGATTACGGCATGGATAAGGACTCCGCTTGGTAACCCGGTGCTTCCAACCCACCTATGAAGATTATTTCATGGAAATGTCAAGGGACGGGGCATGTTGACTTCCGAAGAAATTTCAGAGAGTTTGTACATATCCATAGTCCGTCTGTAGTTTTTATTTTAAAAACGCGATGACAGAGGACCATGCATACGAAATAACACCCTTTTGGGTTTTTCGAATTACATAATTGCACCAACCTAGGGTATGAGTAGATACTAATGTGGAAGTTCTGCAAGTAGAGGAACATGGAATCCATATTAAGATAGGGGCGAACTCGAAAAATCAATGGCGATTGTCGGGCATCTATGCGCAACCAAGGAGGGAAGCCAAAATAAAGATTTTTGAGGAGATGGCCCGGGTCTCGGCTGCTGAGCAATTACCTTGGTTCGTCATCGTGGATTTCAATGAAGTAAGTTACGCACATGAGAAGAGGGGGACACGCGCTCTGTTGGGTGTATAAGGGTTTTTCAACAACCAATGGACCGATGTGATTTAGTTGATCTTGATTTCCACGAGCCGCGGTTCACGCGGACGAATAAACGGGATGACGGAGACTCACCCAGACTACCACCTCATTCTTACATCATTCTTTGGTCTTCCGAATAATGAGGTGAAAAGACCTTTTTGTTTTGAGGCGTCGTGGTTTCAACATCCAGATTGTAATAAATTATTGCAAGGGATTTGGGAGAAAAATCAAAATATGGTGAAGGCAGTGGCGCGAGTACCGAATGTTATGATACCATGGAATAAAAATATTTTCGGGAATATTTTCTACAAGAAGAAGAAGGTACTTGCTCGACTGGATGGGATACATAAGGCACATGGTGCAAGGCATAATGAGTACCTTGCAAAGCTCCTAGGTGGAGCTCATAAAGGAGTTCAACGATATTCTTAAGCAAGAAAAGATATTGTAGTTTCAAATATCGCGAATTCAGTGGGTTAAGGATGGGGAGAGAAATACAATTTTTTTTCCATAGATCAACAATGACGAGGAGTCAAAGGAACAAAATTCTAACCCTCAAGATTGATGATCTATGGACAAAGGACGAGGAGTTGTTGAGGCAACACGCGAGGTATTATTTCTCATGACTTTTCTCAACCAGCTCACAAACGCATAATAGAAGCGACGTGCATAAACTGCCAATTTCAGCGTTTTAAATGTGCTTAAGTGAGCAAGATTGGGAAGTTCTTAGTCGAGAAATTGACGCGTGAAACTGAAAAAGATAGTGTAGGAAAGCATCCTTTTAAGGCTTCGGGACCCGATGGTTTTCAAGGCGTATTCTATAAGAAATGATTGGATTGGATTTTTCCATCTCTATTTGAGTTTATGTAAGCTGCATTTCGTAATAAGAAGTTCGAGTCGAAGCTCTGTCAAGCGCATCTATGCCTAATCCAAAAAATACAGAGTCTAGAGTTGATTTCTCAATTTCGCCCAATATCCTTGTGCAATATCTTGTACAAATTCATAACGAAGTGTGTTACTATGCGACTACGAGACATCATGCCAAGGATAATTCCCCCACGCAATCAAGCTTCATTAGAGGCCGAAGCACGCAGGACAACATCTTTGTCTTGCAAGAAATACTCCACTCTCTTAGATCGAAGAAGAAAAATAAGACGGGATGCATGATTATGAAACTGAATTTGGGGAAAGCTTACGATAAAATGAATTGAGAGTTCTTGGAAGACACTCTCAAAGCCTTCAATATTCCCGATGATCTGGTATCTCTAATTATGTTTTGTGTATGTAATGCATCGACAATAATTTTGTGGAACGGAGAACCCACCGAGGCTTTTACACATTCTTGTGGCTTAAGGAAGACGACCCGTTGTCGCCATATTTATTTGTACTTTGCATCGAACTTCTTTCATATTTAATTAATGAGAAAGTGGAGGAAAAGAAGTGGAAACCCATTATGTCGTGTAGAGAGGGGCTGGTGTTGTCACATATAGTTTTTGCGGATGATCTCGTGCTCATGGGAAAAGCGACGAATGCAACAACCAAGGTTATTAAAAAGTTGTTGAACCAGCTTTATCAAGATTCAGGACTTAAGCTTAGCCCTCAAAAGTCCAATGTCTTTTTCTCGAACCAAGGAGGCGCGCAGTTGAAACGGGAAATCAACGGGGTTCTAGGTTTTCGCCAAACAACAAACCTTGGGAAAAACTTAGGGGTGAAATTGATTCATGAGCACATAACACGCGAGACGTTTGCGGGGCGTGCAACTTTGGTGCAATCGGTTTCCACGGCCATGCCAATATATAATATACAATCGGTGTGGCTACCTACTCACACATGTGACCAACTTGATAGGATTAACCGTGACTTTCTATGGTCTACATATGTGAGAAAGCGGAAAATACACCTTGTGAGTTGGCAAAATGTGACCAAGTTGAAGGAGGATGGGGGAATCGGCCTTAGAGTAGAGTGCACCAGCAATGAGGCTTTATTCGCTAAGATAGCATGGAAATTACTCCAAAAAGAACGTACCTTGTGGGCAGAGCCGATCCAGGAAAAGTATTTATAGGGTAAATCATTATTGCAGTACATGGCCAAGATCACCGATAACGCGAAATGGAAAGGAGTGACATGATGTGTGGGGCTAATGAGGCTATTCTTGAGGTGAAAAACTGATAATGGAAGAGAGGTGTCGTTTTGGTACAATAATTGGCTTGGGACTAGAGGTTGTGTGATGAAGAGTTTGTCATAAACCCAGAACACGAATGTTGGATGTTGTGGGTAATTGGAGTATGGATGAGCTGAACACGAACATTCCCTTAGCGCTAAGAGAAAAAATCTGCAGATTCCAAATTGTTTTAAGGGAGGGCAAAGACATTATCCTGTGGAGTGAGATGGCAAGCAGACTTTTCACTTGCCAATCGGCCTATAAAGCCTTCCACAAATTATACTTAGCGAATTTCCAGCCGAGAAGAAAGTACAAATGGGTATGGAAAACTCCTTATAATAACAAATTGAAGTATTTTTTGTGGCTACTAGTGCAATATAGGCTGGAAACGAATGAGTTGCACAAGGAGAGAAAATTCGCGAGGTCGGCAAAATGCTCCAAGTGCGGATTCAGCGAGGAAACGACTCTACTCATCCTTCTGCATTGCTCGGCAGCCCGTCACATTTGGGTTCAACTGCTGTCGAAGAAGGAACAGGAGTGGTTTGATGAAATCCCAGATTCTAAGTGGTTGCACACGAATATCAACTGCCACGAACATAAATATGTGTGTTTACCAAATTCTGCTTGGCATTGGGATTCGTGGCTGCATTGTGGATGATTTGGAAGAGCCGCAACAAGTATGTGTTTAAAGAGAAAGAGCTACCGATAAATGGGTGCGTATTCAAGGATCAACAATTAATTTTGGAGCTTCAGGAAGGTATGAGAAAACCTAAAGGAATGGAGAGCCGACAACGCTAAAAAAAACTAAGGGAAGGTTGGGTTAAATTAAACGTCGATGAAAGCCTTATTGAGGAACGCAATACAGAAGCGACCGAAGAAGTCCTTCGTTCAGCTACGCGAGCAAGAATCTGGGATCTACCAAAAAGTTGGTGTCGCCTACTGTTGACGAGGCTGAGCTGGAAGCACTTCATAAGGGACAAGCATTGGCTTGGGAAAAACGAATTGCACATATTGAAGTGGAGACGGACTCGCTACAAATTTATGAGCGTGCTACTGGGAAGACGAGTGGAACAGAAGAGAGCGAAGAGTTTGTACGAGCCTGCCAAGAACTCATGCATAAACAAGGGATATATTCAACTAAGATGGATCCCCCGTTCGGCGAACAAAGTGGCGGATCAAATTGCAAGATTAAATCTAGAAGAAAGAGATGGAGAGATATTCTTGGATACCCCTCTCCCTCGATAGTTAATTTAATTAATTTAGACGAAGCCTAAGGGTGTGTTTCTTCTTTGTTCACAAAAAAAAAAAAAAAAAAATCTAATGATGGGCGTGCATGTATATGAAATTATTTCGTCCTATGGAATTATCCCAATTTGAAAAGATACAATTAAAGTTGGATAATTTCTTAAATAATTTGTTCTATGATACAGATTCATTGAACTAGTTACACCTTTTTAACTAATTACTAAGAATGATTCTTTCCATATTCAAAAACTCTTACGAAAATTCCAAAACTTCATGAAATGCGCTGAATTCCAAATTAGCAAAACTATTTTCGAAATACTTACGAAATGATTCTAGTACGTTAACTTTATTATGTGTGTACTGTCTGTCTATATTTGTACTTACAGAATCAATATCCAGTGTTTGATCAAAGAAACCGATGGTTAATAACTGAAAATTAATACTCCCTGATTTGTTGTTCATGCATGATTGACGGTTGACAGTTCTTCATCAGTTCTTTAGAGGCAGAGTTGATGGCACCTCCTTCCTAAAAATGATTCAACGCTTCACTAATGATCTTTTTGTTTTGGCTTTTCAACAGAGCTTATTGGGCAAAATATATGTACAGTTGTACACCAGAAACATCAGTCAGAATTATGTAATTAATTCGATATGTGCATAGCTCTAAGTAGTTTCTCAAGCAATACTATTAGTAATAACATAATTGCTAAATATATCCTTTGCTTTTGCTCTGGAGTAGGATAAACCTATTCCTAGACAAAGATTAATCGGGGTGGCTCCAGTCAAGAGTACTACAATACTAAGGCCAGTTTTTTTGTTTTTTTCTTAATAATTGTGGTATCAATTGAAGGCGCACATTGCTCAAGAGGCTGGAGCCTGGAAGTGTAATCATAATACTAGGGGAGCATCTGATATGTACCCCTCTGTAAGTATTAACCGATCTGGCATCCTACAAACTCAACACATCGACCGGTACTACTGCTTTTCCTCGTACTCTCATTCTCATTATTCTCCTCTTTTTGATAATTTTCTCATTATTCTCCTCGTTTTTTGTTTTTTGCTTTTTAATATTTCGTGACAAAGCATCTTTCCTTCTTTTCAAGTTTGATTAATTACATAACATCATCAGTCCCTTAAGTATTAAGTTTCACCTTTGTTATTTTTCGAAAATTGCGTTCCTCGTGTGTTAAGTTTACTTCACACCCCTCTTATATTAATATATTTTGGCAGGACAAAATGCATTTTTGTACTTTCCAAGACGACAAAATGCATACAATTACTTTCTTCATTTACGTCTATATCAATTTTATTATATACACTTTTGTCCTTTAATTTTGTTTTTAAGCTTCTACGTCGTTTATGTATTAGAACTGTTACACATGCCCTTTATTTTGAATGTTTTCTTATCTTTAAATCCAAACGCCTTTTATAATTATAAAAACTCCACATTAATTGCGGCGTTTAACAAGCAATGAGCGGCTATTGAGGGGATTGGGAGAAATGAAGACGGCTCAATTTTTATTTGTTTTGCCAACACGATTGACTGCCTCAATCCCACAATGGCAGAGGCTATCGATCTTTTGGAAGCTGTCAAAATTGCAAATGATCGCGGTATTGATAGTCATTTTTGTAGAAAACTTCCTTATTGTGATATGCATGATCAACAACGCTGATTCTAGTTTAACTTGGAGCGTGGAACCATTTATAACTAGAATTAGAAGATTTTGAAATGGGTAGCCGAAATGGCGCTTTCGTTTTGTCCTCCGACATTACAGTTTTTCCCCTGCCTCGTCCCGTGGGCTTGGGAGCAATTAATAGATTGTGCAGAATATTCCTTACTATTTTATGTATCTTAGAATTTCTTTTGTAATTATCTTAGGATAGTTTCCTTAGTCTGCAAGATAATATATATATATATATATATATATATATATCAGTGATTGTATCAATAAAAAATAGTGGAAAATATTCTCCTACATTGTATCAAGTCTTTCTCTATGACTAACCCTAACGATCCTCCCTCACCTCCTCCTCCGCTATCACTACGCAGTCGTCGTCACCTAACACGACCGCTTCTTCCAAATTTATTCAAGCCCTCATCGTTACTAAAGTGAAGAACTGCATTCCAATCACATTAGACATCGAAAATGGCCAATATACTCCATGGGTTGAATTATTCAAAATCCATACTCGAGCTTACCAAATCCTTGACCACTCCTCCTTGCCGCACCACCATCTTCGCCTACGGACACTGATGTCACCTTATGGGACTGATTGGATGCCATTGTTCTGCAATAGATCTACGACACCATCTCCAACGATCTTCTTCATACGATCATCGAATCTGATTCCACCGCCATGAATGCATGGAATCGTTTGTCGAAACTTTTTCACGATAACAAGAACTCTCGTGTTGTTCATCTTAAAAATCAATTTCCATCCACTACCTTGGATGACTTTCTGAACATGGGATCATACTATTCGAAATTAAAGATGCCCGTGGAATAATTGGCGAATATTGGGGCTTCTATCTCCAGCCAACGACTGGTTTTATCAATATCGTGGTGGTCAAGGCCGCAACAATTCAACACCTCAGTCGTCCATCTGTAATTGTTGTACTCTCATTATCCTTCATATGGTCATTTGTGGGTTACGCCTCCTTCACCCTATCTGACCATGGCTCGGCCGACACGCCCACCACCTCCCCCTCGCAGCCTTGGCATCCTCGACCCTCGTTTGGCTCAGGTGTACCACGTCAAGCATGTCGCTTAGTTCCTGAGTTATGCTCCAACTAATATCGCTTCAGCAATGCGCACGCTCTACCTTAACCCTATGGGTGATAACTGGTACATGGACACGGGTGCCACCTCTCATATGACATATTTGCAAGGTACACTCTCTTCTTATTTTAATTCGACCTTAAAGCACAATATTATTGTTGGAAGTGGTCAATCTATTCCAATTCATTGTCATGGTAATACGGCTCCCCCCCCCTTCACACCCATTTCTCTCCCTTAAAAATGTTCTTCATGCACCGGATATTACCACCGATAAATCTATTATTGTTGACTTTGATCATTTTAGTTTCTATGTGAATGATTTTCAGATGGGAACATGGCTTATGAGATGTGATAGCACTGGTGACCTCTATGCACTTTCCAGTCACACCTCCCCCTCTTCCACTGCTCAACCTTTTTCTTTTGTCGCCACATCCTCCACTCTGAGGCAGGCGAGCTTAGGTCATCCGGGCTCAACGATTCTCAACTCCTTACGCCGAAATAATTTTATCTCTTGTACTCTATCTAATAAGTCTCACGTTTGTCCATCATGCCTCTCGACAAACACGGCAAACTACTATTTACTTCTCCTGTCTCTTATATTGTTTTTACCTTTAACATTGTTCATAGTAACTTATGGACACCTCCCGTTTTGAGATTGTCTGATCATCTTTTTTATATGTTATTTTTGGATAATAATTCTATATTTTAATGGACGTTTTTTATCGCGCATAAATCACAAGTATTCTCTACTTTCTTATCTCTTAACAACTTTGTTAAAACTCAATTTGAACGTGAAAATTAAGTGTTTTCAATGTGATAACAATGCCTCTTTTCATAATTTTGTATTCAATATGGCATGCAATTTCCCTTCACTTGTCCATACACATATTCTCAAAATCACAAGTTCGAAAAAAAAAACTCGAACAAATAATAACATCACTCGTACACTACATGTTGATGCCTCGATTCCGCCCTCTTTTTGGCACCACATCTTACGAATGACCACCTATCTTCTCAACATTCTTCTCAATAAGAGACTCGCCTATAAGTCCCCTCAAATCCTTAATCATACACTACCATCCTACGACCATCTCTAGGTTTTTGGTGTTTATTGTATCCTCTTATTCATTTGACACAAATTAAAAAAATCCAACCTCGTTCCTCCCCTTGTGTTTTTTGGGCTATCCTTCGCAGCACCGTGAGTACAAGTTCTATGATATCTCGAGCCGAGAAATTATTGTGTGTCATCATGTTTTATTTGATGAAAGTAAGTTTCCCTTTTCCCCCTTCACTAACCTGTCCCCCTCTCCATATACTTTCCTCGACACTAACCTTGGTCATGTCATAGCCGAGAAAATTCTCAAACCTGCGGCCATAATTTTTGAGCCTACCCCACACACGTCTCCCCGACCCGACTCATTCGGCACCGCCCTTACCACCAGTTTCTCCTTCCTGACGACTTGTAGTCGCCACGACATCTTTAAGCCCAATCAAATCTTCACTTTTCACGCGACTAGCCAACCCTATCCTATTCCTCGCGACCAATCGCCACCTTATCTGATTCGAATCAAATATTGGCTATGACTAACAAGCTAGTACCCCGCCTCACGATGTCAATATTAATCGTTCTATGTGAATGTTTTTGTCATAAGTTTAACTCTGACGGTTTTTTTGAGCAATACAAGAATTGGCTTGTTGGTGATGGTAGATTTTAACAGATTGGCATAGATTGTGACGAGGCATTCAGCCCCATGGTCAAAATCATCCACTATTCGGATGCTTTTGAGCATTGTGTTGTCTAAGCTTGGTCAATTCATCAATTGGACGTTAAAAATTCTTTCCTTCACGTTAAGTTACATGAGACCGTTTACATGCATCATCCAATGGGTTTTCAGTATTCCACCCATCGGATAATGTTTGTCTTTTAAAACGGTCCCTTTATGGTTTGAAAAACCCCTCGTGCTTGTAATCAATGTTTCACGAATTTTGTCCGCACCATTGGGTTTTTTCACTACTCATTCGACAACTCTCTATTTATATATCGTCATGGCAATAACGTTGCTTATCTTTTATTGTATTTCGATGACATTATTCTTACAACTTCTTCATCTGGTCTTCGCCGTTCTATCATAGAATCTCTTAATTTTGAGTTCACAATGAAGGACTTGGGACCGCTCAGTTTTCTCTTTGGCCTTGCTGTGACTCACACTACCGAGGGATTATTTCTTTCTCAGCGTAAGTATGTAGCGAATATTACTGAACAAGCTGGCATGTCATCTTTCAAATCGAGTCTCACTCTAGTTGACACAAAATCTAAGGTTGGCGCACGACTCTTCAATACGTGTCTTTAAATGCATGACCCGCGGGAAGTGAAAATGCATGTCTTGAAGTGCATCTTATTTTACCTACAAGGTATTCTTGCTCTATGTTTAACTCTTTATCCCTCATCGGTCTCACGATTCAAAGCTTTCTCTCATGCCGATTAGGGAGGCTGTCCCAACACACTTCGTTCTACCTCTGGTTATTATGTCTATCTTGGGGATAGTTTGATCTCATGGTATACCAAATGATAACCCGCTTTATCTGGTTCTAGTGTTGAGGTCGAATACCAAGGCGTGGCAGACGTTGTTTCTGAAGATTGTTGGCTTTGTAACCTCTTATTGGAGCTTCCTTGCCCTATTACCATCGCCACTCTTATTTATTATGAAAATGTTAATGCCATTTATCTCTTTTTCAATCCCATTCAACGTCAACGTACAAAGAATATTGAGATGGATATACATTTTGTTACCAAGAAAGTCACCCGAGGCAAAGTTGGAGTCCTCCACGTTCCCTCGCGATATCAAATTGTCGACATCTTCACCAAGGGTTTTCCTCATCTTCATTTTGATGACTTTCGAGACACTCTTAACGTCCGTTGTCCTCCCACTTCGATTGTAAGGGTGTAATAGATCGTGTAAAATATTTCTTATTATTTTGAGAATCTTAAGATATCTTTTGTAATTATCTTAGGATACCTTCTTTAGTGTGCAAGACTATGTAAGTGTATATATATTGGTGATTGTATCAATAAGAAATCAAGGGAAAATACTCCAAACCCTGGAAGGGCTTTGTTCCTCATTTTGAGTTACCTATACAAAAAAATTAATGGGGGATTCCCAGTGCTTTTGTATAAGTATAGGTGTATATTTTTTGGTTTTAGTACGGTTTTGTATTTTTTTAGGATTTTGGTGAGATAACACACAATGAAGCTAAAAGAGCCTAAATTGAATGTGTTTAGAAACATGGCCTCAAGACACAACGTTGCAATGAGGAGAACCCAAATGAAGCCATTTATTCAAATAAGTATTGATAAATTCACACGAAGAATCACATGCCTTGCTACATACCATTGGAAAGCCACGGGAGTCAGTGTTCCAACGCAATAAATGGATCTTCCCATATCCAAAGAGGAAGTTATGGCTAAACCTGTGAAGCCGTGCAGAGCAGAAAATGATGCGCGACCTGCCACGTCATGCGACATTCGGACAATAAACAGAGAGTAGCGCTATTATAGCGCAACCGCACGATAGAGGCACAACTTGAGGTGAGACCGCTCCGTTGCGCGACTATATTTTGGCCTAGAATCGTACCGAAATTTGATTTTTGACCCAACTGCTATTATTCCTATATAAGGACAATAGGGCTACGAAATTCATCATCCATTCACCATAATATTCAGTAGCACATGATAGCAAACACAAGCACACTACAACAATCAGGAGAATTGAGATCGTGAGCAAGGATTCAAATTAGTGATCGAGTAGAAAGTAACAATGTGACAACGATTGGGAGTTTATCTTTCTTTTACTATTTCTTTACGATGGTCTTTTCTATTTCTGATATTGAACTTGTAATCATGAGTAGCTAATTTTTTATGTTAAGACTTATGTCATAGTTGGATTGGCGAACCTATGTGACTTCTTATGTTTTTGTTAACAGGTTTAGAATTATTCCCTATTTAACGGAAGATATTTATTTTGGGTTCGAACGCCCTGTCCGTGATTCAGAGGCAATGATGAATGGACATAATGAGATTAATTGCAAGAATATTCCCTTCCTTTATTCACTGAACATTTCCTCCTCTCTTACGTATTTGAATGTTAAATTGTAGTAAGTAAGCTAAGTGGCTTCAGCTTGTCCTTCTTCTACTGATCACCTCCCTTTATATAGACTTTGGTAGAGGCAGGTGTCATTGTGCATGCGTTTTGGTAAGAACAGGTGTTGTTGTTACCTTGATACAAGTGTAAAAATTAGGATAATGCTTATCTTTTATCTACTGGGCGCTGACTGGATTAGCTTTTGAGTCTTCTGATATCTCCGAGGGCTTCTGATGTAGATTGTTTTGATAGGACTATTCTTCCGAGGGCTTTTATTTCTCCTTCTTGATTCAGGTATTTTCTTCAACAATCAGGAGTGATCTCTAAGGGGGTAAATGTGATCCCCGAGGACTTGGTATAACTTCCGAGGACTGTGATTTTGTGTCCGAGGGCTGTATTTGCTTTACTGAAAGTGAGATTTCTTCACGAGAGTTCTCGGACTGTATTCACTGGATGTTCTTGTATTTATTTCTTGATTTTCTCCAAAATTGGGTCCTCGGATAAGTCCGAGTGTCGTCTTTTCCGAGGAGTGTTCAGCAAGGAAGTTTTCTTGTAAGTTCATAGGACTCGGGGTCCATCTTGGTCCCTCTTGGCGCATTTGGTGGATATCGGAGTCATACGGGTCCATCGGGGTTTGCTCTTTTTCCGATGCCGTGTTGATATCTGCTTTTCATTCACCATTTGACTTTCCAAGGGACTCTTATGTTTCTCCTCGGGTGCTCTTATAAACCTTTTCGGGTCAGTGACCAAAAGGCAGGGCAATCCTCCGAGGGGTTTTCTTTATAGGTACATCTCATCGGAAGTACTCGTGACAATAGTATTGTCCATATATTGTTTTTCCGAGTAGGAGTAATCTCCTTTATTTTATTTTTTAGGGTTAACACTAGCCCCCCCAAATTTCAATTGTCCTCGTAGAGACAAGCGGAATTTTAAATCATCGTCCTCAGTGAGGTGAGGGGTTATTTTTTGCTTAGTGTCCCTGTATTTATTTTTTTCCTTTTTTGATATTTATCCGAGAGGTAAATACGTATATTTAGAATTTTGTAAGTGATTTTACCTGAATACCCTTAGGGTATTGTCATTAAGCAGGCGAAGATCTCGGGAGAGCGGGTGGCGGACTGCCGTTTGACCAGCTTGGGGATTTGAAGTATTTTACCGTTGGCAACGGGCAGAATCTGGACGGCGTGGCATGAGCAGGCAACGGTTACGTGGAGTCACGAATAAATGCCACGTCTTTATGGGCATCTGACCGTTGTAAATTTTGGTTATAAATAGGGTACTGTTGCCTCTTCTTCTCTTCATTCACTCAAGTGTAATTTGCGATAATTTCTCCCAGAGCTACAAATTTCTTCTTTTATTCTCTTGCAATTCTAAGTTCCAGTAGATTTTCCCACTAAAAAAAAACTTTCCTCTTTTATATCCATGGCTTCTTCTGCCAATGTGAATCCTGTTGCTGCTGCTACTTCCTCGGAGATCACTGCTCCGATTAACACTTTTGTAAATGTAAGGAGTCTTCCGGTGGGAGTTGTTACTCGTAAACGCAAGGGAGAGCTTGCTGCTGCTGCCGAGGGTGGCGCTACCTCCTCAAAAAAGGCTAGGGTTCCCAAGTCAAAGGAACCGCCTCTTCGGACTTTTGCTAAGGTGGAAAAGACGCGGAACATTGCTACTCGTAAGCAGGTAGCGGATCTATTTACCTCAACTGGAATCCTTCAGAAAAATATGGTCTTCCGACTCCCGACGAAGGACGAGAGGGCATGCTATCCTCCTCCGGGTATGTTGACAGTATTTTTTGCTCAGGTGAAGTACGGGTGGCGCTCATTTATGTCCCCTTTCTTCTGTGAGCTTTTTAAGACTTGTAATATCAGCCCAAGTCAAATGGTTCCGAACGGATTTGCTGCTATTTGCATTTACGTGTTTTGGTGCCACGTGAATGGTCTAGAGTGTTCGGTGGATCACTTTCTTTCGATCTTTGACGTGGCGGTATCGCCCGGGGGGTATCCTTTCTATAACGTTCGTCACCGGGACAACACGGGGGATTCCACGAAGAGGATCTTGGGCGCCGCTATTACCTCGCATAGCGTCTGGAAGAACAGATACTTCTTCGTGGGACCTGTTAATGGTGAGTGGGATGTGCCCTTTGATTGGCGAGAGGGTACTACTCCCGTACACGCTCTGGATCAGGAAGCGGTGTTATCTCCTATAATTTCTCAGCACAAACTGATGGAATCAGAGGACTTTTCAATGTTGTACGAGACTTCCAGTCTTCACTACGTAGTTGTTACCGATGACGCCGTGGAACATCCTTTGTCTTTGTCTCCCGAGGCGAGGAGTTTCTTTCGTAAGTTTCTTCATTCGTTCTTTTACTCTTTTTATTCTTTCTCCGAGTACAGTGGTAAATTGTGCTTATACACGTTATTGGTGGGATGATGCAGGGGATGTCATGGCAAACTACTATCTGCAGTCGAGTCCGAGGGAGCCTACTCCTAGTGGTGTTTCTGAGATACCAGAGGAGGGTGATCACGAGGAAGATGAGGTTAACGCTCCCGAGGGCGGGCATGCGGGTTCGGAGAAGGGCGGATTTCACGAGGACCATTCTCTTCTATGCATGGATACGACGGGGGTTATCAGGAGCGCTGTTCCCTTGCGCCAAGTAGCTCCTTCCTCTTCTTGGGCTTTGGTGCCAGTTTCCAAGTCTAGTATAGGAGATTTGCCCGTTTCCGGATCTGATATAGGGAGCTCTCCGAGGGCGTCTGAAGAAGGAATATTTCCGAGGACAGTTGAGGAAGGAGTTGTCCAGAAGGCTACGGGAGTGATAGATGTATCTTCCGATGACCCTTCTCCTGTTTCTACTGAGCGTATATCTTCAGAAGGTCCTCGTGGTGAGTCTTAACAAGTTCTTCAAAAATTTTTGATAGACTGTTATCTCGCACTAATACTTTCCCTTTTTTTGATGCAGTTGCCGTAGATAAAGGCAAGGCTCCAATGGTAGAAGAGTCTTCATTATATGGTGAGTATCCGTTATTCGCCCTCTTTCCATAATTTTTTCTAGTTTCATTCTTTTTCTCACTGTCAGTTTGTATCTTTTGTAGAGGAGGAGTTTCTGGCCCAATTCAACATTCCCGAGCAAGAAGGTTTACGAGGGGACTCCGAAGACACTCAAGGGGAGTTTGATCCTTCTTCCGAGGATAGGGAGGTGAAGGAGGGGATTCTGAAGTCCCTGTTAGGAGAGACTAGCCCCTCCACAACAGTGGGTGGTTCTCGGGCCATATTTACAAATTCAGAAGTGATGACTCCCGTAAAAGATACGACTCCTCCGAGGGGGCATGTTCCGGTGACTTTGTCTCCGAGGGGTCATACATTCCAGGAGCCTATTCCTCCTAGTGGATTCGAGGGGCAATTTTCATCTCGGTCAGTGGGGGAAGCTTATCAAGATATCCTCCGATTTTTCGCCTCCTCTAGTTCAACACCCGCCGAGGGGTACCAATTTTTGTACACCAGTCTTAACTGGCTGGGGCTCATGGTAAGCTTTTTTAAATTAATCCTCTGAAATTATATAATATATCTCTGTTAAATTCTTTATTGTTGATTTGCCGCAGATTGGAAAGACTCGAGAGGCGGTCACTGCCGTTGAAGAGCACGGTCGGAAAGACAAAGAAGAGTTAGAAGTACTCCGAGCGCAATTGGCACCTCTCTTAGTTCGAGATAAAGAGAGTCAAACTAGGGAGGACATTCTTCAAACCAGGATTTCCGACTACGAATTTGCTCTTAATGAAGCAGAGAAGACGAGGGCGGATTTGCAAGGTAACTTAAACGCTGCCGAGTCCGCTTATAAAAAGATGGAGGCGTCCGAGAAGGTTGTAGCGGCTAAGATAACTCTTCTGGAGAAGGAAAGGAATGAGTCCGAGGAGGTCTTTACTGCTCGTATTGCGGCTCTCGAGAAGGCAGTGGCGGACGGGAATGAGAGAGAGAGAGTTCTTCAGGAGACATTGGGCCAAGCTACTGATAGGGCTGAGTCAGCTGAGGAAAAGTTGGTAAACTTTCTATCTCCCGAGGATGTGCAAGCTAAGGTGGATGCAGCCGTTCAATTCGCTCAGCGGGAGATTTCACGACAGCAAGCAGGAGTACCCGAGATGTCTTCTCACGAGCTGTTGACAGGCCACCTTTTATGGGGTTATCTGGAGTGTGCTAGGTTGGCTAAGTCTCTGATAAGGTCGGAGGTTGATTTCTCAAAATCTTTTGACCTTCGTAAGCTGAAGAGGCCAACTCCCGATGATTGCAAGTATTTTGTAGGGAGGTTTGGGGGTTTGCTATCTTCCAAGGATTCTCCAACACCGTCTCCGATGCGCTCTGCCACAAGTCCGAGTCCGAGAGCTAGTGGTTCCGGGGGAGTATTTTCTCCAATTTCTCGTCTTGCTCCATTGGGTACCTCCATCGAGGAGACAACTTCTTCCCTCCCTCCTTCCACGGGGGCTTAATTTTGTTCTTGGTAATTTTTTACTTTTAACTTTTAAATAAATATTCCTTGTACTCATTATCCCTTCCGAGGGCTCTTCGGTTTAAAAGAATAAATATTTTGTGCAATCTTCCTATTATACATTTTACCTCCACTGTTTAATTAAAATAGATAATGATGATTCTTATAAGGTTGCTGACTAAGTAAACTTCCTAAGTAGGAGGTGTTACTTTGCATGGTTAAATAGGGTACGTGTCATTCTTAATCAAAAAGTTTTTTCAACACGTGTCCCTTAATTGACATAATAGAAGTTTAAACTTCTACTTTCAACTCTAACTTAAAGAGTATATATGCACGTAGGATTTTTATCAATTATGCACTTATCTCCTAATCCTTATTAGTCTTTGATTCTCTTTCAAGTTTACTCATAATTGCAAGTACGAAGATAGTGCTTACCAGATAAGATGTTGCCTCCTTATTATAGAAGAAGTGGTTCGACTTCATCTTGCGGTTCTTCTCGGGATACCGCTCGGGGTCCTTCTGGATCATCAAGAGTTCTTCCGAGGGACAATCCATCCGAGAATCAAACGACACTTGGTGCTAGTTCCTCTTTTGGAGTGGCTCGTAGGACTCCATCTACAAATTCACGTAGAGTCAATCATATCAGGGAGATATTCATGAGTAGGGAGTCATATCCTTTGGCGGATGAGTCTTTGGAGTTCGATTTGATTCCTCTTATTCCATCAAGATTGATAGGTAGAGGACGTGTAGGATCCACTATGAGTACAGAATGTGAGAACTCGGTAAGATCTCTTTTCACTGGTTATAACTTAGAGTTCGAAGATTATGATATAATAGTGCCTTCCTCGGGTCAAAGGGCTTACGCACCCCCCTCGGGTTACATGACCGTTTACGCCGAACAGATGCGTTGCGGGTTGCAGATGTTTTTTCACCCCTTTTTCCAAATACTTTTTCGGTATTGGCAGGTGTGTCCAAGTCAGTTAACACCAAGTTCTTATAGCCATCTGGTGGGGTACATCCTTCGTAGTGAGCTTTTAAACCTTCCCATGTCCCCTTATCGGGTGGGGACAATATTTACCCTTCAACCTTGCTCAGAGGGGACTCCCTTTTTTAGCTTGACCTATCGGGACAAGGAAGATATCTTCACTCGTGTATCCAGTTCCCACTCTAGTAGAGGGGATTGGAGGCGGAGATTTTTCTTTGTCCGTCCGAGAGGCCAGTCAGCCAGATCATGAGGTGTACCCATCCGATGGGGTCTGGGGTATATCGCACCCAACACCGAAACACGAGGGCAAGTGAGGGAGATATTGCTTCACTCGGGACTTTTTTCTGGTTCTCATGACCTATCTGGGCTATTGGATTTCCCCGAGGCTCTGGTTTTGGCAGGTTTACAAGAGGGGGTGGAAGGATGCACTCCTGCTTCTCGTCCTCTTCACAGTAACTTTCATTTTCGTAAGTTCTACTAATCATTTTCTAGCATACAACCTTTGTTGGTGTCCTCGGACCGTTTTCCTACTGACATCTTTTGTAGGAGCGGAGATGGGAGCCTTTTCTCTCGGGTCTTCTACTGACGTTTTCTTGGGTAGGGCACTGCATGGTATTCCCGGGGGGACGAAGGTTGGTGATTCCCCTCCCCTTGTGAGTGAGGCAATGGTTGAAATTTCCTCAGAGGAGGAGGAACCTGTTGTAGCCCCCCCAGTCAGTTATATAATTCCTTCTGGATCGTCGGATCTGATAGCAAATCTTTCTCAAATGGATTTTCACATGAGTCCCGTAGTATCACAGCCCATTCCTCATAATTCTACCGTGGTAAATGTATTAGAGGAGTATCTTCGCTCTTCTAGTACAGAGGATATGTATCCCCGGGAAGATATCCCTAGTCGTATTCCTGCACCACCGCCCGAGGAGCACCCTTACCTCGGGAGAACTCTTCCCCCCGGGGTTAATCAGGATGTTTCTCCTCTCGGATCAGCAGTGGGGTTTTGCCGAAACTTTCTTAGTGGTTTACTGAACATAACAGATTGTGAGCTGATAAAAACCCTTTCGGTACCCGTTCTTCAGGATTTAGCCTGTAAAGACCTGTGTGAGGTATTTATTCATTTTATTTAGTACTAACCTGTCTTCTGGTCTGATGCCCCTTGCTTTGCTTTTTGACCAGATTTATATGGTGTTGGATGCTCTCGGATCTTACGGAAGTTCTTCTTCAGATCCAGGCTTAGTATATCGTCGTCGGGATGAGTTAGAGCGAGGTCTCTTGGAGGCTCAAGTGGAGATAGCCCATTTGAAGGAAGTTCATGAGTCCGCTCGGGAGACTCATATCCAGGCGTTACAATTCGAGAAGGATAAGGCGTGGGAATTGGAACGCCAATTAATGCTTGAAAAAGCACGTGTCTTGAACTTAGGGCGGAGAATTGAGGAGTTACGTGGCCAAATGCGGTCCTCGGAGGAGCAGTTAACACAGGCTATGCTGGAAAGAGACGCCTTGAGTCAGCAGCTGCTAGGGATAACTCGTTCTCATGCGATAGAGGTGGTCATGGCCCGAGTCCAAGCTGTGTTGGAGGTGGTGGGCCCATCCAATCTTCGTGAGTCTCTCCGGGGTGAGATGCGTGACTTGGTGCATATAGGCTATAAGTTGTGCCAAGATGCCGTACAAGCTTTACCAGAGTTCCCCTCGGGCTTGCTCCTTCCTGAGCTTAACATTCGTCAAGTCTCCGAGGAGTTTCCTCCTTCACCTACTAGAGATTTTGCGATCGGAACTGTGTTCTTTGATGACCCAGCCTCCCTTTCCGAGGAACAACGTCGAAGACTTATCCGAGAGGGGAAACGTCCCATGGGAGGGACTTAGCTTGTAAATGAGTTTAGTTCATAATACGGAGGGTTTTTAGTGTTATCGGGTTGTCCTGATGTCTCATATATAGAGACATCATTTTGTCGGACAACTCTAATTTCTTTTGTACTATATCCCCTCGTATATGAACACTCTTTTTATTCATTTATAACTATTACATTAAGCATAATACTTTCTAAGGTTGCTTGCGTTCCACGTGTTGCGAAGTATTGCTTCCTCGGAGTTGGCAAGCCGATAAGTCGCAGGTCCTACAATTTCTACTATCTTGTAGGGTCCTTCCCATCGTGGATCTAGCTTACCCACATTCTTAGAGGCCCCTACTCGCTTCATCACTAAATCTCCAACTTGAAAGGTTCGGGGTTTTACCTTGGCATTGTAATATCGTGACATCCAAGCCTTGTACTCTTCCATTCGGAGGGCTACTCGGGTCCTTTTTTCCTCAAGGAGGTCAAGGGCAAGGGCTAGATTTGAACCATTGGCCACTTCTTCATATTCTTTGACTCGCCAGCTTTCTATGGAGACCTCCGAGGGCAAAACAGCTTCACACCCGTAGGATAGACTAAAAGGGGTTTCGCCCGTAGCAACACTTTGCGTGGTCCGATAGGCCCACAATATCCCGGGTATCTCCTCAACCCACTTAGCTTTATGCCAATCAAGTCGGGCCTTCATGTTCTTCAAGAGGGTTCTGTTGGTTCTTTCTACTTGGCCATTTGCTTGAGGGTATCCCACGGAGGCAAAGCGATGTTTTATCTCCCAATGATCGCACCATTTCTGTAATCCTTGGTCAGTAAACTGCAAACCGTTGTCACTTACCAGGCTCCGAGGGACACCAAAGCGACAAATAATATTTCTCCAGAGAAAATTGATAACGGCACCCGCGGTTGCCCTAGCTAGGGGTTCCGCTTCCACCCATTTGGTGAAGTAGTCAACGGCTACTAGCAGAAATTTCTTTTGACCGGCATCAGGGATGAGGGGTCCAAGTATGTCAATACCCCACTTAGAGAAGGGGCAGGGGTTCAAATGGGGTTCCCAAGGAACTGCGGGTTGATAGGTCCGAGGGGCGTAAGCTTGACATGCTTTACACCTTTCGGCATGGCTTTTACTGTCTTTGGCCATCGTGGGCCAATAGTAGCCTTGTCGAATTAAGCGTTCGACCATGCTTTCGCCGCTGGTATGGCTTCCACATACTCCCTCGTGAGTTTCGGCTAAAGCTATTTGTGCCTCCTCTTCATTGAGGCATCGAGCATGGGGGCATAAGTATGTCCTTCGGAAGAGTATCCCGTCTTTGAGGAAGTATCAGAGGGTTTTTCTGAACATCATTCGCTGAATATTCTTGTCCGAGGAGTATCCCTCAGGATTCTGCAAATAGGCTTTGATAGGGGTCACCCAACTAGATGAAGGATCTGAAATGGTATTCACCTCTCGGCCTTCACTCTTTTCAGATTCATTGACATGCAGTAGAGTAATCTTCCGAGTATGTATTGCAGCTGTTTGTGTAGCCATTTTGGACAAAGCGTCCGCCTCTTGGTTTTCTTTTCGGGGAATTTGAACTATATCATACTCTTCAAACCATTCGGACCTTTGACGGACAACTTGGAGATACTCTTGCATTCTTTCTTCTTTGGCCTCATATGACCCCTTAACTTGCTGAACAATTAGTTGGGAGTCACTATGGAGGAGTACTCTCTTCATTCCCCCTTCTCTTGCTAGTCTCATACCGATAAGGAGAGCTTCATACTCGGCTTCATTGTTAGAGAGGGGGTAATCTATTCTAACTGCAAAATGGAGCCTTTCCTCCTCTACTTCTTGATTTACCAAAACTATTCCGGCCCCCCCATGGGTACTCACCGAGGATCCATCTACATATACATGCCATCGTGGCTCATTTTCCTCGGATCCAACGCCCGTGAGTTCTGTTACAAAGTCCGCCAGAACTTGCACTTTGATTGACGGTCTCGGAGCATAGGAAATATCATACTCAGTAAGCTCTACGGCCCATTTTATCAGTCTCCCTGATGATTCCGGCTTGTTAAGAATTGCCCTCAGGGGATGCTTAGTAAGCATGGTAATTGGGTGGGATAAAAAGTAGGGGCGTAGCTTACGAGCCGTAGTAACCAATGCTAGAACGAGTTTCTCAGTTAGGGTATATCGAGTTTCGGCTCCGAGGAGAGTTTTACTAACGTAATATACCGGGTGATGTTCTCCATCTTGTTCTTTGACTAAGACAGCGCTAATAGCCTCTTCTCCGACCGATAAATACAGGAACAACTCTTCTTGGGGTATAGGTTTTACCAGCAAAGGTGGTTTCAACATGTACCTTTTCAATTCTTAGAGAGCTTCCTCGCATTGGGGGGTCCACTGAAATTCCTTGATATTCCGAAGTATCTTGAAGAAGGGAAGCCCTTTTTCTGCAGACTTGGAGACAAACCGACTCAACGAAGCCATTCTTCCAGTTAACTTTTGGACATCTTTTACCGTCCTTGGGGTGGGTAACCCCATTATGGCTTCTGCTTTTTCGGGGTTTACCTCAATTCCCTTCTCCGTAACCATAAATCCCAAAAATCTTCCTCCTCGGATCCCAAAAGAGCACTTCCGAGGGTTAACTTTCATACCAAAGTTGTTCATAATGACCAATGCTTTCCGCAGGTCCTCAGGATGTTCTTCGGCAGTATTACTTTTAACTACAGTATCATCTACGTAAACCTCTACTGATTTCCCAATAAGTCCTATGAACATAAGACTTACTAACCTTTGGTAGGTAGCTCCCGCATTCTTCAGCCCAAATGGCATGACTAGGTAACAAAAGGTGCCTGCATCCGTGATGAAGCTGGTCTTATCTTGATCAATAGTCGCCATCGGAATTTGGTTGTACCCTTGGTCTCCATCTAAAGTTGATAGTAGCGCACATCCTGCGGTAGAATCAACTAGCTGATCTATGCTCGGTAAGGGATAACAATCCTTGGGGCATGCTTCATTGAGGTTAGTAAAGTCAACACACATTCGCCATCTTCCTCCGTGCTTGGGAACTAGCACAACATTGGCTAACCACTCGGGGTAGATAACTTCTCGTATTTGCTTCAATTTGAGAAGGCGTTGTATTTCCGAGCGGATGATCTTGTTGCGCTCGGGGCCCATTTTCCTCTTCTTCTGTTGGACAGGTTTAGCTCCAGGCTTTACATTAAGGAAATGTTGACATACCTTGTTGCTGATTCGTCCGGGCGACCCCCCTTCCCACGCAAAGAGGTGATGGAATTGTTTGAGAAGAGAAATCAATTGACCTTCTATGATTGGAGCCATATGGGTGCCCATTTTGATTACTTTCTCGGGGCTTCCTTCTACTAATTCCACCATTTTTAATTCTTCCACAGGTTGGACTCGTGTTTCCTCGGTTCTACACTTTTTGTTATTTCCGAGTAAGGGTCCGTCCTCTTCTGAGGGAATGGCATTCATGCAGCATTCTCTGGCTTTTGACTGACTTCCTCGGACTTCTCCGATTCCCGAAGAGGTGGGGAATTTCACTTTAAGATGCAGAGTAGAAGGGATAGCTTCAAAGGCCCGAATAGAGGGTCTTCCACAGATGACATTATACGTTCGTGAGGAGGCCTCCACTACCCAAAACTTAATAGATTCAGTTCTCCGAAGGGCTCCTTTCCCCCATGACATCGGAAGGGTAACAGTTCCGAGGGTTTGACAAGCTTCCCCTGAGAATCCTACTAACGGGACCTCAGCAGTTTCCAACGTTTCTTGTTTCAACCTCATAGCAAGATAAGTAGGTAAAAAGAGCACATCCACGGAGCTGCCCGTATCTATAAGGATCCGTTGGATTTCATACCCGTAGATGACAGCAGAAATAACCAATGGATCTTCGTGAGGGTATATTACGTCCATAAGATCCTCGGGCCCGAACGTGATGCTAGGCATATTTAATCCTTGAATGGAGCAGACAGACAATCCTTGTTCTGCTCGTCGGGCTTCTTTCAAATATTTCTTCTTTTTACCCTGAGGTGTCAGGGAAATTTCACCCCCTTCAATCATATTGATCGTTCTCCCTGTTGGGGGGTTGTCTTTGTAAGAATTAGGTGGAGGAGGCAAACTCTGATACCCTGTCGTTTTCTCTCGTGAATTTTGCCGACGATCTTTAATTCTTTCTTGGGATTGGAGACGTCTAGTGGTCCTCTCTCGTGATTTCCAACTAGGCGTCCTTTCTTCCCTTTCTTGCTCTTCCTCTTCCCTTCGTGATCTCTTCCAAACATTTGCCTTGGGCTCTTCGAGGTTATTTTCCTTGAGGTAGTTCTTCAAATACCCTATCTCTAACAGGCGGAGTACCTCTAAACGAAGGTTAGTACATTCTTCCGTAGTGTGCCCGTAGGTTTTATGGTACTTACAATATTTCCCCGTGTCTTTGTCTCGGTTAGGAAATTTAGTCGGTCTGGGCCAGTGCAACTCGTTGCTACCCCTCATTATGTTGAGCACTTCTGGTGGAGTAACAGTCATCGGGGGTAAGTGCACGGGTCGGAGGAATTTCTTAACCACTCCCCCTTCATCTTTGCGCTGAGGAGGTTTTCCTTCCTTATTCTTTTCCTTAGCCTTTGCCTCTTTCTCGACGCGTTCTAGGTGTTCACTATCCTCCTGCTCCATTTGCTTCTTTGTTCCCTCGGCCTCTTCCATCAAAATGTGTACTTCTGCCTTTTGCATTAGCTCATTCATATCCGTGATACGATTTCCCATAAGGTATCTAAAGAAATCCCCCGTTCGGAGTCCCTGAGTTAATATGTCCGCCATAATGGTCGGGCTAACGTTGGGAACATCTAGGGCTTCATCCGTGAAGCGCTTTATATATTCTCGTAAAGATTCATCCTTTTTCTGCTTAATAGTAAAAAAATGTGTGGCAGATTTGGGGTACCTTCGATTGCAGGCGAATTGTCTCACAAACAAGTGGGCTAATCGGTCAAAACTCGTGATGGAACGAGGTGGAAGGTGGGTAAACCAGGCTTGGGCCCGTCCTCCGAGGGTAACAGGAAATACGCGGCATAACACATGATCAGGAGCGGAAGAGAGGTCCATTCCGGCCAGGTATTGATGGATGTGATCCTGTGGGTCCCTTCCATCAGCTTCTCCGATATATAACGGGATATTGACAGGTCGCATCCCCGAGGGGACAGAAGCTGAAGCAATTTCGGGAATGAAATGAGAGGTTTTGAATGTAGGATCTTCCTCGGGAGCCATGGTCTTCTTGAGATCACCTAATTCTTTTCGTAAATCATCCATCATTCCCCACAAGGAATGTTCCACCTCTCCTCGACACTCCGAGGGGCGAGAAATTTCTTCCCGACCACTCACGGGAGTTCTTTCATGACATACATACCTTCGAGGCCTTTGTCGGGGTGCTGGTTGCCAAGGATTCCAATTTGGGTTCCACGCCATCGGAGGTGCATCTCCTTCCGAGGGGAAACCACCGTTCCCGGAGAACACGGGGGACGGGCGTCCGAGAGGTTCATCCCTCTGGGGTGTTCGTGCAGCATTTATAAGTCTTTCGTAAACAGATCGGGGAATATTAATAAAATCTCTAGTACCTGGTTCGTAATTGGACAAAGTTTCTTCTGAGTCGCTGTTCGAGAAAGGAAGGTTGTCACTTTCGAAAAGATCGTCCATCCTAGCTGACATCTGCTTGAATTCTCTCGAGGACAGATATTATGGCGTTCCCACAGACGGCGCCACTTTGTTAACAGGTTTAGAATTATTCCCTATTTAACGGAAGATATTTATTTTGGGTTCGAACGCCCTGTCCGTGATTCAGAGGCAATGATGAATGGACATAATGAGATTAATTGCAAGAATATTCCCTTCCTTTATTCACTGAACATTTCCTCCTCTCTTACGTATTTGAATGTTAAATTGTAGTAAGTAAGCTAAGTGGCTTCAGCTTGTCCTTCTTCTACTGATCACCTCCCTTTATATAGACTTTGGTAGAGGCAGGTGTCATTGTGCATGCGTTTTGGTAAGAACAGGTGTTGTTGTTACCTTGATACAGGTGTAAAAATTAGGATAATGCTTATCTTTTATCTACTGGGCGCTGACTGGATTAGCTTTTGAGTCTTCTGATATCTCCGAGGGCTTCTGATGTAGATTGTTTTGATAGGACTATTCTTCCGAGGGCTTTTATTTCTCCTTCTTGATTCGGGTATTTTCTTCAACAATCAGGAGTGATCTCTAAGGGGGTAAATGTGATCCCCGAGGACTTGGTATAACTTCCGAGGACTGTGATTTTGTGTCCGAGGGCTGTATTTGCTTTACTGAAAGTGAGATTTCTTCACGAGAGTTCTCGGACTGTATTCACTGGATGTTCTTGTATTTATTTCTTGATTTTCTCCAAAATTGGGTCCTCGGATAAGTCCGAGTGTCGTCTTTTCCGAGGAGTGTTCAGCAAGGAAGTTTTCTTGTAAGTTCATAGGACTCGGGGTCCATCTTGGTCCCTCTTGGCGCATTTGGTGGATATCGGAGTCATACGGGTCCATCGGGGTTTGCTCTTTTTCCGATGCCGTGTTGATATTTGCTTTTCATTCACCGTTTGACTTTCCAAGGGACTCTTATGTTTCTCCTCGGGTGCTCTTATAAACCTTTTCGGGTCAGTGACCAAAAGGTAGGGCAATCCTCCGAGGGGTTTTCTTTATAGGTACATCTCATCGGAAGTACTCGTGACAATAGTATTGTCCATATATTGTTTTTCCGAGTAGGAGTAATCTCCTTTATTTTATTTTTTAGGGTTAACAGTTTTGATTAAGACCTTTTCTTTCATGCGTTTATACATCTATCTTGATCTCAATGCTTTTGTGTATCTGGAAAATTTATGAATGATTTGAAGTTACGGAAGGTAGCTAGCGTCTCCACATAACACATTCTATGGGATAGTTGAAGCTCTTGAGTGTGTGAGCCTACTAATGTCATCTCATGTCCGGCTGTGGCATCTAAAGAAGCCATTAAAAACATGTGAATGAACATAGGGGAGAAGCATTTGAGTGGATTTAGGTAGTAGTTAATTAGTAACTAGATTTAGTATAAGTATAAATTAACAAATCATCCAATTCAATTCAGTCTATTAGTTTAGCTTAGTTTAGTTTAGTTTATATAATTCAACCTACAACCTACAAATCTTATTACGTGATAAATTGAGAATATATTAGAAGAAGCGAGATTGATTCAGTACAGTCCTCGGGGGATTCGATACTTTGGAGGTAATCTTACTTTCCATTTTATATTACTTGACTTGTATACTTGTGAATATGTGTATTATTAAATAATAACACGTGAAAATACGCATCAAGTTTTTGGCGCCGTTGCCGGGAACTAGACAATGAGTCGCTATTAGTTTCTTTTATTTTGTTTAATTATGGTGAATTTTTTTAAAGTCCTTGAGTATCTTGTAGGTACTATGTACGCAGAGATGTCTGAAGGAGAGAAGGCCGACGATGAAGACGCATTACCTTATTGGACATGCTACTATAGTGATTTTGCAATCTTTGGCCCAATAGACAAATGCTTGGAAGACGGTGACACATTTGTGGCGTTTTGCACATAAAACAATCATGTTGTGAATATTAAAGAGTTTTTCATGATACAAGTCCCACGTATCACTTCACAATTAAAAAGTGCAATCCCATTCATCAGAGAGAAGGAACCACCCTAAGAACTCGTTGAGTGCAAAGATCCACACATTTCTAATGAAGTCAACAATGAAGGCAATGATGAAGAAAATCAAGCTGATAATCTTAACGATCCTATGGTTGATCAAGGCGCATCCAACAACAATGAATCATTAATGGAATACATGTGTATCTTCGAAAAAGGATTTTCAACCATAGGAAGAAAATATACATACTCTTGGACATATTAGGAATGCTTGCAATACACCAACAACTATTATTGGATGTGTCAAAACGGGTTCACTATTCTCAATATCGACGATTGTGAGCTTATGGTAAAAACTTGACGCGTCTTACCTCATTTTGAAGAAGATTACAAAGAAGATGACCGACAATTTTTGAAACTGAGGTGAGCAAATAAGTTTCAATAGAAGAAGATAATCATGAAGTACCTCAAACCGACGTCATGGAGAATCCAGAGACAACCACATGCCATCCATATGAAAGTAGAGACTGAACTTGATCCAATGCCCATTATTAAGGTACAAGAAAAGGTAGTGGAGATACAAGTGAGTAATCCAACACTCAAGGCTAATGGTGAGGAGTTCAATTTAAAATTTGGAGTGGATGATTATACAAAGGCCGAACCACTCCTACCAATTGAAGACATGAGTGCATTGAAGGAGAAGCCGGTGAGAGAAGACACAATCATGGATCCAAACACTGAATGGCTCCTTGATTATGCGCCTACAATTGAAGAGTCCACAATTGAGAATCATTTGAGGTAAAACTACTTTAATTTCAAATGTGTTGAATTTGAATATTTAACATATGCAGAATTGGGACTTGAAAGTGGAGAGCCATCTCATAGGAAGGTGAAGAAAAAGAAGCCAACCGTGTATGCCAAAGTCACAACACTACTATCCAAAAGGCGACAAGTTGGAAAGAGGGAGCCACTTCATCAAAAGGCAAGGAGAAAGAAAACACCATATTTCAATGCCATATAAAAAGGTTGCAACATGAAACTTGTGAACCACTACATAGGAAAGTAAAAAGAGAAAGAGTTAATATGCAAATAGTGGTAGATGAAGATGGAGAACTGAAGAAGAATTATATGCAACAAGGAAGTCGTGAGACACTGCATAGGAAAGCTAAAAGAAAGAGAATTCGTATGCAAGAAACGATGGAAAAAGACATGAGGTAGAAAAGAAAGGTTATGAAAAATAGTCTCCATTCGAAGAAGGCGAGAAAACAGCTTAAAGCTGATACATTGACCTATTTTGAAGATTGGAGTCGTCAGAATATTCGAACCTTCATCAATCCATCAACAATGTCAATTTAACCGACGTAAAACTAAGCGTTGTGTGGGAGATAATTCACACTAGTAAGTTTTTATTTTATTGAGTCTTGCAATGTAGTTCAAGTTTTAGTTGTTTTGTTTTGAGTCATATATAGCATATAATTTTTCAATGTGTTGGTTGAGCTAACAATTGAGATAGGAAAGGAAACACAAAGAGAATGAAAGAAGTTGCAACATAGAGAGACGAATAGGAAAGCAGCAACAGACACAAGTGCAACAGGGAGTGGTGCGACAACACCAGAAACCACGCGAGTAGCGCTGCTCGACTAATGAGTTGCATGACAGAACAACACTCTGCCCAGGCCGCGTTGGGCATTCATAGGGTGGCGCGACCCATAACACTTACGTCGTTGTCACACAACACATGCGCGATATGACACTTCACGCGTCCCCGTTGCTTGCAAACAAGTTTCTCATTGCGTATGGAAAGAGGAAACCCGCAGAATCAGAATACATGCGGAAATTGGCTGAGCAATCTCTATCCCTTAACTTTCCTACATTACTTGCACTCCTCTTATGATTAAGTTTCATTGATGTACATGAATTATTCCTGGTGCGATTACAATTAATATGAAAGAGTTCTGCAACTTATGAAAAATTACAAAATTTTATTAAGAACTCTTATTTGTTGAACCTATGTCTCCCTGAGTTCATAAGATTTTTTCTACTGTTTCTAGTTGTCAATGAATTTATTTTCTTGTAAAAATATTTTATTTCTTATTTTGTTCTTTATAGAAGAATATGGAATCCGAAAGTTTTTTACGACGTCTGCGATAGTCAAAGAGGTAACTTAGTGAAATTCCCATTAACAATAGGATATTTATGACGTAGAGAGAATTTGGAATATAATTCATGAAATCATATGCAAGATGTTAAAATCAAAAATTGAGAATAACAATAATAGAATAAGATCATAGGACATACAGAACTTTTGTGTCTTCAGATATGCTACACTTCCATTTTCAAAAAGTAATACTCCGAGGATATAGCTTTCTGGGAAATTATACTTGATGTTTTATAGATATGTTTTGAAATGTGAAGGGTTTGACAAATTTTATATATACTTATTGCAAGTATGAGCTTCTTGATTTTTAAGTCAAGTTACAATATACAAGTAGAATTTATAAGAGATATGAGAAAAGTGATAGATATTATTAATTGTAAAGAAAGTAATACAACTACATGTACAAGGATAATTAGGGAAAGATCTATTCTAAATACAAAAATAATCCTAAATTAAATATAGGAAGATACCAAGGATATCCTAGCTATGGAAAGCCAAAGATACTCTGGCTAATACGCCCTTGCAAAATTGACATCCCATCGGGTAGGGAAATTTCGGAACGTAGAAGAAGAAACCGCGAGCGAGCTAGGGCCTTTGTGAGGAGATCTGTCAATTGATCAAGGGTGTTGACATAAGAGACCTTGAGAAAACCTTTAGAGACAAGGTCTCGAACAAAATGGAGATCAACAGAAATATGCTTCATACGGAAGTGCTAAGCTGAATGCAAAGAGATTCGAAGGGCGCTCATGTTATCATAACGAATGAGCAGAACAGATGGTAATGAAAACCCAAGCTCACCGAAGAGGTGTTGCAACCAACGAACTCCAACAGACGTAGAAGCTAAGGCACGGTACTCAGGCTCCGTGGAAGAATGGGCAACTGACTTTTGTTTTCGAGAGGGCCAAGAGATGAGATTGGAGCCACGAAACACAAGATACACAATAGTAGACGTGCCATGCACCGCTTCACCAACCCAATCGGTGTCACTGAACGCGGTGAGGGATAAATAACTCGTACGACGAAGAAGTATGCCATGTGAAACGGTGCCTTTGAGATACCAAAAGACACGTTTCAAGGCAGTCCAATTTGCAGAATCCGAGGCAGACATTCTTTGTGCAAGTCGGTTAACAGAGAAGGCAACATCCGGCATAGTTAAAGTGAGGTATTAAAGGCCACCAATGATTTGGCGATATGCCGTAGGGTCCACATCAGACGAAGAGGAAGAAGATGGATGATTGAAGGTCATTGGCGTGGCAAGAGGTTTAGCACCATCCATTTTGTGACGAGCCAAAAGATCAAGGATGTATTTGTGTTGAGAAAGAAATAAACCTTCACGAAAACGACAAACCTCAATCCCCAAGAAATACGTAAGTGCCCCCATATCCTTAATCGCAAAACGAACAATGAGCCGTGAAATAATCGAGGAAATCATAGAAGAACACGAACCAGTGATGATAATATCATCCACATAGACAAGGACGAGGAAATCATAGAAGAACACGAACCAGTGATGATAATATCATCCACGTAGACAAGGACATAAACCCGAATATGCTCCCGAAGGAAAATAAAGAGAGAAGTGTCGGATTTGGATTGATAGAAACCAAAGGGGGTGAGTGTCGTACTAAGAGCAAGATACCAAGTACGAGGAGCTTGCTTGAGACCATAGATGGATTTGCGTAGGAGGCAAACATTTTCCGGTGCCGATTGATCAACAAAATCAACAGGTTGGCGCATGTAAACCGGTCCAGACAGATCCGCATGTAGGAAGGCGTTGCTAGCATCTAGTTGGCACAAGGTCCAACAATGCATAGTTGCAGGTGAGAGAAGAGTATAAATTGTAACTGGCTTAACGACTGAACTGAAGGGTTCTTTGTAGTCAAGACCCAGACATTGATTGAACCTTTCACAACAAGATAAGATTTTTACTTGTCGATTGACCCATCTAGGTGCCTCTTTATATGAAAGACCCATTTAGAGCCAATAATGTTGCAACCGTCTGGAGAAGGAACAAGAGTCCAAGTGTCATGCTTTGTCAATGTTGTGATTTCTTCAGCCATGGCAGCACGCCAATCCGGATCAGCTAACGCCTTGGACGCACAAGTAGGAGCTATAGGACAATCAATATGATGCTTTGTTGCAAGGAGAATCAACTTCAGCTGAAAGATATTATTTTGCGAACGAGTAATCATAGAGTGAGCCCTGTCAGAGGGAGGGGGAGCAGTCACAGTTGCAACAGGAGCCTGCTCCAATAAAACAGCCGCAACGGGTGAAGGAGGTGCAACATCAACAGGAACAAATTGTGCAGCGGGCAAGTGAGTTGCAACAGCAATAGGAAGTAATTTTGCAGTGGACAAGGGCTGTTGCAAGACAAGTGGCGCGGGGATAACTGAGACTCCAAATGAAGTATCAGAGGGAGTAGTTGCAACAGTAGGCAAAGTAGACGCCTGCGAAAAAATAGAGCCCACAAACTAAACATGGCGAGAGATATATAAACGCCCTGTGGTAAGATCAAGAAACTTGTATGCCGCTTGAGAAGTTGAATATCCCACAAAGAGGCATGCCTGGGAAAAATGAAGCAGTTTATTCGAAACATAGGCCTGAAGATGAGGATAACAAAGGCAACCAAAAGTCATAAGGCGAAGATAGTTCGGAGCACGACCAAAGAGAACTTCAAACGACGACTTGTTCTTGAGAACGGGAGTAGGGAGCTGATTCGAGAGATTGACAGGGCCTCAAAGGCATAGGCCCAATAAGGTGGAGGAAAATTGGCACGAGTGAGAACCGCCCGTCCCATTTTTGCAACTGTGTGATGACGGCGTTCAATTGTGCCATTTTGCTGCGGGGTGTGAGGTGCCATAGTTAGCCAACTGATGCCATGAGTAACAAAATACCTTCGCAAGGCCACAAATCCCCACCATTATCAAAGTAAAAATTAAGGATGGAGCAACCAAACTATTTTTCTACAAGGGATTTTAACTCCACAAAAAATTGGAATACATCGGACTTTGCAACTATAGGAAACAACCAGCACTACTTTGTATAATGGTCAACAACAATCAAGTAATACTTATAACCATCCAAACAAGTAGAAGGTGCAGGACCCCAAACATCAACATACACAAATTGTAAAACTCGATCAGAAACAAGTGAGGTATGGTGAAAAACAAGATGCTGGCTTTTATTAAGTAAACTAGAGTTACAACTGTCAATATCCAAAGAATTTGGCGTACATGGTAAACTAAATTTGCGAATAACTAGAGAACTAATTCGAGAGGAGGGGTGACCCAATCGATCATGTCAACAATCTTGGGTGACTCATTCACCAACAAAGGCATTGACAGGAGGACACAGCGTGCTAGAAAGCTGAACCCGATAAACACCATCAATGCAAGGGCCGGAATGTATCATTCAATGAATGATGTACAAAATATATAAACAAGAGATCTTTTATGATAAGAAAACTATCTATTACTAAGAAACTTATTCTATCACTAGAAATAAGTATCAATCACAATATCTACCAAAAATCTTATTTGCATAGTCTAATAAATGTATATATCGTGATCATAGTGAAATATATATATAATATAATTATCGTTATATATATAATAGTATTATGAAATATATATATATATGTATATAATTATCGTTAGCATAATGAAATATATATATATATATATATATGTATATATAATTGTCGTGATCATAGTAATTTCTAGCCTTCACATTAGGTTTGTAGCGATCTACTTTTTCTCAATTTAGAATTTGGCTAATTAGTAATAACATCTCTTTTCGAACTTTAGTCCTTAATATTTTTATTATTATGTGAAAATAATAAAAAGTCACCCGCGGTTATATGTGCATGTATGTACTTGTGATCGACAGGCATAAAAAGCACCCTTAGAACAAAAATGCAACTATGAACCATCCTTCAATTTCTAAAATAATTTAAAGACTAAGATTGTAGAAATATATAAGCATAAAATGTTTATCAAATAAAGGGAAATGACTAATTATGTCCGTAATATAGTTAAGTTATTAGAAAATATGCGCAACTTTAAACAACTTACATATATATAAAGTATATCCATCCATTTATAATAAGTGAACATCACAAGATTCATGACAATGTAACATGCCATATATTACCTTCTTTTGATTTGATCTATATATTACACTTATTCCTTCACACATACTTTAAAGACCAGAGCATGGTTTATTTTTTACCAGACGCAGGGACTCTCAAAAGTGTATGAAAGAAACCTGACGTACGTGGTTTATTTCCATGAACATGAAGATACATAAATAGTATAGCCATTGGATAAAATAAATACATAATTAGTAAATAAGCATCGATCCACATCTGAATTAATTTGGTGTGTAGCTAGCGCCTTCGGGCAGCGGTTTCGCGCTGGCAATTGAAGAAAACAGCGGCCACCGGAAGCCCCAATTCATTTGCATGTGCAAAAGCTCGTGTATTGAATCCATCCCTGCACGGTGGCGGGGACATCGACTGATACAATCGTTTCTTCTGCTTGAACAGAAGAAATACAAACCTGTGGATCCCTATGTTCGGCCTTGGCATCTCGTAACTCACTACTTCTTTACCTGATCGATGTCAATAATTTATAATTGGTTAATTTGCATGCTATAAAGTTAGTTATTACAAATTGGACCCTTTTGTGTGAGTTGAATGTGGAGGGGAGATATATCATACCGAATGAGGCGTCAGTGGTGCCTGGAATATCTGTGACTATCCTGTGATTTAATTTAGTCAAATGAAGTTATGTCAGTGTAAGGTAAGATATATAAACGTGTGGTAGTACACATTATGTAGCAAATGTACAATTAGTCAGTCCTTTGTTTCGATTCCATGAAATTCTCGAGAAAACTTGAGTCATTGAATCTGACAAATAATTTTGACAAGGTTCAGTTTTTATCGGGAATATATACATCAATGTCAATTAACTTAAAAAACTATTTATTTTATACAAGTACTGATGAAGTATTAAGAACCAACAATAAAGATTATTATATATTTCTTAAATCATAAATATATATACATCAATGTCAATTAACTTAAAAAATTATTTATTTTATATACAAGTACTGATGAAATATTAAGAACCAACAATAAAGATTATTATATATTTCTTAAATCATAAATAATAAACGACTATATGTACTTACCAGTGCAATGGTTGTATGAAGTAACTTTTCAGTTAATTAAAAACATGTTCCAAATTAAACATGGGTGATGTAGAGGTGATGAGTGCCCTAAAGCAAAAACTATTAATTAAATGGCCTTTTAATCGTGAAATTGAATATAATTGATAATTCATATATTCACATATTGTAGTAATGATTTATGTTTTCCAATCGTGAAAGGCCTTGTAATATAAATTCACGTGGAAGGTAAAATTAGGCCATGATTTCATGTTGGAATTTAAGAGCCCGATCTCTTTTAGAATTCCCAATTATCTAGGTATAGTGTGTAAAGAAGGTTCCAAATGAAGCATACCAGTGCAAATGCTCCCTCAGGTATGGATCACTAGGACCAGGAACATCAGGGTCTGTCATGATCTGAAACAAACAAACTAAGTATTAAATATCTAATTTTTAATATTAGGTTATAGAGACTGATCTCATAGTAAAATTAACATTTAAGTTGTACCATAGTAAAAGATGATCTCATATCACCACCATGAACATCGACTCTAGGTGTACAAGTAACCATCGAAGGAAAGAGCTCATGGCCATTGTAGACATGCTTGATGGAGTTGTTGGCGTTGTAACAAACAGACATTTTGACAGTGGAGGAGAAATGATCAACCACATCTCCGATCACTCGCCCTATCACTAGTGGATCTGATGATACTTTTGCTGCCATTCTAATAACTATTTCAATTTTGATGAAAAAGAATGCTCGAGGGTATAAAACTTGTGATGCTTTTTGTTTAGGTTGTTGCTGAGAATGGAATAGCAAACCCCATATATTTATAGTGGCAACAAGCACCAAGCTCTTCCTCTATTACACGTTGGGTATAGTCATTATCTGGCATGCAACCAGGAATTAAACAAACCAATGTTTTTCTATCTTTGAAGAAAATTTGAAAAAGTAGGCAATATAATTTAAAAAGATGATTTGACATCATGCCACTCTCTTCTTGTCTCTTAAAATATATATTAATTTCTACCATGGGAGGATGTCCGTACGTTTTTGTAATTCCTTTGTTTATTGTGAGGAAAATATGAATATGAATTTTAGACATCTGCAGCCACCATTAAGGGGTATAAGCTTTTGCATTTAAGGAATAAAAAGGTCGGGCTATATTTAAACTTTTCTCAAAGTACTAAGGTTCTCCAGCATGACACTTCATTGTATTTGAGGGCGAATAATTAAAGAAGGTTTCATCAGCGCATATATATAAAGGGGTTCCACAAATTGGAACTTATATATAATTACAATACGTTGAGAAGTCATTTCAAGGGGAAAAGGGGGAATAAATGTTAAGTTTCAGCCTTCCTGATTTAGCAAGGTGGAGAAGAGTTCTCTTGCTATAAGAAGAAAGTCTTTATTTTATTTATAGTTTAGTTTAACTTAGACTTCTATGCCTTGAGTATCTATACCCAACCTTTTACTCCTATTATTTGCTTTGTTTTCCGCCACACCACTTTCTTGAATTCGGTTCTCATCATATCCGAATTTTTAATTTAGTTTAGCGAGGAAGAAAACACAAATAGATCGTCCTAAAAGTTACAAAATAAAAATACCAGTTAAATACTCTTAAACATCCCTAGATAAATGTTGGATACTTGTAAAATACAAGTGAACTGTATTTCGGGTTGTTGGACCACATATTACGTGGCAACGTCTCATATCCCCACATGCCAAACTATCACGTCATCCTAAAATTCATATGTGGTGCGGTCCTAGACCTTGATTGCACAAGATACAACAAGTGCACAATCACTACAAGAAAAAGGGAGATATGGCCACCGCCCTGCGACCGCCAGGCAGTCGTCAGGCTGATCTCTCCGACCGCCTGGCAGTCGCAACCCTATACCCGCTAAAGGGCGCCTGTTGCAACCGCCCAACAGTCGCAACATGCTACTGCGACTGATGGGCGGTCACAACAGGACGCATAGTACAAGGAGAGGAAATGCCGAATATAACGCGATTGAAGAGAAGACACCAGGAGACCGCATGGAGGAAATCAGTAGGTAGTGCGATCATCACCGAGTGGCGCGGGTGGCGCGCGATTAAAGGAAAATTAGGCTGCAAGTCAAAACCCCTAAAATGCAGCCCAAAGTAGAGAAAAACCATAAATATGAGGCTACGTTCAGCAGTTAGGGTACAACTTTTACAATAATTTTCACAACCTTACAACCAATTTCAGAGAGAAGAAACCATGAGAGTTGTCAGCAGAGATAAAACACCACCAAAGTCTTGCTTTAGATTAGTCAAGTCATTGTTTGAGAGAAGATAATTATTGGAGAAGAAGAAGATAACAAAAGGTAGTACAAATAGGTCAAGCAACAACGTTCCACCGGATTCGAGAAGCTTTTCTTTATTTTTTTTACTTTGTCTATGATATTTAATTCTTTGTTGATTGTTGAACTCGTGACTATGAGGAGCTAACCTACTCGTTATTTTGAGTAGGGAAGTAACTGTGATATTATGAATATATTTATTTGCTTTACTTGATGTGTGTTTGATGACTTTGAATGTCTAGATTGAATAGTTACTTATGCTGTGTGACTAAACTTACTCTCGTTGGAATAAAATGAAAGCACCTGAGTGAGTCCTCCTGAAGTGTAGATATATATATATATATATATATATATATATATATATATATATGAAAGCAACTATTGCGCAACTTTTAGATCACATTAGACCAATCTTGACTATGTACGTTTTGTTAACATGATTTCGATGAGTTAATTGGGTTGTGATTTGATATCTCTTCTAAAATAATTAACAACTGGGTTGATTCTGTTAACATGGTAGGTTATTAGAGACTCATAAGGATGTGGTTTGGATAGCTCGTTCCATATGTCACGGATCCATTAGACATGCAAACAACAAATAACAATCAAGTACTGTAAGTAGATATAAGTGATTTGTCTATGAACTACCAAGTTAAGTCATTGTGAAACCCAACCTCTAAACAATCTTTCCAACTTCACAACCTAAAATCAATTATTCAATTCTATTCTCTAGTTTAGTTTAGTTAATCTCTCATCTTCCCAACATTCTTAGTTTAATTGTTTTCATTAGATTAAGTAATTTAATAGTTTTCTTGCATTTAAAAACCAAAAACCCAAAAAGATATTTGATCATTCTTGCATTCTAGATTAAGCATTCATAGCATCCTTGGTTTAGAATCATTCATAAGCATTCATTGTATTTTGCAAACACAAGAGAAATGATAGTGACAGTAATTAGTATATTTGCATTTAAGTGATTCATACATACAACCATCACTCTCTGGGGATACGACACTTGATTCGTAACTATACTTACATTTAATTCTTACTTGATTTGTGCACTTGCGACATAGTGGGATTTAGGTGTAAAATTATGTGCTGAAATATATTCTATTCTGTTTACACTTAAACGCACCCCATCAAGTTTTTAGCGCAAGATTACGACTCCGACTATGATGAGGATGAGCATGTGGATGATGTTGGATTGAAGGATGGTGCTTTATTTGACGGCCTTGACGATGTCGTAGATCTTGGTGGTGATGGTGACGTTGGTCGTAGGCCCGCAGATGCTGGTGATGCCGATACTTACTCGACGAGCGGCGATGAGAGTGTCTAGTAGTACTTTTATTTAAATTTGTACTCATTTGGGACTATTAATGTCATGTATTTCATGTTGGACTTTTAATGTAATTTTCATTAACTTGTGTACTTTTTATTGTTGAACTACTATTAGTGTAATTGGAACTAAACTGTGTAATTTCATTTTAATTTCCTGTTGAACTGTTAGTGTAATTTGTAAATTTTCATGCATGTTGACGATGTATTTATCATTAAATTGTGTTATTTTTTTATATATATTGTGTACTTTTAATAAAACTTGTTTCAATTGCATTATACAACGTTGGATGAATAAGATAAGTATGTCTAGAAACAATAAATTTAAATTGTTACAAATCTAATAAACTGGTTATTGTTACACTATATTCTTTCGCTAATCATACTCACTGTCATTTGAATCTAACTCCATTGTGCCACCCTCTCCGTCTTCGAGATCAACTCCATCTGCCTCATTTGTACCAATACCTCTGACCACCGCATACTCATCAGCCCCCATTGGATATCCATATTAAACAAGCACAAGTATAAAAATAGATTCAACCCAGATTCGTTCTCTTGAAACACTTGAACCGGCATCCCCTCTTCCACCACGTTCGATTCACTCAATGGAGACATATCGATTATGTGCTTTGTCGGACTAGTAGAAACAGACAACCATCCCTTTCGACCCAACAGTCGTTCATAAGATCTAGGTACAGAGCGTAGTACGCCTGAAGGGCTTGATTTGCAAAAACAAACGGCTCATTGGTGACAAGTGAACATCGTGTGTTAACATCAACCACTTTGTACATCTTGTGGACCTCGGTCCCTAGTCGGCCAATATCATACCACATATACTTGCAAAACACAATGTATAGTGGTCTTCTACCTCTCCAATATTCCAGCTCTAAGATGTCTTTCAAATTCCCGCAGAAGTTGGTGTCGTCGAATCCTCCCATGTCTCCCTTCACGTACACCCCGTCACAATCACTCTTCCTAGGGCCCAAATGCATATCTGTGTGGAACCTGAACCGGTTCACAATGTAGCCATCGTACTGCAACACCGAATTGGTGGGACCAGCGATCAACGGTTTTACACGTTCGTTTGACACGTACTTACCACTTGAATAGGTCTGCTTGAACCATTCCACGTACTCTGTGTTCCTCTTTGTCTACACCTCCATGGGACTGAGTCCACCACACTCCTCTTCTATAAACAACCTGAGAGATACAAATGAACAAGTTAGTACTAATCAATACATCCAATTTATCGTTAATAAAATTGTTACGAAACATTTGTTGACTCACTCGACCCATCCATCCAACTCTATACAGTTAAGAAAAGTGTAAAGTTCAATTTGCTCCATTTCTTCGGACGTGAACTGCCTCTTCTAGTTTGATGACCCTACAGGCACCCCGCTCTTACAAAATATGGACAACTCATCATCGCACTCTGTACTATCTAAAGACTCGTTCCTTTTGAGGCGGTGATATTTGGTACGTGCAGAGATATCCAAATACTGGGAACACAAATACGCTAGCTTCGAAAGTAGGTACGCATTGGTTATGTATCCTTTGACCCACTCATTATTCAACATTGACCCCTTAATATCAAACATACTCCTCATTCAAACAAATCGTCAATTATAGATAGGTTAAATATGATGAAATTAATATTGGATTAAGCTCTTTAAGAATTGTACCTCTCTAATGGATACATACATCTGTAATGGATCGGGCCTCCAACTCTAGCCTCGTATGGTAGGTGTATGGCTAAATGCTCCATAGAATCAAAAAAGGAAGAAGGGAATATCCTCTACAGATTGCACATCGTAACAACTATAGACTCCTTAAGTCGCTTCATATCGGCGGTCAAACCTCTGAAGCGTAAATGGCCCTGAAGAACAAACTAATCTCCACTAATGTGCCACAAATGTCGGGCAGCGGGAAGTCACAAAAAGCAATCAAAATCAATCTCTACATAAGGACGTGACAATCATGACTCTTCATGCCAAACGACCTTCCTTGCTGCTTATGCATACATCGTCCCAAGTTGGAGGTGTATGCATCTAGAAACTTGAGTTCAGCTAACCAATCAAACACCTTACTCCTTTGCTTCTACCTGAGACAGTAGGATGCCTTCAACATTTTAATGGCAATTCCTCAATCAATGGGTATTAACTCTCTACGTTTAGTCAAGATATCCAATTCTAGTCTGGGCTTGATGTTGTTCTTTATCTTAGTGTGATCCAACATTGTGTTGATGATGTTGTCAAAAATGTTCTTCTCGCAGTGCATGACATCTAGGTTGTGACGAATCAAGGTTGTGGACCAATAAGGCAGTTCTCAAAAGATACTCATTCTACACCAATTATCATCTGTACCAAACCCCTTGAGCTTTTTATTTGGGCCCAAAACCCACATACCTAAGATGATCCACAATTTCCCTCATTTCATCGCCTGATTTCCTAAGAATATGTAGTTTGGGTCCCCTCGACCTTTGTTGAAAAACTTTTTGTCGTCCCTCCACCTATTATATGTGGGCAGAAATCAACGAAGGCAATCAAAAAAGCACGATTTTCTACCATTCTTCAATGTAAAAGATTTCGTGCCCCTCATACAATAATTACACGATAACTTCCCGTGTGTACTCCACTGGGACAACATTCCATGTGTCGAAAAATTGTTGATTGTCCATATCAAGGCTGCTTGTAATTAAAAGTTACCATTTCTAGAGCTGTCATACGTCTGCAAACCATTACTCCGTGAGGTGTTAAGCTCGTCAATCAGTGGTCTCAGCAATACATCCAAGTTCTTTTCGGGATTGTGTGGACTGGAAATGATATCTCAAAAATATGAACTCAGGACTCACGCAAAGATCGAGAGGGAGGTTATACGGGGTGAAAAACACAGGCCAACAAGTGTAATTCCATATGGATTCTCCAAACGATGTGAATCCATCCGTACACAAACCTAGTCGTACATTCCTAGGCTCTGCTGCAAAATTCGGGTGCGTTCGATCAAAGTGGTGCCATGCCTCGCCTAAAGCTGGGTGAGTCATTCGAACATTTGCCTCTCGACACTTCAAACTCCAAGTCATATGATTTGCAGTGCCTATAGTATAAAACAACATCAGAAGACGAGGACGTAGAGGGAAGTACCATAATTTCTTCCTCGCGCCCTTCGACTTCCTACCAGACTCATATCTATCCTCCCTGCATACCGGGTATTTTTTTTTTGAAGTCTTCACTCGCCGCCAACCCGTAGAACAAGAAACACTAATTTGGACAAACATCAATCTTCTCGTACCCTAACCCCCAAGGTTTCTAGCATCTTATGCATCCTTTTCATGTCATCAGGTAACAACTTCCCAATCTCTGGGTCCATACCATCTTTAAACAACTTTAAAAACTTATCAAAACCGACATTACTCATTTTGTGCATGGTCTTGTCCTTCAACCACTCTGCAACCCACTGTAGGAAAGTTTTATCCTTCTTAGGATGCATCTTCACCTATCCTAGATATATCAAATCATCGAACGATCTCGCTGCGGGATTCATATCCTTGTTACACACCTTTTCCTCAACAAATCAACCACCATATGCATCCACGTCCCTTTGTCTAAACGAATCATCGGTGCGAATAGGGATATCGTGAATATCAACGTGTGATGTGCCGGGAGAATTGTCTAAATACGATGTAGATGTCCTAATCGGATTTCCCCCCTACAAAAAACTATCCTTATGTAAATTCTGACTTATGAAGATGCTCACGGACTCCGTTTTGATCAAAAAACTTTGAATTATTGCATTTCGTGCAGGGGCACCGAATACATTTTCATAGATCTAAGAAGTCCCTTTGTTGAGAAGCGTATTCTATGAGCATGTGAACCCCAACCACAAAACTATCTTGCAAATAACCATTGCTATCAAATCCATCGTACATCCAAGATCTATCCGCGTGATAATCCATTATGTATCTAAGTTGTAAAATATAAAACAAACAATTACAATTTATACTATTATATAGTTATCAATTTAAAAACGTGACAAACATAGTATTATCATCATGCTCAACGAAAGTAACGAAGTAACGATCAACTTACTTGTTGAAGCATGATAGAAAGGTCCTCAAGAATGTTGTGTCCACTACGAGTACCCTCGATGTGTTTACGACAATTTCTATCAACAACATAAATAAACAAGTTAGCATTAACTACCAAAATAACAAATTAACGTATGAAAAAAGAAATTTGAGCTACTAAAGGAAAAAAAAACGTGGGTACCATAAGAATTTTGGAATATGGGAATGAATTATGAAATTGAATTGGGGACATGGGGCTATTTATAATGGGGAAACTCAGTTAGCGACTGTTGAGAGGTCGTGAAAGGCAACGGCTAGTAGCATTCTGCGACCGCCAGCCGGTCGCAGATTCTACTAGCCGTTGGCATTTGCGACTTCTAGACGGTTGAAATAGCCACTAGCCATTGGCTAGTGGCGATCGCCTGTCGGTCGCAAACCAACTAGTTGGCAAAAGGTAATGCAACCGCCAGGCGATTGCAACTGATGGTCAATTACTACAGTCGAGCGGTTGCTAATAATATTCATGTTTCATATTTATGCATTTCAGATTATTATTAAAGACCAGTTGTTTGTCTGAATGTTAATTACAACAATAATAGGTACTAGTAAGTTTAAATGACCCAAATCAAGAGGTTTCATTGCAAAATCATGCATCATTTATAGAGGACGATCAATAATTAAGATTTTAACTAATTTTTAATGACAACAAACGTAATGGCTACATATACACACACACGCGCGCACACACACACACACACACATATATATATATATACATAATATTTTAGATGATCTCCTAATTGAACATCATATGATATCTATACTTACATTTGTAACATAAAGGGCAATCACGTAGGGCTATTATAACTATTAGGTATGATTATTAGTTGTAGAACATAAAATAGTTCAACCGTTAATAACTCGCTCAATCACATATAATCTACTAGTTTGATAGCTCAATTGCTAGTGTTCTAATCATTTATTATTTCAATTCATATAATAATGAGATTTGTTGTTAAAAATCATAAGCACATCAAGATCGTTCTAAAAAATCACAAACAAAGGAACTTGAATAATATTAACCACCGCCGAACAGTAGCAATATAGGGTCTTTTGCTACCGCCAGGCGGGTAGCAGTAATGTTCATGACATTTGCGACTACCAAGCGGTCACAAAGTCTGGATTGGGCATTTTTGCGACCACCCAATGGTCGCAAAGTTTTTGGAACGGGTTCTTTTGCGACCGCCCGACGGTCGCAAAAGACCCTGCATTTTGCAGAAAATTCTAATTTTTCAAATATTTGAATCTTTTGCTACCCTCGGCGGTAGCAAAAGGCTCTGATTTGGGGATTATACAAATTTTCCAAAAAATCAAAATTTTCACTCAAAATTACTTATATATCCACCATTCTTCCTCTCTAATTTTCAATACACTAAATTATACTCTCCAAAAAAGATCTCAACGCCTTTACTTTCTCTTCTTTTATTTTCCTAAATATACAAACTATTAACTTTCATTGCATCTCTTTTTTCTTCATCTCCTTTTTTGTACAAAAAATTATTTGTTTTCATTTTTGTTCATTCATTTTTTTCATTTCTTTATCTCTTTTCATTTTATTTCTTTTTTCATCATCCATTTCTTTATTATTTTTTCTTTACTTTTTATTTTTGTTCTTTTCCTCAAGATTTCATTTGTTTTACATCTCTTTCCTTTGTTTCACTCTTATTTCTTAATTTGCTCTAATATCCATACGTAATTTCTAAAGAAAAAAAAAAGAAAAACAATAATATGCTAGTAATTTATCAAAATATTACTGTTTCTTTTATTCTGATAAATATTATTTACTACCCCTAGGCGGTAGCAAATAACCTAATGGTTTCCTGCGACCGCCTCGTGATCGCAATTCTTAAGGTCATTTCCTACTGCCCAGCAGTCTAGTCGGTCGCCAATGACCTCAAAGGCATTGGCGATCGGCATCCAGTCGCAAACAATGTTGCGACGGGCGGGCGGTCGCAATAAAGGTTATTTGCAACCGCCTAGCGGTTGCAAATTGACCTCAACAGGCCTCGTCTGCGACCTGCCCATAGTGACCGCTAGACGGTCGCAAAAGGTGTCTTTGCAACCGCCAAGGGGTCATTCGCGACCGCCCGGGGGATTGCGAAAGGAAATTTTCTTGTAGTGAATCTAGCTACTAACATACGCGCAAGTAGGTGATTGCACGACCTTAGACCTTGCAGATGTGCAATCCTACAGTAGTTCACTTGACACCGACGAACGACGAAGACATCTCCGACCCATGAAACTCATGTAAGTATTTGTGTTGTTATTCATGGAAAACCAAAAAACAAAATTTACAAATGATAGAAAACAAAAAAAAAACAACAAAGATCATCAACTAGTACTTGTAACAAAAACGATCATATGTCTTGTGCAATGTTCATGTCCAGCTAGTTGAAGCTCGCTTAGTTGAGTTCCTGAGCAATTTGAGCCAACATGGTTGAGCTCCACAACCAATTCCCGAACAAGGAGTTTTAGAGCAAAAGGCGAGCTTAACGCATGTGTACACACTTTCCTTAGGCAAACCTAGGGAATTGGGTCTAATTTAAATGAAGAGTGTTTGCGTTTGCGTCATTCAAATTCGAGACCTCCATGGAAAATGGGCAAACCCAACCATTAGAGCGACAACTAGATATATATATACTAAAGTTCTTGATTATTATCATTATTTTTAAATCAAGCTCGTCGTAGTCTTAGATCTATTAATAATATAAGCAAAGCCATCACATGATAGTTTGTGACACCAAAGACCAAAACTACACACGTTTTCATATATTCCTTAACTTTTGGGTAATTCTTTTTATAAAAAAAAAAAAGAGGAAGAGGTAAACCACCCCACATATTTCTTTATCGGATTAAATTTTACATGATTTTCAAAAGAATTTTTTACAGTTATTATTAAGAAATACATGGTCACTCACTCTCTCTCTCTCTCTCTCCCCCAAAAAAGATTCACCACATCTTTTTCTTATGTTTTTGGAAATGGTAGTTATCTAAGGGCAAATTTAAAAATTAAAACTCAAATTCAAGCGGTTTGTGACACCAGCACTCTGATAGCACTGACCTTGTTTAAGCTTCGATCAAAGCAATCAGCATTGGGGACTCTGAGACTGTGCCTACACTTTTTGTGTGTACAAAATGGATTTAGGAGCCCATAGTTAGTAGCCGGAGGAGATGCATCTTCCCTTTACTCCACAGGGACGCCGCGTTTTACTGGGAAGGATCGAACCATTAACAAACTTTTATTTTTCAAATTTGAATTACATGCAACTATCCCACTACTTTGTTGATTGCAAACCTTCTCCTGAAAATGGGAGATGATCCTTACTGAGCAAAATCCATCCTTACAGAGCAATTTTCCATTATGTACTATGATACCCTTATCAATGTTTAATACCATTTTTTTTCTTTTTAATATATATTTCAAGGATTAGCAGAATCTTAAGGAATCTAATTAAATTATCCATATTTCCAATTGTAAAATACAAAGATAATCTTTCCATCTCATCATTGCTTTTCTAGATCGAAAAAAATAAAAAATATCATCATTGAATTGTAATCCTACGCAACCTGTGAATAAAATTGATACTAGAAGATGTGGTGAAATATTCGATATATAATTTTTTTTTTGGGCTTAATATTACATATATAATTGCATGTTGTGTGCTGTTAGATTTTTTGATCAAAAATAAAATAAATTTAGTGGGTTTTTTCTCTTTTATTTGATAGAAGGGGAGCAAACTTACTTATTGATATCTTGTAGCACAACTAAATGCGTTGCGTTAGATGCTAATATATTATTCATGCTATGAGCTAGATATCAAGAACAATTTGTAAAAAAAAAAGTTAATAATTGACACATCAAGAACATGAAAAAGTTCAATAAATAATAAATCCAAGAAAACATTTAAATAATAAAAGAAAATTAGTCTTCATGAACTTGAGAAGGAAAAAAAGCTTATAAAGCAATCTATTTATAAAATAAAATAAAGAAAACTCCAACCATCTTCAAATCCCCTCGGTCGTCGAATGTTTTCATCGTCCAAATTGTTGAAGACTTACTAAACCATCCAAACATATTAGCCACACCACCATATACCTTGAACATCAATGTAAATCCTAAAAATAAAAAATTCATAATATTGTTAGAGAACTCACATGATATAATATAGACACACAAAAAAAATGAAAAAGAATGACTTACTGTGAATTCCAAGTCCCAACTAAATGAATGACAATTGCCGTTAAGTGCGATATTCAAATCTATTGAATTCATTCCACCATCACTAAAACCACTATCTTGATCTACTGGAATAACATTGGTTCTATTTTCACATGACACGTCCGACTATTATGCGTAGCATCTCTGAATATGCTACACTTTCTTGATGCTTCCACAATTTCAAACTTTGAAGGATGACGTTTGGTAGAAGACACTTTTCTTTGTTTTACACCACTTGGACGTCATTTACTAATTTGAATATTAGGTTCAAAGAGTAGAGTTGTTGAGCCACTAATAAGTTTTGATAGTTTCTCACATGTATCAACTTTCTCACCTAAAGGCAATTGACTATATTTATTTTGCAACTTTGAAACAAGATTTGCAATTTCAGTCTCTTCGGAAACAACTGCTTCATCAGAAAATAGAGAAGATCTAATATCAATGCGCCATTGCGAATGTATAGCTGCAAGAGGCAAAGATGTATCTTTCCAATAAGTCATCATGTGTGCGCAAGAAAGACCCATTGTTGCAACAAACGTGCATGTGTATGTAGGTGTTAGCTTGTGCTTGTGGACTTTTTCATACTGCTCATGTAATTTTTCTAAAGAGAATGACGAGATACGTGTCACAACTTCTTTAAAGAACGGATGATTTCAGTTCAATGGAATTGTAAGCCTTTCACTCGATAATTTTGTTTTTATCTCTTGACAATCGTTCTCAATAAGAAGAATCATTTTATCCTTGACAACTCGAATATCACCAGTTGAGATAAGCAAATGCATTTTAAGCTTTGCATGTGCCCCTTCAGCTCTCGATGTAGCACGATTCCCGAAATGAGAACATTTTTTTGTCCACGCACTAACAAATGTTCTTTGTAAGGAAGACATATCTTTCGAATATAATTCAAGACATTACCATTTTGTTGATATATTGTTTCAAGCTCTTCCCAAGCTCTTCCAAATGATTCATCTGTAGCAGAATACACAACTGTGTTCCATGCTGCTAAAAACCCCTCAAAATCTTCTTGCTTCTCAAAGTTGGACTTGCAATTGCTCACTATATTCTTCTGAATATGCCACATGCATAAGAGGTTAACTGCTTTTGAAAAAACAATTTTGATAGCTTTCATGAGTGCTAATTCTCTGTCAGTCACAATCACCATAGGTTGACAATTCGGACCAAGAATCATTTTAAATGCATTCAGTGCCCATATGTAATCTTCACATCCCTCATTTTTCAAGAAAATAAAACTTGAAAAAAATGAAGTATTGAAACTTGTAACACCAATTATCTCAAGTAAAGGCATATGATATATGTTGGTTTTATAAGAGCAATCCATCACAAATACGTTTGAATAACTACGACTCAGTTTCAGTGAAGTAGGATGCACAAAAATTAAGTGGATCAGACGACCCACGTCATCTCTTTTGAGATCGAACGTAAAGCCACCTTTACCAAGCTCTTCAAACAAAACATGAATAGAGGGACGACCACCCAAACTTTCTCGCATAATCTTACATTTTTTGTTGTAAGTATTTCTTGAATTTGCTTGAAGATCTGGGTTTTTTTGTCGGAGCAATGACAACTCTGTTTTGGTGCTATTCCAACTCGAGTCATTTTATCAACATCACTGATCTCCTCTCTTGATAAAACTCGAGCCGATGGATGTCCACACATATTGTCAGATGCATCATGGTTATGCGAGTTGTTCCTCATTACAACTACCCAAAATACATCTTCTTCTATTCTTCCTTGAATTTCAAATTGACAACTTATCAAACGAGTTTTTGTTTTTCATTGTCGATCTTCAGTAGGATTTTTTCGATTGTCTCGGTACTAATAACCTCCACGATCACAACCAATTGTCACATACTATCATTTCGTGAACTTTTGATCGATAAAGCATACCCCTTTTTGAAATAAAGTTCTTTTACAACTCTGATAAGTTCATCAGGAGATATAAATTTCCTATCAAGTATATAAGCATAACATCATCTTGCAATGTTGAGACATTCTGATCTCCAACTTGTTCACCACTCATATTGACTATTTATCTGATAAAAAAGCACAATAACATACTAATTGTCATTAACTCACAGAAGTAACAATTTAACTTACCCCAGAAATATTTATTCGTTAAGCAATTTTCATTTAAATACTTGACATAAAACAGTTCAGTTAGCGAACTAGACTAAGGATTGTGAATTGTGATACATGCATTTGTTCCATTAAAATAGTAAACACATATTCGTATAACGTGTAAAAAAAATAAATTAACAAGAACATGGAAAAGTAATACGTGTATAAGGTACACACAATCTTAATTCGAATGAAGCAAGTCTCAACAGCTAATCAATTGTTTTTTCAGTTTGGCGCTTTTGATCTCCTTTTACATATTTCTATATGTACCATGCTCTTCATTTAATGTTTCATATATAGTATTGCAATGTATACATGATTAATATTAAAATCATTTCTACATGCAATAGTAGCGGCAGTACGTTATGGTTAAGATCTTGGGACGACGGTGCCAATAAAGATAAAAAGACAAACCACAATTCAATAAGAAGGAAAATGTGCATCATTCAATATTATAAGCATAATATAACAATTGCATGAATATACGAACAACATTTACCTTAATTAAGCTATGACTTTCTACCGGAAAAGTTTGCCGTAAAGGATTCCGTTTGTGATAATCGCATAAACTGTAACTTTAAAGAGATATATAATATCAAAATTAAACTTTATCTTAATTTAGTTTGATCAAGAAATCCAACAGTACATAATATGCAGTTATATTTTTAATTATTTCATCACATCTGTATATTTTTATTTTTATTTTTGGATATGTATGTATCTGTTTTATTCATAGGTCACACGTATACGTAGGATTTGAAAGCAAATAAGCAATGATGATATAGAAAGATTCCTTTGTATTTTACAATTGGAAAGATGGATAATTTAATTGGATTTCTTAAGATTCTGCTAATCATTAATATATATTAAAAACAAAAATAAATGGCACTTAAGATTTCATAGGGGTATAATAGTACATAATAGAAAATTGTTCTGTAAGGATGGATTTTGTTCTGTAAGGATCATCTCCCCCTAAAAAAAGGTGATATAATTGTGCTCCACCATAAAAGAAAATAAGACATCCGAAAAAATAAATCGGATTGAGATCCTTCAACTCCCACTCTCCCACAATCAAGGATGAAATGAGCGTTCCAAAGTGTCATACAAAAAGAGGATGATATGCTTTATTATTGTTCATAATTATATAGTATATATCTATTATAGTTCCATGAAGTTTAATTTAATGTGCTTTTAATTTTCTTTTTTTGGAGTTTGCAGATTACAGGTTTTCTTGCATTTACAAGAAAAGAGGTTGTTTCTTTGGATCGAGTAAGTCCATTTCTCAAGTCATCTTCCACACATCATCTTCCGTTTTATGTAAATTCTTTCAATTTGTTTCATACTAGCAAATAGAGCACGCGGTTCCCGCGAGCATAATTATTTTTTCAATGTCATTCTATGTGGGTTACAGAAGAAAATTTATCTAGATAACATGTGCCATAAATTTAGAGTATAGCGATGGAAGAAAAATATATTATAGGGAAAGTAAATCATTAATTACAATGAATAGTGTAATTAATTAGTCTAACTTAATTTGTAAGGTTATTTTGGGGATTTAATAGCATACTTTTATAATATAGCTAAAACTCAAAGGTTAAAGTTGGAAATCAAAAGATTGGTGTCACAATGGGTTTCTTTATATAATAGTACTAGAAACGCTGGCACGCGGTCCCCGCGTAATTAAGAATTAATTTTAATTTATATGATAAAAGAATAATTTGAATAAGTAAAGATTAAATAAATAAGGATAGAGACTTTATATACAAAGTTTTAAATTTTGGGAAACTAAATATTCAATCACAATAATTACTATAGTTATTGATTCTACTTAAATTATAAGGCTAAATTAGGAACTCAATAATTAAACTATTGTACTAACAATAAAATTATAAGGCTAAAAACGGAAATCAAAAATTTGGTGTCACAGTTTGCCTTTCTTTATATAATAGTATAGATATAGATGTCACAATATAATCACATTGTTGATATGCATCTTTCACAGGATTGTCATTTACTTATTCGGTTTTGTTTCAAAAATACATGTTACAATTTTTTCTTTCGTTTACTTTCCAGAATTATATTTTGGTTTTTATAATTAATTATTGTATATTACAATTCCACGAAGTTTAGTTAAATATGCTTGAAAAAACATTGTAGATCACGGATTTTTTTGCATTTACGTGAAGGCAGGAGGTAGGGTAGGTTCATTTTTCAAGTCATCATATGTTTTACAGATTCTTTAAGAGGTTAGAAAGAAAGTTTTCAGATTAATGGTTGATGCAAGAAATGGGATTTAAAAAATCGATCGAGGTCATCAGTGTTATAAGTTGATTCCGAATCTATTCATTGACTTATCATTCTTATGCATTTCACTTCATGCATTTGTTATATGCCCTACTAATTAGAAACCTTTAAATTTCTTGATTTTACAGAATTGAAGATAAAAAAAGCTGGAGGTTAACACAAAATAAAATTATCGAAAATTACAATTTAAGTTAGACAAAAATTAATCAATAGAAAACATCGTGCGTCAAAACAAACTTAAGAGATTAATTAAATTAAGAGATATTTTATGATACCAAAGCATGCTAAAAATATAAGATTGAGCTTTTTGCAATAATATAACTGAAGGCAAAGATTATGTTAATTGATTGAAAAGGTAAAGGGTAATTAAATTAGGAAAAAGAAGATGATATGCTTTATTATTGTTCATAATTATATTGTATATATTGTTAGGGATGGGAAAAACAGAAAAAAAAATATTAAACTGAATATATGAGAATTTCCTTAAGGGCGTGAACTTTGAACACTTTCCTAAAAGCAATATTTTCACTATATAATAAGAAATCTGCTTCCCACTATACAACAAGGAATTTAGGAATATTTATGAGATGCGGAAAATGGCTAAGTGAATAAAAACGAATCTGTAACATTATATTTATATAACACGAAAAAGTTATATATGAACAGACATATTTATTCAAAAGGTTGTGTTCCTTCGGATAGATTTGCACCCTTTCACCAATTAATTTAGATTTTAAATACAACAAAATCTGAAAAATAACATACTACGGGTTGAAACTCTTCACTAATTTATTTCGAATTAAAATAAAATAAAATTCAAAAATAAATTATTATAATTATAAGTCTTGAACTTTATTATTGCCCCAAGGCCCCAAGGTGCCCCAAGTACCCAAGTGCCTATCATAAACTTATAATATATTATACAATATAATATTATATATATATATATATATATATATATATCAAGCCCAAAGAGACCTAGCCCAACACAAGGTACTAATACTAGAATTAACTCTTTAAGAGTCCAATTCTAAATAAGGTGTTCAAAACTCTTATCTCCTACCTATGTGGGATACTACATTGTTCACAACTAAAATACACAACAATTCCCCACTAGTTGTGAACAGTTATTTCTGCCTAATGAATGACATACGTACGAGAAGGTATCTTTCGATTTGGACCTTCAATTTGTGTAAATACTCTAAAGTCCTAACGAAGTTATAGGTGTCTGTAGATTGAACCTCAACTCCTAATGTTAGTACCGAAAATATCACACATATATCAATCACTTTAATCTCATAGATTTCCTTCAACAACCTTAGCACTATTATATATGGCCATGTGCAAATCTCGTATGTCTGTGAACATTTATAAGAAAAAACACAATTTTCTTACCGAAGCGGCACCACTTCTATGTTCACATAGGTAGAGTTTCTACTTTTGTCTCAGTTGCTAAAGACACTTAGTTAACTCCATTAAGAGCAACTGCTCATCCTACTTTTAACTGTTGGCATTCTTTATTTATAGTGCTCTCAAGCACATGTCAATGACTTGTTTGTACCCATTGAACTTTAGAGTCGGAAGTTTACTAATTTAAAGTTGGGTTCCCATCATTGGTGCTTAATTTAACATTTTAAGTCATATTCCCTTAGTCGTACTTCTCACTAATTCTTTTGTAAGCGGTTTAATGAGGGGATCGGCTAAGTTATCACCGGACTTAACATATATTATGGGGATCACCCCATTTGATACTAATTCACGAATATATGAATGTCTCATGCTCATATATCAATACTTTCCATTATATATATCACTGTATGCACGAGATATTGCCGCTTCATTATCACATTACAAAGAAGTTGATGACGTAGGTTGTGGCCACAACCTAATATCTGTTAAGAGATCTTGCAACCATTCTGCTTCTTTACTTGCTACTGCAAGAACCATAAATTTGGATTCCATAGTTGAATGTGCAATGAAAGTTTGCTTTTTGGAAGACCAACTAATAGCTCATCCACCTAAAGTCAAATTCCATCCCAACGTGGACTTACTTTCACTGTTGTTTGTCAACCAACTTGCATCACAATATCCTTTTATCACGGTTGGGTAATCATTATAAACAAGATTTAAAGATTTTGTTTTCTTTAAGTATCTGAATATCCTACTAACCGTTTTCCAATGATCCAGGCCTTGTACAATGCATTGCATACATAAGGCTACCAATGGCACTGGCATAATCTAATTGTGCTATAATCCTTCCATGATTTTCAGACTGTTTGACAATGTAGTCAAATGGAGTATTTGCTTCTTTTATACCAAGGTGCTTGAACTTATCAAGCATTTTCTCAATGTTGTGAGCTTGGTTCAAGGTATCTACTTCCTCTAGGTCTTTCATTTGAAAGTTTGAAGTCAAATATCTTTTGGTATTCTCAATGCCTTTGATATTTGTACTAAAAATTAGCATATAATCAACGTAAAGGCACAATATTACTCCATACTCATTTGTTATTTTACAATAGATGCACTTATCAGCATTATTGTGTCTGAACCCGTTTGATAAGATTACTTCATCAAACTTCTTATGCCACTGTTTTGGAGCTTGTTTCATGCCATATAATGACTTGATTAGCTTACAAACTTTAGATTCATTCCCTAAAAGAACAAAACCTTTAGGTTGCTTCATATACACCTCTTCGCTTAAATCATCATTTAAGAATGCAGTTTAAACATCTATTTGATGCACACATAATTTGTGAATCGATGCCAAAGCAAATAATGTTCTAATCGATGCCAAAGCACCATCAGTTCTATATTTTCTTTTAAACACTCATTTACTACTAATTGGTTTAGAACCAGGAGGCAAATCAACTAAGATCCAAGTACCGTTGGACATTATGGAGTCCATTTCATCGTTTATCACTTCTTTCAGAAAGGAGCATCGCTTGAATTCATTGCTTCATTAAAAGTACTTGGGTCATTTTCTAAGTTTAACACAATAGGTATTTTGTTTAGAACATTGGTTCTATCTCCTTCAACAAGAAAGGCAATGGAATCTGGTGAGATAAAATCAGAATCCAAGAATTTGTCTTTTCTCATTCTTTGGCTTCTTGGTTCTATAGGTTCATCGATTTCTTTTCGTTTCTCACCGAACCCCACAGTTAGTCAATTTGATACAACCCAATTTTGTATTTCATTTCCATCTTGAGATGGAACAGAATCATGAATGAATTTATTTTCAAAGAATTCAACATCAATGGATTCAACAATGATATTTGAACTTAAGTCCAATATTCGATATGCTTTTGAATTCTGTGCATATCCAACAAAAATACCTTTAATGCTTCTTGGTCCTAACTTCGACTTATGAGGATCAGTAACTTTATAAAAAGCAACACACCCCCACACTTTAAAATAATTCAAGTTAGACTTTCTACCGTTGTTCCAAAGTTCATAAGGTGAACACTTAAATTTCTTAAATGGAATACGATTATAAATATGACATGTTGTCAACAAGGCTTCACCCCAAAGTGAGAAAGGCCACTTTGCATTCGTCAACATGGAATTAATCATTTCTACCAAGGATCTATTTATTCGTTCTGCTAGTCCATTTTGTTGAGGACTATGTGATGCAGTTCTTTGATGAATAATTCCATGATTCTCACAAAATTTATTAAAAGAATCTAAAAAATATTCACCACCTCTGTCACTTCTTAAGATTTTGATCTTTTTTTCTTTTTGATTTTCGACAATGGACAGGAAGTCCTAAAATTTATTAAATGCTTCATCATTGGTTCTCATTAAGTATACATAAGTATACCTTGAATGATCGTCAATAAAGATGATAAAATATCTTTTCGCACCTCTTGGTAATTGACCATTTAATTCACATATATCAGAATGTATAAGTTCTAATAATTCATAAGTTTTTTCTACTTTTAAAAAGGGTTTATTTGTCATTTTTGCTTCTACACAGATTTCGCATTTCCCATCATGTTTATCATTAATTGTAATATAATTATTTTTTGATACTTTCGTATTCGTATTAACAGCTACTCTAGGAGGAATGTTTTTATGCGGTGCTAACGATTAAATAACTATCTTTGTAGCTTCAGAATGTTTTAGTTTGTGCTCCTACCTATTATCTGGATATACCAAGAGAGATGTACGGTCTAATGAGGCTATTATGAAATATTTACTCATGGGTGGGGCAAGCTCTTCATTGTGGTTCATGGTTTCTCTTGGTTATTTGGTTCATCCGGGGAAGAGATCGAACTTCAAGAAATAGTGAATGGTCTTATCAATACACAAATGTATAACCCCCGGAAATTTCAGTTCCTCTCATATTCAGTTAAAACAAAAGTATTGAAGGTTATTGAATAAAGATTGAGACTTTCCAAACATATCTTAAATTGAGAATTGTTGTTCTTTTCTTTATCGTGGTTATGTTTTACATATGAAAGGACGCATAACATATAAATCCCTGTGTTTATCACGTTGTGCTTTGAAAACAGAGGAGAAATTGAATACATGCATTGCGTTATACTTATTAGGTCTCACATTTGTTTTTTGTGTTTTTTTGGTGTTTCAGATGGGACTTTGATTGTGGAGCTTTAAATTAAACTTCTGTATAAAGACTGCGGGGTTTTGAATTGTTTTTTTTTTTTTTTTGAAGATAGGTCATTTTGATTTTTGTTTTTGAATATCCTATAGTCTTTTCCTTTTAAGGATTAGTTTCTTTGAGAATAAATATAAGACATCTATGACTTCATGCTCATCGTAATTAGTTGAAATGAAGCATCTTAGATTTCTATAAATTTATATTTGTACATAATACTTCATCTTCGTACACTTTATTTAATGCTTATTACTGCAACGAAATATCAAATCCATATATATTCTTGCTAAATGAAGTCTCGAGTAAGAGAAATTTTAAGGCACTGATGGAAGAACTTTAAAGTTCAAATAACTTCTTTTAATCTTTGTTTTGAGTTTGTGATTTGTTTCATGACTAACTTAAGCATTTCACTTTTTAAGGTGCAATGAAATATGAAACACATGTTTTTTTCTAAATATTATGTTTAAGAATTATCGTATTAAATTTTAATTTTAACATGAAACAATTTAAGTACCTATAATGTTATGGATAATACAAATTATAAAGGCTGTTAAAATTAAAATATTCTTTACGCTAAAAAGAATTTTGCACTTGGTTCCCACATGTGCTTTTTTGCAAGTATGATGTAAAAATAAAGAAAATAGAGTGGGCAAGGTGTACGATTTGCTCTACCAGATAAGTTTTCTTGTTCATATAGGGTTAGCAAGATTTCTCATATCTTGTTAGAAGGTCTGTTTAAAAAGACAATTAATGTGCATCAAACAATCTAAAGAGGATGGTTAAGATGTATTTATGGCGTCGTAAGGATTGGAGGTATTCTCATATGTCTTAAACCACTAGTTCTAAAGTTATCCTTTACATGAGTAGAAATACTTGATCGTAGAGTGGCACGCTAGGCGTTACTTACAGTTTCAGCATGCTTTGTCTTAAGGTGGGTTACAATATTACTTAAGAACCAAAAAATCAATGGGCACAAGAATGAGTCGCTAACGTTCTAAGCTCTTAGAAAAAAATATTATTTGTTCATTTTAAGTTTATAAGTGTGATCTCATTGCAACATAATTATTCTCTTTAGTTTAACAATAAATCGTATATATAGAATAGGGTCGGATACAGGTGTGGTACAACGAGTCTATCACTAAACTAGACCTACTTGAACTATGTTAGTGTCGAGTAGGCTTGGTCCAGAGCACCTCGAGTTGACGTTAGATGCAAGGGCGGATGTCAAAAGTATATCGGAGATGACGTCGAAGATTATGTCGGGGGTGACATCGGGAATCTTCTATGTCGAGAGTGATCTCCTGCTGATGTCGAAGGTGACGTCGGTGGCATATATCGAAGATATATATCGGGTATTATCTCGGGCACTATATCGGGTATGTTCGATATAGATGTACAGTAATTGCGGATAATTAAAGCTTACCTTGATCACTGGAATGCAGGTATTTATAGGCCTCGGGATGCGGGGGCCACTCACGTGATAGACACGTGAGCTGTACTATATCGAATGTCACATTCGATATATATGTCGAGTATGATCCCCGACATAGGTAAAAACATGGGCATGGCCCATGGCCGGCCGAATACGGGAAATACATATATCATGTAGTCTTCCAATTTGAGAGTTATTATCCGATGAAAATAATTCGTAAATTAAATCTAAAACTTTGGCTTACCAGTACCTCTCATCCCGCCAGTTCGAAAGACGAAACTCGGATTCGGGAATTCATTGTGATTATAAGTAATGGTGGACCCCCCAATGCAATTAACGAATTTTTAGAGGTCGTCGTTTGAACTCTTATTTTTAACTTTTATATCGAATTTCCTCGATATGTACGTCAAATTTGAAGTTCGATATGGGGTTGCCATAAATGCGCATCTGACACCCGACATCTATAAATAGCGGTTGTGAGGATAGAGAATATCATTTTGTCTTATAGTGAAATTTGTTGTTTGCTTTGTAGAGGTATGTCGGGGATTTTTGTCATTAATTTTGATACGAAATTAGATATGTTTCTGTGATTACTATTTTACCCTTTCATGAATAATGTTCGACCTCAATTTCGATATAATATTCGATATTCGAACTGATGTATCTCCGATGTGTTTTTAGATATTGGAGTTAATGTTTTCCTCTCGTTTTTCTGTTTCTTAGGTTTGCATTCGGTGGCTTTGCTTATAGCCTTTTCAGCGCATTGTTCGAGCATTGTACGTATCGATGTGATGTCGGGACTTGGGCGTGAGTGATTTTAATATGTCGATTTGGCTCCTGAGAATGTGGGGGCCGGAGGTTCCGAGCCTACTTTCACTGACACCGATTTTTTCGATTTCGGTACGAATGAGTTGGTTGGTGACGACGTCGGGGATGGGTTAGATGAGGGTGTTGACGGAACTCAAAGAAATGAAGATGTGTAGTACAACGAATGGGGTTTGCCTGTTTCGCCTCAGGTGAAGAGGTATAAAATGGCTATCAATTATTAGGACATAGTGTCACGTGTCCCTCGTTACTCTGGGTTTTATTCTGCCACTTATCACGTGGATGCCAGGTATACAATTAGGTTTCCCCGAGAAAATTAGAGAATGCACAAGCCGCCGAAAGGCTCCATCACTCAGCATGTGAAGCATGTCGCCAACAGTCTACGGTTCTCGATCAATCCCGCCATCGTTGCCATCATGTCTAGTATTGGGGTTTGCCTTGGACAGTTGTCGCCCAAATCTTTTGGCATCATCGTTGGCTTTGTTTGTGTTATGAAGGTCCTCAGTGTTCCTCATGGAGTAAACGAGTTTTGAGCTCTCTTTTCTGTTGTCGCCAATAAGAATGGTGGTGATAAGGGGGTTTTCTTCATTCGAGCGCAACATGGGCGCAAGTTCCTGCACTTTGGCCAGTCTAGCTATGGCTTCGGCAATAAGCACGAATATTTCTACGTGGAGGAGAAAACTGCTGGGGAGTTTGATGTTCTTCCTCAATAGTGGTCTACGGTAGAGAAGTATTAGAGGCCTTCTGGTATTGGCGCACCCCAATGGTCGGCCGATTTTTTGAGTAATCTGTTGGCTCGTCCGTATGACCTCACAATGCTTTGTGATGAAGATGTGCTTGGCGCAAGCGGTCTTTCTCCCGTGCCGTATCAAGGCTCTTTCTATCTTGTATGCTTCTCTCATACTATTAGTTGAATAGTTTCATCTTTTGTTCTATTTTGATGACATTATTATGGTCTGTTTGTAGCGGCCCTTATGATGCATCGGAGATTGGATATAATTGCAGAACGTGACATTATTCAGAGGCTGGAGGCCGAGGGTTATGCAACACTTCCCGCGATTCATAAGAAACGTGGACGGGAGGGCCATCACCTTAACGAAAAATTGGGTGATCCTCGTAGGGCGGAGAGCTCTTGGATGGTGCGATCCCGGGTAGCAGCGCGCCTATGCAAAGCGGGACTGGTGCAGGTTCCCATAGGAGCCAAGCTCCGGGGTCTTCGGGAGCTAACGCATCTCCCCTTAAGAGGAAACGGAATTAGGGCAGTAGTTCTGATTTCGGTGAGAGCTCCTTGTTCCAATCTGTAAGTGTGTTATCACCCTTTTTTTTAAAAAATATAGGGATGGTAATTTTTGAAGATACCTCTTTGGTATTTTTTTAGAATACTGAGGTGTTTTTGTCTTCTAGGTTGGGAAGTTTCTTGTCGGGTTATTGAAGACGACGAGTAACAACAATGTCGCGCAGGTGGAGTCTATCTCTCAGGCTATTGTTGTGCTTGAGAGCCTGCTTGATTATGATCCAGCCGCAACTGCCAAATTGGCAACCGAGCGGAATGGGGCCATGAGTATCCTTAGTGCTAGCGAAGCGAATGTAAATTTCCTCCTTAATCGAAATTAGGAGTGGGAAGTCGCTCTTGATAAAGCCAACATATATCTCGCTATAGAGAGGGAGCGGAGAGAGAATGCTGAAGTGGAGCTCATTCGGGTAAGAGAACAGTTGGCCTTTGCTGATAGGGCTAATCGATGCAAGGAGCTCACTCGAGAGCAGAGGGTCAGTAATGCCAAATCCTTCCTTTTGAGTGAGACTTTATAGGAAATCTACGCCGAACGTGGAGTATGGGAGAGGGAGGAAGCAAAGGACTCCATCATTGGTGAGATTCGTCTTCTTGGCAGTTTCAAGGATGATTTCGATCCTAGCCCTTTGAACCCCTTATTGGGCCCGGATGGGAAACTTCCGTAAGACTCCTATGTTGAGGTCCATGATGATCCTGTAGAAGATGTCTACGTGGAGATTCTGAACCAGATGAGTCTTGTGCTAATCCATACGAAGGTTGTGTATATTGCCCTTTGGCTTTTGTAGATGTTAAGCTTGTTTTGGAATGGATTTTTTCTCCTCAATTTATGGGGTATTGAACACTTATATGTGTTGTTGATTTACGTTATTCTTATTTTGAAAGAATGCCCCACCCGTCGCGCCTGTGTCGGTTAATTATTGTTTATTTGTGGGTTGGGCAGAGCTTTATTTATGCCATGAGCTTACCCCCTTATCTGAGTCGATAACGGGATTAGTTTTGTTGTATTTGTGGCTGCTCTGTGTGTCGTGTTCTCTCCTCCCTATCTCGGTGGATAGAGAGGGTTATCCTATGGCATCTTTATTTTTTTGTGCGCCGGGTTTTCTCCTCCCTATCTCGATGGATAGGGGAGTTATCCTATGGCATTCGTATTTCTTTTGTATGTCGGGTTATCTCCTCCCTATATCAATGGATATGGTAGTTATCCCATGGCATTTGTCTTCTTTTGTATGTCGGGTTGTCTCCCCCCTATCTCGATGGATAGGGGAGTTATCCCATGACATTTGTCTTCTTTTGTATGCCGAGTTGTCTCCTCCCTGTCTTGATGGATAGGGGAGTTATCCCATAGCATTTTTATTCTTTTGTATGTTGGGTTGTCTTCTCCCTATCTTGATGGGTAGGGGAGTTATCCCATGGCATTTGTCTTCTTTTGTATGCCGGGTTGTCTCCTCCCTATCTCGATGGATAAGAGAGTTATCCCATGGCATTTTTAGACCTTTGTGTGCCTTCTAGGTAGTAGAAATTCCTTATATATGTGAAACACGTATATTTGCAAAGAAGAGAATGACAAGACATCTTAGAATAAATGTGTGCTTGTCTGCACATCTCATCTAATCTCTCAAAAGGGTATGTACATGCAGCAAATTATGAATGCGTAATGCAATCGAGTGTATCGATTGGAATGAAATGAGTTAATAATGGATAACGATCGAAGGCTAGGTAAGTCCTAACCCACCTACGTATCCCTTTGTAAGAGAATCAGATTGGCATAATTCCCCATATTTTAGTTAGAGTCCAGCCCAACGATGGGGCAATTTAGGGAATTTATAAATTGTTCAACATTACTGGAAATGAAAAAGGTTCAAATGATCCTCCAACGTCGGTTACCCCACCACTTGATAGTTGCCCCCAGGTCCGCCACCTGTTCCGTAGCCTCTGTGATTCTTGGGAGTGTGAGGGAAGTTATGTAGCACAACCATCCTTCTTCATGATTTGTGATGACCTCTCATACTGCTCCAACTACTGGGAACTTAATTTTATGGTGGTATGTGGATACCACTGCACGGATGGCGTTGAGTGCAGTCCTGCCTATTATGATGTTGTAGGCGAAAGGGTGATTCACAATGGTGTATTGAACGTTGATGGTCCTCATGTGTGGCTCCTCCCCAAATAACGTTGGCAGGTTCACCTGTCCCAACGGTATCACCTCGGCAACCCCGAAGCAAATCAAAGGGGTGCGAATTTACTCCACTACATGGTGTCCCAATGCCATTTGCTCTAAAGCATGTGCAAATATGATGTTCATGGGACTTTTGTTGTCTATCAGCACCTTGCGAACGCCATAATTGGTAACGACTTATATCCTCTCGCGGTCCAACTGCTCCATTCTTCTGGCGATGTTTCTTCTATCTCTCATTGGGTCAGTGGCCTCTTCCCTAGGAGATCTCGATCGAGAGCGGTCCATCATGCTATCATTTGCATCGCCGCACTCTCCACCTCTAATTTCGGATCCAAGACCCCTAGTTCTGGACTCCTGGGGTCGTGGCGGCGGGTCGCCAGCTCCTCTACCATTTAGGTGCGACAATAGGGTCTCTAAGGCTGCCTTCAGTGTGGTCTGGATCGTGGCGTTAATCCGTGCCACAGTCTCAGGTACCAAGGCGGCGGGTGCCGCAGGCGCAGGTGTTGGCTTCCTTTGCGGTTGAGGTTGCACAGGTTCGTTCTGGCCCACTACTGGTTCTGGGGCTGGAACAGGCAGCGGGGGTGCACTTTCTGCTACTGAATTGTCAACTACTAGCCTAGTAGACTGCGAGAGGGTCATCCTCCGTTGCATCTTGACATCTTCGTTGGGGAACTTGGTGTTCCCACAGATGGCGTTACTAGTTTAACAATAGATCATATATATAGAATAGGGTCGGTTATAGGTGTGGTATAACGAGTCTATCACTAAACTAGACCTACTTGAATTATGCTAGTGTCGGGTAGGCTTGGTCCAGAACACCTCGAACTGACGTTAGATGCAAGGGGGGATGTCGAAAGTATATCGGAGATGACGTCGAAGGTTATGTCGGGGGTGACATTGGGTATCTTCTATGTCGAGAGTGATCTCCTGCTGACGTCAAAGGTGACATAGGGTAGTAAGTCAGTGGTATATATCAAAGATATATATCGGGTATTATGTCGAGCACTATATCGGGTATGTTCGATATAGATGTACAATAATTGTGGATAATTAAAGCTTACCTTGATCACTAGAATGCGAGTAGTTATAGGCATTGGGATGCAGAGGCCACTCACGTGATAGGCACGTGAGTTGTACTATATCGAATGTCACATTCGATATATATATATATGTCGGGTATGATCCCCGACATAGGTAAAAACATGGGTCTGGTTCATGGCCGGCCCAATACGGGAAATACCCATATCACTCTTATCTTGGACTACTTCAACTATGATGAAAAAAAAAGTTTCATATATCATAGATATTTTGGAGCGGCTTTAAAAAAAATCTTCAAGGTTGGGCACTAGTTGATAAAAAAAAAATAGATCAAGAGTGAACTCAAATGGATGGCTGTCGTAGGTAATCATTAAGAATGTCATTTTGAACGTGATGCAGCCATTAACAATCCAAACTAATCTCAAAGGAGAAATTGCATGAGAGTCATGGTAAGTTCTTGACTAAACACATATGAATCACAAAACTCTTCATCCTATGTAGAAAGTTTGAAGATCTCAAAATGGAGAAAGAAGAAATCATTGCCGAATTTTATGTCAAGTTGTGCAACATTACCAATTGATGGAGATAAAAAATATGTGTATCTCTTGATCGAAAATAACCAACCCGATGTTCAAGCGAGTCGAGGTTTGACCAGAAAGTCAACGAAGCCCGTTTTTGACAAAAGATACCACTTTTCCAAGTGTAAACGACCTCCTGAGCAAAACGTAAAAACTAAAGTCTTTACGCCCACGTGATTTTAGGTAAATTCGAAGGTTTTGAGGGTCGAAATTGCAGTTTATTATTTTCAACGGAATTTTTAGTTTTATTTAGTTATTTTAAGAGTCTCTTGTAATTTTGGTAATTTTTATGTTTAGGGTTACATCTTTATAAGTGAGTCGTCTTTGAGTCATTGTAGTCAGTTGTTGATTGAACAAAAAAAATAACTAAACTTGAGAGTTTTCTCAGTTTTTCGTCAATTTTTCGGTATTCTGCGGAATTAACGAGCTTTTGATTTCTTGTGTTATTTCATCTTCCCTTATGTCTTCACCTCGCTACATCAGTTGGCATCAGAGATAGGTTCGTTCCTTCACTATGGCGGCAAGGAGAAACTCTGTTGTCCATCATGTTCCGGTAGAAGAAGATAGATGTGATGAATACACAATGATACGTCGACAAATTAACTTGTTGATGCAACAAATAGCGGTGATGGTTGCTCGACAGCCTAAACTCGCACCAACACCTGAAGTCCCATTGTTTACCGATGAGGAGAATCTGTTTGTACCATTAGAACAGCCATTGAATCCGCCTATTCACCGTGATATTCTAAATTTACATGGTGATAATGAAGAGGATTATGAACCTTCATATGATGTGGTTTATGATAGCGATGGTGATGATATTGTGGATGAGTTCGAGATTTCTAGATTAAAAGTTTTCATGGAGGGTGTGGACGAGAAGATCACGGTTGATATGGCCATTTCCCGCATATTGGGCCTGGTTTGATATTTAACCATATCGCGGGCCACTTTCGACATCATATCAGTGATAATCACCGATATGATATTGTGGTCCTCGGATCCCGATATTTATAAATACGCGATGCCTGGATCTCAAAGTAAGCATTTATCATCCCGTAGCTACCACGCGTCACATCGAAGGAAATCACCGATCTTACTCTCGATATCGTATTCGATATCGAGATAACCCACGTACTCCACTCACACGTCATACCCCCGCACTACCGATATCATATCGAGAATGGTCCCCGATATCACAACGAAGTTGATTACCGATATACATCCGGCCTAATTACCGATATACCCCTGTCGTCCAAGCATCAAGGCGTTAGTTCCAGGTGTTCCGGACCAAGCCTAATCGAGACACCTAGATTAGGCCTAGTTTGTTAAGATAGATTGTATTTCCCTTGTACTCCATTGTAACCGACTCATACTTATATAAACGATCTATTGTCAAACTAGTGGCGCCGTCTGTGGGAACACCAGTTCCCGGACGAGGACGTCAAGATGCAAGGAAGGAGGACCCGATCCGAATTTAACAGAGTTGTGACTAGAAACACGAGGATTGAGGACACACCACTCCCTCAACAGCCGACTGACCAAGAACAGACAATGACCCAAGCTGAGATGGAGCTTCCTCCAACACAGAATGAACCGCGACGTAGGCGCGGGCCCGAGAGGCCATCGCGAGCCAGGAATACAGGTCCAACCACTGCCGCACCAAATACGGCGAAACCTGCTACTGAGGGCCCGACCACTGAAAACTCAGCGGAGGATCTCCGGGACATCCGCCTCCGGGATTGTGGTGGCAGGGGGAACTGTGCTAGCATCTCCGGGATTGAGGAGACGATAGATGCAGGACAGAGCATCGTTCCCCCTGCCACCACAATCCCGGAGATGCTAGCACAGATCAACGCTTCTATAAAAGCGGCGCTTGACGCTACACTAGAGACTTTGCTTCCACGACTGGCGGAACAAAGGACAAGGGACGTTCAAGAAAGGCCCCATGAATCTAGGGTGAATGAGTAGAGGACAAGGCAAGAGCAGGACGAAGAGGAGGTCCCGGAAGGGGGTCGAAGGGACAACACTGGAAGAGGGCGTTTGACAAGAGCCAGAAGTGAAGAGAGGGTAGAAGTAAGTGATGATACAGAGTACGACCAGAGAGCCAGGATGTTTGAGGAGGACAGACGTAACATGATAAGGGAGACAGCTAAAATGACTAAGGACATGGAAGCCGGGAGAAGGAACGTAAACCGTGAACGACAGCAGTTGGATACCGACAACCGTTGACTCCCTTCTGTTGTGAAATCGAGAAAGAAGTGTTGTGCAGAGGAGACAAGATTCCGACTATAAAACCATATGATGGGAAGACTGGCCCAAGGTATCACATCCACGCCGTGGAGAGTCTCTTGAACTTACAAGACTTTTCCGAAGGCATTAAGGCAAAAATAATGGCAACAACACTAATAGGAGCGGCGTTAGACTGGTTTAACAGAATTGAAGCGGTATCTATCTCTAGCTTCGAGCAGATGAAGGAGAGCTTGGAGAACCATTTTTCCAGTCAGAAGCGAATGAAGACAAGCATGTACCATCTGGAAGCGTTAAAACAGAGAGAGAGGGAAACTCTCGGGGATTCATGAACAGATTCATTGATGAGCTACTGAAGGTGGATAACCCCTATGGAGGACAAGTGTTACGGACCTTATTCAGGGCAACGACGCACAACAGATTTTCCAAAGAACTGATCAAGCTCACAGAACCTACCATAAATCGGATAAACGAGTTGGCACATACCGTGATTTATGAAGACGCAATGATGGCAGCTAAGCTTAGACCCCAGGAGTCCGGCAGGGAAAGGGGTAGAGAGGCATGGAACAGGAGCAGGGGAGGAAGAGACAGGTCGCCGAAGAGATATACTCCCCTCAACCAGGACATCCGCACTATCTTGGTCGTCGCACAAAGCAAGAATTGGTTAAATGCGCCTCGGAAAATCAAGGAGACGGATTTCACCAAGAAATGTAGGCGCTACTGTGAGTACCACCGCCAGAAAGTCCATGACACGAAGGATTGCTATGACATGAAGGATGAGATCGAGAGGTTGATTAAGGACGGGAGGTTAATAGGGTTCGTTAAGGCGAGCGGGCAGTATGCTGAATTGAGAGAGCGGTCCCAATCCCCAAGAAGGGAGGGCCTTAAGGCAATTGAGAGTGGACAAGGACGCAATACAATAAATAATGCACCTTCGAGGGGGTGATTAATGTGATAAGCGGCGGGACTGCGGGAGCAGATTCCACCAACCAGAGGAAGAAGATAACCCGTGGACTGAACGAGGACTGTTTTGTCGGATTCACGACGCTAATTGAGGAGCTTCCAGATGAGGTTATTACGTTTTCCAACAGGGACCTCTTGGATCTCAACCCCGAAGCCATCCGGGCGGGCAAGCTCGACTGCCCCTTGGTTGTTAAGCTTGATATCGCTAACTATGCTGTACACAAAGTACTTATAGACAATGGTAGTTCCACCAATGTTATATTTGCACATGCTTTGAAGAAGATGGCACTCGGCCACCATGTAATTGAATAGGTCCATACGCCACTGGCGGGATTCGGTGGAGCAGAAACAATCCCGCTAGGACAAGTGAACCTTCCCACGTCATTTGGACAAGAACCACACTGGCGAACTATCAATGTTCAATATACGATCGTGGACCGACCATTCACATACAATGTCATAATCGGCAGGCCGGCTCTGAACTCGATAAGAGCGGTGGTGTCCACATTCCATCAGAAGGTGAAATTCCCAACAGGAGGAGGGGTCGGAGAAGTGATCGCTAACCAGAAAGAGGCTTGGTTCTGCTACATCACTTCTCTTACGTTGCCAAGAATTAGAGAAATGGAGGAAGAAGCAATCGGGCCAAATAGGGATCAACAAGCTATGGAATAATTACCATGAGAAACAACCAATACAATCGTTTAAGTTTCCTTAGTTTTTAAAATCATGCTTGAACAATTAGAACATTGCCCCATCGTGGGTCGGTTTGTAACTTAAAACAGGGGGAACTACGCCAGTCTGATTCCCCACTCAACGGGATACGTAGGCGGGCTAGGATAACCTGGCCTTCAACCGTTATCCGTCATTACTTTTTATTTTCTCAGTGATATTACTGTATCATTAAATCACCCATTTCATGCAGGGGCACATCCTAATCGGATATCATGAAAGTGCAAATTATGGAACATAGCATCGGGGAAGTTACCCTGCAAATATGTATTTGCTATATCACCTTCTTACAGGTACAAGCGTACAACAGGTACGTCAAAACATGCTGCTAGCATCACTTTTGCTCGAAAAATCGAAATTCACAGGTTAAGGGAAAATTCGTCGGATAACAAAGTCGCATCATTTCATGCTCTGACATAAGTTGGTACAGCGCAAAACCTTTTTTGTCTATGTTATTTTACAGATGCCTAACGGCCTATCTTCGTGACACCTACAAAAATAGCGAGGGGCACAGACAAAAGGCAGGCTCCTACCCATGAGCGGTAACGGGTCCCCCTGTGATAACGGGCGGGCTTCTACCCATGAGTGGTAACGGGTCACCTACGAAGAAAAGGCAGGCTCCTACCCATGAGCGGTAATGGGTCCCCCTGTGACAACGGGCGGGCTCCTACCCATGAGTAGTAACGGGTCACCTACAAAGAGAAAAAGATCCCCTGTGATAACGGGGTCGATCCTAAACACATGAGCAGTAGCGGTTTCCCTGTGATGACGGGATGGGCCCCTACCCACAAGAAAAAGATCCCATGTGATAACGGGGTCGATCCTAAACATTTGAACGGCAGCAGGCTCCATGTGATAATGGGATGGGCCCCTACTCACAAGAAAAAGATCCCCTGTGATAACGGGGTCGATCCTAAACATTTGAACGGTAGCAGGTTCCCTGTGATAACGGGATGGGCCCCTACCCACAAGAAGAAAATCCCCTGTGATAACGAGGTCGGTCCTAAACATTTGAACGGTAGCAGGTTCCCTGTGATAATGGGATGGGCCCCTACCCACAAGAAAAATATTCCATGTGATAACGGGGTCGATCCTAAACACATGAGCGGTAGTGGGTTTTCCTGTGATAACGGGATCGATCCTAAACATTTGAGCAATAACGGTGTCCCTGTGATAACGGGTCGAACTCTAAAGAACATAAACAGAAGCACCTCCTTGTGATGAGGGGGATTAGCCAATATAATCCGGTATAACCTGATAGGCGACACAGCAAGGAGGCGTAATAATAAGGCAAGAAAACACACCATTGAATACGTATGAACGAATATAAATCAGGACACGCAAGAAGGATTTATTGAATTAACGAGTAGACTATCAAGTTATAGACAAAAAGGGGAAATTACAAATCCCTAAATTCTCAACCGGGATAACGAGAAGCTCCTTTAATATGGATTAACGCCACACTCTTATGGTCGATAATCTCACGATACTCCGCTTCCGGCTCCAGGTCTTCGTCATCACCGTCAAAATCTTCAGGAAATTTTCCATCTGGCCCCTTCAACGGATTTATGGCTGACGGATCATTACCGTCCTTAAAACCACATTCCAGCTGAATTTGACCTATAACGGAGGCTTTGGCCCCCTCCCGCTCGAGCAAGCCGCGCTCAGCACATATTATCTTATAAGATCAACTCAGAAGGAATTGTTTGGTCGTACTGGTCAATTGGCTCTTGCTCAGCGTCATGCACCGCATGTGCATTTTTGCTTGGGCTAATCTGTCCCTCAGAACTGCGGCCTCGGCCTCAACTGCCTCCCGTCGGGACGCGTCACTACCAGCAATAAGTCGAGCCTCATCGAGCTCTGCGATTAACCTTTTATTATCGCCATACAGGCCTCTCACATTACTCTCGCTGGTTTTCAAAATATCCAGGGCCTTGTCTCTCTCGTGCTGGAGTTGCACGGCAGCAACGGGATCGTATTCACCCAGCTTTTCGAGCATACCGTTGGTAACCCGGAGCGATTCCACGTAATCCGATTGGTCCTTAACAGCCATCTTCAAGAAACCTTTCAAAGAGCTCGCCACCTGCACATTCACAATAAGGAATTAGCTACTCAATTGAATAAAAAACCCAAAAGAAATATGCATCCAATAGACACAAAAATTACTTACAGATCGAAATAGACCGCTGTGATCCCCACGTGAACTACCCTCCTCCCTCCTTCTTTTTGGCCCCGTGGACGTCTCGGCATCTACATCATTTTGAGATTGCGAGGCGCCACCCACGCCTGCAGTATTTCCACCCGATGAGGGAGCAGTCTTCTTTGCGTTCTTGCGTACGCCCTCACGACCCCTCTTCTTGACGAGCGGAGGTGCATCTTCTGCAGCGGCGTCGGCCCCAAGCTGTTTACGTTCCACTACCGCGTCCAGACTACAGTACTCTACCAAATCAGCTGCAATATACATGAAACATAAGGTCAAGAGATAAATCAGGAGAAAGCTATCGGTTTGTGAAGATATAGCACTTACCGAGAGTAGAGGGACCGTCATAAGGTACGGGAGATATCCCACTTGCTCGCAAAACTATGTCACTGCAAAGCAGGGTACAGTCGTACGGATGGTTAATCAGCTTCCCCAGAAATTCGAGGCTATGTGCAGTTGTCCTAACAGCGGCTCGTCTCTCATATTTGGTGTCTTCGCACCACACACTTGGAAGCACATCAAATTCACCAGTCGTCCTCTCCTGGACGTACATATACTCACACTTATTACCAAATCCATAACTGGATTGAGTATATTGCACGAACCTAAGACCCATTTAGGCCCGCACACAAAAGAACCCTTTATCACCGCCCTTCCTGTTGACCATGACACTAAAGAGTTGCCAGAACTCATTAACCCCACAAGGGGCACCCAAGGCTCTCATAACACAAATGAAAGCCACGTTGTACCCCAGAGAATTGGGGGATAGCTGCCCCAAGCAGACCCCTATGCTCGCTATGATAGCACTAACCGCAGGATCAATTGGGAAGCGCAGTCCGTTCTTGAAGTGCTTGGCATTAACAGTAATACAGCCTTTCGGTGGAGTATGCATTCGTTGATCCGCACTAGGGAATACGACCTTGTACCCCTCGGGGATATCATACTCGTCGGAGTAATGACCAGCATGATGAGGAACGTGAGACATCATGTCCTCATACTTCTCTGTGGTCTTATATTTCGGGGGGCTGATCCCCAAGCCCCGCTCATCTACATTTGGGCTGTCAGCTTCCGGCGGAGCAGAGAATTCAACACCAGATTGGTCGCCAATCAATTGGTCAGACCCAAACATTTCATTTTCAGTAAATCCCACTCCAATCCCTTCGAAATCCATCTCGGGCAAACCTGAGCCAACATTGTTACCGGCAAACGACATACTGAGGCGCTAAGTGAGAAAAATCAAATTGAACGTTAAAGCCTGAAATGAATAAACATGGCAAGGTTAGTTATTTAACGTAAAATATCTAGGCACATATATATACATAAATATGGAAATAACTTCAGACCCAAATCGGGAAATAAATCGGAAAACATATCGAAAGAGATATCGAAAACGATATCGAAAGTGAAATTCGACGTACTTTTCGGAGGGACAACGAATTTTCGCTAAAAGGCAATGTGAGTTTCACTTCCCTGGAAGCCCTATTTATAGACATCGGAGATGCTAGATCGAAACAAAATTTCGATCTCACATCGGTACTAATATTCGATATTAAAAGGACATTATAGTCAAGTTATGTGAAAAAACACGCAAGGACATACGCACTGGGGGGTTCACCAAAGTTTATCAAAGAGTGCAATCCCGATATGCGCGAGGAATTCAAAATCTCGTATGGTGAACGAAGAATTCAAACGAGGACCTCAAACTACGCGTCCGCTGTATTGGGGGGTCCATCGAAGTCCATCACAAAGTGCATTCCCCGCAAATTTGATCTCCGTCATTTGAATTGGCGGGACGAAGGGTACAGGTAACCCAGAAATTTAAAATTAAATTTGCGAATTCTTATCTCTAAGATAAGAATCCCCAAATTGGGGGACTACATGATATGGGCATTTCCCGCATATTGGGCCTGGCCCAAACCAGGCCCATATTTAACCATATCGGGGGCCACTTTCGACATCATATCGGTGATAATCACCGATATGATACTGTGGTCCCCGGATCCCGAGATCTATAAATACGCGATGCCCGGATCCCAAAGTAAGCATTTATCATCCCGCAGCTACCACGCGTCACATCGAAGGAAATCACCGATCTCACTCTCGATATCGTATTCGATATCGAGATAACCCACGTACTCCACTGACACGTCATACCCCCGCACTACCGATATCATATAGAGAATGGTCCCCGATATCACATCGAAGATGATTACCGATATACATCCAACATAATTACTGATATACCCCTGTCGTCCAAGCATCAAGGCATTAGTTCGAGGTGTTCCGGACCAAGCCTAATCGAGATACCTAGATTAGGTCTAGTTTGTTAAGATAGATTTGTTGTATTTCCCTTGTACTCCATTGTAACCGACCCATACTTATATAAACGATCTATTGTCAAACTAACGGTGGAGAATCCAATAAAAGAGACGAAGATGTTGAAAAAGTACGAGGTTGCCAAGAAAATCAATAGATTTGAAAGTTTTGTAATAGAAACGAAGAATCTAGGTGTGGAAGTGGTCGATGACGAGAAGAAGAACGCTCATATTGTTGTTGCCACAATTGAAGATGTTCATCCTCAGGATTTTGATATTTTTTATGTAACTAGTCATATTTTTTCTTATGATGATAAGTTCTTAGTTACTAAACACGATTCAGATTCGAGGTCGAATCTTTTTCAACTAGGGGAGAATGATTGAGATCAAAAATATGAGTATCTCTTGATCGAAAATAACCAACCCGATGTTCAAGCGAGTCGAGGTTTGACCAGAAAGTCAACAGAGCCCGTTTTTGACAAAAGATACCACTTTTCCAAGTGGAAACGACATCCTGAGCAAAACGTAAAGACTATGGTCTTTACGCCCACGTGATTTTAGGAAAATTCGAAGGTTTAGAGGGTCAAAATTGCAGTTTATTATTTTCAACAGAATTTTTAGTTTTATTTAGTTATTTTAAGAGTCTCTTGAAATTTTGGTAATTTTTATGTGTAGGGTTTCATCTTTATAAGTGAGTCGTCTTTGAGTCATTGTAGTCAGTTGTTGATTGAACAAACAAAAAAACTAAACTTGAGAGTTTTTTCAGTTTTTTGTCAATTTCTCGGTATTCTGCGGAATCAACGAGGTTTTGATTTCTTGTGTTATTTCATCTTCCCTTATGTTTTCACCTCGCTACATCACTAATAAAGCAAGGAGGTCTTAGAGAACAATACAAACAATCCAAGTTAAACATCTCTATATGTTATTTGTACAAACCAATCCAAGTTAAACATCTCTATATGTTATTTGTACAAACCTAAGTCCACAAGTTACGAAGGGGGTCACCGCACTGGAGCCCCAATCGTGCTCTAACGTCTTAAATTCTAGTGGCTTGAAGGTGGGAAAAAATCACTTTTAGTCCTTTATTGTGGCAGAGTTACAGTTTTGGTCCCTTATTGTGGTTTTGTCCACATTTGGTCCCATATTGTTAGTGCGCGAACCAAGAAATATTACTTCACGCACTATAAATTTCAATCCGTCCTTAGTTTGTGCATTTTAATCTATTGTTAGCTTGTGAATTGTTCAACCTAAGTCTAGCTTTTGGGTGTCGGAGTAAAGAGAAACAAAAATTGTAAAACGAGAAATACTAAAAGTAAAGACAAAAAGAAAAGGAGTAATTGAGAGTAAAACTCTAAGAACCTGCAATTTTGGATGGAGTCATGTATGATTTGTGAACAGAAGCTTGCCCCATTTGGTGTTTGTTTTGGACTTTTGGTTGGGATGAGTCGAATAACTAAGTAGGGATCATTTGCTGTATTCTGCTGATCCTTCTCGGATCTTTTGTTTCTTTATTTTATAAAATTTTATTTGGCTATAGAAAAGGAAGAGTAACAAAAAATGAATGAAATATCAAAGTCTTCAATAAAGTAGAGGAAAGTACATAGGGGAGAAATATCAAGAAAATTGTTAATGTGTTTGTTGACAATAAATTAGGGCCTAATAAGTTTCTTAGAAGCATAAAAGAAGAAAAAGTAGCGCGGCTCGTGAAAGGAAATAGTTAAATACATAATAGAAGTATGAATATAGGCATAAATTCTTTAATTTCGACCCTAAGTCCCTAATGGTATTATCATTATTGGTACCATTACCCGAATTCGTATGGAAAGTAGTGGTTATTATATGACCATGTGTCAAGAGTCTTAGTAATGCCACCACTGATGTTACGACTTGTATCTAATGTACCAGGTAAATCAGACCTATCTCTTGCCATTTGTCAAGACTCGATCAATCTTTTTTGTATATTGTATAATGGAGATGCTTATAAATCTATTCTGTATGTTTAGACATACATCTACTCACTCAAAAATTATTGATGAAATGTAACTATATATATGATTACTTACTTATTTATTTTTTAATAAATGCATGAAAAGGCTTATTTCAAAATTAAACATCTGGCACACTCATTCCTTCTTTATGTGACTCAGTGCCTCCATGAAAAACAATTTTAAATAATATAATTACAATAAGTGTGATAGCTAAATAATTATTAGAAAGAATTACACGAACTACCCAGAGATATAGGACAATTATCGAGACATCCCCTCATATTTGAAAAATTACGCAAGTACCTTTTATATTAAAATTTTTAAAATAGTTAAGACAACCTATTTTTAGATCATAGTAGAAAATAAAATATACAAATAATTCATAGTAACTTTCAAACTTCTGTCTAAAGTTATCATTCAACCACTAGAAATGTTTGTGTAGTTCTACCTACACGAGGGGTATCACAGGGTAGATTATAGTGTTGTTAAAGGCGTTGGTCGTAAGCGATGCGTTTTTCATAGCTAGAGACGAGGCGTGGGGCGTAAGCGCAATAAATATTGGCATTTTAATTTATTTTAAGCATAATATTATAATACGAGTATATAATAATATATGAATAAAATTAAAAACAAACTTATAGCGTTGAAAATATTCAAATATATATGACTTAAAACTTAAAACCAAATTGCTCATATGTAAAATCCAAAAATATTAAGGAATTTCTCACAAGTAGGGGTGGACGTGGGATGGGTACACGCGTTGTGGGTATCCACACATGGGTACACGCGCTTGTGGAAAATGAGGGCTCGCTATCCATTCTCATTCCCGCACTATGCGGGTACCTGCTCGGGTACTGAATAGGTAGTGGGGTAACCAACCATTATCTTACAAGTATCTTTAACTTAGAAAATTTGAGAAGAAAACCCAAAAATACTCTGTAATGATAATTACATATTCAATTTTCACTAATTTGCAAAAGATACAATAGTAACAAGCAAAAAGCCAAACATCTAATTCTTTCGGTAATTAAATATTCAAATTCAACATCGCCATTCATCAACAAGAATAAAATCATTGAGTTTACTTTTAGTTAATTCAACTACTTAATATAACTATACAATACTGATATACATATATTATAAAATAGCATGGATACAATAGCATGTTACTAATTATAAATATATATTATACAATAGCATGTTACTATTATAAATTTATATGTATAAAATATTATTAATGTATGAATATATAATACATATAAATCTTTCAAATTCAAATGTGTGGATACCCATATGGGGGCGGAAAATCAACGAGTACTATCCGATCCCATTCCCATTCTCATTCCTGCAATTTATGTGTGGGTATTTGCGTTGCGGGTACCCATTCCCACTTTTTCCATTCCCAACGGGATGGGTTTTGAACTGGGTACCCATTTCAAATGTCAACCCATACTCACAAGTCACAAAGAGCATTTATAAATGCTTTCATGAAAGACCGTACGAGAAGAAATATTGTAGTTCGTAGGATCCTCAGGAATTAAGCAAAAAAAGTGATAATATTCATATCATACTTTGATACGATGAAAAAAATAAAATCAAAAAATGGAAGAAAAAACATTGAAGAAGAAAAGTAAAAAACACGTATGACTTATTAGATTCTTTCACAAATCACAATTTCAAACTTTTTTTTATCCTTTTTTTACTTCTCTTTGGGCCTAGAGTATGTATAATTGGCCAATTTTATGTTTTTTATTCACTTATATGCTGAGAAATTAAGAAAAATGAGCAAAATGTGGGCGCTCGCCCAGGTGCCTTTTGGGCCTTAGGCGCACGCCTCAAACCAAGGTGGCGCCCTAATACTGTGCCCTAGGGCGTTTTAGGCCAAATTCGTCATGACCGAGCCCCGATGCACGACTTTCACAACAGAGGTAGATTCCATGACGGACAATTGGAAGATCTGAAATTAATAATAAAACTCAAAATTACTCAAGATATAAGTTTAAAAATATTCATATTTGATAATATCTCTACCTATTGTGTTTGAAAGAACCCAAAAACGTTGTTCATTGTCTTCTGGAAATTTTCTTTGTTATCTACGAAATTCTAGGCAGACAAGTTAGGAAATAATTTTTTTTTCTTTTGTTTTGCACTTTCGCCGATATTCTTAGAAACCAAACTGACCCCAATGAAAACTGATATCAACTAATTTGTGCTGGACAGGAACTCTACAGAATCATTTAAACAAAAAGCCCATACATTATCTTTCTTGTAAGCCCAATTTTTATTGTTGTCTCTGGTGGATACGGATCGTACAAACTGTAAGGTAGGCCTATTCGTTTACCATTTGAAATGAATCATGTCATTTGCAAAAGTTTCCTCCTAGTTTGCGAAAATCCTTGCATATGATAAGAGAAGCTATGCTTTGAGTTTGTATCTTTATCACAAATAAGAGAGGGGATTATAATATATAACTTTTGTTAAACAATTATTTTCCAACAATATTTGATGTAGAATAGAACTTTGATTATCTATGAGTGCGTGTATAAATCTTCTTGAAAGGGACGAACAAATTCAAGTACCTTATTATCAAAGTAAATTGCAAAAACTGCCCCCGATATTTGCAATGGGCAAATAACCCCTGTAAATACTTTATTCAGCAAAAAAAGAACCTTATAATATTAAGAAATTAGCGAAAATTGACAAAGGACTAGAATGGTTCAAATTGAATTATATGTATATTATTTTAGAATTAGTTGAAGAAAACTTGCTTTTTAGATCATTAAAAACACAAGCGGATCGATTAATTTAGTATGCTTTTATACAGTTTCAAGCTAGCATATCATTATAAACTAGTCATGATATTTAGTTTAATAAATATATGTTTAATAAAAAACTATAATGCATAAAAATCTTTAGCTATTTGTACACGATCATCATAAGATAGAGTATAGGGGGTTTCGCTGATTATAAGTTTCACAGGGGGTACTTGATAATATACAAATAACAAAGGGGGTTAGTTGCCACTCTGAAAACAATACAGGGGTCGTTTTGCAATTTTACTCCTTACTATCGAGATTTAATAACATGGCTGTAAATAGCACACAAAAATGGCACATTTGGAATATTCGTGGCTGCAGGAATAAACCCAAGACAATGATTCCAATATTCGAATAATGGAAAAGCCAAAGACCGTGAAGAGGAATATATACGCAATGTATGATTAGAAAGAAAAAAAATAGTATAAAGCCGCACACGAAAAGGTGATCTGTTGATACAAGTAATATGGAAATTAATTACAATATCTGCAAGTGACGTAGTTAAATTAAGGGAGAATTACACAAAGTACCCCTCAACTATGGGTAAATTACACAAAGTACCCCTCTTCTTTGGAAAATTACACAAACTACCCTTATGGTCAAAAAAATTAAAATAATTAAGACAACCTTTCAAATTCAAATCATAGCAGAGACTAAAATTCGCAGATAATTTATTTTTTCTTAGAAGAAATTATTTGTTATCAATATTTTTTGTCTTTTTAAACGAGATAAATGAGTTTTAATGCAATAATTTTGACTTATTTTTTGTTTTTTGTGCAAAATAATTGAAGAGCATGAATTTACATTCAATAGTTTGAAATAAAAAAAAATATGAAAAATCGGTCATAAGGGTAATTTGTGTAATTTCCCAAAGAGGAAGGGTGCTTTGTGTAATTTACCCATAGTTGAGGGGTACTTTGTGTAATTCTCCCTTAAATTAATCGTCATTACTTCTGAAACTCCCAAATAATTAATTATGTTTTTTAACATGCCGTAGCGAAATTAAAAGCATAAGATAAATAATCACTAAATTTTATGATTGATTGGACAAGAAATTCGTCCGCTTTTCAACCATTAATTTTAGTTTGTTATTTATTTTCTACCTGTAAATTTACTGTTGATACTTTTCAAAGTGAAATAAAGACTGTTATATATTTTAATTAACTAATTTGACCCCCAACTCAAGCTGTAATATATTACTACATATGATTTAAATCCTAAAAATTACCTTAAGAAATAATGAAAATCATTTAATTTATATGGTTTTCCGCTTATACATTGGAATAATTAATCATTTTTCTCGTGATTAAATGTGGAATTAAGGGTATTGAAAGGCAAAAACAAAGGGAAATAAAAAGCCAGATCTTGGTCTTTGTGGCAACATGTCAAAATCAGACAGTGGTACGAACTTTTGACATATTCAACGTGCGTTTTTAAGAAAATAAACGTAGCAACAGAAGGTAGCTAGACAATGATAGTGTCATTGTTTTATTTACTAAATGGTTTCCATAAAAATAAATCAGTAAGTATCAAACCATTCCAAATGTATTTGGTTTTCCTTTCTAAACATGTAGAACTCTTTTTTCTTCTTATTCATGTACAACTCTATTACAAAGTATAAATAGATGGCAGAGGCTAAAATATAAAATATACAACTTTCACATAAGTTTCTAAAGTACTCTGCTTTAAAAATCTTTGGAAACTTGAATTTATAAACTATATAATTCTAGCTTGCAAACATCAACTAAAATTTGAATTTGTCATAATATTGATCCGACTTTCATATCAATTTAGAAAATCCTTATATCCCAAACTCAAACCTCACCAAAAAAGAAAAAAGAGAAATACTTTAATATAGCAATCCTCGGAAAACTAACTAAAATAAGTAAAATCTCTGCATGGAATTCATGATACAAAGCAAAACAGGAATGAATGTAATTTTCATGTGACTAAAAAGTTAAAAAAAAATGGACAAAAAAGAACATAGTAACGCTGCTTCCCCGACAATCATATTCATTGGGCGCTCCCACTCAACGTTACCCCACCAACCCAATAAATAACACAACTCCATCGATATGAAATGGCAGATACAACCTCAATTAATTGTATTGTTAGGACTCGTTTGCTTTGCCCAATAACCCCCAATTAAATTAATAGTCGTAGATATAAATTTGTTTGGTTTGCAATATTATTAATCCAGTTTTGCCTACGTGGCACATTAATCTTATGATTAATAGTTGGACCCCTCACCCCCCCAACTAATAATACCACAATAAGCCACAATAAGGATTAATTCACAAAGTCCATTATACCCCTCATTTTCTATGCATTTTGACTAGATTAGCCCTAGATCACTAATTACATTACTTTTTCTTGATTAACTTTCAATAAATTATTTTTGTGATCACTAGATTAGCCTCCAATAATATTGGTTATGAATTGTTGATAAATAGTTTTTCTTGATTTTTATTTTTTTCTCCATCACCCACTCTTTGCGTAGGAGAGGAATATTATAAAGTGAAATTAACATTCATGTTCTTTAGAAATGCAATTAGCGTTTCACCTATTTAAACGAAAATTCATTCTTGGATCTTAATCTTTTCTTATAAATAGTTTGAATACCCAACTATATTGTCAAAGGGGTTGCTGCGAACATATCTTTTTTTTTTTTTTACCTTCTCAAATTTACCATTCTTAGAATAAACTATAAAAATTAATTGTTTAGATTTCTATACAACACGTTTCATCATTAACTAGCTAGTTTCAGAATTGAATACGTATACATATTTTTTATTTTAAATAATACTTATACATTCTTCAACTTCACCTTATTTATATTTTGTCCAAGTTTATGTAGATACATTTAACGAAGGGGTTGCTTGAGTGTTTTGCTTATGAAGATTATAATTACACCGAAAATTAAGTTTTACTAAATTTTATAATCAAATTCGAGACTAAAATTTATGATCAAGTTTTATTAAGCTTATTAAGTTGAATATAGTTTAAGATTGTTGAAGTTTTGTGATTTTAGGGGGTTTTGTGCTAAATGATGGTTGAAGAGAAATTAGAAATGGTGGAATTCAAGGACTAAAGAGTTGTGGTAAAAAAATATACAATGTGGTTTAAAAATATAATTTTGCACATATAAGTTGGAAGATTAAAAAACTCGACTCAATTATTCCTAGCAAACACACTACTATAATCTTCGTGTGTGCTTTATCTAGGGTACTAATTTGTGTAATGACTTCAAAATTAGTTTATAATGACGCATGTATCACGTCATTATATATTTGGCTTGGAAACAAAAAAACCAAACATGTGGGAAAAAAACCGTACAAACGCCACAATATTTTGTTCTCCCAAAAAAAATGTTGAATGACCGTTTTTAACAAATGTAAAATTTTGGTTCTCATTGTGAGGTAAAAATTTGTTATGACAAGTGAGAGTGAAGTTAAAAATTAGAATAAGGGTAAAAATGTCATTAAACACAAATAAGTGGCAAGATTAAAAAAATTTGGTCAATTAGCCTAACCAAACATAGTTTTTTTTTTTTGTTGGGTTTAATTTAGGGTGCCAATTTGGCTAACCATGCAACATAATAATAATACCCAAGTATATTAGTAAGGGTAAATTAATAGTCATGTGACTATTAATTTTGAAAGCAAACGAGTCCTTATTGTGCTACTGCTTCAATTCACTACTCTGCAACTATCGCTTTGCAAGTCAAAGGCAAAAGATTAAAACTTTTACAACATAAATAATGTCAAATGACAGCCTCATCTGATTAAAGTTTTAATGATCTTCTGTTGAATCCACCAATTTGTATGTGGTAAGTACATAAAAATCCCATCTTTATTAACTAATTCTTGTTCAAAAAGAATGTGTTTTCTATTGTTTTTCTTATGGCAGAAATGGTTTTCAAGAGAGTTGTTGTGATGATGATGGGTTGTTTGGGATTGTCAAAGAAGAAGCCTCCTTCCCTTGTGGCTGCTGAAACTAGTGGATCTGTATTAATTGATCAGCAGAATTGTAATTCACACAGGATTAGGCTCAGTGATGGGAGATTCTTGGCTTACACAGAAAGAGGGGTCCCCAAAAATGATTCCATTTATAGAGTTATTGTTGTTCATGGCTTTGGAAGCTCTAAAGAAATGAACTTTATGGCATCCCAAGTATGTTCTCTTCTCTAATTATACTTTTTTTTTTGTATTTGTGTTGAAAATTAATATGGGAACATTCTCATCTAATTGGTATATATATATTAGGGAAAATTTTCTGAAATTGGAAACTTTTCTCCTGTTTCTCTTTCCAACTATAATGTTTCTATTAGTAGATGAAATGACAGCAACAATTTGCCTAGATTTTTGAACTTGAGGGTGACATTAGCATTGAAGTGCTTGTGTGATGTTTTTAAATTGCTCAATGGCTTTTGGTGATGAGAGCTTAAGTTCATTGTGGATTGCCTTTAAATAAGCACACATTTTGTATGTGTTTTATTTCATTCAGTGACTAGATTCAATTTTTTGTGACCAATCTATGCTTCCTTCCATGTTTACCTATAATTGATTGTTCGCATTTTTTTGGGTATAAAAGGTGTCTTATGATAGTATTCTAACAAATAACACTGAAAAAGAAACACTGTTTACTGCCCATCATAGCAATACTAGATATTCGTTGCTAAATACGTAATAAGCAGCAAGTCTAAGTGCATTATAGTTGGTTGTACATGTACTGATCCCTGATACGGCTTTAACCTTCAGGAACTGTTGGATGAGTTGAAGATATACCTTCTCTTATTTGATCGAGCCGGATATGGTGAAAGTGATCCTAATCCAAAAAGATCGCTAAAAAGTGAAGCGTCCGACATTGAAGAACTGGCTGATAAACTGAAACTTGAGTCCCGATTTTACGTACTTGGAGTGTCATTGGGCTGTTATCCCGCCTGGAGTTGCCTCAGACGAATACCAAACAGGTGATAACGGATATGATTTTTTCTATTTATTAAAGCAATGCTGACATTATTTGTTCGCTTGTGTTCTTAGGCTGGCTGGCACTGCACTTGTAGTTCCATATATCAATTATAGATGGCCGTCTCTTCCTTCTGAGCTGACAAGGGACGACTATAGGAAGGGCCTTTCCCGATGGATGTATCTTGTTGCACGTTATACTCCAGGATTACTACACTGGTGGCTCACCCAAAAATTGTTTCCCTCGTCTACTGTCCTCGACAGGAACCCCACCTTTTTCTGCAATAAAGACTTGGAAGTATTGAAGAACACACCTGGTTACCAACTTCTTAGCCAGGTAACTGTGAAAACCACATTATGTCTGGAAATGTAACTAAATCTCCTTATAATGTATAATACTTCATATTTTGGTGCAGAATAAGCTGAGGAATCCAGGTGTGTTTGACTCACTACGTCGTGATTTTATAGTAGCTTTTGGGAAGTGGGATTTTGATCCGATGGATCTATGTGACCCATACCCTCAAAAAGAGAGTTCGGTTCATATATGGCAAGGCTGTGAGGACAAGGTTGTGCCGTGTCAGCTGCAAAGGTATGTGTCCCAAAAGCTTCCTTGGATTCGATATCATGAAGTTCCGGAAGGGGGGCATTTGCTAGTTTATGATAGTACCGTGTGTGAAGCCATCTTACGATCCCTTTTGCTCGGGGAAGATCCACCGGTTTACAGACCTGAATTAGCCAACTAGTTGTTCTTTGAATTCTTGTTCATCAAATATTGATGATGTTGTAGATAATGAACTGTAAGAGTGAGTAAGAGAGTGGAATTCTGTTTGTTTCATGGCACTTAAAGTTGTGAATGGAAATTTCTTTTTTTCTTTGTAGCTATATGGAAAAGAAAAACAGATGTATTTGCACTGATGTAGAATTCAACTATTCGAATTAAAGCTACTAAGCCTTTTGCGAGTTAACTTGCTATATCATAAAAATTTTATTTCGACAATCTTATACTCAGTTTATCGAATTTTGAGAAGCTGTTTTAGGACTTTTAAAATGTATACCTCTGTATTGCAGCATTAGTTCATTACATAAAATAAAAAATAAAAATTCTACGCTTGAAAATTGACAAGAAGGATATGTATATATAAAAAATTGCAGAAACAATTTTTTTAGAATATTTGATTAATTGTTTATAAATACTTGAACTTTGTTTTTATACGGCCCTTAACTTGACTTGCCGAGTTGAGAATTTGAACATTTAAAATGCAATTCGAATAAACATTTTTTTTTCACTGGCTCTGGCTCTCATTAGACTTAGAGTACACTCGTACAGAATTTTCTAAATTATGTTGTCGCAGACCCGCAGTACATTTTAGTCAAGTTTTTAACAGTTGTTAAGCCCAAGGCGGATGGGGCCAACGGCTATAGCTCTATAGCCCACCACATGACTCGAGGTCATGAAAAAACTGATCCGATGAATATAGTTTCAAGATTCTTTTTTTCTTTTTCTTGATAGGTTTATATAGTTTCTAGATTCGTATCTAATACTATATATCATTTTCTAAACTTGGGCTATGCAAGGAAATTGGTGAACGAGCGGGCGTCACAACATAGTAACAAAACAACAAAATAAATTGAAGGGTTTATTTCAGCTACATTTGTGTTGGGTGCTCGAAAACTAATTCAGTTGTGTTTTCAATCATTTTTGGTCTTTGGCGGTGTTAATTAGGATGGTCCAATATAAAGAATAGGGCTGGCCCACTTGTACACGGCCCAACAAAGAATGTATCTAATTGGCAATTCGACACTCCATTAGTCTAGCATCGAATTGATAATTTGATACCAAGGCCAGTATCGAATTACTTATTTGATATATTGAGAAATTCAATCTTATTCTGAGAAATTCGAGATACGGGGCCCATAATCTGAGGTCTCTAAATATCCTGGATCCAGAGAATCACACAAGTCATTAAATATTTTACAACGAGAGCTCAATTCCATACTTCTGCATTCAATAATCGATAGCATTCGAGGGTTTGCGTCCAGATGCTCTCGATAATTAGGTGGTTCGACTTACATAAGATTCGACAATTTGTCGGCTTATGTGATTAAACGTTCATGATACAATACCGTTCGACATTCATTCCGTTCGATACTCTTTCAATTCGATGCTCGTTCCATTAGATTCACAGCAGGTTCGAGGCATTCAGATTCGAGGTTGAGGGTTATTCTAGTCCTTTCAAGCTATTCTACCGTGTGATGCGGGGTTTCTTCGTCTGCTGACTAGTCACTCCACGTCAGACTAGCCCGAGCTCCTGATTGGTCCCAAGTTAGCTTTAAGTTCGAGAAACCTGCACTAAGAAACACCATACCTGAACTTGGAGTTTGTTGATTTTGGACTGGACTTGGCTGGGCCAAGCGGCCTACGTATCACGTATAGGGAATCAAGTTAAACGCAGTCATGGATCAAAATTTCCTTGCGTTTCCTCGAAAAGTACCGAAAAGTTTCCGTTTTTGACTTCACCGATACGAAATATACATGTAGTTTCCATAATAGTTATAACTATAATTTTACGAATTCTTCGAAACATGCTGATAATTTTTCGAAATATTACGAAACGTTTCTAATTTTTAGCTAACCGAAACGTACTCCCGAACCGAAATTTTTATCCATGAACGCAGTTCATTATTTCTTTGTGGCGGCCATTGTTGCGCATCATACTAATGGGCCATGCTGAACAGGTATGTATATTGGGCCCGTAGCTCATTGGGCCAACATTATCGAATGAGATGTCGTCGAACTGAGTAGGTTGGATGGGATGCCATTCCGTGCTGAATATGAACTAGGGGGGACTGGCCCCGTGAAGGCACTCCGATGCTCAAGTCAGTATGCGAGAGTTGTATGTAGTATGCAAGTTGTAGAACTTGATTTCGAATATAGCTTACTGTAGAGTATCTCGAAATTCGGGTGATAAGTAGTATGTCGAAAGTGCTTAACCCGAAGCTTATCTATCTAGAAACAAAGTTGTCTCGAAATAGCTATATCTCTCGAAATTCGGGTGATAGGTGGAGCTCTGGTCTAGCACGAATTTAGGGTGATAGGTAGTATGTCGAAAGTGCTTAACCCGAAGCTTATCTATCTCGAAACAAAATTGTCTCGAAATAGCTCTATCTCTCGAAATTCGGGTGATAGGTGGAGCTCTGGTCTAGCACGAATTTAGGGTGATAGGTAGTATGTCGAAAGTGCTTAACTCGAAGCTTATCTATCTCGAAACAAAGTTGTCTCGAAATAGCTCTATCTCTCAAAATTCGGGTGATAGGTGGAGCTCTGGTCTAGCACAAGTGAAAAAGTGAATGTACCTTTCTGGGTAGAGGTGAGGGGTTTATATAGTAGATGAGGCCCATAAATTAAGCCACCAAATCCGCCCATTATTCCACCAATCACACTTAACTCGAAACTCCTTATGTCGAAATTACACTGTGTCAAAATTAACTTATCCCGAAACATTGTCCCGAAAGTGCATCTTAACCCAAAACATTGTCCAGAAAGTACATCTTAACCCAAAACATTGTCCCGAAAGTACCTCTAACCCGAAACATTGTCCCAAAAATGAGATTTAGGGACATACTTCTATATAACTTTCGAGTGAACCCTGCTTAGTCCTTTTTATTATGTTTTCCCATGTGTCTTCGTTGGCAGAGTATCCTCCCTTGATTAATGCCACGTAATACGATTATAATGTGGTATAACATAAGTCCCCAAATTTGCAGGGGGTCGTAGTATACGCGCGTCTGCAAATTTAATGCCTCGGTTGAATCTACCAATCTTTATTCCTTCTGAAATTTGGTTGAAGTCATTCGGATGCAATGCCTTGGTTGAATCCGTTAGTTTGCGGTCGAGGAGCAAATGAAGGAGGTTGTTGGTGAGGCAACTAAGACCAGAAAGCCGCTCGGGTAGAGCTCGGAAAGCTTCAGATTGATCATAAGTCTTTTGTTCTTCCATTGCATAAGGTGGCTTTCTTCGTTTCTTGTTTTTGCTTTTTACCTTCCTTGTTTTTATTCTTCAATTTGTATAAGGCTTCATGAAGGCTCCTTGCCTAGTTTATTTCGGTAGGGCTTACGCTGATTGCCTACTTTATGGGATATTCACCCAATAGGCTATTCACCTAGTTTATTTTAGTAGGGCTTACGCCGATTGCCTACTTTATGGGATATTCACCCAATAGGCTCTTCACCTAGCTTATTTTGGTAGGGCTTACATTGATTGCCTACTTTATGGGATATTCACCCAATAGGCTCTTCACCTAGTTTACTTTAGTAGGGCCGTTATAGAACACTTAATTGATGGGAATTTTACCCAATAGGCTCTTCACCTAGTTTAATTTGGTAGGGCTGTTATAGCTCCCCTACTTTATGGGAATTTCACCCAATAGGCTCTTCACCTAGTTTAATTCGGTAGGGCTGTTATAGCTTGCCTACTTTATAGGAATTTCACCCAATAGGCTCTTCACCTAGTTTAATTTGGTAGGGCTGTTATAGCTCGCCTACTTTATGGGAATTTCACCCAATAGGCTCTTCACCTAGTTTAATTCGGTAGGGCTGTTATAGCTCGCCTACTTTATAGGAATTTCACCCAATAGGCTCTTCACTTAGTTTAATTTGGTAGGGCTGTTATAGCTAGAGTGTAATGATAAGTGTCTCTTGTGCCTGGTATAAAATAATGCTCTTTTGAGTTGTCCATTCATTGGTTAAAGCTTGAGCGCTGGTTTGATCTCATTAGATCACTTAAATGGTTGTTGTTGCATAGTTGTCGCCAGTGGTGACTTGCTAGTTGCATGTGTTGTCTTTGTTATTGGCATATCACTACAATTTACATAAGTTGAACCGGCCATACGGTGAGTCCCCCAGTTTCATATTGTAGTTAAGTTGATAATGATGAAAGTGTCAGGATATCAACATCTCAAAAGCCTAATTGTCTATGAAGGAGTATTTTATCTGCCATCCTTTTGTAAACGTTGTATGATATGTAGTGTGTCTTATGATATGCGTGCGTATGCGTTCTATCACGTTCTGTAGAGTGACGAGGTAGCGGGATATCTCTTCATAGCTGTGAGATCGTGTTTTCTTAGCATGAGTTTGTTTCCTTCCAGAGTTGATCACCGTGCATCACTTTGATAAGTCAAATTATCCTCTTCATTGTTCTAAGCTTTAGGAATGCTAAGCCTTCTATACTCGGGCTTTAGGAATGCTAAGCCTTCCATACTCGGGCTTTAGTAATGACTAAGTCTTCTTGAGCTTTGCAAAAGTTTTTTTTTTAGCACTTGAGCTTTTTCTTCATCACTTTATCGATGAGTATTTAACCTTGATGTTTGTTCAATTGTACTCAAATAAGATCTTGTATCTTGGGTTCGGTTAAGGTGTTGGACCGTGTTGGCTGGACTACTAAAGTCAAATATTTGAGATCTCATAAAAACTGTATCTTCATCGGTGCAAACCCTCTTGAAGTCGCATTCAATCTTTAACGGTGTGTATCCTCTCGGGATCATATTTAATCTTCATGAAGCTATTCTTGAGCATTGTAACTTTAACTTGACAGATTGAAGCAGTCTTGCTTCATTAGAAATAAGACTCATAGAGCTTTCCATCTATATATGGCATGCTTTCTGAAACGTCACCAATCGGAGCAGTTTGTCTATCACTTCACAATGGGTTGTAAGAGAGAGCATCATATCTTGTATCCTTTCGTGAATAATCAGTAATCTGCTCAATCTTCAGCAATCCTAGAAAATAATTATATGAGGGTCCGAATGCAATTTCCTTTGGAGTCTATGGGTTGATACCACCGGCCAAAGCTTTGAATTATTCATCATTTATTTTCTTTAATGCAGCAACCTTGTATTTCTCCCTTTCGTAATCTTGCTTTACTCCTCGCTTGATCTTACTTTCTTCGTTTCTTGATATACTATTTTCCTTTCTTGATATTGATCTCTTCCTTACTTGGTCTTTCTTTGTTTCATTCTTGATCTTGCCTTCTCTTTTCTTGAGCTTCTTTTCTTTATAAGTTGATGGATTGTGCAACAATTGATGTTGTTCCTCTTGAATTTGTTGTTCTCATGTCATTGTATTGGGGGTCAACAAGTTCAGACTTTGGGGAGGATCCTTGATTTTGTTAAATAGTTGTGGTAGTGTTGGCCTTTTCTGATTGCTCTTGTAGACCTTACCATGGTGATGAAGACGAGTGTTTTGTCTATAGTGCACTTAGTGGTTTCCCACAGACGGCGCCACTGATGCGGGGTTTCTTCGTCTGCTGACTAGTCACTCCACGCCATACTAGCCCGAGCTCCTGATTGGTCCCAAGCTAGCTTTGAGTTCGAGAAACATGTACTAAAAAACACCATACCTGAACTTGGAGTTTGTTGATTTTGGACTGGACTTGGCTGGGCCAAGCTGCCTACGTATCCCGTATAGGGAATCAAGTCAAACGTAGTTCATTGTTTCTTTGTGGCGGCCATTGTTGCGCGTCATACTAATGGGCCATGCTGAACAGGTATCTCGTATATTGGGCTCGTAGCTTATTGGGCCAACATTGTCGAATGAGATGTCGTCGAATCGAGCAGGTTGGATGGGATGCCATTCCGTGCTGAATATGGACTAGGCGGGGACTGACCCCGTGAAGGCACTATGGCGCTCAAGTCAGTATGCGAAAGTTGTATGCAGTATGCAAGTTGTAGAACTTGATTTCGAATATAGCTTATTGTAAAGTATCTCGAAATTCGGGTGATAAGTAGTATGTCGAAAGTGCTTAACCCGAAGCTTATCTATCTCGAAACAAAGTTGTCTCGAAATAGCTCTATCTCTCGAAATTCGGGTGATAGGTGGAGCTCTGGTCTAGCACAAGTGAAAAAGTGAATGTACCTTTCTGGGTAGAGGTGAGGGGTTTATATAGTAGATGAGGCCCATAAATTAAGCCACCAAATCCGCCCATGATTCCACCAATCACGCCTAGCCCGAAACTCCTTATGTCGAAATTACATTGTCTCGAAATTAACTTATCCCGAAACATTGTCCCGAAAGTACATCTTAACCCGAAACATTGTCCCAAAAGTACATCTTAACTCGAAACATTGTCGCGAAAGTACCTCTAACCCGAAACATTGTCCCGGAAATGAGATTTAGGGACATACTTCTATATAACTTTCGAGTGAACCCTGCTTAGTCCTTTTTATTGTGTTTTTTCACGTGTCTTCATTGACAGAGTATCCTCCCTTAATTAATGCCATGTAATACGATTATAATGTGGTATAACACCGTGTATTTAGGGTGTTACCGATTAAGCTAGTCAATTTTTCTAATAGATTAACATAAATTGGTGTAATTCAGGCCTGTGTTAAACTTTAAATTATTTTGTGTAACCCAGACAAAATTATACCAAATTAATCTTGTTACGGACTTACGAGTGTTTGGATTGCAAAAAACATATTTTTAAGACTCGATTGTTTTTTGTGCATAATTAAGTGTTGAAATTAATACTAGATGTATCATTCCAAGTATGTGGGGTCGACTTTCATAATAAGGTTGTTAAGTTAAGAAGAGTATTTTAGTTTAGTCTAAAGATTTAGTGGCTACTGTTTGAGCTACACAACGTTGTTATAAGTTATGAGCTCCATGATTAAAGTTTCGTTTCCAAACTGAGTTTTGGATTGAAAAAAATTAGAATTATTTCGAAATATTTTGGACACGTTTCGAAATGTTTTAGATGGATTTTGACAATATATCCAAGATACATTTCTTTGGAAAAAAAAGGCACATAACTCCCCATTCTATTGGCCCCCGAGCACTAGCACCCCCAACTTTTTTTTTCGAGCATTGGCCTCCCCCATCTTATTTTTCAAAAGCATATCAATCCCCAGTTACCCATCAGACAGATCAAAATAGGCAAAATGCAAATAACTAATTATATATTTTACCCCGATTTATATATATATATATATATATATATATATATATATATATAATACATCCCAATATTTTCCAATTTCGTCAAAAATACCATAGTTTCCAAAGCTTGAGCACACAATGTCTAAATCTTGAATTGATCTTTCGACACACAATTTGTTGAATATGTTCCGACGTCATCCATGCATGGTATTACGAAATAATTCTTATTTCGAAGCTTATTTGTTACCCACACACTTATGACAAGGTCCCTAAATTAATCTCCTTTTTCTGTATTTCTAACATGTATTCCCTCACAATTAATATAACATACTCAATTCTATATCAAAATTCTTACCAAAAAAAAAATTCTATATCAAAATTAAATTTGATATGAGGGTCATGACTTCAAGTGAGTCACGGATAGATTTTCGTTGGTACACGTTAAACCTTTAACTTAAGAGAACACTTAAAAAAGTGCATGACAAAAATAGATTTAATAAATGATATAGTAGTAATATTTAATACTCTACATGACCAATAAAAAATAAAAGATATGGGTTTAGTCTGTCGAAGCTTATTATAATCTTAAAAGTAAAGGTGATGGTTCATTGAAATTGAATATATATATATATATAATAAGGTTTATATTTTAAATTCAATTACTAAAAGAAAAGAATCAAATTTTCAGTTATACTAGTTGCATTTACAAACCAAAACTAAATACATAATAAATTATTTTACGAAGCTGTTGCACGTTAAGGTGATATAAACAATTGTTTGGCATTGTAATTGCGTGGTTGTAAAATAATGAGATTATACCATAAGATTAAAATAATAAAATTTAAGATATATTTAATGAATGAATGTACCAAATACTTTTTTTTCTCATATATTGAGATCAATGTTTTTTATATAATGTATTTAGGGATCATCTAAAAGTATTGTCATGATTCAACCATATAATTCATTATTTTCTTTTTGGACAATGCCCAACAACACACCGATATATTATATCACTCTTTGACCTAACAAAAATAATGGAAAACCTAACATCATCATTAATAAGAAGAAAAATCTGAGTATGTTAGTCTGATCTAGACACCTCCCATTCATCTTCAGATGAAGAAAACAAAAAAGAATCCGATTCAACGCCGAAGAGAAAACAAACAAATAATAGAAACACGAATGTTGTTTCGTAATACCACGCATGGATGACGTTGGAACATATTCAACAAATTGTGTGTCGAAAGATCGATTCCAGATTTAGACCTTGGGATGCTCAAGATTTGGAAAAGATGGTATGTTTGACGAAATTGGAAAGTGTTGTGGAGTATTACATAAAAAAAGGGTAAAATATGTAATTAGTTATTTGCATTTGGCCCATTTTGGCCTGTCTAAGGGGTAACGGGGGACTGGTATGCTTTTGAAAAATAAGATGAGGGGTGCTAGTGCTCGAGATGAAATTGACAAAGATTAAAATGTTTCACAATTCTTTTTGGAACTTGAAAAACTGAATTAGCGGTACATATTTGAATCAAACATGAAACTTTGCCTTTGTAATTTATTTTTGGTTGACATATACTTTGTGAGATGTTAAGACTTCTTTTGTTTATTTTTTATTTTTTGCATGCTAGAAAAATAAGCTCATTTTGCAATGATGTTTTGAGTGGGGAAATAACTCTGTCAGCTGTAGATATCAAATTGAAGAGTTCAAAGACACATAGATTAGTACTTAATAGCAGGGGCGAAGCCAAGATTTGAACAAAGGGGGCAAAATTGAACAATCTTTTGTCGTAAAGAAAAACACCCATATATTTAAAATATAGTAGTAATGCAACATGAATAGAAAATATTAACATTAAAAGTGTTACTACATTCACTTAGATTTCTTGAATTGTACTATGCGCTTTTTGATGAGATGAAACTCATCAAGGATTGTATCAACATCAAAATGTTTAGCTATTTCTTTCTCAATATGAATTATTAAACTACTTGATAAGTAACCATCTTCCATTTTACTGTAGAATCATGTCTTCACAATTTTCATAGCTGAGAATGCACGATCTGATGTTTCAGTAGAAACTCGAAGAGTTAAAAGAAGACGAATCAATCTGCCAATAAGATGAAAGCAAGTTTATTACATTCTAGTAAAAATTGTAAAAAAAAAAGACAAAGATTGACCAACCTGCAAAGAGATAAAAAGTAGTTGGTTTTCTAGTTGTTGATAATACTTCGCAAAACTCATACATTGACAACACCTTCTGAAAACTGACATTGTTTTGGATTTCAAGTTCAAATAGTTCCAACTGATATGGAATATGTAACTTCTCTTGAGTTGTAGAATCATCATGATAGAACTTTTCGACTAACTTACAAATATAACCATCGTTGGGATCCATAGATGAGCTTAACTTAAGTAATTCAACAACATCCTCATTAAATCTAATCTTCATCTCATTAATATGCTATATATTACCCTGTGAAGATGGCAATTCGATAACGATGCTCAAGTGTGACAGGATTTCTCTTCAAAATACGATATGTACTTGACCGACGAGGCCATTCATGTCATGAATATCTATATCACTTTTTTTACAAAAAAAAAATTCACATTTTCCAATAACTCATGCCATATACTCTCTCGAAATTTCTGAATACTTTTATTTGTATTTGCAATTGCACCCATAACATTGATTGTATCTTGATCTCTGTATTGTAGCACTCTACAAAGATCATTTATTTTTTTCCAATAACGCAACAAGAAAATGCAGTACAAATACAAAGCCAAACGACATCATTATATCATATGCACCATCAGCTACAGCTCTAGAAGATACTTAACTTTTGTCATTTACAATCTTATCTAATACGAGGAGAGTACAATCAAACATAGCCAGTAAACTCTGAAGAGACATCAAATGAGTACTCCATCTCGTATCACTTGGACGTTGTAGAGTTCCAACTTGATTTTTTCCTTTTTCCAGTTTCAAGCTCATCATTTAAAATCGACTCTTCATTATGAATAGATTTAACAATTTGCAGTTGATTGTGATGTTTAGAAGAAGAGCCAACTACATTGATGATTTTATTCAAGTGTACGAAAACATGTTTAACATGAGTAACACTTTGGGATATTGCTATCAATATTAGTTGTAGTCGTTGAGCAAAACAATAAATATAGTACGAGTAAGGGTATTCACATAAAAACAGAGCTTGGAAACCATTCCACTCTCCACACATATTGCTAGCTCCATCGAACCTGTGTCCTCAAATATTTTGGAAGCTAAGATTATGATGAGAAAGAACACTACATGTCTCATTTTTCAATGTAAGTGCTTAAGTGTCCTCCACATGAACTATATCAAAGAATTTCCCAAACAAATCCCTCGTTACTTACAAATCTCAAAACAATAGCCATTTACTCCTTTTTTGATTCATTTCGAGACTCATCTACAATAATGCAAAAAAAAAAATCATCATCAATTTCGGTGTGGATGAATCTTTGAACTTTATTTGCATATATAGATAAAATCTCCTTCTGAATGCATGAGAAATATAAGAAGCATTTTATAGGGCCTCATTCAAAACTGTTAAAGTTGCTTCACCACTGTAAGAAGTTGTGTGCTTTATGATTTCTATGATATTACCAAGATTAAATTTAAGGAAGCCAACTCGTTCGTTATGACCTCTAAATGCAATACCCTGAAAAGCACACAACTTGGCCACATCGATTGAAACTTTGAGGCGTAATTGATTCATTGCAACTAGCTCAGAAGATGATTTATCTAGACATACATCAATATGTTGCAATGAGTTCCTCAAGTCATGGTATAACCTTCATGTATCAAAAAAGCACACTTTTTCCGTTAGGAGCATAACCTTCATGCATCAAAAAAGCAACACTTTTTCCGTTATTTACCTTTTTCCAAGCACAAAATCCATCAATAACAAATGTATTTAATCCATATATTGTAGATGGCTTGCCAAAGACAGAATGCTGTATTTTTTGTAGGAGAATATTCTAATCAATCACGCAATAGCATGTTTCAAAATTTAAGAAACTATGATTATCAAGATATTCACTAGATGTTGGCGAGTCAACTCGATAAGGACCTTCCATTAAAATAAGCTCGTCTAGTTTGATCTCTTTGGTCAACAGGATAATCCCATATCATTTGGCGTTTACCTAGGTCTCGTTCAATTTTCATACAATTTGAATCTAGAATAATTCGCGAAATCTTATCACGACGTGAATCTAAGTTCACTTCTCGTGATTTCGAAGGATTTGCTCTTTCAGGAGTAACGTTGTCGCCATCTTTATTGAGAACCCCCTTCTTATACAAACCAACATGTTGATTGCATCTTTTCTTGAAGTAATGATCATAACTTTTCTTGCTCATGATGGAACTCCTACAAAGTATAAACAAAATTTAAGTTTTAATTATTTAATATGTTATTGCATAATTTCTTTTAATTAAACAATTCGATCTTGAAAATATAAGTTATATTGTTATAATTTCAATCACACATAAATACCAAGTACTGGTTCGTTTCGTATCAATGATACATAACGTATTACCCTTTACATGAGTGATTTTGAAACAAACAAAAGTATTAATATAATGAAATTGGATACTTCAAAAGGCAAAAGAATAACTCACAAGTGTGATGCAGTTGTTGAAATTGTAAGACGAGCGATTCCTAAGATTTTGATGTGATTTGATCAGATGATCGGCTTAGTATATAATTAATGGAAGTATGATTGAAACCATGTCACGCTTATAATCCAAAAAAAAACAAAAAAAGGAACAGTATCACATTCTAATACCCAAGTTGGGCTATGTCATTTGGTTTCGAAAATGATATAAGAATTTGTTTCGACAAACACAAAAAATTGAAAAGTTTTTGCTATTTCAAGTGAAACGACGCGATATTTTGAATCATGATGAGCTCTTTCCTAACTTCCTTACAAGCTCTAGGTCTTTTTAAAATTCTTTAGGACCTTATTAGAATAAAGTAGTACTAAACACGGACTACGTTAATATACAAGAGATTATTCTGATTATGGAACACAACAAAGGCTACTTCTTACTATAGTTTACCTACGCGATGCTCGTTTCTATAAGGAATTTTATCAAATGGACAAGCTAGTGACCTCTTCGTCGAAGGGCAGTAGCAGTGAGTAGGTTGTGCGTTTGAATTGAATCAGCAGTAGAATTAAATTTTGATCCTAAGAATAAAAATGAAATCAAATTGGATTAATCTAGTTTGATCCAAATCATTCAATTTCAGTTTTATTCGATCCGATTTCAATCTTTTTTTTAATATTAAAGAAAAAATAGTACATGACATCTTAATTTTGCATTTAAAATTAGAAGAATAAAAAACGAATTAAACATGAGTATAATAATAATAATTTATAACATATACAAATACATTAGTAGGTATTCATAATAAAATAACAATCAATATCCCAAATGGAGACCCTACCGAAGACAAAGTCATAGTTACTAGACTCACAATTCAAAATCATGATAGGTACTACCACTACAAGAGAAAAGCATTTTTCCGACGGCACGAAAACCGTCGGAAAAAGGCCATTTCCCATCGGAAAAGGTGTTTTCCGACGGCATTACCCGTCGGAAAAGACCGTCGGAAAAAGCCTCGTCGGAAAAGAGTTATTCTGACGGCGAAATGCCGTCGAAAAAGCTCTTTTCCGACGGGCTTATGCCGTCGGAATAAAAAATGCGCTTTTCCGACGGCGTGATTCCGTCGGAAAAGACAGCATTTCCGACGGAATTATTCCGTCGGAAAAGGATCTTTTCCGACGGAATTATGCCGTCGGAAATGCTCTTTTCCGACGGCGTGATTCCGTCGGAAATATGCTTTTCCGACGGAATAACGCCGTCGGAAATGCGGTTATTTTTGGCGGAGGTTCCTCAACGTGTTGGGTAACTTCGTCGGGACTACTTGTTTCAACGTTGCCATCGCACCGAGATTTAAAACGACTAGCAAAATTAAGAATCCCCAGGGTTTTCGGTAACCCTACATTGGAAATATATGTTGGGACTTTTTTCTGTTTCTCTTTTCCTTTATCGAGAAACTTGTTGCGATTATTTTTATCGGCCATTTATAAAAATGACGATTTTTCGAAAAAAAAAATATATTTGAAGAGTGATTGAGATGATGAAGAGTGATTGTGATGTTGAAGAGTGATTCTCATGCCCCTATTTATAGATTTTTTTTTTTTGAATTAAAAATAATTTTTTCGATTTTTTTTTTTTAAGCTAGTTGGCCGGTGGCTCGCCGCCTTTTCCGTCGGCCATGTGCCGACGGAAAAGACGGCGGCTGTCTTTTCCGTCGGCCATGTTCCGACGGAAAAGACAGCCGCCGTCTGCGGCTCCCACGGTTAATTTTTTTTTTTTTTTTTTTTTTTTTATTATTTTTGTGTCTTTTCCGACGGGTTAAGCCGTCGAAAAAGACGTTTTCCGACGGCCAAGTGCCGTCAGAAAAAGTTTTCGCCATTTCCGACGGCCGATTCGGTCGGAGGCCGTCGGAAATGGTGAAATTTCTTGTAGTGTACTGCAACCTTACGTAATTATAATTAGAAAGTATTTCACGATCACTCCCAAAGTTCTACTTGAGATTGAAGAAATTGAAAATCTGACGGATAAATACTAAATTAGAAATTTGTGTGTGTTTCAATTAACTTAAAGTTTAATTAATTTAGTTAGTTATTAATTCATTAATGTTATACTTATGTATCATTAGGTTTGTCAACTTCATTTGTATACTATTATACATTTATTTAATTAAAAAAATAACTATTCGATTTGATATGATACTTAATCTCTAAAATCGAGAATCAAATCGAAAATGATTTAGGATTTAGGATTTAGGGTTTAGGATTTAGGATTTAGGGTTTACTTAATCCCTATGATCACAACACACTTAAGCTAGCTAGCACATGTTTTTTTCTAACAGGTAGGTCGATAGATGATGGGCGTGTATGATATAATATAATAGAATATAAGTCAACACATGAGTGTTACACCTAAATCTCATTTTGTCGAAGTGCACGAATCAAGTAATAATAAAATAAACCAAGTATCGTATCCCAATAGAGTGATGGTTGTATGTATGAATCACTTAAATGCAAAAGCACTAACAATTGTCACGATATTTTCTCTTGTGCTTGCAGGATGAATGCTTATGAATGATATGAATGCTTTCTATACTAAGATGCTTTGAATGCCTTTTATGCTAAGAATGCTTAAACTTGAATGCAATGAAAATTAACCTAGATATGCAAGAACAATAATTAAATATCTTTTTTGATATTTGGTTTAGAATGCAAGAAAACAATTAAAGCAATTAAGAGAATTAAACTAATGGAAGCAAATAAACAATTACACTAAGGATATTTGGTTGTGTTGGGACAAACAAGAGTCCCACATAGGAAAGATGAGGGAGCTGAATTGGGTTTATAGAATTGGAGACATCTCAATTGGTGTGAGACCTTTTGGAGAGTTGGACCCCAAAAATAAAACAATGAGGGCTTGGACCCAAAGTGGACAATATCATACCAATGTGGAGATTCCAATGCTTAATAACCGGTATCAGAGCCAGTGCTCTCGATCCGTGTGGGTGTCCCTAGAGTGCACGAAAAAAGATGGTGAGCGCCCGACTTAAGGAGATTGTCACGGGTGGTGAGCAGTCGGGCTAAGGGGAGGCTCGAAGGTCCTTTGTTCAAGGGGAGGAAAAAGTTTGTTGGGCCAAGAACAATATCCCGGGAGTAAACTGAAGAAGGAGACGAAGTCTCAGTCACATGAGGTGCACGTAGGGGCAGTTCGGTGGTCCTTTGTTTGATGGGAGGATTGTTGGGGCAAACAAGAGTCATGCATCAGAAAGATGAGGGAGTGAACTGGGTTTATAGGATTGAAAATATCTCAATTGGTATGAGGCCTTTTGGGGAGTTGGACCTAAAAAACAAAACCATGGGGGCTTGGGCCCAAAGTGGACAATATCATACCAATGTAGAGATTCCAATGCCTAACAACTGGTATCAGGGCCAGTACTCTCGATCCGTGTGGGTGTCCCTAGAGTGAACGACAGAGGAGGTGAGCTCCGGCTTAAGGAGATGATCACAGGTGGTGAGTTGTCGGGTTAAGGGGAGGCTTGCAGATCCTTTGTTCAAGGGAGAAAAAAATTTTGTTGGGCCAAGAACAATATCTTGGGAGCAAACTGAAGAAGAAGACGAAGTTCTAGTCACGTGAGGCACACGTAGGGACAGTTCGATGGTCCTTTGTTTGAGGGGAGGATAGTTGTGGCAAACAAGAGTCCCACATCGGAAAGATGAGGGAGTTGAACTAGGTTTATAGGATTGGAGACATCTCAATTGGTGTAAGGCCTTTTGGAGAGTTGGACCCCAAAAACAAAACCATGAGGGCTTGGCCCAAAATGGACAATATCATAACAATGTGGAGATTCCAATGCCTAACACTATGAGAGATTGATTAACATATAAACTAAATTGAACTAAACTAGAAAACAAAATTTAATGATTGATTGTGGTTGTAAACAATAATTGGAAAGATTATTTAGAGGTTGGGTTTCACAATGATTTAACCATAATGGTTCATAGACAAACTACATATATCTATTTACAATATTTGATAGTTGTTTGATGTTTGCACGTTTAATGGATCTGTAACATATTACAGAAGTTATTCCAACTATACACTTATAAGTCTCTAATAACCTATTGTGTTACCGGATCAGCCTAGTTGTCATTTGTTTTAGAAGAGATATCAAATGTACAATCCAATTAACTCATCAAATGCGCATCAGTTGCTTACCCCACACGAGTGCTTCCATTTTATCCCAACGAGAGTAAGGTCAATCACACAACATAAGTAACTATTCCATATAGACATTCAAGATTATTTAACACGCATCAAGTAAAGCAAATAAACATATTCATAAATCAGTGTTACTCCCCTACTCTAAATAACGAGTAGGTTAGCTCATCGTAGTCACGAGTTCAACAATCAATAAAGAAGTAAATAACATAGACAAAGTAAAAAGGTAAAGAAGAGCTTCTCGGATCTGGTGGAACGTTGTTGTCTTTTCGTCCTCTCTTTTGCTATCTTCTTCTTCACAGAACATTTTCTCTCTAACAATGACTCAACTAAACTAGAACAAGACTTTGATGGTGCTTTCTCTCTCGTGACAACTCTCAGGGTTTCTCTGTCGAAAAGTGGTGAAAAACATTGTCAAAGCTTATTGCCTTAATTGCTGAACGTGGCCTCCTATTTGTAGTTTTTCTCTGCTCTGGGCTGCGTTTTAGGATTTTTGACTTTCGGCCCAAATTCTCTCTGATCGCGCGAACCCCGCGTGATGCTATCCTCATCGCACTACCTTCTGATTTCCTCCCTGCGGTCTCCTGGTGTCTTCTCTTCAATCAAGCTATGTTTGGGATTTCACTTTTTTGTAGTGACGTAGCGCTCCCATAGCACTTGAATATCCTGAAATAGTGTCTTGACCAATTGTCGCCCAAAACATCCCTTTTTGGCCTTATTTAGCCTCGTTTCGTCTCGATTTCCTAAAAACCTAAGAAAATATAAAATAATACTAAAACAAGTAAATAACTAAATACGCCACCATAAGTATTCAAACGCATAAGTAAACAAATACTTAAGTCACGCTAATAAGACGCTTATCAATAACCATACCTAGATAATGTTAGGGATTGCATTTCCACATTGGTATGATATTGTCCACTTTGGGCCCAAGCCCTCATGGTTATGTTTTTGGGGTCAACTCCCCAAAAAGCCTCATACCGATTGAGATATCTTCAATCCTATAAGCCAAATCAACTGCTTCATCTTTTTGATGTGAGACTATTGTTTGCCTCAATAATCTTCCTTTCAAACAAAGGACCATCGAATTGTCCCTACGTACAACTCACATGACTAGAACATCGTCTCATGTTTCAGTTTGCTCCTGGGATATTGTTCTTGGCCCAACAAACTTTTTCCTCTCTTGAACAAAGAATCTCTGAGCCTCTCCTTAATCCAATGACTCACCACATGTAATCTCCTAAAGCCAGAGCTCACCTCATTTCTCATTCACTTCTGGGACGCCCACATGGATCTGGAGCACTGGCTCTGATACCAGTTATTAGGAATTGCAATCTCAACATTGGTATGATATTATCCACTTTAGGCCAAAGCCCTCGTGATTTTTTTTTTTTTTGTCCAACTCCCCAAAATACCTCATACCAATTGAGATATCTTTAATCCTATAAACCCATATCAATTCCTTCATCTTTCTGATGTGTACCTCTTGTTTGCCCCAATAGTCGATGGATTCCTATCAGTCATTTGTCCTCGGTGAGCTAGCGAAGCAACCATTGAAACCTTGGTTACACTCATTATATTTTTTTTTGCTCGTATCTTTTAACTATATTATAGTGAGATTGACAAGTAATGATTCAAAATGCTATTATTGTTATTAATAAAAAGTTACATATTATATGTAGATGAATATATTGTATATATTATATATGTGTATGTATACATAATAATATTATTATTTTATCTTGGAAAATAAGTCGAGAGACATATTGCCATATAAAATACGATTTTAATTCAATTTTGGAATTAGGTGAAAATGAAAACGGACAACCACAAGTGTCCCATATCACCTATTGTTGTTTTCTATGGGGGTATGAAGTGGAATTGAGAAATATTTCTAACTTGTTCCATCCTAATTGAGAACAAGACTCTGGCAATCTGTTTTCTCAAAAGAGGGTTGACTTAACTAAATGCAACAAAAATTAATCTTTGCCGGTTAAGTGTGAAACCGATGTGCCTGTCAGCAAAGGCCCAACCGTATAAAGACATTTTGCATAGGCAAATGATTATGCTAGTGGACTTAAGAGTCAAAAACATACAAAAATAATATTAATTGTATTATTTATGTAGGGATTTCAAACCAATGGTTATTAAGCAGCAGAATATATAGTTATATTCAATTAATTGTTAGTTATGTTTTTGCTAGTCATCATTTTTTTCAAGGAATTAATTATTTTAGTAAAAAAAAAAACTCTTCTTCTTTCCTCTATCTTTTGAAGTGTTTTGCCCAATTCCCTTTTGTGACAAAATTTTATTACTAAAATCAAACTCAAGTATATTCAAAGGATCCATCTATCGTTGATTCTCTACGTCAAGTACAACCAAAAATAGTAGAAATATGTTTTGATAATGAAAGACAACGAAGTTAAATCCCACAATTTTAGATGATTTGTGATGAATATAGAAAATAAATTGACAATTTTGTGATCAGTATATAGATTTGATTAAGAAAAAATATTAAAAATGCTCTGAATCCCAATCACAACCCTAAGCCAATTTCTACCTCTCCGTCACTAGGCCTACCAAGTACACGGCTCATCTCACTCAAACAAAGTCAATCTTTTGTTTTAAGCACGTTCGTCAAGCCACCTTCAGTCCATTTAAACACTTTTGATGATCCACTAGACCGGGTACCGCAAGCATAACTTTATGTTATTTTTGCCTTTATAATTTACTCATAGGGAACCATATTTCTTTGGCTTCATAAATGCGTCACTTTATTGGTCAACTTTGATGTACAAGAATGGCTCGATTATAAATTGTGAAGAGTTTTCAAATGGCATATTACGACGTCTTGGTCCTTCCTCATATTGTAATTAGGATTCCTTGTTATTTATGTTTCGACTATTAGGAATAGTAGTAGACTATATACATTAGTTTGAGTCATTCCCATAAATTAGGAATTACTATGCGGTGCTCGAGAAAATCCAGGAACAAAATGTAACTAATTTGGTGAATTTAATGTCAAGTTATGTGCAATGTTGTTCTCTTATTAGCCATGGGCATGCTTTTCATGCTTCTAAAATAGTCTTACCAATTCATGGGGCTAAAATCGTCTTAAGAACCATTTCAATGTTATAGGGAGGATGGTGATAGATTTTGCAGTGTAAAAAACTAGTTTTATACGTGACAAACCATTTGGTAATTTTACGAGGTGAGGCAGTTATTTTCTCTAACACTTCTTCCCAAATTAACTCTAAACTCTAAACTTTAAACCCGTTAAAATCAAGTCATAAAATTTCCCAAATTACTAGAAAACCATCGCAACTTAGCTATCAAAATAATGTTGATTTATTGCTAGACATCTCGAAATACAAGCCAATTTTCATCCTTGTGTCATTAGTCAGTAAAAAAGATGCTACATGACAGTTTTTTGTTGTAAATGATATTCAATTAGGATGTTTCAAAGGGTATATTACGAAGTCTTGGTCCTTCCTCATATTGTACTTAGGATGCCTTGTTATTTATGTTTCGACTATTAGGAATAGTAGTAGACTATATACATTAGTTTGAGTCATTTCCACAAATTAGGAATTACGGTGCGGTGCTCGAGAAAACCCAGGAACAAAATGTAACTAATTTGGTGAATTTAATGTCAAGTTATGTGCAATGTTGTTCTCTTATTAGTCCATGTGCATGCTTTTCATGCTTCTATAATAGTCTTACCAATTCATGGGGCTAAAATCGTCTTAAGAACCATTTCAATGTTTTAGGAAGGATGGTGATAGATTTTGCAGTGTAAAAAACTAGTTTTATACGTGACAAACCATTTGGTAATTTTACGAGGTGGGACAATTATTTTCTCTAGCACTTCTTCCCAAATTAACTCTAAATTCTAAACTCTAAACCCGTTAAAATCAAGTCATAAAATTTCCCACAGTACTAGAAAACCATCGCAACTTAGCCATCAAAATAATGTTGATTTAAAATAATGTTGATTTATAGCTAGACATCTCGAAATACAAGCTAATTTTCATCCTTGTGTCATTAGTCAGTAAAAAAGATGCTACATGACAGTTTTTGTGTTGTAAATAATATTCAATTAGGATGTTTCAAAGGGCATATTATGATGTCTTGGTCCTTCCTCATATTGTAATTAGTATGCCTTGTTATTTATGTTTCGACTATTAGGAATAGTAGTAGACTATATACATTAGTTTGAGTCATTCCCATAAATTAGGAATTAATGTGCGGTGCTCGAGAAGGAACAAAATGTAAATAATTTGGTGAATTTAATGTCAAGTTATGTGCAATGTTGTTCTCTTATTAGTCCATGGACAAGCTTTTCATGCTTCTATAATAGTCTTACCAATTCATGGGGCTAAAATCATCTTAAGAACCATTTCAATGTTTTAGAGAGGATGGTGATAGATTTTGCAGTGTAAAAAACTAATTTTATACGTGACAAACCATTTGGTAATTTTACGAGGTGAGGCAGTTATTTTCTCTAGCACTTCTTCCCAAGTTAACTCTAAACTCTAAACTCTAAACCCGTTAAAAACAAGTCATAAAATTGCCCACATTACTAGAAAACCATCGCAACTTAGCCATCAAAATAATATTTATTTAAAATAATGTTGATTTATAGCCAGACATCTCGAAATACAAGCCAATTTTCATCCTTGTGTCATTAGTCAGTAAAAAAGATGCTACATGACAGTTTTTGTGTTGTAAATGATATTACAATTAAAGACGAATTTGCAATCTCATATGTTGATATATTACTTCAAGAATTAAATATTGTTGCTCTTACAAAACTTCATTTAAGGTCTATGTATCATCAAATGAGGATGGCACCGCAAGATATTCACAAAAATGCATTCGTACAAGTGACGTTCATTACGAGTTTCTTGCCATACTTTTTGGTCTGGCAAACGCTCCATCAATGTAGAAAGAGGTAGTGAATAGTTAGTTTCATGATTAATGGCATTGTTTTGTACAGTTGGACAATTTAATTTACAATAATTAAGTACATGAACAATGTGAATTATTTGCAGTTAATGTAAGTTTTGTTAGACAATAATAGTGAGACAAACAAGAGCCTCACATTGGAAAAATGAAAGTGTTGATCAGTGTTAATAGGAATAACGTTATCTCAGTTGGTATAAGGTATCTTGGAGAGTATACCAAAACAAAACCATGATGCGGAGATACAATTAATAACAATGTGTATCAGACCCAGTACTCCCAATCTATGTGGGTGACCGTGACTCCATGGAAAAGTTCATGGATGCCCAAGAAAGTACGTGAGCTCACAATTTAACGAGATATGGTCACTTGTAGTGAGCACTTAGGTTAAGGGGAAGAGTGCCAATTCTCCTGACTTAGCCTTTACTTCCCTTGCAATTCGAGAGAATTGGTAGTTTTCACTTTTAGATATTCATGTGTTTACATTTAGATTACTACGTAAGGATATTTACGAATAAGCTCACGGAGAGATTGCACTGCCTTTTAGATCCCAAGTCCTCGACAATGCCAAATGAGGCCTTTTTTCAAGAAAGAAGAGTTGCAGAAAATAATATTCTAGGAGCTAACGAAAGGAGGCAAAATTCCAGTCACATGAGTCACGTAGGGGAAGTTCAACGGTCCTTTTGTGAAGGAAATATTGTTTGGCAATCAAGTATCCAATATCAAAAAGATGAAAAAGTTGATGTGGGTTTATAGGAATGGTGTTATCTCAATTGGTATGAGACTTTTTTGAGAGCGGACCCAATAGAAAAATCATGAGGATTGGGCCTCAAGGGAACAATAATACGAGTTTAGAGATACAATTCAAAACAATAATATGTATTTTGACAAAATTATGAAAGTGCGTTTTTGCAGTGTCTAAGGTTATTTTTGTAGGCGACATTGTATATGAAAAGGTATTTTTAAGTATCCTGTTAAAGTGAAAGCCATTCTAAAGTGGTTGCTACCTAATTTACTCCTGGCTTTAAAGGGTTTTTAGTGCTAACTAGATATTACAAGTATTTTGTTTGCCAATGCGCTACTACTGCAGCTTCCATTTTTTACTAAAGTTTTTTGAGTTATACATTGGGTTTTATACATGAGCATTGTTTTCAGAATAGGACAGGCTGGTCGGACCAGTTCAACTGTGACCCAGTGCCTTGTCCAATTCAGTTCTGCCCCTTTTGCTGTTCGATACACACTGCCGAGCCGACCTGGAATTTCTCCAGTTAGGCCGGTTCGGCTATTGGACCGGCATTTTTTTTTTCAATTACAATTGGCCCTACTGCAGTTGCACATTGTTAAAAAAAAAAAAAGAAGAAGAAGAAGAAGAAGAAGAAGAACAAAAAGAAAAGGCTATGCATTGTTGCTCTAAAAACTAAAAAGAAAAGGCTATGCATTGTTGCTCTAAAAACTAAAAAGAAAAAAGGGGAAGGCAAAAAAACTTGTCTAAAAACTAAAAAGAAGAAAAGCGGAAAAATTATAAGAAAAAGAACACTTGTGAAGCAACCATACGCATCACTCATCAATGAGAAGGAAAAAAGCTGCTCACAAATAGGAGAAGAGAGAATTAGGTCTGGAAAATTATGTTTCTTATTTATATTAGAAAAGTCAATGCTTTGGGCTCTTAAATTACTAATTGTGCCTCATATTGCACTCTCATGAACTTATTTTTGGATTCTAAGTTAAATTATCAAATTAGTGGGCCAATTCATTAAAAACTTAAAAAGAAAATTTACCCACCATGTTAGTATTATATATAATTTGGAAAAAATAGACTTTTTAATTTCATATTTCAACTTTCAATACAATTTAGTTCAACATTAACATAATTAATTATATTAATGTATATTATTATTTTTAATATACTATAAATTTATTTATGATCAAAATACACCCTATACCGGTTCGATCAACTGAACCACTAACCAATAGCCGCACCGATTCAGTGACCGATCCAGTTCTGAAAATACTTACATGAGTGCCAAAGTAGATTCAGATTTGTGGATTTCTCTGGACCCGACCCGAATCCACAAGATTTGATCTGCCTTTAGATTTGCACTGATCTGGATCCGAGTTGGATTGATTGGAGATTAACTCAAATACGTGCGGATCCAAATGCAAATCCGTGCAAAACTGCACCTGAATCCGTAGGGATCCGCACAGGTCCTCGTCTAAATCAAAACGAATATGCGTAGATCCACACTGGATTTGCATGGATCCGTGTCTTGGATTTGTCCATTCTTGCCAATGGATCCGAAAGGATCCACTTAGAAATTTATCAATGATATTTATGTGTATATTTGCATTTGATGTATGATTTAACTTCCTATTATGCTTAATATTTTTTTTTTGTAATCAATTTTACAACTTTCTTTAGATCAATTTTAGTTTATCCTCCATGAAATCAAGGGGTCAGATTCGAGTGGATTTTCGTGGATCCGTGCATGAGTCCTTGCGAATTTGCTGTGAATCCATGTTGGTGTGGCCTTAGATTCTCGCAGATCTGCCTATGAATCCATGTCGGCCTGCCTTGGATCCATGCGATCCACATATGGAATTATGTGGACCCAATTTTTGGATTCTAGGTTTATAAGTTTTTTTGGATCCACATAGATCTAGACCAGGATTCGATCTAGGTCCATTCCAGTAGAAATTCACCACAAATGAATCTCAATTGGATCGGATCTTATGGACCTAGATCGTATGAGATCTATTCATTTGCCACCCCTAGATCTATGTTTGCCTCATTCAATGAGAATGATATAATTGCAGAGATAGTTCTTGTTGTCAGAAATAACTAGATCTCACTAACTCACTAATATATATTTCTTCATATACTGTTGTTATCAAAATTTGATTACATTTTCTCAAATAAATATGTTTCTCGAATTTCATTATGAAGCACATTATGTTGTTAGATTGTAGAAATTTTTGTTTGTTCTGTTTTTATATCAAAATTCGTTTCTCAGTTTTTACAAAATCCTACAGCGCTACCTTAACAAAGATAGCGTAACAAAAAAATCTGGACCAAATGCTAAAAGCATAAAACCACCTCTCTGTTTTAGTTGACAAATTAAATAACCTCAAGGTAAACTTAGTTCGCATATACTTTTCGGAATGTAAGATATTAATAATCCAATGTTTCTAATTAATAATTATTGAAATAAACAGGTAATTTCTTCCAAAAGGGAACTGGGTGCTTTCACGGAAAGTTACTTTTTCCCCTCTTTTAAGTTTATACATCAACGTTAAACAATAAGATGTGACTATTCAAGATTTTGTAGTTGATTAAACAACCGTTTATAATTTTCTACATCCATCGAAAGTTATAAGAATAAAATCTAGTTGGAGGACTAGTTGAATGCAATCAATGCATCAAGCTGCAGCCTAACCTTTTTAGCTTTGCTGCCGTTTAAATAAATATTTGGTTGATTGCAAAGAACCTAATTTGTTAAACGACATATATAAAAATGATTAAATTAGTGTCGGAAGGTCGTTTGCTTGCTGCATCCAATGATCCAATAGACTAATGTAAATTGCAAAAAGCACGCGGATAGTGACAAAAAATTTAATCTTTGTTTGTGATGGAACCTAAAAGTATACCAAAACAGTTAAATTAATCAAGATTTTTACCCAACAATTCTTTATGCATATATTTCCTCAAAGAATCGAACTTTTAACAATGCGGCAATTTTACTACATGATAATGTTAGTTAACGTCGTTATCTTCTAATTAAGTAATAATTTGGAACACATATCTGCACATTTGTGGACAAACCTGTCACGAGCTTCTTGAATATATGGTTAAATTAATAATGAGAATATTTTTGGGTATTAATAAGTTTCGTAGATTAAGATCGCGCGATGACTTTTTTGGCTGTATATATTCGTAAAGATATGTACTAACTAAAAATAAATAAATAAAATCGTAGTAACTAATGTAGATAATTTTGCGAATATATTATAGGTGTGGCACTTATTTTCAACATTTAAGTGAAGTCAAATGTGCAAAGTTTGAAATAACTATTTTATGTTAAAAGAAAAAAAAAAGTTTGACATGAGAAACATTCAGGATATTATGTGTAATATATTATATATATATATATATATATGTATATATATATATTGTAAAAATGCGTTATTGACGTTACGCGTCGACCTTGAGACAAGTAAATTTCATTTGCCCTATAAATATATTCCTTTATTGTGCCACTTGCTAGTTTAATCATTTAAAGTAACGGAATTCATTTTGGAAACCTAGTTGAAGTTTAAGGTACCTTCACCTTCTCGGAATCTGATATCTTTAATTTTCATTAAATGAGGCACCAGAATTAGGTCAGTAGGTTCATTGCAATCTTATTGATGACAAGAACCATATCAAATAAATAAATAAAAACATTATTAAACCCAAACATCTCCATCAATTCCTTTCTTCTCATTTGTCCTTTGTGTTTTTAAAAATGACCGACCAACTAACCACACTTCAAATAAATGAAAAGCAATGACTTATCCTTCACATTTTATATTACACCACACTTGATATTTTTTTTTATAAAAAAATCGACATATAACTTTTGATCAAAACCTTTCTAGTCGATCTCTCTTTAATTTGGATAGGACTGACAATCTAAGCTTTGAAAAAAAATCACAAATACTTGTCCCTAATTTCTCTTGACTAGCGGAAGATTCTTAGCTCGAATTGATTTACATAGTGAACATAGAATTGTACAATAAAAGTATTAACTAAAAGATGGATGAAATAACAAAAAATAAACTCCATCTCCTCGAGAAATAACCTAGGAAATAACCTCAATGCTACAACAGCATGAAGCAATTGTGATCTAATCTTAATTAAGGAACTTATACTGATCAGAAATTTGAGAAATGGTTCTGAGACTGTTGCACTTGAACCATTTGCAAGTCCGTAGCTGTTTGGTGGCAAGAATTGTCATCAGCCATCATAGCACTGAAATGTTAAACATATAACAATCAACAAATGTTCAATAAATCAGAATATTATTTGTTGCGCTTTAGTAAAAAATCTTACTCTCTCGGACGAGATGCCCAAAGGGAACTTAGAGCTCGTAATCGGCCATAGTACTCTCCGATCACCAAGAAACACCGGGCTGCTTGTCGAACCGTTAGTATGCGACGCAATTGGTGAAGTGTTTGTTGTCTTAAATTATCAGCCTACAAATTCGAAATTCGCCAGGTAAAATGTGAAGAATGTAAGTTAACTTAGGTAGGAAGAAAAAATAATTGAATAAATACACTCGCCGAGCATGATCGTGGATTGGGAATTGACATGGACCATAGAGCATAATGCATGCAATAATTATTAATAAACTAGCAAGACCTTCGAGTTTTTTCCCTTGTCTTATTGTTTTGTGAAGAAGTGGTACTACTCCAATAATTAGATCGAAATATAATTGTTTTGTTCAAATCTTGACTAATTTATTCACATCATTGCCAAGTATGATATAAAAATGTCTTCTTTTGCTGATAGGTCCATCAAGGGCTTCTTTTTCAATGCGCTTCACTTTCATACCACATCTATATTAGTAGTAAATTAGCCCCTCAATAACAAAATTGTGATTATAGATCCTTCAACTAAAAGTAATATCTCCTTGAAATGGAAAAGAAGAGATAAGATACATTTTCAATCTCAAGTTTACTCTTTACACTACTTTGATTGGTCATATCAGTACCCACCATTCATTTGCTTTCTCTTTACTTATCACTTATCAACACATATCACTAATTAAAGTTCAAACATGACATGCAAATTATTGTGACAACATGCAGTTCTAAGGGAAGACACCAAGTGAGTAAAAAGATGAACTTTAATCTAAAGGGTATCTCAACCTCAACTTTTTACTTCCTTACTTCCTATTGACAATCAGGTTGTATGTCGAATAAAAGGTGAAACAGATGATGTGTCGACGATTAGATAAGGAGGTAATGAGCAAATTGCAAGAAGATGGTCGAAGGTTAGCGTAAAATATAATTACCTGACGTACAAAACCTTCGAGATTGGCAAGCTTGCCTAGTGCCACTGCCATGTGATGCATGCTATCGTTCATTGAACAAACGGCAATTGTTTCGATTAAAGATTGTTGAAGTTGTTCCAGTCCCTGAGACAGAGCCTCCTCTGCTTGCTGTGAGGACTGTTGGAGGCTGTAAATCCCCATGAGCTGTTGCTCCGTTAACGGGTCTAATTGTGCAATCAACATCTATTAAAAGAAAAGGAAAAAAAAGACCATTAGATTATAACACAATTGATGCATGACAAAAAGGTATACATACATATTGAGCATAATGGTTGATTCTAGTAAAGTTGCTAACTTTATGATCAGAAATGACTAAAGGGGTCTAGCACTGTCACAAGCTTGAAAAAGGTGTGCATAATATTTGCGCAGAACAACCTTTGTGCACATGCAAGAAAGAAAAAGGTATTAGAGTTACCACCTTGATCAAGTCAGAAGGTCGAAAACCGCCCATCCATAAGAAACAACGTTCAGCAGGCGTAGTCCACATCCCGGTAATTAAGTGGAAGACATCAGATTTAGCAGCAATTCCTTTTAGGCAAAAGATTTCGTCATAATGCGCGATATAATTGTCAACGATTAGTCTCAGATCACCATCTGATAAGTGTGCTTGCAGTGCAGTTCGAAGCTCCGACATATGCCTATGGTCGTCGTCTAACCATCTTGCGTATTCCATATCAAATATTGCACCTCCTATTTATTAAGAAATGAACAAATGTATATCCAATTAGGCCATAAGCCATGCATGTAACAAAAGTTGGTGCATGGACAGAATAATAAGGACCCAATTGAACATATGATACAAGAAAACTACTTCTATTACCAACTATTGCTACTCACTTTTGCCAGTCTTCTTATTCACTTTATTCATTACGTTGTATCACTACTAACTATTAAAGTTTATTTTGCCATATTCATTCATTTGTCGGCACCCATTGGCCATACGAATAGGACTAAAAGTTTCAAATAAAGCAGAGTTGAATAAAACAATTACTGAAATCAAACATGCCTTCAGGAAAAATTATAAATCATTTTAGTTAATTATGGCATAGGCTTGTCTTTTGAAGTATAGAATCCTAATTTAATCAAATATGAGACAAACTTACTACTAGACACCAATCACAATATGCAATCAAAAGGTTGTTAAATTCATTAAACTTTTAGCATTGTAATGTGCGTGTAACATGTCTCACTTATAAATCAAGACTTATAAATTGAGTTGATATATAGTCATATTTAGAGTTGTAAGAATGTGTCTTGATCCTTATTAAACAATTTATCAGTCGATACTTTTGATGCCGGTCTAACTTATTGATTTCTCTTTTTTCTTTCTTCATTTATGTACCATCACTTTAAACTACTAAGATGCTGGAAATTTGAACAAAACAACACGGTCCAATTTTGACATAACATTAAGATAAGTCTAGATATAGAAGGGCGTGACATAATAAATCTTGGTCAACTGGATTGAAAATTAAACAACTCAAAGAATTATATAATTGCAGCATTTTCTGACTTCTTTCTCAAAGAATATTATTGCCTTCTTGGCAATCCTCAAAGGAAAATAATATCAGTGAATAAATATATTCATGTAAAACAAAAGCATAGACCAAAGAGGTGAAACACATACCAGAGCTGATATTCCCTCCTGCAACCCCACCTCCTCCTATGAAAAGTCCCTGCTAACAAAATAAATTTAGAATTTATTTATCTTTAATTGGTGGAGCTATTTTAACATAATAGTTTTCAAGGGATTAAAAAATATTGTGGATATTAACTATTTTAGAATACATTATAATATTTTACCTAATTTCTTTACTACACCAATATTAAATGTTTGCGTTACCTGTGACCTTGCCCTCTGAAGGTCTTGTTCCAATTGAGTGAGCCTGATCCTACTTGATTCCAGTTGTTGAACATAGGCCTGACAATAAAAACAAAAATTATATACATGGCAGATAAAAGGTAGGTACATTTTCAACTCTTTATGACAGAATAATAATTGTTGGAAATATTTATATATATATATATATATATATATATATATATTTATATATATATCTATGCTGAACTAAAACTTTAAATTAAACCCCACCTTTTTTCTAAGCCTGCTTTTCCTCGCCGCTTCCCTGTTTTGGGCTAAACGTCTCAAAGTCTGTAACAGGTAAAAACACACATCATTTTCAATCTCTAACAAGTAAAAGCACCCATCATTTTCAAAATTAAATTTATCTATGAAAGTAAATCTGACTTTTAATCCAAAACAAATGTCAATTTTTTTCTTTCATAAAAGTCCATGCAAGAATTTGCATGTCAGTTTTTGCATCTAAAATTTTCTCCAAATTAGAACAGGTCTACCTTCTCTGCATAATTTTTAAAAAGCATTTGAGAAAAAGTTGTTAAGACTTAATAATATCATGTAGTCAGTAATACCTACTATAAAATATTAAAGTCAGTAAAGAGCAGCTTGAATAAATAAATCAAGGAATTATTTTGATACTCCATTGTTTATATCTTTGAATTCTTCTGAGATGGAAAGGAAGGGGATAACGTGTCAAGAATAGCAGAATCTTTTAAAAGATGTCATATATTTCTTTATATTAGAAAAAACAGGTTTGTAATTATTAGAGGATATGTTGGCATTTTCAGAAGTATGATGCTGATATGTACACTGTTTCTTGAAAAATAATAGTGATGGGTATGACTAAACATTCTGGCTGCTCTCTTACCAATAAAGATTACTCTAAAAGATTTTAGAAACAAAAAAAAATTGAGCTACAGTTCTATCTAGGACTTACAAACCAAATATTTAGAGAGGAGATAAATGACAAAAGCTCATGCTCTTTTACTACAACACTAAAAGATTAAAATAAGTCCTATGTATGACAATACAACTGCAGTAAAGATTCTGCTTTTTCCTTCACAGTGATAAAATATGTCAGAACAAAAACTAGAGAAGTAGCTGTGCCCTCTGATACAAATCTTTTGGGCAGTTTTTAGGACTTGGGTTTAACATAGAAAAGAGAAAAAGACAGTAACAAATTATATCAAGCAGCAACACTATTAAAGATGCCACATTTTTCATCAAACCTGTGGATTATATAATAAACATAAACCAAAAAAATGAAGGAAAAAAAAATATGGGTCTTGTTTGCCTTTGTATCAAGAAAGTATATGCCAAGCAGAAATAAAATGAAAGATTCCACCTTTTCCTCAATTTTGGACAATTGTAATACGATAAACCCAAAAAAATGAAAAAAAAACCTTTTCTGGGTTTTTCTTTATCTAATATCCAGGAAATATACCAAGCAGTAACAAAATGAAAAGATTCCACCTTTTTCCTCAAATTTTTAAAACTGTAGTAAAATAAAGCATGAGAAATGAAAAAACCTTTTCTGGGTTTTGTTTGCCATGTATCTGACCCTGTGAACCTCCAGTTCTTGGGCTGTCACTTCCACTACCAATCTCCATGTTTTTATTGTGTTGATCTAAAGATGGATTTTTGCTGACTGGAGACTCAGCCTCTATTCTAGTAGATGAGAGTGTGTTCACTGCTGAACCTGAATCAGTGCTCTCTTCTCCTCCTGATTTCGAACTTGCCTGTGGTGTAAAAGACACAAAATCATGACTACTAAAGATATATGGAGAAGAGTAGTTGTTGTACCCTTTCATGTTGTGTTGTAACAAAAAAGAAAATAAAAGAAAAGAGGAGATAAGAAGAATAAGTAATTGAAAATGGTCAAAGTTTTAAAAGGGAAGGTTAAGTAGTACTATGGGAGTCTGCTGCTGGAATCTCATAGGCCAAGAAGGGAACATTTTCAGAGTTGCTGCAGGCCTGACTGTAGTGTACAAAGCTGCACAAAATCACAAATACAATATCTTTCAAGATCAAATAACATAAAGGACTCTGATTTGATTTTCATCACAACCTTTTTCAAATTAATTGAATCTATCTATCTCTTATATATATATATATGTACATATTTTTATTTTCTTTTCTGTTTTTCATGAGCAGTTGTGAAGTCAGTAAAGAAAATCATGCAAATCAGTATTTTTCCTTATTTGAAACCCCACGCCACTTGAGTCCCTTGTCCAAGAATGATTTCTGTCTTACAAATGGTAACCTCTGTAGACATGTTCAAACTTCAAACGCACCCCACCCTACCTACCCCCCCCCCCCCCCCCCCCCCTCCTTTCTGTTCATGTGTGTGTTTATTAAGTTTTGTTACATTAAACTAGCAAACGTCAGAAAACAAGATAAAGGAGAAAAAACAGGCATACGTTGCTTTGTTGCATCATTATTAACTCCTTGCAGAACAATAGCCTCTTCCAGTTCACCAAAATCAAAAGGTGAACCCTCTTGGTTTCTATCATCATAAAACAAGAAACAAAAAACCCATGTCAGAATATGGATACAGAGGTGACAGTAACCTATTCAAATCATAAAATTTAATGCTTACAAAAAGCTAATTAAAAAAACAAGAGAAAATCTGTTGTTACATGAAACTTGTGTTAGTTGGATGATGAAGCATTTGAGAAAGTGAATATGGAATATGTTGGTGATGATGATGATCTGATGATGATAAAGCAGAGGGGTCTCCAACTCTGTGACTCGCCATGCAAAAATTCTGTCTCTTTTAATTCAGACCATTATTCTTCATGATGAATAATAAACTGACGTTCAATAGAATAAAAGTGGTAAAGATCACTTTTTTTTTTTTTTGAAAATTCTTGCAACTATTTTGTATTAGCAATGGATTTCAAAGACAGAAAGTCCACTTCTTCTTTTTTCTGGTGTAAGAACTCAACTTGAAGATTGACACCTGATGGCTATAAGAGCTAAAGATCAAAGATTTATTTGTCAAAGTATTATATAACAATATATATCCAAGTAGTAGTTGTAGCAACTAGAGGTGAAAGGGTAGGGAGAGGTCAGTCTTTTTCTCATAAAAACACCTCTGATTAAAAGTTCTTTTTAAAATAAAGAAAAACTTTTGGAGGGTCTTTGTTTTATCTTTCTTTTTTTCTACTTCTCTATGAAGAAATCTTATTATCCGTTTTGAAATTTGCTTTTTTTATTTTATATCTTATATAATATCAGGAGGAGCAGTAGTTGTAATTATTAGTACTACAGTTTGAATTTATCAAGAAAAATAGTATAACAGTTTGAAGCTCATCTCACGGTACAGACATATTTGTCCTTTGAAAATTTGTCTCTCTCCATCAGGGCTATGTGGGGTTTGCAAACAAAATAAAACTATGTAATAAAAACAACATTAGTTTTGTACAATAAAGTTATGGAAAATAAAGGTAGGGTCTTTAGCAGGAAACCACTAGAATCACTGACTCCTACTCCACTCTCTCTCTCTCTCTAACCGCCTATACTTTCTTATTGGCTCTTTTGTTGGAAGCTCTCTCAATAGCCGAAGTACTAATTAACATATTTTACAAGAAATCAACTAGTATCTCCTGTTCATTGAAAGAGGACTTTAATAAAATTATTGGTTTTTATTACAAATCAATCAACTTAAGGTGAAATTAGATTCCTATGCTTAGAATTTTAGGGAAAAAATCAAGAATCATACCATAAGTTGGCACTTTAGCAACATTGGTATCATAAGTTGGCATTTATCAATTTTGGTACCTCAACTTGGCATTTTGTCTAAATTTGCATACCCCACCCGTTAACCACCACAATCGCCGACCCATGTGTCATATGTGGCACGCCGTTGACCCAATATTTGGGGATTTTGACTTTCTGAATTCACGTGGGTGCCAACTCGAAAAAAAATAAAAAAATAAAAAATAACACTTTACCCCAGCCATTCCTCACAATCTCCCCCATTTCTTCTTCCTAGCTCGTCTTCTACGCCACCCCCAAACTCCCATTTTTTCCCTCTAACTCTCTCTGTTACACATCATCTTAATATACAGTGAACAATGGTGACCCGTCGCCCCAAACTAAAGGCACGTTATCCGGTGAATGACCACGATCTGCCTCCATTATACGATTAGTGCTTCTAATTATTCCAATTCTTTTGTTATTTAGCTACTATTATGTGGTACAATAGTGTTGTAACGTGTTAAATCACGTGATTTAACGATTTGCCCCAATTTTTTTTAATTCACGAACCCTAGATTGTAAGAATCCCCAAAAATATTCAATTCGTGAACCCTAATATGTACAAAACCTTAAGTTATTCACATGGGTAGTATTTTACGAGTGAAATCAAAACCCTAATTTAGTGTATTCCAATTTCCCCCAAATTTCACATGAACCCTAATTTGTCAAAAACCCTAATTTTCTGTGTTTGAACTTTAAATCCCCAAAGTTAAAATCAATTTCCACATTTTAAACCTTTATTTTCCTGAATTAATGTAAGTATAGCTTGTAATTATGTATGCAGCTTATTTCCCCCTCATTTTGTGCAGGTTCCAACAAGTTGTTAAGTTCAGTGAGATTCTACTATGGTGGCAGATTTAGCTATGACCCATGTATTGAGTATGTGGGTGGCTCTAGGGTGACAGTAGTCTATCTTGGAGCTGCTGACTTGCCCCAAGAAAGATTGTTAGTGGTTAATAAGGAGTTGGGGTTCTTTGGGGTTACTGGGTTCTACTTAAGGAAGGCAGTTGATTTTGTGATGGTGCAAGAGGATAGAGATGTGAGTGCACTATTTTTGAACAAGCAAGATGAGAGGATCATGTAGGTTTATGTTAACTATGAAGGGAGGGTTGATAAACATCAACAGGCAACGTTTGAGGGGGATGAATTTATACAGGCAGAGGTTGATGTTGGTAATGGTGAAGATGTTGATGCTCAAGATGCTGAAGAGATTGAGCTGGAGCACTTTAGTGATGGCTTATATGGAATGGACACTGACACTGAACAAGGGCCAAGTCTGAATAGAAGGGTTGTTGATAACTTGTTTGAGCAAAATGTCGGTCCTGAAAATGCTGCACCAATGGAAGCTGAAGGTACTAGAGAAGCTGTAAAAAGGAAAAAGAAATACAGGAAGAAATCAAAAAAGAAATCAAACAATAAAGGGAAGAAGAAAGGACTTAAGAAGATGAAATAGAATCAGACACTGGAGAGGTTGATATAAATGAGTAAGGTGATTTCTTGTTGAGTGATAAGGATTCTGATGAAGATGATCTTACTGGGTATGGGTTAATATTTGATAAAAAAAAAAAGATGTGATGAACCCAACATTAAAGCTTGGAATGAAATTTCCAAGCAGATACTAAGAGAAGCTGTGAAGTCCCTTGCAATACTTGAGTAGAGATATGTGAGGGTTACAAGCAATGACAAAAGAAGATTATATGTTATCTGTCAAGGAATGAGATGTTTTTGGAGGTTGAATTCAGTGAAGGTAGCTGGTGAAGTTGGAATATTCAAAATATGCTATTTCAAAAAGAAGCATAGATTCCCTCAACTAGGTAGAACCATAAACTTGACCTCTAAGTGGGTTGGTAAGAAGTACATGTACAAATTTCAAAGTAATCCCAAGAGAAGTGTGAAGGGATTTCATACTGATGTTAAGAGGGACCTGGGCAATAATTGGTCAATCCAGCAAGCATATAAAGCTAAAATATATTCACTAATGCTCCTAAATGGTAATTCAGTTGAGCAGTATGCATTGCTATGGGATTTTAAGGGAGAAATTGAGAGAAGTAATCCTGACAATACTTAGGACTTGATCACTTAAACAATGACAATAGGTTTGAAATAATGTATATTTGCTTGGGGGCAGTTAAGAAGGGCTTTCTTAAAGGTTGTAGAGAGCTTATTGGTATTGATGGTGCCCATCTAAAGGGGCCTCATAAGGGCATACTTTTGACTGTTGTTGGCATAGATCCCAACAACAATATATACCCTATAGCTTGGGTTGTGGTTGAAAAAGAGGGTGGGGACAATTGCATTTGGTTCCTTCATGTTCTAAAGCTTGATTTGGGCATCAAAAGGAGCAAAGATTGGACATTCATGTTAGATAAACAAAAGGGATTACTTAAGGCTTTCAGTTGGTATTTCCAGGGGCAGATCACAGATTCTGTGTCAGGCATCTTCATGGAAATTTCAAGAGGGTTGGGTACACTAGAGATGCATTGAAGGATGCACTGTTGAAAGCTTCTAGAGCTACAACAGAGAATGAGTTTAAGTTCAGACTTGCTGCCTTGGAGAAATTGGACCCAAAATCAAAGAGGTAGCTTGAGGATAAGCCTCATGAGCATTGGTCAGGATCACACTTCAACCCTGATGTGAAATGTGACATCCTTCTCAATAATGGTTGTGAGTCATTCAACTCAGTAATCCTGGATGCAAGAAAAACTCCCATCCTTTCAATGTTGGAATGGTTGATCTAGTATGTCATGACCAGGCATCAGAAAAACAGAGATAAAGCCAATGAGAAATGGAGGAGAGAATGGTGTCCCAAAATTAGACATATTGTGGATGAGTTTATTGGAACTCATGCCACTCATTGTGATCCAATCAAATCAGATGATGACAATTACATGGTCAAGTGTTAAGATAACAACATGTGGGTTGTTAACTTGTCTGCAAGAACTTGTGGATGTAGAAAGTGGGACATCAGCGGGACACCATGCATTCATGCAGTTAATGTCATCACAACTCAAGGACTAGATCCTATGGATTACATCCACCATTGTTATAGTTAACACTTATGTGGATGCATACAAGTACCCTATCTTGCCAATGAATGGTAAGAAAAAGGGGAAGCAGACTAGATATGCAGCACCTACTCCACCAAATGAGGGGAGGACTGTTAGAAGACCTGAGTTATTTAGGAGGAATGAGCCTAATGAACCTGTTGTGAAAAAAAAAAAAAAAAAAAAAAAAAAAAAAAAAAGAGGAAATGCAGAGGGAAGCCAATGAAACCTTTAGCTGTCAAATCCCACCAACTGAAGAGACAACAAAAGACTATGCAGTGTGGTTACTATTTTGTGTTTGGCCCTAATGCAAGTGGTTGTGAAAAAATAAAGGCTGAAGAGTATGAAGCCAGTGTACAAGCTGATGCAGCTTCTGTGGGAGGCCAAAATGCTGATGGAGGAGATGGAGTTACTAGTGGCACTGAAAGAAATGATGGAGGAGGTGGTGAAAGTCATGTTGGAGGAGATGGAGTAAGTATTGGTGAAAGAACTGATGGGGGAGAAGGCTTGATGAATGGTGAAAGAACTGATGGGGGAGAAGGCCTGATGAATGGTGAAAGACCTGATGCTGGAAATGTATAACTGGTGGTGAAAATGATGTTGGATATACTGATGTTGTATATATTGGTGGTGAAACTAATATGGGAACTGATGGAGATGGTGGGGCGTTAGGTGATAATACTAATGGAGGTGTGGGTGACAATCATCAATCACCAAGCTAAACAACAACAGAGTAGCCTTTGTTGGATCAACAGTCTTCAATGTGTCAATCATTGCAGTGCTAGTCATAAATCCACTTTGGTTCTCTACCATGGTATGCCTGGTTGAGCCATGACTGAGAGAGGGTTGGTGAGATTCCATAAATGATTCTGCATTTTCAGTTTCCATTTTCTTCAATTTTTTGTGGGTTCAGAGTTCTAATGTTTGTGTTTGAGGTATTAATATTACCAAAGATTATGCTATGGTAATGGGAATACCTTGCCTCATGCACATCATCTGCCCACGCTATGAAATCCTTTTGTTGAACCTTTGCTGGACATATGTATAAGTATCTACGAGGGTACTTAGCAATAGCACTAGCCCTAAAATAACGCATCATTCTCGACCACAAAAGTAGGGTAATTCATAGGGGTGATTCATCTACAATCACAAGCATTCAATGTGTTTTAGGGGTGATATCCTCTAACAATTATACAACAATAATCACATGTTTTCTAGTCGTTCAAACTTAAGCCATGCACTTATGGAGTTATCAAATACAAAATCAAATACCAAATCTACTATTTTGCATAAAACCCTAAATCGGCCTCTACCAAACTTTGAAGAAAACCAAATTTAACAACCCTAAACTAAAACCCACGTACATACGAAGTGTAAAGTCTCAAAGAAACCAAAACACATAAATCAACGCTAAATTTTATGTTCAAATGTTTGAAAAAATGTATGATTCATGGGTTTCGGGTTTAGGTAATTATGCTACTCAAAAAGAGAAATAGTGTAATAGGGATGACAAGAACTTACCTTGGATTTGAGAGAAGAAGATCTGGAAATGAGAGGTGTGGTAGATGAACCGAAAGTGTTGGGAGTGTCGTGACCGTTGAGTGGAAAGTGTTGAGCGGGAAATGTTTTTTATTTTGGAGGGAGCTGATACGACAGTTCATTTTCCTTTTTTGAATTTTTTTTCGCGTTGGCAGCCACGTGGATTCAGAAAGTTAAAATTCTCAAATGTTGGATCAACGGCGTGCCACGGATGACACCTGGGGCGGCGATTGTGGTGGTTAACGGGTGGGGTATGCAAATTTAGGCAAAATGCCAAGTTGGGGTACCAAAGTTGATAGGTGACAACTTATGGTACCAAAGTTGCTAAAGTGCCAACTTATGGTATGATTCTTGAATTTTCCCAGAATCTTACATTACAGCTGGTAAATGTTCAGTTAAAGTCCCATCCAACCGTGTACAAAAGTAACAATTTAATTTAAATATTTATGTGTGAGAGAAATACACCATCTCTTCAAAAAAGAAAAACTACTTGAATAGTATGCAAGTGCATTGTATGGGCAGCTACTTGAAATCAAAACTTGCTTTTTCAGGTAAAATGATAATCATGTCCTTAGGTATTGAAACTTATGAAGAAAAGATAAGAATTATTGTGAAAATACGACCATGATTATCCTATGTGTAAAGACGTGATTGAAGTAGTTCACGGGACAAGTGTTTGTGCGCAGAAAACAAAGTTTAGATTGTATTTTGGTAACAACTGAAGTGTGAATGAGCTATGATGCACGAATACTTCGAAACATTAGTTGTGCAGTCTGACACATGCCAGACACTCATAAGTCATTAACACTCTTCTGACACGTGTGGAACACGGCAAGTGTCATGGTTATATTAAAAACGAAAGATCAATTACTGCCACACTTTGGTGTAATTACAAACTTCGCTGGAAGATTATCTGTCAAATGACTAAAGAATTTAAATATACTATTACATGTAATATTTCATTAAGCTTTAGACGTATGCATGTATTTTGTTAAATAATATGAATATATATTGTTGTAGTTTGTAAGCTTTATGTGTGAAATTTCAAGAACGAAGAGGTAAGGGGATTGGACGGCTATCTATTTCACCACGCTCCCTTACTCCCATACTTAACTGTTCCATTGAAAAAAAGGGATAATCCTACAGTCCCACTTCTCTTACCCAATGCTCTTGGAATTGCATCATATCAATCATTGGTGGCTTGTGTCAAAGGGTTATATTTCTTCTTTGTCGATTCCATCATTTTCAACGTACACTCGAGCACGCGCTTCTTCAAGGATCTTTCTTTTGAAGTAGAATAAGGCAATGCAGAGCCACGAGGAGAGTTTGATGCTCATAAATTATACATGCTATACAAGAAACATGGAAATAATTAAATTTTCAGAAAAAAAGATTACATAATTATGAAATTCTGAAGAGTATTTGATAGAGAGAGTGAGTTATGAGTTGAAGTATCGATAGTTGGTAGTTAGGTGGTGAAAAAATGGTTGAGGATATTTATGAAAACAAAACGTGGAAAAAAAAGGTGCACACTGTTGAATTCTCATATTCAAAATCGAACAAATTGAAACGAATGATTGTGATTTCCATTGAATGCAAATTGAAGTTGACGATTACAAGTGCGATAAAATCTTCTTTCGATCGTGAGAGAGATTCTCTAAATTATATGAAATTGAAAAAGTGAAAAGTGAAGTGAAATTACAAAGCTTGCAGCTAAATACTGTAACGGTATAAACTTGTCGTTAATGGCATGTTGTTAACTAACGAAAAAAACTGAATTTTGAAAACCTTCTTGAAATGGAAACTTTTAATCTGTTGACGGCATTTGAGTCTTTCGTTTAATCTGATCCATCTATAACCCCCTCACAAGAGGGGTGTGGATATCTGTTAAGCTCATCCTAGGCATCATGCCTAAAAATAGTGGAACTAGTATTGGTTTTGGTCAGATTGTCGGCCACTTGATGAATGCTTGGAATGTGAGTTACTTTTAACATTCCCTTCTGAACTTGTTCATGCACAAAAAATATTTGTATATGCTTTGTGCGTTCATGATGGACTCGATTCACTGCAATGCACTGAGCACTTTTGTAGCCTCCATTCATTTTCCCTCTCTCTCATTGAGGTAAACAGATGTCTATCTTGAATAAAATGATATTTAATATTATTTGGGGAAGCCAAGTGAGTTTCGAACCAATTATACCAACCCATCTAAATTCTTATAATTCACATCGCATTCAAAGAACATGTGTTTAATCGACCCATCTCCACATAAAATGTAGTTCGTATCCCCAATATTAACCATCCATCTTTTCAAAAAAATCACACTTCGTAAGGATTCTGTTACGAAATGTTTTCCATTCATGTATCATCATTTTTATGGTGCATCGTTGCTCCAAAAAGCTTTGAAATAACTATCCCCTCTTCACACCTTTCGATTTTGGTGATGATATTATAAGCTTATATCACATTGTATTTCCCCGACTCGTCTCGACACCAATGCCACATGTCTCTTTAATCTCTATTCGGGCAGAAGTTTTCTACATCTCATTTGAGATTCGTAAGGAACTCTTGTTACCATGTGAAAAGGTTCATTCACCGTGAGCACGTCCACAACCATATATTTCCGATCCAAGCTCCTTTATTAGCAAAGAGGATTTTTTGTCCGTTGATGTAGAAAACAGACAAGGTTATTTTGTGTTTAACGATTCATTCCTATCCCGTTTGTGCCAAAATGAAGTCTCCACTCCATTACCAAGCACCTTTTTATTTCCTTTTCAAACCAATCACTCATCCCACGCTTTATAGTGAATTTCTGAAATCTAGCCACCAAAAATAAGTGTTTTAAGCAGTTCTTTCTTGTAGAGAATCTTGAGATCTCCCACCATATTTAGTTATCAAACTTTTCTGCCACAGCTTGTTTTTTTGGGTCACTATTTTTCATCACCACTTATGAAGCAAATCAATATTAAATGATTTTAGGTTCTTAATCTCAGGTCCTCTGGTGGGCCTTTTGCTAGTGTTTAGAATTAGGCTTATGAATTACACCTAGATTCCTACCATTCGCTAGTGCACAAGTCAAGTAATAATAAAATTGTAGGTATAATTATGAACCAAGTGTCGTATCCCAAGGAAGAGGTGGATGTATACTTGAATCACTTAAATGCAAGAACACTAATGGTCGTCACGATTGTTATTTTGTGTGTGCAGAATGAGGTGAATGCAGCTATTATGAAAACGATTTTGGATGCAGATTATTTTTAAACTAGAATGCAATGGAAATAGTGAACGAAAACTAAAAATAGTTTTAATGCAAGAAAACGGTTTGAATGCGAAGGAAAAAAGATCAAGACTAGATTGATTGTGGAAGCATATTGAATGTAGAAGCGAAAGCAATTATACTAAACTAATATAAAGCAAGAAAGTAAACATGACATGATTTAAGATGATTGATGAGTTGAATGTTTTAGATGTAAACAGGTAATTAAAAGATGTTTGGAGGTTGGGTTTCAGTGTTTCACTAGGTATTATAGGTCATAGACAAACTACCTATGTTTACGTGAGATGTATGATGGTAGTTTGAGTTTTGTGTATCTAATAGATCCGCGACTTATAGCTGGACTTAAGGCTATTCATTGGTCTGAAACCAAACCAAACCAAATAAGAAAATCATAAACTAAACCAAACCAAATAAGAAAACCATAAATTAAATCATACAGTACAGTTAGGTTTAAATGGTTTCATGGTTCGGTTCGATTAAACCAAAAAAAAAAACAATTTAAACCAAATCCAAGAAATAGTTCAATTTTAAGAATTAAGAGTTGAGTTTGAATTATAATTTCGTTGCTGGATTCCGACAATTACTCAACTTTGAATTTAGATATCTAATATTGTAATTACTTATATTACTTCATAATGTTACTTTTGATGCATATACCGTACTCACCCTGTACAAAAATAGTTGTACTGCAATTATATATAATAAAAAAAATAGTTGTACTTCCACCGTACTTCCCCAACAGATTAACGTGATTTAGTTAAAAGCCAAATTCAATTAAGAACCTAAAATATCACACTGATTATAAATTCATATTTATTAGAGATACTTTCCACGTACTCTAGTGAAATTCCAAATGTATTTTACAGTGTACATCACTACAATTACCAGCTTATATATATATATATATATATATATATAATTACTATTTAAATAAATAAATAGTATTATGCTTCACCACTCACCTTCTTTGACATAGTTAACTCTCAAACAAGATATTCAAAACCTTCTAATTGAAGTGAATAAAAGAGAATAAAGAAGAGAGTAGTGAAATAGCAGCGACGCTGCAGCGGCGGGTGGGTAGCAGCGGTGGGCCGGTAGCACCGTGGCACTGCAGCGAACGCCTGAAGTCGCGACGACGCGACGGTGGTTCACTGGTCGGACTTGGAAATTGGGAATTTAGGTTTTGAAGATCTAAATTCTGAATTAGGGATAAACTTATTCCTATTTGGTATTTCTGTTTCTTTTTTTTTTTTTAATTTTACTTTTTTTAAGGTTTGGTTTGTTTGGTTTAATATGGTTTCATTTGGTCTTCTAACCATAAAATCGAAATAGTTTCGGTTTGAAACCAAACCGAACTGCAGAGCAAATATCTAAAATAGTTCGGACCAAACTGCTTGGTTTTGTTTGGTTTAACCAAACCGTAGAACCATTGAACAGTCATAGTTGGACTTATCATAACTATAGAATCATTAAGTCACTAATAGCCTATTGTGTTAGCTAAATCAGTCCAATTGTCAGTTGTTTTGGCAGAAAATTTAATTATGCAATCCAATCAACTCATCTGAATCGTGTTAACATAAAAGTACTTAGTCAAGAATGATTTCGTATGATCTAGGGGTTGCACATCGGCTGTGTTAGCGTATTAAAGTCACATATCGCATGTATATGTAATTAGATGACATATACACTCTTGTTGTCCCAGACAGTGTATCCGTTATTTCTGCGAGAGCTAAACTAATCATGCAGAATAGACACTAATCGTTCTAGACACATGAGAATATCAAAAACACATCAAACAAAATAACATATTCGTAAATCAGAGTTATTCCCCTACTCCAAACATGGAGTATTTATCTACTCATAGTCATAAGTTCAACAATCAATAAAGAGTTAAATAGCAAAAGCAAAGTAAACGGGATAGGGAAAGCTTCTTAGATTCGATGGAACATTGACGCCTTGCTATCTTCTTCAAATCTGTGTTATCTTCTTCTTCACAAACTATCGACTCTAGAATATGAAAACAAAACTAAGAACATAACTATAATGGTGTTTTCTCTCTTTTCACAACTTTCTCACAATTCGTCTAAGAATTTAAAAGTAATAGTTGTAAGTCTTCAAAGCGGTGTAGAACGGTTGGTGTCTCTGAGTGCTGGCCGTTCTCGACTATTTATAAAAAAGTAGTGTTGCTCTCGTCTCAAAAATAGCAGCAACTTATTCTACAGCGTAAGGCGGGGTGTTGCCCTAAGACGCGCCACTTTAACAAGTCGCGCGGTCATGTCGTCCGGGGGAGATGTGTGACTCGCTCTTTGCTTAATGAGACTAGGGATGCCTTGGTTCACGGTGCTATAGCGCCTAACGTCGTGTGATGATGCACTCTTTGGAATTTGTTTCAAAAATATTCATTTCGTACTTTTTTCCATCATTTTGTCTTGACTCGACAAAATCCTATAAAACACAAAATAATATTATAACCAATAAATATACACCAAAATGTCTACATAAGTCTAAGAAAACAAGTACTAAAATCGCGCTAAATAAACGATCATCATCGTCCCTTTTCCTTTGCTTCACACATCACTTCTCATTTTACCCAATTTATTTTTCTATTTTCATCAGATGCACCCCAAAAAAAGATCATTGCAACTTTGTAAGTTTTTTTATTAATTGCTTCAGTGCTTTAAAAATAGACATTAGGTAAACAAGCAAACATGATAATGATGAGTACGATTGTGCCTCCTACTAAGATAAATCTTTCTTTCCAAGTAACATATTTTTATTCATCTTTTGGAAGACTGGTATCCAAAGTCCATTTTCCTCGGACTCGTGCCAATATTAATACCCAAGTCTTTAAATGGTAGCTCTACTAACCTGCAATTAAGAATATCAATAAAGGTACCCAAGGCATGAGAATTAATATTGAACCCCAAAAGTATGAAAATTAGTCTTGAGTTCATATGCAAGCTCAAATAAAGCAAAGGACACATTTCAATGACCACACAACCAATTGGCACAAACGATTGTATCATCTGCTAGGAGAAAAAAAATAGTGGAACAGGGGATCTCCCTATCTAAGGCCTCACGAGACTTAGATGTCGTCCATGGACACTGATTGACAAGAATTTAAGTCGTAGTTGATGACAAGCATTAATTACACACTCTCCACTTTGAGCAGAACCCCATCCTATCCATAATATGATCGAAAATGCTCCAGCTTACGCAATTGAAGGCTTTTTCAAAGAACGCCTTGAAGATCAAACCTGGTTTTTTTCTTCTTATTAGATCAGCCACTATTTCGTTGACAATCAAAATACTTTTTGAAATCTGTCTCCCTCACTTGAAATAACAGAGTACATAACTTTTTTTGTCAATTTGCAAGTATTTTTGCCAAAATCTTATAGATGCAACCAATCGGCGAAATTGCATGATAATTCAATAGTCCTCGTGGGCATTTCACGTATTCTTTATGTGAAATTAAAATGCATGTTGTTGAGCAAAATATACTCATGTCTCTTAGTTTATTAGGCTAAAAAGAAAAATATAAATTATCACTAGCTTTATAAAGATATGACCATGAAATTCCCTATACGGAGTAAAGTCTCAATCTCAATGACATCAAGAGACCAAACGACTTTGTGGGAAGGAAATAAATCTTACATGGTACCTTGGTAATAGAAAAAATGTACAATCTCAATTGGTCTTGCTCGTGGATTTCAAAAAAGTTTGCGGCCATTCAAGCTGGGCGTTCATACATTGTATGATGGAAAACGTAGGTTTCTGTTAATATATGGGGAAGTTTCATAAGGGTGTTACAATTGATATCGTTTATAGATTTGGTCAACGAGGGTCTAATGAAGGAATTTGCTAACACTTAGAACTATGACAAGGTGACCTCTTACAATGTTTCCTTTGTTATCTAAACAAAATGATTCAAAAGGCAATATGAAAAATACCATTCATTAGTCGAAGTCAATAATATCAATATTTACCACATTCAATAGCAAATTGATACAATATTGTTCAATCAAAATAATTTTTGAACGTGTCGAAGATGCTCATTTTGAGAAACTTTGAGCTTTTGAGAAACTTTGAGCTTTTGAGCTCAAGGTTAATTTCCATAAAAGCAACTTGATGGGAATTAATAGGAATAATAGAGATTTATGATATTATCAAAGACTTTAAACTGTAGAGTTGTGTCAATCCCATTTAACTATCAAGAAATATGAGAGATAATTTGCAAGAAAAAAGAGGATGCAGAGTCTAGTTATTAAGAATCTTCAAGGGTTCAATACATCGTTATTCAGAAAGTATGTATGGACATTGATAAGTGAATACCCCTATAGAAGAAGTCCAAATTTCAAGGTATGGTGATTGTTGTGTGGCGTGTGTGAGTAGTTTTTAAGATGTGTGCAATAAATAAGTTGCACCTGCGTGTTCGCAAGTGCACGGTCAAATAATAATAAAATACAAAGTAAATTACATTTTAAGTATCGAATCTTATAGAGAGTGTATAATTATAATGTTCTCTTATAGACAACAAGTGGACAAATAATAATAAGATTAGATAACTAAATAACTAAGAAGATCTAGATTAACTAAGAAGAATTTATTTAACTAAGAAGGCTTTGATTCTAAAACTAAAACAACTAATAACAAGGATTTATCATATGAATGAATAGTATTTGTATACCGGTTTCATAACTATTTATTATGTGATTCATAAACAAACCACCAATTCTCCTTTAGTTAGTTTCATCATGTTAAGCCTTTATGTGTTCAATGAATTACCAGGTTTCTAGTGTCGCTCTTAGCCTCACCTAAAATTTCCTCGCCTCCTTTAAGGATTTACTCCGTTAGGTCATAAATCTAAAAGAATTAAAACTTGGTAACCAATTCAACATTTTCAAGTGTTAACTATATTAAATAATCAAAGATATGGCATTGTGTGATCTTGCTTATGCACGAGTTGCATTAGCCTACTTCTAATGCATAAATCAAATATATATCATACAGAAATAATCACATGTAAACACATAAAACTCAATGAATTCATAATTAAAGGTTCATTGTGCATAAACAATAATCAAAGTATGATTAAAAGCTTTGAGAAGAATCCCATTGGTGAAAAAAGAAATCAGAACCTTGCAAACATCATCTTCCTGAATATGCCAATAAGATTTGTAAAAGATTGGGAATAACCATTCGGTCCGGGGCTTTTAAACGAATCCAGACCAAACACAATATTCTTAATTTCCAAAGAGGTGGGGAATTTCAGCATCTTAATATTATCGAAATCAGAAATAGAGGAGTGAATCAACAAGTCAAAATTAAGGGGAGGGGATGGGTGAACAGTGGATAATAAACCTTTGAAATGATCATCGAAAACTCTATCATATCTTGCCAATCCTAAACAAATCTATACACAGTAGGATCAAAGATACAGTAAATATGATTAAATCGACGACGAAAAGAGTAGAAATGTGAAAGTACCTTGTATTCGCGTCTCCGTGTTTGACATTCCTCCTTAGGTCTTTGTCACCATCTTGTTTCTTCACAATTAAGGAGGAAATCTGGATGTGGCTATAAATTCTCTTCCGTGGCTAGGTTAGAAGGATCTTGGTCGGCTGCTTGGATTTCTCCAATGTGAGAATGGATAGAGTCTATTTTCTAGATATGAGGTTTAAAATGGGTCCTGTCCCACAATTTCAAGGCTGTTTTGGTGGATTTCAGCTTCGAGAATAGACAAAAAAATAGGGCTCCAGAGGTGATCATCCGCCACTATTCCGCAAGTGTGGAATTACATCTCGGATCCTTAGTCCACATTTCTTCGAATTCAAATGAGGTCAACCCAAAATGGTGTTTTGGATTGGTGTCGAGGTAGATTGGAGAATTATCAGACTTAATTGCCATAAAGTGATTAAGGATTACCGAAGGAAATAGAGAATTACACTCATTGTTTGCAATCTCACGGTCAATTTTTGTACAGATATTAGCTAGCCCCAGTTGCTTATTAGACCATGTGAAAGCATTTCCCCTTAATTCCACATCTTGAAAATCGGTAAAAAAAATGGCTAAGGCCACTACTAGTTGAGTGACGAAATTGCCCACCCCCATCTTTGTCGGAAAGGAATGAGATGGAGTTAAGGTCACCGATGCACCCAAGGGTACAAGTTGGATGGTTTAAGTTCAATGAGAGTGGACCAAAAAAGGCTTTATCAATGCCGGCACATGGCGCATGACCAAAAGTTAAGTACCAAGGAATAGGACCATCTATGAACAAGTGGAAGAGCCACCTATTCTGAAAAAGAACTTGCACAAAAATATTAGAGATGAAAGCAACGAGAGTACCTCCTGCAATGCAACATGAGGAATAGAGTGCACATTAACAAGACGCACAAATGAGAGAACGAGGGGGAAAGAATAGGATTTAAGTTCGCAGAGAAAAAAACATCCGGAGAGATTTTATGTAACATGGCTCTTAGCTCACGTTTAGTCATATGCCAGCCTAGCCCACGACAGTTCCATGCAAGGAGGAGCATGTATTACTCTCTTAGCCCTTCAGGGCCTGATTCGAAAAAGAGAGCGTTTGAGGCATGAGGACCTGAGCGAGCCATCTTTTTGGTATTTGTAATTCGAATATCAGATAGGTTGGGGTGTTTCGAAGGGTAGAGATAAGGATGGAATGGTTGCTTGGACTTCTTGTGTTTGGTGAAGGTTGCTTGAGACAGAGGAGAGAGGTTTTCTTTTAACGGGGTTGGATTTAGATGGAGATTGAGAGTGCTGGCTTAAGTTTAGAGTAGTGTGGGGGCATAGTTAGGATCCAAAGTTTTGGCCCAAAGGGAATGCTTGGAGAAAGCTGATTGTGTTTAGGAGTGAAGATTAGGCTTACGCATGCAACCCATGGTTGTTTGACGTTGTGCGGAAGGATGGGAGAGAGGGATTTGTTGAGTTGGAAAGGGAATCATCTTTGTGGTCCTTGGTTGTCAGAAGTGAAGGGATTTTACAGCAGAGAGGGAAGGTAGATCAGAGGGGCAATCTTCCCCAAACTGAGAAGGTAGCTTATTATGGGATATTTGCATGCTCAATTCGTCAGTTGACCAAAGGTTAGTAGGATAGGAGTCTGTCAATTTTGAAATTCGATAGTGAGTTGTTTTGGGGGCAAAAAAGACTGAAGTGCCCTATTTATTGTCATGGTGAGACACATGGAGTTCTTAGGGTTTTCAGGGGGAGATGAGGGTGGTGGCTGAGGAGATGTATAGGCAGTGAAGTGTGGAGATTGTGGCGAGGGTGGTTTTATTTTGGATTTAGAAAGGTTTTTTGGGACAAATTCAATACTTTCTTTTAGCCATGGACCAAAATTGGAGCTTTAACCATTTGAGGGTAAGGAAGATGATGGGCATGCAGCTATTTTGTGGGTAATAGATCCACAGTGATAGCAAAACTTTGAGAGTTTTTCATACCTTAGCTCAATGGCGTGGTTTTTGAGATCCCCATTTGTGATAGTGATGCAGTCCACAAGTGGGAAGTTAATCTTGATTTCCACTCTCATTTTCAAGGTTCTAGACCATTTTTTATCTTCAGGATCAAGATGTGCCTTGATGAACTTGCCCAAGTAATTTCCAAGCTTTTCTACCAAGTTCAAAGAATTTAACTTTGCTGGGATGTGGTGAGCATGAATCCAGAAAGCGGTGGTGTCAAAAGAGATATCAGATAAAGCAAAGTCCTCTGGCCAAAGTTTGCAACAGACATGATCTCCTCGGAATGACCATGGTGCGTCATCAATGATTCGAATTGCTTCCCTTTCAGAACCGAAGATAATGATGATTTTGTTTAGCTCCATGGTGTATGCTTTCACAAGGTGTTTGGGTTCCATGCTTGGAGAGGGGATTCCTTTATAGCATGGAAACTTTGTGTCGTGTTACTGATGATTTCGGTGGCAATAGCCACAAAACATGGAGATGAGTTGGTTATTGTGGGGGATTCAGGCGGATATTCAGGGAGGTAGAGGAGGTGAGGGATATGATTTCGTCCATATGAGAGGATTGGAAGAGAGAGTGGGGAGAGAAGGGAGATCAGAGGAGAAGGAATAGCAGTCAAATAAACTAGATAGAGATTGAGAAAAAGAACTAACCATGGAAACATTAATTGTTACAACACTTCATAAAGTATAAGTACAACACTTAAAGATCTTTCTAGAAATTTCTTTTTGCGTGGCTGGTGGTATATGTTATCTTTTACGTCCCATCTTATACATAGTATTCCTTGTACTCTTAATTTATGCACGAATTTTTTGTTTATTTGATGAAAAAGAAAGGAGAAAAACAATCTCTATGTGGAGAAAAATAAATAACAGATATTTTTTCTCGATAAAGAGACCGGTATCTATTTATATGAATAATTCTGCTTTTGAAAGCAAAATTTCACTAAACCTGGCGAATAAACTAATGGATTACTTTTTTCATAATTATAAAATGATATTTAATACTTGTTTTGTTACATGGAAGCAATGTGCTTTTAAATCAGCATATACATAGGATATTTAATGATAATATAAATAGATGAAGAAATGTGAATACACAGAAGACCATTTATATTTGAGTACGTGTGTGTTTTATATGTTACTTCCACAGAAGATAAGACAAGGATTCCGTTCTGAGTTAAAAATGTGCAAGGCAAAACCTGGAGAAAAAGAAAGATATAAAGGAGCTTTCTTGATATTGAATTTTATGTTGCAAGGTGATAGAGTTTACTTTGAGCATTTGACAACTGACGCCCTTGACAATGTTTATTATTGTATTTAAATATTTATGTTGCTTAAAAACCCCTCAACCGAAGAATTAAATAATAAATCAACCAATAAGAACACCCACTTGCTAATAATTATAATCCAAGTTTTTGAATTGGATTTGTTTGTTATTATCTGCTTTTATTGATGGGTCAACGTCCATTCCTTGTCATCACATAATTAAGGCCATTCAGCATTGAGCTTCTTCCCCTTTATAGTATTTTAACATCCTCATCAGGGTCCGTGGTAGCTAGTACTTTCTTTATGTTCAAATCCAATTCATAAATTAGGTATAAGGTCTTTCATTAGTTGCTAGATAATGTCTTCATAATCCATCTATTTTTAATTCTGGATTTCTCTATGTTAAATTGTATATTATATATCTAGTGGTGCCGTTGGATTTTTTGTCACCCTGAAACCATTTAAAATAAGAATTTAATAATATGATATGAAAGGCAAATGAAATATATTTTATGCATAAATTTATATTACACAAGTTCCACAATCCACAAATATCTGCGACGGCCCTTGACTTCTAGGGATGTATAGCAATACTTAGCTTATATTGATTTTTGCAAAGAGAAAAAAGCAGACCACCCCTTAGTTTTCGGTCATTTTGTACTTTGCCCCCCAACTTTGTATTTCGTCCAGCATTACTCCCGACTTAGTATGACCGTAAAAAAATGAATATTCCATTAAAATACCGAAAGTTGGGAGGCAAAGTGCTAAAATTTAACGGAATATTTATTTTTTTTGACGGAATATTCCCGTGGGGGGTAACATTGGACGGAATACAAAGTTGAGGGGCAAAGTGCAAAATGGTCGAAAGCTAATGTGGTGATCTGCTTTTTTTTGCAAATTAGCATGAATGTGTACATATAATAAATGAACAATACTGCATATTTTGGAATTAAATTGGGTGGGGCAGGGGAGGGGGTAACTAAAACAATTGGATTATTATGGACCAATTTATAATTAATCTCTTTCACGAAGAGGTGGATAAAAGATTATTGATGTGTAATAATATTTAAATGTGTTGGTAATCACCTACTACTCTTGCCTATAACATGCCCCAGCCAATGATAACTCTCCTTCCCGTACAAATTAAAATTTGGTACATAAGAGACAAGTACCATGGAGTAGGTATTCAACGTTTTGATATGAATAAATTAATACAAACTTATTCAATCGGAGTCTCTTGTTTCACGGTAAAATGGCACAAACTCATAAAGTTTGATTTGCTGCGTAAGTCCGAAACATGGTTTTTTTTATATATAATATAAGTTGAATCTCTAATAAGTTTTTTGATATTATTCCCAATATATATATATATATATATATTATCCACTATATAGCAGTAAAATTAACCGAAATTATATGCAGGTTTCTCCTTGAAATTGCGAAAATCTACTTAAGAGATACGTAGTTGTATGTCACATAATTTCTTACCCCATTAAAATTTGATTTAATTATATTTTTTTCTTTATAGTTTGAATAATTCTAACGATGTCAATAAAACGTGATGATGGAGGTATTTTAGGAAGGCCCAGAATAGTATTATTGGTTGGCCCAGTCAGGAAAGACCCAATAAATTCAATATCGAACGATGACTATTCGATCGATACCCGAAGGTCGAACCAAGTCCATTCGACCGACCTAATTCGAAGATTGTTTTGGCCTCACGGGACGAGATCTATAAATACCCCGTCCTCCAACATTAATGAACACATTGAATACTCGACGCATGCTCACATCGATCGAATATAGTGATTCGACACTCATTCTAATTCGATCGTCTATCCGATTAAATCGTCTTAAAGGTTCGACTTTATCCTCCAGAGCAAAGCATCGAACTGTACCCATTCGAGGGTCACTGCGTCGAATCAAGATCATTCGAGACTCATTGGATTCGACGCTAAGCAGGATCGAACCACTCCAGTTCGAGAGTTGTGAGTTGAACGCCCAGAACATCGAACCTTTTCTTTATCTTAGAAGGTTATTTAAACTTATTTTGTACTTGTAGTACATAGTAGGTATTCCGGACCAAGCTAGTCCTTTCTCTATAATAGATTAGCATTATTTTGGCATAGTCAGGCCCATTGAAACGAGATATCAGGTGTATTGTAACCCAGACGAAATAAGACCAAAATATTGGCGCCGTCTATGGGAACACCGTTTAAATTGCGTTTAGATTTAAGTAACTATAATGACGAAGAGACAGAGCGATCCGTCAGGTGGAGTAGTCAAAGCTAAAAAGAAGCCCAGAACGAGTATAGATGAGAACGGAAAGAGACCCGAACCTCAAAAGCAAGGCCGGGAAAAAGCAGAAAAGCAATTAATGAAGCAATGGGAAGAATGCAAGATGGAGCCACTCGGGGAGTTCAAAATAGTTCAGCTATCTAGAGAAAACACATACAAAATCATAAAAATTGGAGCAACTATGAGCTCTGAGATAGAGGCTGCGTTGGTAGATTGTCTTAGGCGGAATTCTAACATATTCACTTGGACAGATTCAGATTTGCACGGGATAGATCCAAGAATACTAGTGCACCGACTGAATGTGGATAAAAATGCAAAACTGGTGAGGCAGAAGAAATGCAATTTTAGCAAGGAAAAGAATGAAGCGGCCGAAAAGGGAGTTCATGAGCTATTAGCTGCCCGACATATTTACGCGTTGAGATTTTCAGAGTGGTTGAGCAACGTTGTACTGGTTCTCAAGAAGGAAGCAACCTGGAGGATGTGTGTGGATTACACTAATCTGAACAAGCATTGTCCGAGAGACCCGTTTCCTTCACCCAGTATAGATTTGTTAGTGGATTCGACTGCAAGATGCGCTTTATTGAGTATGATGGATGCCAAAAGCATTTTTCACCAGATCTTTATGGCTCGGGTGATCAGAGCAAAACGGCCTTTGTAACTAACACAGGAGTACATTGTTATAGGGTGATGCGTTTCGGCCTCAAGAACGCCGGAGCAACTTTCCAGAGACTGGTAGCGAAGATATTTTACCATCAGATTGGGAAATCCATGGAAGTATACATTGACGATATGTTAGTCAAAAGTCCAAAGGCGGAAGAACGTGTCCGTTATCTGGATGAAGCATTTGCCATCATGAGAGCATACGGGATGAAGCTGAACCTGAAGAAATGCACATTTAAAGTGACCGCGGGTAAGTTCCTAGGGTATGTATTGAATGAGAGGGGAATAGAGGCGAACCCCGATAATATCATGGGCAGTATTAGACCTGCCCTCACCAAGAACGGTGAAGGACGTGTAGTGTTTGGTTGGCCGTCTAACACCATTGGGCAGATTCATATCGACTTCAGCAGAAAAGAATTTACCCTTCTTTAAGATTATGAGAAAGAGTAAAGACTTCATTTGGACGGCATAATGCGAGGAGGCTTCCCAGCAAATGAATAAATATTTGGTCAGTCCTCCGCTCCTTGCCAAGCCGGAAGAGAGTGAGATGTTGTCCTTGTATTTGGTCGTGTCTTCGCATGCCATCAGTATGGTTTTAGTAAAGGAAAATGAGGTTCAGAAATTTCCCATACACTATGTGATCAGAGTTCTGAAAGGCGCGGAGAGGAACTATTTAGAGATAGAGTTTTTCACTCTGGCAATCGTAGCCACTGCGCGGAAGCTAAGGCCATATTTCCAGTCTCACCCGATCACGATTGTTACGGATAAGCCATTGAAGCAAGTGTTGGCGAGACCCGAGACCTCCGAGAGATTGGTCAAATGGGCGATTGAACTTAGTGAATTCGGTCTCGAGTTCTGGCCCTACACTTCCATCAAAGCGCAGGCTTTGGCAGATTTCATGGCCGAAACTTTGGGTAATAGTGTGGCAGGACCCACGAATCACATTTATTCAATCTCGGATCAAGTCGGTACTAGTAGGGCTACCGCTACCTTGATACTGCACACAGACGGTTCACCTACGAGCAACGGGGGAGGAATTGGGGTCCACCTGCTCTCTCCTAATCGCCGAGAATTCAAATTCGCCATCAGCTTAAACTACATGGTGACAAACAACGAAGCTGAATACGAATCTGTGATAGCAGGGATCAATCTGGCACTTAACCTCAACATAGAACACTTGGATGTGTTCACGGATTCCTTGCTAGTAGCGAATCACTTTTCGGGAAAATACGAGACAAGAGAGAAGACGATAAAATTGTATGTTGCAAAGGTTAAGATGTTGGCAAGGCATTTCAGTTTTTTCGACATCTCCCAGATCTCGCGAGACAAGAACAGCAAGGCTGACGCGTTGTCTAAGTTCGCTAGTTCTTCAAAAGTTCTAGTCAAGAAGCGAGTCACACTCTTAGCAACTGACATGCCATCTATCGGGATATCGAAATATAACAGCACTAGGGCGAGAATCGATTACATATTATCGATCGGGGAGGATCCATCTTGGAAAGACGAGATCATGAGTTATCTAGTGGATGGGATATTACCTGCATACCCAAACGATCAGTGGGGAATTGACATTGTGGGACCACTATCGGTGGCCAAGGGCCAAAAGAGATTTCTCATAGTGGCCGTGGAATATTGCTCCAAGTGGGTGGAGGCTGAGGCCATGACGGCCATAACAGAGAAGAATATGATCAAGTTCATAGTGAAGAATATTATTTGTCGTTTCGGGATTCCCAGATATATGGTGTGCGATAACAGCCGACAGTTCATTGGCAAGGAAATCAAATCTTGGTTTGCAGAGTTACGGATTTCCTATAATATGACTTCCTTCTACCATCCTCAGTCGAACAGACATGTGGAATCAACCAATAAAACATTGAAAGATTATCTCGAGAGGAGATTGAGAGATACCGGGAAAAGCTGGATAGAGGAGCTTCAGGGAATACTATGGGCTTATAGAATGATGCCCAAGACATTAACATGGGAGACACCTTTTGTTTTAGTGTATAGGACAGAGGCAGTTCTACCGGCCGAGATTGGCATGCCTACGCGCATGATACACGACTATGACCCGGAGCAGTCGGCCAGGTTGCACCAGATGGATCTGGATATGATAGGCACTACAAGGGAAGATGATTATCAACGTATCGTGGCATTTAAGGCAGCCATGGCCAAAAGTTACGACAGAAGGATCCAATTCAGGAATTTCGAAGTGGGAGACTTGGTTCTGAAGAGTATGGTAGTGAAACAACATATCAGAAAGTTAGAACCAAAATGGGAAGGACCATACAAGGTTATACAAGCTAGTTCACGAGGCTATTACTATCTTGAAACTATGCAAGGTCGCAAGCTTATGCGTCCATGGAACGTACAACATTTGAGATGATATTATGCGTAGGTGTTGATCGATACAGCGGGTCGAAGCAATATCAAAGTATATGAACTACGAAGGCTTGAGTCCCGCATAACATCCGTGAAATGTAGACAACTTAGTAAGAAACTGAGCTCAGCCCCATCTTCAATTAAAAATAAAAATCTTTCTCTTGGCTAACATTGCAGGAAGAGTCATTATAAAGTAACACTGTCGAACCTATAAAACAGGAGGAAGACCAAGTGAACCACTACGATCAAGGTGGACATTCGGCCCAAAGAGGTCGAATGTCAATCCTATGTCTCACTCCGCATAGACCGCAAAAAGCGTTATGCCGGACGCACATTCAGCCCTAAGAGGTCGAATGCCAATCAAATGTCTCATTTCGCATAGACCGTGAAAGCGCTATGCCGGAAGCTCATTCGGCCCCAAGAGGTTGAATGCCAATCCAATGACACACTCCGCATAGACCGCAAAAGCGTCATGCCGGAAGCTCATTCGGCCCCAATAGGTCGAATGTCAATCCAATGACTCGTTCTGCATAGACCGCGAAAAGCGTCATGCCAGACACACGTTCAGCCCCAAGAGGTCGAACGCCAATCAAATGTCTCACTCCGCATAGACCGTGAAAGCGTCATGTCGGATGCTCATTCGACCCCAAGAGGTCGAACACCAATCTAATGACTCGTTCTGCACAAACCGCGAAAGCGTCAAGCCAAGTACACGTTTGCCCCCAAGAGGTCGAATGTCAGCCCAACATTTCATTCCGTAAAGACCGCAAAAAACAACATACTGAATGCACATTCGACCCAAAGAGGTCAGAAGTGAAAATGGTATCTTGCGTGAAAACTCACTATCGGCCAACTTTTGGTGCAGAAAATTACCCTGCCTTTCTCGCCACAAATGAAGAAAGGATCACCGACTTTTGGGGCAGAAAATTCCTCCTCATCATCGCTGTCAACCTTAGGAATTTCCAACCGAGGACCGGCTGACATCTAGGATATCCTTTCGAAAACCTTTTTTCACGAACCCAAGTTAGTCAACTTGATCCACTCCAAGTTCCATACCGAATTTCACGTCAACAGCGCCTTGGCCCAGTTTAAGCCAACGATAAACACCGCTTTTCATGAAAGATCTAGCCACTTCGCATTGATAATCCTCTGATTCCAAATGTCGCACCTTGTGATCCAACCTAGCGATCGCAGTTTTGGCCCCCCTCATTTAGTTCTTAAGAGAATTTTTCTCCCGTTTCAAGGAGTCATTTTCCCTTTTGAGAGCAGCAATTTCGGCACGAAGAGCCGCCACACTGTTCTCAGCTCTTTTAGCGAGAACTCCAGCTTCAAGGGCGTCTTTAACAGCTTTTGCACTTACCTTGGCGGATTCCCGAGCACGTGTGATTGCAGCGCGACGACTATTATCATTACTGTGCACGCTCGCAACCAATTTGTCAACCGCAACATTATGTTTGTCATGGACTTCAATCAAACTACTATAGTTGTGACATAGTCGGTACATCACAATCCCGGTAACAGCAAAAAATAAAGGCCCGAAGCGCGCCAAGTCAAGATAACCCAATCTATTAAGCACTGCACCAAGATCGAGTTGAGGCCACATCCCTTTAATGATCTCTATCGATTGCTCTTCCCGCAGTCGGTATCCCATCAACTTAATATTCAGTGATTCTGAATTCTCATCATTCAAAAATTCATAATCAACAACGCTACCAGGCGGCGCCGGCCTTGGATCCCAGATGGTCGAGGAAGTTTGCGTGAAGGCAATGGAATTTCTCTGGCCTCAGCGGCAGCTCGTGTTTCCAAAACACGCCTCTTAGCAGTAGCATACCAATTAGGAAAGGCCCAAAATAGTATTCTGGGCCGACCCAATCAGGAAAGGCCCAATAAGTTCAATATCGAACGATGACTATTCGATCAATACCCGAAGGTAGAACCAAGTCCATTCGACCGACCTAATTCGAAGACTGTACGGGCCCCACGATACGGGATCTATAAATACCCCATCCCCCAACATTAATGAACATATTGAATACTCGACGCATACTCACATCGATCGAATATAGTGATTCGACACTCATTCTGATTCGATCGTCTATCCGATTCGATCGTCTTAAATGTCTGACTTTATCCTCTAGAGCAAATAATCGAACCGTACCCATTCGAGGGTCACTGCGTCGAATCAAGATCATTCGAGACTCATTGGATTCGACGCTAAGCAGGATCAAACCACTCCAGTTCGAGAGCTGTGAGTCGAACGCACACCATTCGATCGAACATTTTCTTTGTCTTAGAAGGTTATTTAAACTTATTTTGTACTTGTAATACGTAGTAGGTGTTACGAACCAAGCTAGTCTGTTTCCTGTAATAGATTAATATTATTTTGGCATAGTCGGGCCCATTGTAACGAGATATCAAGCGTATTGTAACCCAGACGAAATAAGACCAAAATACGTGATAAAGAACATGAACGATATATATAGGAGAACATATTTTTCACAGGTTTGTCTTAATTATTAAAAACATCACAAAAGTATACTCGTACTCTTTTTACTTAAACACCAACTGATGGTATTTATATAGTTTCCAATTTCCAATATTGCGAAAGGTTCCTACAAACTAAATTAAATTCCGAGATTTTCTTAATTACCATTTATTGCTCTATGTAGAAAACTTTATTAGTGCTAAGTTGCACATGTCGTTTCTGAACTTGCTTGCGTAAACAAGGTCAATTAAGCTGTTTCTTCTCACGTAAACACAGCTGCTTAATGTAAAGTTTTTCATGATTAAACAAGCATAATGATGACATATGCTCAATTAATTGATCCGTTCATGGTTTTACTACCTGTTCTTATCAGAGTATTTGCGTAAGTGTACGTGTACCTAAATTAGAATCTTTGTCTAGACCAAATTTATATATTTTTAAAAATTATAAACGTAATGCTCACGGTTTTCACATCAATCAGAATGCATCTTTAATTAAATAAATTTATGACAAAATTATGGTAATGAAGTTGATGGTTTAACGTAGACACCATATCATAAAAAATCATAAAGTTAATTTACTAGACTCGATCGAACCAAGACCAACACACATTTCGTTGTCACAACCGTGTTCTGTAAGTCTTTTCACGCACTAGGAAAAGCACAAGATGAAAATAATCAACTAATCAAGATTCAGAAAAGTTATCTCCAAGTGATGGGCAAAAAGCTTATCAATTTAATGAAAAGATCATGTTCATGAATCATGATAATTGCCAAACTATAAACGAGATCGTCATCGATGTTGTTGAAGAAGTGTGACAATTCAATTCCCCAGGTGACAAGTCACCATCCAAATATTTATATTATTGCATTAAATTAAAGTAAACTTATGTGCATTAAATTTCTCAAGTTTCTCCCACACATTCTATTCTAAAACAAGTATTGCAATAGATTTCATAACCGCATTCTAGCTTTCTGGTCCAAACGGAGAGGATATTCTATTCCACTTTGTGTCTCATTTTTATGTCTCACTTTCTATTAATATTATTAATTAATTTGAAACTCATTAAACCAAAAAACACAACCCTCTCTCCTCTCTACTCTTTCGTTCAACTCTCTCTCTCCTCTCTCTCTTCTTCCTACCAAAATGATTTTCTTTTTCTAACTTTAACAAACTTTGCTTGTTCTTTATAAAAAATAAAATTAAATTACTCCTAATATATTGAGATGTATATCTAATTTGTAAAATTTCTTTCTAGATCAAATTTAATATTTTTTTAATAAATTAGTCATAAGATTCATAGATCTCTAACATTATAGACTAATTTATTAAAATCTCAAAAAAAATATTAAACTAAACAAATATACAAAAATCTTTCCACTCCTTAAAATTCTTTCACCCTCGCGCCTCTCTCTCTCCCACAACCACACAACCACCACCTCTACTAGAAAAAGAATTGCAGGAAGAATGACATAGCAAAGAATTTTTTCACAAACATAATAAGCGTAAATTTAAAAACAAGTAAATTTTAATACGATCACGAGCCACTAAAACATTGAATATAAATTTTTACGTCAGATTAATAACATTAAAAAATGAACTAGAGTCCACAATGTTACAAACATGGACCAAAATTTCGGTTCACAAGCGAGTCCCGATTTGTGAAATTTTAGAAACATTTCAAAAAAAATTGAAATCATTTTGAGAAGTTTCGTATACGTTTCCAAAACCAAACTTTTAGCAAACGACACGGAAAGTTACAAATAAAAAGTCACCACTTTTTTATATTTACTATTCATGTATTAATTTTGTATCATTTTCACTTACTAATACTTAAAATTATCACATTTGATTTTGTGTTATATTGTTTTTTTTATATGTTTAGAGGTACTAACTAGGAACATATTTACTAGTATTCTGTAAGAGTGAATATTCAAATTTCAAGGTGGGAGAACAAATGAAATTCAAACTTAAGTGCCAATGAATGATTTACTTTCGATATATAATATTCTTGGTAATTTTTTTAATCGCCAAGAAAAGAGTTATATTAAAAGGAGTTAACCTAAAATTTCTTGAGTTTTGAAAACAAGAGGGAATAAATAATTCTCACTGAACGGGCACAATTTTAAAATTGATGAGCAATCACGTTTTGGCTACGCGCTAAACAAGAATTTTTTGGAGTTTTCGTATGAAAAACTTCAAATATTTAATCCATGATTACAGATCTATGAACTCTACAACTAATTTCTCTAACTAAAATTAGTAAGTTTGGTCTTAGAAAAAATTTTGTACAAAAAATATACATTTCAACACACGACAAGCAATATTTTTATTATTTTTTGATGTATAACAAACAAAGTTTATTAAAGTTAAAATAAAAATTATTATTTGAAAGGAATGAGAGAGAGAGGAGAGAGGAGAGAGGGGAAAAGGCGAGAGCTGAACTAAGTCACCTAATCCTCCATGTTTAGAAAGTTGCAGGCGCACCGGTCTCGCACTAGTGACTTCAATGCCCGTGCTTCGCACTAAGACGCTTTATAAATTCTTAGTTCTCGCACTAAGATTTCTTAGTTCTCATGTATAAATCTCATGAATTGATAGAAGACAAACAAAAGAGTGACATTGAAGAAGAGTTGGAGCAAGAGGAGAACAAAACTAAGTCAAAAATTAAATAATTACAAAAAAAATTGGAAGTGATTTAAGGCTGATACCTTTGTCTTCCCACCATAATAATTTAAAAAATATTATATAAAATGAATAACCATTAGAAGTTATATACTTTTCTTTTATTATAATCCATTTCTTTGTGTGAGAGTTTTATAAATACTTTTATATTATGTGTTTATAATAGGGTAAAAAGCATTTTGCACCCCTAAAACGGTATATTTTGACACTTTGCACTCCTAAAATTAAATGACACCACTTTGCATCCCTAAAATGGATTTGTTGACACATTGCACCCCCTTAGTGTGTGTAGGTATTTTTATAGAGGCAAAAAAGACATTTCCAATATTAAAAAAAAACAAAAAATCGGAAATTTAAAGCTAATAGACGTGTATAAGGCAAATATATTTTCCCTTGTATAAAGTCTTTAATTTTTCTTGATGCTAATAAAACTTACAGAGACTATCATTAGCTCATTAAAAACGACAAATATATTTTGTAGTAAATATCATGCTTGTAAGCCTTATGTTTAATAATTAAAATTAGTGAATTAGAACTTAGACTTGGATTTTAATTCTTTTAGAGCTAATTATTAAATAAAAGAGAAAAAAAAGAATTAAAAAAAGAAAGGAACGATCATCTTCTTCATCTCTCCTCCAATCTCAATTGGTCGATGTGCACTGCATATCCATCCATGTCGATTTGTTCTCTGCCACGAACGACACATTATACTCGGAACACCAGCGCATAAACATATAAAAGGAAGAACAAGATATTATGATCGAACTAGATCTTATTCCGATTACGAATCACGTCGGAGCTTGAACGCAGAGGTAGTGAATCCAATCGCAATTTGTCCTTTGTACGGCGCAAGGCGATCGGCCTGCACAACTCCGACATCGAGAGCTTGTCGGAGCCGACAAAGGCGAATCCATCGGAGCTGTTCACCGAATCGAGCGCCTTCGGAGATTCGTCGCCGTCCGCCTCTAGGATTCTCGAATTCTTCCACAGGCGGAGGAAGTAGGAGCCGATCGGATTTTCCGGCGGCGGTTGGCTTTGCGATTGCTTGTGAGGGGAAATTGGGTTGAGTGAGAAGAGTAGTGATTCTGTTACTGATTCTATTATTTTTGTGTTGGAGATGTGGTGGCGCGTGACATGGCGGTGTGCGGCGGCGATAGTGCACGGTGGAGATTACTAACCGTAGCGGTGGTGGTGGAGATTTAATGTAATTTTGGTTTTATTTATAAATAGAATTGGGTTTCTTATTTTCCATTTTTCAATTTCAGATTTTAATTAGTTTTAAAATAAATCAGAATTTAATTTATTTATTAAAATATATAAAATGTCTTTTTTGCCCCTATTAATACACATACACACACTAAAGGGGTGCAATGTGTCAACAAATCCATTTTAGGGGTGCAAAGTGGTGTCATTTCATTTTAGGGGTGCAAAGTGTCAAAATAGACCATTTTAGGGGTGCAAAATGCTTTTTACCCGTTTATAATATACTAGTTTAGGTAATAACTGTTTATTTTTATATATAAGTTATTTTTCTTTTTTTAGAAGCGCATTATAGTGGCGCACTAAGACTGTAAAGGGCAGCTCGGTGCATGAAAGCATCCTCACAATGCGAGAGTCCGTGGCGCACTAAGATTGTAATTTTTTTAAATTGCCGCACTGGCGCACTGGCATGGGCACTCGCACCCGCACCCGCATCAGCATCCGCATCAGGTGACTTAGGAGGTGAAGAGAGAGGAGAGAGGAAAGAGAAGTTTTATTCTTGATTTAATGAGTTTAAATTAGTTAATACTATTAGTAGTAGTCGGACATAAAAGTGGAACATAAAGTGGGATAGATGATCATCTCCCGGTCCAAATGATCAGATCAATAATGTCACAAATTATTTTCTTTTGCTCCTCGAAAAATACAATGCTTTTAGAAAGTTACAAGCCAAGATATAACAAACTTGATCAGCTTCTCAAGTTTAGGCTCTAATTGGTTTTTCGAAAAAATAGGGGTAAAGAAAAAAGAAAGAAAACTATGAATAATTATGGAAAATAAAAAAATTCTTTTACTTACTATTAGTTTTGCATCGCTCTGACAACCGAAAAAAGTTATGTTTTGTTTGTTTACTTAAAATCATTATAACATTGTAAAAGAAACAAAAACCATGATATTATACCTTAAAGTATGTGTAAAATTATATTGGAAGTTATTTTTCTATAAAAAAAATGATTATTGTTTTGAGTTATAAATTATAGTAGAAACTTAAAGATCAATAAGATTTACAAAACAAAAATTGATCTTAGCAAATTATCTTTTTTTTAATATTTATGAATATTTCCATCTTTTAGCAATGTAAGGAAAGGCAAAACGCTCGAGACAATGTATTCAAAATTGTGGAATTGTGTTGTTCAATTTTTTTTTATGGAATTGTTCTTATATATTACTTGGCAGTGAATCCAAAAATGAGAATAAGAAGATATTATAAATATTTTTCTTAATTTTATCTGTGGAGATGTTTTACTCGTAGAATCATTCAGTTAAATGTTAATACATATTTGTGAGTAGTGAATAGTTCGATAAGTAGCTACATATGAGGATCTTGAACAGTCCTCGCGGCCATCAAAGCTACAAGTCTTTTAGTTTTTTTTATTTTCTAGGTATATTTAAGAATCACAACAAACAAATTTTTATTCTTTTAAGTTGCAATGAATAATCCCTAATAGATCCAACAAGTATAAGCGTGAAAAAAAAAACATGAGTACCACCCCCCGTGAGCATCCCCCAGACCCTCTACCATCGCCCAAAAATACCAACAGCTTTTCAGTTACAGACACAACCAGACCACCTACCACAGCCCCACCTCAATCTAATGAACAACTACCTCCACACAATTCAAACCCCACCACCTCCTACAAACAGAAGCTTATCAACAATACACCACACACCTACTTTCCTTCATGGCTACAAAGTTTTTCCGTGGACACCGACATCGAAATGGAAATTAATGATACCGTTTCAAAGCAGAACAATGATCCATCGTCACCTTTTTCATCCGAAGAGCTTGAAAGGTTGAGAAAACCGTGGCGTAAAGCGTTAATTATCCACACTACGGGTCTCAAACGCCCGATTCTTGATTTGTCGACCCATTTCAAGAGACTTTGGAAGCTCATAACAGCACCGAAAGTCACGGATCTGGGCTTGGGTTACTATGTGGTCCGATTTGATAATGTTGACGACTACATACTAGCCCTTGCTGGAGGGCCATGGTTCTTGTTCAACAAGTATCTCGCGATCAATCCTTGGGCTCCGAATTTCTCCCCAGCCACCGCCAAGTTGCAAAGCTTATGCGTTTGGATTCAACTGTCGAATTTACCGCTGGAATACTACAACCCAAACGCTTTGGCAACTATTAGGGGCCTCATTGGTAAACCGGTGAAAATCGATTTACACACAACTCGGCTAGAGAGAGCAAGATATGCTCGTATATGCGTACAAGTCGACACAACTGCCCCACTGCCACAGTACATCCAACTCGGACCTCATCGGCAAGGTATTACATACGAGCTAAAATCAGCTTTTTGTTTTAAATGTGGCTGCATTGGTCATTTTCAAACGAAATGCCACAAAAATTCTGACCTCGATGAGTGCGGAATGGCAACGGAAAAAGGCTCCGAAAAAGAAGGTGAAACCACCACAACAATCCGGGCAGAAACTTGTGAACCACCTCCAACGGATGAAAATATGCGACTTGAACCCGTAGAAACTCACAATGACGGGTGGAATATTATAGCTACCCGTCCAAGACGAACAATGACGAAGTCGTCGATCGGGAAATCGGCGGGAGGACAACAGCGCAACCCTACTGCAACTGGGCCGAAATCCTTCCCACAAGCCCAAAGAAATAATTCTTTTAGCCCTTTACAAAAATCTGCACAAGCATAGCCCACTACTTCAACTTATAAAACCACAAGCCAACAAGCCCATCAACCACTCAGCCCAACTCCAAGAAACCAACCCAAATCAATAATAATTTAAATATCTGCACGAGATCTGATCCACCAGAACCAACGGTGGATCATAACTCCACCCAGATCTCAGCTCATTCACCAACCAGATTGCGGGTGCATCAAAATTCCCATACACCCGCCACACCAGATCAGCCCCCCATTGCCATCACAGCTCACGTTCCGTCGTCTAGCCTGCCAGAACCTGCAACAATGGCAGCCCTCCCACACAGCCAACAACTCATGCCTTCACTACATGCCAAATCCGACACCAACTCCCATCCCCTTTTCAACTCTACAAATCAGTCCCCTCTCATCACCTCCTCCACCCCAACTTCTCAATCACCGCCACCACCCACATCACCCCTCCATGACTCCACCACGACCCGCCAAGAACAACCGTCGAACCATCTACAACAATCGCCCACAAACACCACCAACACAAACGCCACCCACCACATCACCGTCTGGTCTTCCGATCTCTCTTCACCAACCACAAACGCCACTCAACCAACATACTCCACCAACACCACCAGGGATCCCCCAATCTCAACCACCATCGCCGCTCATAACCGATTACTCCCACTTCCTCCCACACAACATATGCCGCCGATTTCGAACGGAACCATCGGAATCTACCAGGCCACAACCCCACCACTTTTCACCACCCTTATCAACCCCACCGACCACGTCAACCAACACAGCCTCAACTTGGAACCAAAACAGGGGGGGTACGTTTTTGCCGCAAGCCCCAGTTTACCCCCAAAATCAGTTACACCAATCTTTAGTGACACAAATTCCAGCGGGCCCGCCTCTAATGACCCCTATCACTTATACACCAAATCCCAATCCGCTAATACCGGTCAGTCTACCCACCACGTCCGTAATGGCAATACCCGTGTACGATCTAATAATAATGCCGGAGAACCTTTCACCTCACCTTTTCCTTCATCAAATGATTGGTACAAATGTGGTCCTTCGTCTGAGCCAACAAACACTACCCCCACCCGCCACACACGACATAATGTACCACTTCAGATTAATTTCTCGAACAAACGACCAACAGCCCTATTACCATTTATATCCGCACCAAAGAGGACGGGGCAACACAGACCGAAATCGTTCCAGTGGAGCGGGGTCCAACACCTCAACAACATCTCCAATGATGGTAAGCATACTAGCATGGAACAGTAGAGGGGCAGTAAGACAAGCCTTTAGAGATGAATTCCGCCAACTCATCTACATGCATCAACCGACAGTGGTGGCCGTTCTCGAAACTAGACTCACTCATAACCAAGCCATGTCGATAGTAAGACAACTTCCTTTTACTGATCACTATATAGTACCGTCCGTTGGTTTTTCAGGTGGTATCTAGATATTATGGAACTCAGCTCAGATCACTCTATCTCCGATTGGGAGTTCGCCAAGAACGGTCCATATGGAAGCAGTTGATAACAACACGTCAGACGCCTTCATCCTATCAGCAGTCTACAACCCACCGCAACCCCCTCTACAAGAACAGGTATGGTCTGAATTAATCCAACTGGCAAATTCCATTAACCGTAAATGGATTGTACTTGGAGATTTCAACAATATACTTGTGTCTCATGAAAAGTCTGGAGGATGCCCCAAATCCCAAACTGCTATGAATAAGTTTACTAGTTGTATTCAAACATGTGGCCTTGAAGACCTGGGTTTTGTAGGACACCCGTTTACTTGGACTAATCGTAGATTTGGTCGTCATTTCATTTGTGAACGTCTTGATCGTTTTTTCGCAAACACTGCTTGGCTCACTGCTCATCCTAACACCCTAGTTACACACCTTGTTTCTCAAGCGTCTAATCATTCACCCATTCTCCTTACCAATGCTCCCAATCAGCGCAAAACGGCTAGGCCCTTCAGGTACGAAACTGCATGGGATGAACACCCCACGTTCCCCCCCCCCCCCATTGTCGAAGACACCTGGAAAAAGTTCAACCTCTGCTACCCCCATTCGCCACATTTCTTCCAACAATGCTCAAAGTTTGGCACAGTGGCAAGACATTGGAAATCTAAGTGTTTTGGTAACTTAGATAATAGCATCACTAATGCCCAAAATTTGCTTGATTCTGTCTTAACAACCCTAAACCAATCTTCTCCGCCATCTCTTTTTCGTAGGGAGAAATCCCTACGTACTTATCTTAACCGTTTGATCTCGCAAAAGCAAGCGTATTGGGCGCAGAGAGCTAAAAACCAATGGATCAAAGACGGGGACTGCAACACTAGGTTTTACCATGCCTATGCTACGAACCGCTGTAGATCTAATTTTATCCAAGGTATCAAAACATCCACGGACCAATGGATCACTGAAACACCACAAATACTGCGAAAATTTGCAGCACACTTCCAATCCGCATCCACTGCAACCACAACTCACAACTTCCCCTCCCAATCTTTCAGTCTCCCATATGTCCCCTTGTCGGCATGTGACTCCCTATGCTCAATTCCTACTTCTGAAGATATCCATCATGCGATCAAAAGTATTGGAGCTCTGAAAGCACCAGGACCAGATGGCTTGAATGCACATTTTTACCAAAAATATTGGTGCCATCTAAGCAAATCCGTGGAACATTTTGTAACCGATTTCTTCGCCCACGGGATTCTCCAACCCCATCTCAATGATACTAACATAATTATGATCCCTAAACGCCAACATCCCACTCTTTTAACCAAATTCCGGCCGATCAGCCTTTGTAATGTTAGCTATAAACTCATAGCAAAAATTTTGGTGAGCCGAATTCGACCCTTTCTCACTAATCTCATCTTACCTTTCCAGAATGCCTTTGTTCCTGGGCGCCAAATTACTGACAATATTTTGATGGCACATGAACTTCTCCATTCTCTGCAATCTAAGCGCAAGAGCAAAAAGGGACATATGGCCCTAAAACTCGATATTGAAAAGGCTTATGACAATCTTAGTTGGGATTTCCTCCACGAAACCCTAAAAGCTTTCAAATTTCCACCTATTGTCATCCAACAGATTATGACTTGCGTCACAACCGTCAATTTTACGGTTTCTGCCAATGGTTCCACTTCTGCTCCGTGGACCCCTACCAAGGGCCTGAGACAAGGTGATCCCCTGTCACCATACTTATTTATACTTTGTATGGACATGTTCATCCATCTCACACTGCAAAGCACTCAAAACGGATCATACGGGGCTATGCGTGCTAATCGCACTGGTCCTAAAATCCCAATCCTAAGTTTTGCAGACGACTGTTTCCTCTTTTGCGACACCACTCCAAGAACGGTGCGCGCTCTGCAGCAAAACTTGCAGTTGTTTGCCGAAGCAGCAGGCCAAACAATTAACTGGTCCAAATCTAAAGTCATGTTTGCCCCTTCTGTCTCCCCTCAGCGTAAGCAAGCATTGGTTAACGCTCTTAATTTGTCCACTATGTCTCCCGAGGACAAATACTTAGGTCTCCCAGTGTGGGCTGGCCGATCCAAAGTCCATAGCCTCACACCCTTGGTCACTAGCGCTTCCTATAAAACAGACATCTGGTATACCAGGCTTCTGTCTTTCACGGGACGTACCATTCTAGCATCCACTTCGTTGACGGCTATTCCAACCCATGCTATGTCCGTTTTTAGGCTGCCTCGTAACACACTTTCACAAATCCAGAAAAGAACCAAAAAGTTCTTATGGAATGCTACTACGGTTAGAAACAGTCGAACAAAAGTAAGTTGGGACGCAGTGTGTCTACCTAAAGCTCAGGGGGGGATTAGGGATTCGCCAACTTACGGACATGAATGATGCCTTGCTACTCAAACTAGGGTGGCGTTTGCTTACGCAACCAAACTCCCTTTGGGCCCAAGTTATGAGAGAAAAGTACTTCTCGGATACTCATCTCTTTCTAGCTCCAGCTAAATTGCAACACAGCTGGGGATGGAAATCCATTCGATCAGTAATCAAATTCCTCCCATCAGCTATTCGATGGCACATCACAAATGGGCACATGTTAAACTTCTAGCATACAAAGTGGCTAGGAAATTTCACTATAGCTGAATATACGGCATCTATCCCTCAACATCTTGTTAATCTCACTATAGCCGAAGTCATCAATCAATCCACCGGAACATGGAACCTAAATCAAGTGGCAGCTTCTCTCACTCCTAACATCATCCAGGCCATTTTTGGTACCCCATTACCGGTAAACAATGATACAAATGATTTATTCTCATGGGCATGGACCCCCAACGGTCGTTTCTTAGTCTCTAGTGCCTATCAAGCTATTACTCAGCAGGGCCATAAAGCCCACTCCTCCTCACTACCTTGGTCCACTATTACTCAACTGAAAATTAACCCAAGGGTTAAATCTTTCTTCTGGATCTTGAGCCATGACAGATTACCAACTAAGCAACGTCTCTTCCAGCAACAGGTAATGCCAAATCCTGATTGCCCTCTATGCCAACAGGCGCCAGAAACTATTTTTCATTTATTCGGCGAATGCCCTGTCACAAAGCCCATAATCCAACAATTACTCCCAACTATGCCACCTCTCCATACCAACCATCCCCTGATCCATCTCACCTCACTCAAATGTAAAATCCGAGAAAGGTGGTCGACCCTGGCTTGGACTATCTAGAACGCTCGCAACTCGCTAGTGTTCAATAATCAAGCTTTCTCGAGCATGCAAATTCGCTCATCCTTTTACTACCACCTTCAAACTAGATGCAAACAGATTGAGTCAAGTAACCATAACCCTAACCCCACATATTCCACCCTATTTCTCAAATGGACTCCTCCACCTCTAGGTTTCGTCCAACTTAACATAGACGGTTCATCCTATGGTAACACAGGTCAAGCAGGGATAGGGGGCATCATCCGGGATTATAATGGGACATTTGTGGCGGCGTTCTCTGCTTCAGTAGGGCACACTACCAACAATCAGGCGGAATTTTGGGCACTTAGAGACGGACTCATTTTAGCTCAGTCATTGCAGCTCACTCACATCATCATCTCGTCAGATTCTATGTTTCTGATTGATTGTCTCTCCAGGACACAATCCCCACCGGCTCACCTGAGTGGTATGCTTCAGGAGATTCGGACTAGACTCGCCACTTTTCAGGCAGTGATTGGCACTTTCACGTATAGAGAGACAAATCAGACAACAGACCATCTTGCCAAAATGGGAGCATCCTCCATCAGTGACGATCTACGGGACCAACCACCATATCATGTTTGGGTCACGTGTCCCACTTGGTTGTAACCTTTATTACTTTTTGATTTTTCTACTATTGTATTTCGCATTTCACGTTCTATTTACCCTTGTACTAAGACTATTTATTTGCATTAATATATTTGACCTCGGTTTGTTCAAAAAAAAAATCCCTAATAGTTTTGAGGGGTCTGAGCTTTTGAAATATTATTTATTGATACTGTGTGTATTATTATATGACATGATATAATAATGCAAAAGTATAAAATACACTGAAGTTGTAATTTGTAGGAAGTTTATAATTTAGTCCAGGCAAAAAGTCCAATAATAGAGAGAACATGGATACTCCAGCTTTGTTTTTTTTTAGAATAGGCCCAATCATTCTAGTCCGTTTTCTCGGATAACATTTTGGAGAATTCTTTTTGTATATTTATAGGCGGGATTATTCCATCAAACCCCCTGAACTATGATCACTTTATGGGTTCATGGTCAGATCTTTATTTTTAGACCCAGTGAGGTTTAAACTTTGGTAATTTGTGCGAATTGTCCTATTTTCCAGTTTTTGGCAAATTTTCGACAAAAAATATTCGAAAAAATTATTTAAAGTTTAACTAAAACCTTCCTCTCGTTGAGACGGTTCCGATGGTGGTGACGGTGTCGCAAAATTCAAAGTCATTACACGAAAAATTTAATTTAAGTGTATTGAACTTAAATTAGAATTCTCGTGTTATAACTTTGAATTTCGCAACACCGTCACCACCATCGGAACCGTCTCATCGAGGGAAAGATTATAGTCAAACTTTAAATAATTTTTTCAGTGATTTTTGTTCGAAAAATCACAAAAAAGTGAAAAATGGGGCAATTCGCACAGACTACCAAAGTTTAGACCTCACTGGGTCTAAAAACAAAGATCTGGCCTTGTTTGTATAAAGTACCTATAGCTTGGGAGGTTTAATCCCTTTGTAGGCTAAGGTTGATTTCCTAAATTGGGGAGAAGGAAAAAAGATTAAGGTTTGGAGTAGTTTTCACAAACAATTATGCGGGAAAAGTAGGTTCTTTAGATTTTTTTTTCTCGGTCTCCATAATCAGTTTTTACACATGTCTACATTGTTTTGTTTTTCTTAACACTAAATAACTTTGATTTGCTTTTTTCAAAATCACCTTGTACTTAATAATTCAACATGGTAGGTAATGCACAGTAACTTCATGTGTTGACCAATCACTTCAAATCATTCTAACTTAAGCTCCCTATCAACTTTTGAGCTAGCTTTAAGTTCAAAAAATTTGCAATGCAAAACACGACACATGAACTAGGTCGAGAAATATTTGATATTTGCACTCTAATGTGTTACCCGTTGAGGGATGAGCCTACAAGTTGATTGCAGTTCTTTTAAGTATGTAGATCGCATAAAGCAACAGTGGTAGAATGTAGAGGCAAATCAAATATTTCACACCATTTTGGACAAGTGATTTAGGTCGATCAGATTGACCAGGTCGATGAGACGGACCAAGTCTGGCAAATAACAGGTCTAGTAGTTGACTGGTCAATGACAAACTGCAAAAGTTAATGTGCAATAGTCGCCCTTGGAAATCGTGAAAATGTGCCTCTATTAAGGATTAACACGATATTTATAGGCTTAAATGACGCCAATGTCTTATGTGTCATCTGGTGGGTCTATGCACTGAAAGGTAGATTAAATGGGAACTGGTGTGAAGTCTTATGTAGTTGTGCAACATAGTGTACGCTATTATGATATGATTTTCTTTCTTAATATAATAGAAAGTGTTACTTCTCAACAGTCCATCTACCCTTCAAGGCACCGAGAGTCATTTCGACAACATTTCTTGCTCGACAATGTTTTATGTTAAAATATCTGTCATGGTCTTTTGGCCTAGCATTCCTTTTGTCCCGTTCATTTAGATGATATTTTCTCTTTTTGTAATGAACAAGAAATCCCTCACAATTTGCGTAATTGTTGTCACAAATGTAATAATCTCCCATATAATACAAATTAACATAATATGTTACTAGTGAAAGTTTGTGGCCTTCATATTTCATTATTTTACATTTAAGTAACCTAAAGGAACTTTCAGCCCAGTTAGTGTAACTAGTGCTTCACACAACACTCGACCATCAGTAGCCGATGCCTCCCACCCGGTAAGAATGTAGACAAAATTCATATTAATCTCGCATACACCCAATACATTTGTATAAACACCCTATATGAGTATGATACCTAACTTGAACTACTAAGGGGCCGTTTGGTTGCAGAGACAGTTATATATGTAGATTAACTATTACTCAGTTAAAATAGTCTTTTATTTCATATGCGTAACAGTAACCGTGTTTGGTTGGAGAGTTGAATAAAGTTACTATTTTATCTTAATTTATAAAACGTGTTTGGTTCATGTTATGTGCAACAACTATTTCTGGATATTGCAGTAATTACCTTATTGCCCCCATTTTTCATTACATTTTTTTAATTACATTTTTTAATTACATTTTTTAATTAAATTTTTTAATTACGTTTTTTAATAACATTTTTTAATTACATTTTTTTAATTACATTTTTTAATTTCATTTTTATTACATTTTTTAATTACATTTTGTTAATTACATTTTGTTAATTACATTTTGTTAATTACATTTTTTTAATTACATTTTGTTAATTACATTTTTTTAATTACATTCTTTTAATTACATTTTTTAATTACATTTTTTAATTACATTTTTAATTATATTTTTTAATTATATTTTTTTAATTACATTTTTTAATTTCATTTTTATTACATTTTTTAATTACATTTTTTAATTACATTTTGTTAATTACATTTTGTTAATTACATTTTTTTAATTATATTTTTAATTACATTTTTTAATTACATTTTTCAATTACATTTTTTTAATTATATTTTTTAAATTACATTTTTTAATTACATTTTTAATTACATTTTTAGTTACATTTTTTAATTACATTTTCTAATTACATTTTTTTAATTACATTTTTTAATTACATTTTTTAATTACATTTTTTTAATTACGTTTTTAATTACATTTTTTTATTATATTTTTTAATTACATTTTTTAATTATGCCTTGTTGTTGCATAAAAGATTAAAATTGAAGAAACAGGGGTAAATAAGTCATTTCGTCGGGTGAGCTGGATGACTAAAAAGTGAGATTAAATAATAACAGGGGGGGGTAGATATTAAATAAGTTGAGTAAGTGAGTTAAGGAGCGGGCCTCAGCTATTAAATCAAAAAGCCCATTTGCATAATCACTCAAACCAAACAAGTTTTTAAGTTATTAAACCTCCTCGTCTCTCCTCATCACACCAACCAAACAGCACCTAAAGGTACTCGTATTCTGAAACACGTATCATCAACAACGCCCAAATAACTTTGTGGAAGACCTAAGGTATAAAACTTCTATGAGATAGAGGTTTCTCATAGAGACCCATGGTAATGTATGGCATTTGATTCAAAATTTCTAATTGAAAGTATTAATGCAATTACCTCAAAATATTAATATATCTCTCGTCGGTGCAATCACATGACACAAGAGTGGGTTTAACAAGAAACAACTCAAATTATTTAAGTTAGGCTTCTAGGCTTCTATTAAAAATGTAACTCACTGCTTGGCATGATCTTTTAAAGTCAATTTTGATGACACAATTTTTTTTGGTGATGAGCTACTATTCGCAGGAACATGGATGTTTTTTCTTGAAAGGATATGTACTTAGTATGAGTTAAACTTCCCGCACATTCAAGAACCAGACAAAGCCGGTGAAACGAATTCCTATCCGTTCAGAGTTTTCAGTGAAATAGTCGTCTTTTCATAATAACCAAATTGTTCATATGTTTAGATTGTCTCGACATTTTTTCAATGATGTTGTACTGATTATACTTTTTCCTTTTTCTAAGTTATGCACATTGTTTTCTTATTATGATTAAACAAAGTAGCAACACCATCATTCTTAAGAGCAATGTAACTAATTGAATATCTGCTATTAGGATAGTTGTATTCGGTCCTTTGAATGTCAAATGCCCTAAAATTATAGCCATGAGATGATAAAATATTTTAAATTAATGAAGAAAATATTAAGGAGCAGTATTAATTCATACTGATTTTGGAAAAATATCCAGAATCATATAATGTTTGTTGAAATAGATGCTAATTTTGACCTATTTCAAAAAATAAAGTTGCCTATCAAAGTACAACCCTATCAAAGTACAACCATAGATATCAATTACATTAATTTGGCAAAAACAAACTACAAAAATGTTAAACACATAACACTGAGATAATTATGTGCAAGCAACGAAATAATTTAATTCAAAGAAAAAAACTGTTTCCCCAGTTAACTAATTTAACTTAAATCACACTGAAAAATGGGTGGCATTATGACAAGTACTAACAATTCTGGCGGGTTTGAAAATAATTTGTTTCTCATGAAGAATTTTAGAACATCAACTTCAACCGATACTCAAAAAGTGCCTACACAAGGAAAGCAATTCCCGGACCACTATTTAATTGAGTTTCAAAAATATGTTTCTACCATAAATTCAGTAATTTTTATAAAAATCATGACAAGGCTAGAAAATACGGGTATATTAATATATGACAATCACATGGCATATTCGGCAAAGGCACTACTGTCTACTAACTGGTGACATTTCTAGTAACTCCAAGGAACAAAAGAAATGCTAAATCAGAATCCTTTGACACAAAACCAGGTTGAATCACTGAAGCCCAAATAAATTACAATGACATGAGTTACAATGGGCTTTTGACACTGAAGCCCAAATAAATGACGAGCCCACATGCTTGCAATGTGTCTTAGGGTTTTTCGATATTTATATTCAACAGCAAATTTCACTCACTCACTCATCGCCTTCCTCGAAACCCTAGTTACAGAGGTAGCCGCTATTTTCCTCCTATTATGTTTAAATTTCATTGAAGCTGATCTCTCTCTGTGTACTGAAATTGCTATTTTTTGTGCAGGACCGGATTTTGAAGATCTTAAACCATGAGGTACGTTCAATCCTCCAAATTTTGATGCCGTTTAGTTGAGATAGTTTTCAATTTGAGATTTTTGGATTCATTTTTAGTGCATTTTTAGTAGCCAAAGCATTATGATTCTGTTACATAAACTTGAGATATGGAAATGAGAGCTTCATATTTGCAGCTTTTCTCTTGTTATTTTCCAGTTTGATGTATTAGTTTTTAACATTGAATGAATATGTTGAAAGCTAGGGATAAGTTTTTGAGGTTATTACAGAATCTGTTAGATTTGTTCGCTGACGTGGCTCTTATATTAAAACTACTGGAAATGAGAATTGCATATTTGCAGCTGTTTTTAATATTGGATGAGAGTTGATTTATTTTGTGTTTTTGTAAATTTGGTTTAGATTTTGAGGTTATTAGATTAGTGTAGGGTGTAATATTAGATTTGCTTGCTGACGTGGCCTGGGTTTTGAAACTAATGCAGTAAGCTTCAGAGTGAGGCTCTTAGGGAAGCTATTACCGTGATCACCGCTGATGCTAAGGAGAAGAAGCGTAACTTCACGGAGACAATTGAGCTCCAAATTGGACTTAAGAACTATGATCCACAAAAGGACAAGCGTTTCAGCGGTTCCGTCAAGTTGCCGCACATCCCAAGGCCCAAGATGAAGATTTGCATGCTTGGAGATGCTCAGCACGTCGAAGAGGTATGCCAATCTCCCTGTTTTGCCGCTGTGCATTTATCATTCTTAATATAAGTTTGCATTTATAAATTCCCTTAGCAGAGAGTTAATCCTGATAATTAACTTGTAACGTATTATGTGAAAACGTTGATCTTTGTATCATTGGGTAATTCATATACATATCTTTGCAACACAGAAATTTATTAAGTTCTCATTTTCCTGACAAAAATTGCAATGCCACAAGGGTTTTTGAATTTTAAGGTTAACAAGCGTTTTATGTGACCAGCTTTCAATTATTATTTCAGGCAGCGAAAATCGGCTTGGAATCTATGGATGTTGAAGCTCTGAAGAAGTTGAACAAGAACAAGAAGTTGGTGAAGAAGCTTGCAAAGAAGTATCATGCTTTCTTAGCCTCAGAAGCAGTTATTAAGCAGATTCCTCGACTACTCGGACCTGGTCTTAACAAGGCAGGCAAGTGTTTATATCATTAGCTTTAGAGCAGATTCAATGTTGGTGCTTTTAATATACTGGTGACACTATTGTTTTACAATTTTATGTTATACAATCTAGGTGTCGGAATATAGATAATTAGAGCTCTTCATGAATGTGTACACAAATAGCATTTTCCACCATAGTTGATTTATGCTAGATAAGTTACAACAGTCAAGCTATCTGAGTTTTGATTCTTACTCTAATATATTTACTTTACTGAACTGTCAAGCAGTATAATCGAGTGGTGGTGCTTTTTTAATATATTGATGTTATTAAGCTAGAAACATCTTTGAGAGAGATTCTGGGGTCAATAAGTGCCCTTCAATTTTATTTTAGTTTCATGGTGGATTGCATTCTTAAAATTGTGTCCTGGGTTGACTTGGTGTCCAACTATGTTTGGGGAACTTGTAGGAGATAGACATCTTTATTGTAACTGTTTTTTCTAATTCACTTGCTACTTGAATGCAGGTAAGTTTCCTACTCTTGTCAGTCACCAAGAATCACTCGAGTCTAAGGTGAATGAGACCAAGGCTACCGTGAAGTTCCAATTGAAGAAGGTTCTTTGCATGGGAGTTGCTGTTGGGAACCTTGGCATGGAGGAGAAGCAAATCTTCCAAAACGTGCAAATGAGTGTGAACTTTCTTGTTTCCCTTTTGAAGAAGAATTGGCAAAATGTGAGGATATTTGCAATTGTTCTAGTAACTGCAAGATGTTTTTTATTCTGTTTGTTTAGTTGCTAACAATTTATTTTGCTACCAAACAGGTGAGGTGCTTGTACTTGAAGAGTACAATGGGCAAGCCACAACGCATCTTCTGAGCTGCACATCTATTTTTGTTTTGGAATGCTTAGGAACGAAAGTTGTAAGAGAACTAAAACAATGAAATGTTTCCCGAGTAGCGGAGTTTTGTGTTTCTATTATCGTTGTGATACTATGGTCAGATATGTTATGGAGACATTTTATTTTCTGTTATACAATGTTTGGCTTATATTTTTGATTAGCTATATCTTATTCCGTCTGACCTAATGGATTTTTTCACGTTTCCTTGAATATGGTAATGTTTTTCAAGTGCAAGTGTTCATAAGCGACACCATCCGTATAACAAAATGAACCTTTATGCTAGTGCGCTAGTTGAGGATTTTATAATTTGCTCGAGGAATTGGTATTGCTTTAGATTTAGCTCTACTTTTAGTATGAGATGAGCTGAAATGAAAAACAAAAACTAGCACACCACAAATACCTGTTCTTGTAAATTGCTGTTTGTCACCAAATATATACCCTGTATTACAAGTTATACCAGATCACGTTTTTAACACAAGATATTAGCATCTGCAAAGCTCCCCTGCCAACTGCACATTGATAACTTCTCAAACCGAACATTGAGTAAAAGCCAAACCCAGTTTTAGCTTTGCCCTGGTGGCTGGTGGAACATTATGGACAATTGCTGTGGCCAGATGGTTGTGCCGCGAGTTTGATGCCCCTGATATTGCTTTACATTTTTGGCTTTGCTTAGTGTGGGAGTTGAAGTTCCCGGCTTTGCAGAGTGTGGGAGTTGAAGTTCCCGGTGTGTGCTCCACCTTGGCTGGTTTGTTTCTTGATGACAATCGAATTGGCGAGGTATGCTTACTTACAAGTTACATGTGTTAGATCAATCCTCTTCGCTTCCTACTATTAGGTTTGGCTATCAAGCTAGCGAATTCTGTCTATCAAGTCTTTGCAATATATTTTGGTTATTGCTGGTTCTGACGATGGCGCTTCTGGAGTTTAGTCTGTGCTTTAAACATAATATAAAAACTAGCAATATTATTTCAAACCTGTGTATATCTATGTTGGCAAAGTATCTAGCACATTGTCAAATCTGTTGACGCCATACAGGCTTGCAGCAGTGCTATTGCACTATATTATTATTTGGAGGACTTGTTGCAAGATTGAATCACACAAAGCCTAAATAAGCAAAATTCATCAAAAAAAAAAAGAAGCCTAAGCAAATTATATGAGAATTTGATAGGATAGGTGAAAAAGAATGCTCTCTGTCATTTATTAATCTTATCTTACTTGTTTAGGAAACATGGTTCCACTAGCTCCTAACACGACAATCTATCTCATATTATGACTATTGACTGGGCTTAGGCATTCACGTAGAGATTTAACTCAAGTGAGGGTGAAAGTGAAATTGTTCAATATAGAACGTACGTAATTGTTTTTGCCAATTTGGCCGTTGATATGCGATGTTGATAATAACGAACTGTACTAATTCTTATTATTTCTGATTGCTGAATAATAGTTTTAATATTTTTCTTTTATTGAATGACTTAATGGTTATTAAAATTACTTCTGTGCTTTTACGCTATACTAATGCAAATTTAATCTGTTATTACTAAGAAATAGATATTCAAGTTAGTCTCAAAATGTAAAAAGAAAAGAGTAACAATAGACCACAAGTTGTTTAGCTACGTTATTTATATTTAGCGCTTTGTTAAGAAAGGAAAATACAATCTTGAGTTGTTTAGCTCTGAAATATTTGACAAGCAGTGTTATATATAGAAACTTAAGTGAGCTGAATTTTTCAAGTTAATATTTTCTCTTACGTTGTAGTTTTTTTGGACATATAACTTAATATATATTATGTTTCGTGAAGAGTAATTGACAATTAGACCGTACTACTGTAGAATATATTCATGCAATCATAATAATGCTGCAAATTGGACAAAAGTTTGCATGAGTACTTGATTTTGGGAGTAAATTTCAAATGAAGGTACTAATTGTACTAACGTTGATGGAACAATAAGGGAGTAATATGATTTTTTTCTTAAAAATACTAATTGTAGCATTTTTTTTTCATCTCAAATCGATCTATAATTTTCTTAGAAAAGTAGAATGATGCATAATTTCAGGGACTGATATTAAACAAAATTGCTGCAAGTTGCCGGACTAAAATTGAACGATGTAAACACGGGGATGAGTGTTTTAACTTTTTTATTAAGAAATTATTAGGGGTGTTTTTCAAAAGATATTTTTAACATGGTCGCATTATCTTCTCGTTGAAAGATAAAATAACATAGAGGAGGCCTCGATATTTTATAAATCAAATTGCAAGCATACGTAGTTTTTATTTATTTTTATTTTTTATTTTTTTTATGAGTCGATAACGACTTTATCTTCTTACAGTTTTCACTTTTCTAGATCAACTTGATTGTGTAAAAGACACAACTTGTACTATATTCAACTCTATACTCAACCAGCAATTGATACTTTGCAGGAAATTCCTTGTTGAAGTATAAAGTTGATAGCCTTAATCACTACCACTACAAGTATTATTGAAAAAATATTGCATGTCACTAGGATATACGTGGCCGACTGGCCGTTTATAAGGGCGTGCATTTGAAGCGAGTACCCACTCTTGAATTCATCCCGTTTGTATATCTTTCGTTCGAAGTGAGTAGAATAAGAATGTATACATCTGCAACGCGAGTTCCTCCAGTCTAGTTCGGAACTAGAACTAAAAGAGGTAATATTTGTCAATTTCCCGCTTCATTATGAATATCGACACGTTTTGTCAGCAGTTTAACTTACACACACACACATATATATATATATATATATATATATATATATATATATATATATATATATATTAACATGTCAATTATACTAATTTCAAGTAGCATGAAATATTTTACTAAATTTATGTATTGTATAATTGAGATGTAAGTAACCAACACATTGTTAATTTGGTTTTAGTGTTCTATTATTTTTTAAAGAATTGAGCTAATTATTTGTAATGTAGTGTTTATTGTTATTGATACGTGTTGATGTTGGATTTGAATGTTTGATTATTAATTGTATTTAAAATTTAATTATTTGATGTCTGTTATTATGGTGTTTTAATATTTTATTTCGGAGATATTTGACTTACACTCTAGATTATGAAATATGAAATATACATGAGATTGGGTAGCCACTACTTGTATTGTGGTATCCGCATGCGGGTAGCTGCTATGCTCGAGAATGAGAGTGGATAGCGGAGTCCCTTTTTTCGCAGGTGTGGTCACATAATCCTTCATACTGTCAAAGTTGTGGACGCACCGGTCTCGCACTAACGACTTCAGTGTCCGTGCTTTGTATTAAGACGCTTTACAAATTCTTAGTTCTCGCACTAAGATTTCTTGGTTCTTTCATTGAAATATAATGAGTAAGTATACAAAATTTGTAAAGAATGAAACAAATGAGTAAGTATACAAAATTTGTAAAGAATGAAACAAATGAGTGATATTGAAGAAAAGTTGAAGCAAGTGTAGAATGAAACTAAGTTGAAAATTAAATAATTACAAACAATTGTAAGTAATTTAAGGCTTATACCTTTATTTTTCCACCATAATAATTAAAAATATTATACAAAATTAATAACCATGAATAGATATTAGACAATTTTGAGATATAGATGAAATCATATATCAATATTCAATATTTTTAATAAACGCATCAAAGAGCTTTGAAATTTATGTTTTCTCGAATTTGTCGTATTGGGGCACCTACACTCGCACCCGCATCCGCCATGTGTGGAGTACCTGTAACGAGGATAGTTGTCCGACCACTCCTAGTTACTTATCACAATAATCAAATAATGGACAATAAAGTGGATATGAACAGTAATTTCAAAAGTATTCTAGATATGAGAATGGTGACTTTACTGTCACATGTTTTATTAGTTGAATAGGTCGAACTATTGATTGGACTAGTAAACAAAGTGAATGTCAATGCCAAATATTTTTATATAAACTAGTTCGTTCATATTTCATATGATTTATGCCTTTACAAATTAAACAACTCAAACTTTTGGAATTGAATGTTCCATTATCACGAACTTGAAGCTATCTAGTGAAAGTAATGGAAAATTTGTATGTCAACTCTTCCTTTTCATTGCATATGCAACTACTCGTCGAATTTAAAGAACACGCAACTTCGAAAAGAAATCATGATCGAAAGCAGGTAGTGGCATATCACCCTCATTTCCTCTGGGCATATGCAACGTTCTGGCAGGGCCTCGGCATCACCGTAATGATTCACGATGATATTGGATTTATTCTCGGACAACTGAAGTGTTATTTTGTAAGATATTGCACAAATATTTATGATCATGATTTTTTTAACAAGGAAACATGTCTTGATTTCAATAATACTCTCAATCGATAATACACATGACACAATTCTACCTTCAAACAATCACATCAATTTTTTGTTTTTCTGCTCGTCAAATATATAAATTAATCTTTCAAGAATACACCATCTCCTAATCATACAAGACACCGGATATTAGTTAGTCCGGCTAGGATTTTAAATTGTTGGTTGTGGAAGGTCAACCGATTTGAACAGAACACGAGTCACCTTTTAATCTTGTTCGACCGGTCGTCTGGTTAGTTTTTGGAAACACTAAATATAAATGTCAGGAAGGTGAAATTAGAACCATTCCAAAAAATGAAAGGTGAAATTAGATCTTCCACTAATTATGTATGCAACCTTCAAGGATAAATAATTTAGAGTGGTAATGTATATAAATTGAAATTAAATAAGAAAACATTACGGGTATACAGCAATGAGATTTTGAGTAATTATAGACACACCCCATTAAGTTTGAAGACATTATTATATTACAGCTAGACTTTCAATTTTCAGTTTTATCTCAATAGCCATTGAAAGTTTTCAAACTTGACGTGTACAAAGTGTTTTTAGTCACATTTTTAGCATGGCTGTACTTGACGAAAGGAACCTCTAACATGTCTCATATCACCCGTAGGAGAATGAAAGGGCACTCAAAAAAAATTATAAGGCAAATAAAAATAATGCTACAAAAAGATTCTTTTATTACTATTTTCCTAAAAGTAGTCTTTTTTATGATCTATAAAACTAAGATATGGTATGAAAATAAGGAAAAAGCCCAGATGATATTTTTTAAGCATAATGGGGCCGATGATTTAACCCAAGTAGAGCGAATAAGAATAAAGTTTATAATCTTGGCCCACCAAAAAGTTTTCCTGATCAATATTGTTGTTTCAATTTTTGTTGATAACACATTTACCCGAGAAGGAGCCAGTCACTTATCATATTACTTCTTTTTCAATATTATTTATTAAACTTTTATGGATTAACCTATGTCAAATATAGTGATTTGTTTTTACTCCTTTAGACTCCTCAAAAAAGCTCTAAACTCTAAATCAGTGATCTAATAACAGCCCCTATTGTGTTGATTGATAAACGTACACGAATTAAAAAAAATAGTCATTGTTTTTTTTGTTAAAGTGAAGGTCAAATAGTAAAAAAACGTCTCTATTTTGAACTTAGTGAAAACTAAACTTTAAAATATTTTCAGTTCGTGCTATTTTTTGAAACAGCTCAGTTTTTCTGGAAGTTCTTGAATGAAAAAAAACATTATTTATTAGATCGGAATATACATTGAAGTCGAGATTATAATCCATGTTTCATATATTTTAAATGGATGAAAAGCATTTTGCACCCCTAAAATGATCTATTTTGACACTTTGCACCCATAAAATGAAATGACACCACTTTGCACTCTTAAAATGGATTTGTTGACACATTGCACCCCTTAGTGTAGGTTTTTTACCGGGGTAAAAAAGTTATTTCTAATATTTAAAATTAAAAAAAAAACAAAAAACTCAGAAATAAAAAAACTCAAAAACGTTTATAAGGCAAAAATAATATAAGCGAAAAAGACAAAATCAGAAAATTAAAATTCATTTACACGAAAGGAAAAAAATGAAAATGCCAACCATGATTCTGGAAAGTAAATTAATTCTTAAATTACTGTATGTGCTCGACAATTACTAGAGCTGGCAACAATTTAATCACCAAAACAACTAACTAACTAACAGATACAATAATTCTTTTTTTTTTTTGAAACAAGATACAATAATTCTAATAACTAATTCTTTTTACAAAACAATAATCAGTAACTGTTTTATTTTATTTTAAATATTGAAAATACCTGTTTTATCCCTGTAAAAATATTTACGCGCTCAGGGATGCAATGTGTTAATAAATCAATTTTAGAGGTGTAAAGTGGTGTTATTTTATTTTAGAGATACAAAGTGTTGGAAAATGCTTTACCCTATTTTAAATATATATATTAGACTTCAACTTTTACATAACTTCCTCGTTAATAATTCTATGAAGTCCTGCATGTGTCGTGATATATTTTTATTATGTCGCCTTCTATTACTAGTCATATATCGGAAGTCCAAGAAAAGCAATGACAATGATATATAAGGTGGCGCTCTGATGGAGACATCTTTAAATTATTAATATTGTTTCTTATAATAATGTGATATCATGAAGAAATGCGAAAAATACTTGAAGAAGGGAGACGATTAAAGACGCAAAATCATCACCTTCGAGGCAAAATAAATTATTTAAATCCGTGTAATAATATATTAATATTTGAAAGGCTGAAGAAAAAGCAAAATAGAAGACGAGGTGGATAAGATAACGTGACATGATCTGATGTGTGTGTCCCCACCGACCTTTTAAGAGGCTGCGTGGAGTCCGAGGCTGATCCGCGAGGGTGGGCGCGACCGCCTCCACTTCGCACGTTGTTTGTACCATAATATACTATGCATCACCAATAATATTTAATATTACATTACCATTCAACCCATTTCTATCTTCAATGATTATTACTTCAAATATATGTAACAGCAAGGTCCAAAGAGGTCGTATTAATTAAATAGTGTGACCTTATATAGGGTTTGGTTCGTCAATAACTTCAGCATAATTACGCCGGGTGCCCGGTATTAGGTGGGCCAGGAGAGCATTTTTAGGCATTAAATTATCATACGTTTTCACCAGCTATTATTTAATAGCAAGACATGCATCATGTAATATGCAGATTAATTAATATACCTTTTATTGGCAATAGTCTTCCAAACGTGCTGTTAAGATGCAGCACGAGGATAACTTAGTTATCTGAATCTTTTTTTTAAAAATAAAAATGCAAACAAAAAGGTACCTAGACCATGTCTCTTCTCTAGCTAATAAGCTACTTACACAGGATTATCCAAAAATAACTCCCTATCTTTAATGTTTGTTCTCACCTTTGCTAAATCATCCTCGACTTGGTTTGCCGACCTCGGTATCCAAGATATTTTGCAATTCCATATCATATGAATAAGAGCTTTGCCTTCCTCAATAAGAACGACATTCTCCGGTTGTGGTGCGAGCTCCTCTTGCACAATCTTGTAAACCACAAATGAACCAGTTTCCATATCTATGTTTCGTATTCCTTTCTCCACGCAATCTCCAAACCTTTCTTTAAAGCCACTAATTCTGCTTCATAGACCGTAGGTAAAATTAGACAATTTTTAAAGCCCCAAATCCACGTCCCATCCTCCGCGCGTAGCATACCCACGGCTGCTCCCACATTACTGTTAGGATCGACGTTGCCGTCAACGTTCAACTTCACCGAACCAATTTGCGGTTTGCTCCAACCCACATCCTTCTTCTTCTTATTTTTTCTCCTCCCGTCATGGGGATCGCGACTCAGACTCTTGATTTGAAAGACTCGCCCCGGGACATTAACTTCTTTTCCATGGAACACTCGCGTGTTCCTATGCTTCTAAATTGTTCAAATAGTCACCACAAAGTTCCACCTCCAATTAAGATGAGCCCAAATTCGATTTTTAAACTCGAGTTCCTCAGTATTGGTTCGAAGTCAGTCGTCATTACTAATCCTGTTGGATTTCTCCAACTCCTCCTTTGTTAAGATGCAACTCCAAAGCTCTCGCGCAGCTCTACAATGTCGAAACAAGTGCAGCTCTGTCTTGTCCCCAAACTCAAACATGTTGCATTGTGTCGTGGCTAAAATCTTTTGGATTCTACGAAGGTGGCTTATCGCAAGCCGCTTATTAGTAATTGACCATAAAAAGTGTTGTAATTTATTATAACGTACACTTTCCATGCCCACTTATTCACCTCGTGGTTCGACTCCTCCATAAAATAAAATTTCTGAAAAATCCTATAAGTGGACTGGCAAGTAATCTCGTTCGACGTCTCGTTCCATAGAATTTTGTCCTTGTTATCACTGAACACGATTTGCCTCGTACTGGTGTCCTTTTTCAACGCATATATAATTTTTGTAGGTAGTTCATCCAACAACCAATTCATGTTCTGATCCACCACTTCTCTAAGTGATAGTCCATGCTCCATCGGGTGGATCTCGAGATCTTCCTCCCAAATTTGCCCCGTTCCTCTCCTATTATCAAACCAAAAGGAAATACGCATTCCTCTTCCAATCTTCCATCGCAAAAATGGATGTACAAGCACGGCCCATTTTAACACATTTCCAAGTAATGTTGTGGGAATTTTAACGTTTTGGTCCCATAACTTGTTTTTTTTTTTTCGATTTGGATACATTAACTTGGCACACCTCGATTTTGGTCACTCAACTTGGCACATTGACTCGATTTTGGTCTCATGATCAGTGCTCCGCCCAAATTCGCCAGAAAAATCGTATGTGGCACCCATAGACCACCCATTGACCTATTTTGACCCAACTTTTGGCCCCCACATGTACACATGGCACCCACGTGGTGTACATGTGTAAATAAAAAAAAATTTAAATGTATTGTTAAAGTTAAATGATTTATTTTATATAATGTTAAGTAATGATTATCTATTCAAGAGTATAAGATTTATATTTTTTTTATATTGCTAGTTTTTATATTATGTTAAAAGTTACAAAAATTTTAAAGTTTAGTGACAAATTAATATTATTAAGTTTTTTGAGTTTGCTATTGATAAAATATAAATACCTATAAGTGAATTACTCAAATATTAAAGAATATTTATAAAATAATTACTTCTATAATGAGATAAAGATTTTGTAACTTTTAACATAATATAAAAACTAGCAATATAAAAAAATATAAATCATATATTCTTGAATAGATAATTATTACTTAACATTATATAAAAAAAATTATTTAACTTTAACAATAAAGTTATTTTTTTGTTTACACGTGTATGCCATGTGTACATGTGGGACCGTAAGTTGGGTCAAAATAGGTAAGTGGGTGGTCAACGGGTGCCACATATAATTCCCGACGAATTTGGGCAGCGCACTGTTCATGGGACCAAAATCGAGTCAATGTGCCAAGTTAAGTGACCAAAATCGAGGTGTGCAAGGTTAATGTATCAAAATCAGAAAAAAAAAAAAAAAAAAAAAAAACTAAGTTATGGGACCAAAACGTTAAAATTCCCTAGTGTTGTTCGATGCTTTAGCCGAAATATGAAGGAGCTCTTTCCCTCGCAAATATATTGCTTGGATAAGATCGCTCTAGACCTTTTTCTCCCCGACAAGTATTTTCCACGCCAACTTAGAGAGGAGCGCTTCATTGCTTGTTCGTGCGATTCGAATCAGTGTTTTGAAACCCGGCCTGGTGACTGATCGAACCGATCGGACCACTGGTTGGACCGATTTGTTGACTAAAGTCAACATTCAACAAAATATAAAATAATAAAAATTAATTGTATAAAAAAATTATAAGAATGTGAGAAATATTTTAAGTCACTAATATTTTGTTATATTATAAAAAAAATAAGAATATGGTTATCACAATACTAGGACTTGAACACGTGACTTCCAACAAAACAAGTTCTTATGAAGTAGTGGAAACCATTGAGCTATCCAATAATTTAATAAATAATCCAACAAACCATATATTTAATATAGGTTAAAAGATTGTTTTGGACTTTTAAATGTTGGCCAACCATATCACAAAATTCAATACAAGAACAACTATATGTGACACTAAAATCTAGAAAATGAACTTAGCATCAGACATAGGGGTGGGTAATCGAAGATTCGGGTAGGGTACCCGTATTTTCGGGTAGGGTAAAACCCCTACCCCATACCCTAACTAAATATGGGATACCCGATCAGATTCGGGTACCCTATATTTCGGGTACCCCAAACTTCGGGTTTGGGGTACCCGAATACTTTCCAGTGGCCAAAAAAAGCCACTGGAAATAGAGAGGGGCGAAATGGAGCTCGGAGTTTGTAAGGAACATGAATGCGATTTTAGGGCGGCGGAGGGAGGTGGAGAGGTGAGATTTGGCGGAGGGGAGGCGGCGCGTGCTGGGGAGGCGGCGCGTGCTGGGGGATTCGATGTCGATGGCGTGGTGGAAGAGAGAGAGATCGTCGAGCTCTTCTGGGAGGGAGATGAAGTAGAAGAGGAATGAGAGTGTGGGGGGAGGGTTAGGGCTGGGATTAGTGGCGATGATGATGCGCAGGCCATGGTGGTGAATGAAAAAGTCAGATTTGAGGGTAATTGAATTTCAATTACTAAATAAATATAACATGTGGTGATCAGATGATGATAGCCTATGTTTTCGATTTTGAGAGGGAGAAGGAGAGTCTCCGCTGCCGCGGTGGCGCCGTTGTTGAGAGGGCGAGAGAGAGCGTCGCCGTCGGTTGAGAGGGAGAGAGAGCGGGAGCTTCGTACCGCCGGTTGAGAGGGAGAGAGAGGAAGCTTGCGGGCGGCGCGGAGGCGGAGTCGCGGCGCGGAGAGAGAGTGATGTGAGAATGAGTGAAAAATGAAAGAGAAATAGTGAACTGTGAGAGAGAGACAGTGAGTCTGAGTGAAAAAATGAAAGAAAGAGAAAGCGAAAGAAAAAGGAAAGAAAGGGGAAAAATGGGGAAAAAAGCATTTATTTTTTTATTCGGGTATTCGGGTACCCTATTTTTTCCAAGATCCCTACCCGAACCCGTACCCGAAATACCCTATTCGGTTAGGGTACCCGAATTTTCGGGTACAGGTAGGGTATTTCTACCCGAAATTCGGGTAATAACCAATCGGGGCGGTTAGGGTACCCGAATTTCGGTTTCGATGACCCACCCCTAATCAGACGAATTACTAGGGTTGAAATTCTAGGATGCATGCTCGTTTCGCTTCAAACTCAAATTAAGTATAGAAAACAGCGTTCAGCGGGTTGCCGGGCGAACTGGCGGAATTCGTCGGTTCGCCCTCAGGAGCACACGACCCGTTCTTGAAGGAGAACCGGAGCTCTCCGGACCGGTTCCTGGTCGCGGTTGCTAGAATTAGCATTATGAGCTGCTCGAATATGAGGTGTCTCAACTGGATCCATGCTTGGTTCATCTGTGAAGGGAGTTTGAGTTAGCGAAGTCAGTCGGTTAACAGAATTCCGGGAACCGGCCGGTCCAGGCCGGATTTCAAAATAGTGAATCGAATACATTGTCCCCTTTGGTCTTTCAGTTTCGTGATTTTTTTTGCACGCCACAAGATGGAGCTTCTTCTTAGAGACATCCGTAGACCACAAGAAATCGCGATTGAGTCGATCGAGTTTCTCACAAACATGTTTCGGTATCCAAGCAAATTGCATCAAGTAAATTGGTAAATCCGATGAGACAGACTAAATAAGTGTGGCGCGCCCAGCAATGGACAATAATTTGCTCTTCCACGTGTTTAAACATTGTAGCACTCGGTCGAGATTTTAGCAAACATATTTCGATCAACACGTCCACGGATAAGCTTAACCCCTAAGTATTTACCCAATTTCCTTGTTTGTCCACATCCGAGGAACTCCCTAGTTGTACGTTTCATGCTGGATCCATTTATCTTAGAGAAGAAAATTCTCGATTTGTGAGGGTTAAGCATTAAACCCGAAGCCGCATAAAATCTCTATAAAACTCGCTTGATTGCGCGCGTCGTGCCCATGTTCGCCTTCCCCAACAAGATAAGATCATCGGCAAAGAAAATATGAGAAGCGTAGAAGCGTTACGAACGCAAAATATGATCACCTCCACCAACTCTGCCGGGAAATCAAAGCTCACAAGGTTTGTTCAAGGAAATCCCAATCGACTTTATCATACGCCTTCTCAAAATCGAGCTTCATAATCATACTTCCCACTTTATTTTTCTTTTTCGATCTTAAGGAATGGAGGATCTCTTGTAAGACAAATATGTTATCCTGTGTACTCCTCCCTTTTATAAAGCAAGATTGGGTAGGCGATATGATATTCAGCATCAAACGCCAGAGTTGTGTTGTGATACTCTTTGTTATCACCTTGTACAAGACGTTGCAAAGTGATATCGGCCAGTATTGCTTGATACTCTCCAGATTCTGCATTTTTGGAATTGAGCATAAGAAAGCCTCGCAAATCCTAGTATCGAATCGTCTTAAATTAAACGCCTCCTTTGCAAAGGTCACAAGGGATGTATTGATTCATTCCCAACTTTTTGATAAACCCCCGCGTGTAGGTTATTCGGCCCCAGGGCTTTAAGCGGGTGCATATCATTCACCATAGTCCTTTTCTCCTCTGCGTCAATATCCTTCATTAAAATTGTCTTCTCCTCGTTACTCAACTTCGCTTGAAACCTAGTGTTGCCTAGTCTTTTGCGACAATCTTGTCCGCATTAATTTCCTCTCTTCCACAATCTTGTCCGCATTGATACGTACATCATTCCGTTTGTTCCGCTGTATGACCATGCCTACGTATGTGCATGGGTTATCATTGGGGTTTATCTTTGGTTATTCATATGCCGGCTTAGCATACATCATATCAATGTTGTCATCCATTTGTCGTAGTTGCTTCTGGTTTCTTGAGTCTGACGAGATGATGTTCTCAAGGCAAGAGCCAGATGTGTCCGGTGACAGTATATTCGGTGGATGGGTGGCATGGCGGCTATTAGGGGTTCTTTCATATTTCTCTTTCTTACTGCGTATGGACTTTTGCCCTTCCCTTTTATTAGTCCATGTAAACTATAAAAAAAAACTGAATGCAAAATATTAATTCGTCTAAAAGCGTAGTTATATAAACTTAAATAATTGTTTTCAATTTTTTTTGAGTGAACCAAACTGTAACTTTAAACTTAGTTTACTAACAGTTGGGTGCTCACCCGAATAATCGTTAAAAGATTGTCAGCAAATTAATATTATAACATAATTGTATTTTATCCTATATCAATTATTCTCTTGTATTAAAACTTTTCAACAATAAATACGAGCATGTGTAAATTCTACAGAGCATGTGTAAATTCTAGAGTATCAGAGCTTTGCCTACTAACTAGTTGACATAATAGAATTCGATGCTCTCATTCCATGTATACGTATTCTTCCACGTAATTTGGGAGTGATCTTGGACTTTTCTATACACACATTCTACCTATCTCCCTCTAATAAATTATTTTAGGAGAGTTTATGAGGTTATTTAAATTCTCCTAAGGAACTTACGTTGTTTTTATCTACCGAACTATAAGTTATGTGGTGAGAGGTTTTATTTGTGTTGGCAACTAACGACTGTGTTTTAAGGCTAAAAAGCATCAAATTCATAATATATTACTCTTGTTTGAGATTCGTTCCTTAATATTTAGACAATAATTGGTTATCGCCTATTTACGTGTGTTTGATTAATTGAAGCTCACGTTTTTGATCGATTTTCATGGGATATTCTGACAGATACTTGTTCACATGCAATGTAGATAGATCATTTTGTCATTTTTTCGTCCTAATATTTTGTGCGTTTCACAACTTTTGTAATAAATTTTTATAATGTATCATTTATCTAATAATTTTTTAACTTATTTTTCACAAAAAGTTCGAGCAAAATATTCAGATGCTCACCATCTTTAAATTGTTAAATTTCAAGTCCTTAATATAAAGAGAGCAGTAAATCTAAGCCTCAACAACTTGTTCGAAACCTAAGCAAAATCTTTCAAGTGCACGAAGCGAGAACTCAAATAAGTATTGCATTTTTTTGGTCGGCAAAAGCAAACTTATATTGAAAAAAGCAGCAAATTAGATCACAAGAGATACGCTCATTATAACTGATGAGAATCAAAATTCTTAGGTCAAATAACCCTTCGAACAACATGTCCAATCAACAAAACAATAAAAAAAAGTCTGAAATTTGGCTCTAATCCAATTCCAAGAGAGAATTATGATGTCTGAAATTTGGCTCTAATCCAATTCCAAGAGAGAATTATTATGTGTTCAATTATTTTGTGAACTTCTAGATGAATGTTCTCGAATATTATTTTATTTTTCGCTTTCCATAAAGCCCAAACGACGGACAACGAAATACAACCCCACTCAATTTTCCCATTCTTATGCAGCCACAATGAGAGAAATTGAGTGAAATGTTGTCTAATTCCACGTGACAAAATAGTAGTGGTTCCGAACCATTTGCAAATAGCCATCCAAATTTTGTGAGAGAAAAAAACATTCAAGACGCATGTGATCAGTATTCTCCTTCAGGGGCCCACAGAAATTGCAGTCAACACAAATTCCAAATTCTCTCTTAGCAAGGTTACATCTAGTTGGGATACGATCATGCAATGTTTTTCAAATAAAAGAGGTAACTCGAAGCGGTGCTTTGATGCTCCAAATTTTAGCAAATACATGATCTTTGTCTCTAAACACGAATGTCCGATGCACTCATACGTTGATCGAACTGAGTATGTACCTGATGGTTCTTAACTCCAAATCCAAGCATTCCGCTTATCAATTACAAGACAAAAACTCTCTAGAACTTTGACGAAAACTTCAAATATAGGAATCTCCCACTTAAAAAGGCTCATTCTCCACCTTCAATTCCAATACAAATAACAGTCACGCCATTATCCATTATTAGCAATGGAAACATCTTTATCCATTGTGATGCGAAACAACCTTGGGGACCTTGAAAAAAGAGGTTAGTTTCCTCTCCAAGTTGCCTTCCAAAAGCTTGTGTCTTTGCCTTCACCCACATCTCTTTTCAATCCTTCATAAAACTAAGAGCCATCGTTGTTACATTGAGAGTTACTGATTTGATCCTTCCATCAAATCGCCGTACGGAATAAGATTCATCCACTAAACACCAGTAATTCCAAGGGAAGATGAGCAAATGGCCAAATTCAAATCTCATCTTTAAGCGAGGTAAATAAATTTTACACTTATTATAACAATTTCGAGAAGCCAAAGTAATTAATCTAAATAACAAAATATTATATGTTTAGTTTCAATGGATTACACTAGCACTGGAGAAAGCTTCGGATCCCGGGCTTAGTTTCTATTTGAAAGCATCAATCTTACACAACTGATGCTAAATTTTGACTTTTACTGGTAATAATCGACAAATATCGAATTCAAGAAACTGAATGAGTGGTCGCAAGAAGTGGGGGAAGACTGAGAAAAGAACGATGCAATATATTCATCCTGGTAGCTTTTTTAGTTATATCTGGAAAAATAATGTACTTTAATGCTGAATTATTCATCTTTTAGTATTAGTTACTAAGGTTAGATAGAATAGTTATTAGCATTTAGTAGAGGTAAGCATAATTACTTGTCTTAATAAATGTAGGTATAAGAGTAGTTTAGTTCTTACCTATCTTAGATCTAGGTATTCTTTATATATGTGCAAGCTGATAATAAGTGAAATATAATGAAACATTATCATTCTCTGATTTCTACATGGTAACAGAGCACCTAATCTCTACAAAACAATTCTAAGACTTCTTTCTTCATCCATTTCTCTTAACATCATGAATGGGGAAATCTTTGAGATTTCATCTCAATTCACTCCAACATCAACTCCTCAATCCACTGTCAATCATGGCTTTGATAGTAGCCTTCTTCCTATCACTGGTCATGAGCTAAATGGACATAACTATCTCCAGAGGTCTCAACATGTCACGCTTTTTGTTTGTGGCAGAGTGAATGATGACTTTCTTATTGGTGTCATCCCACAACCAAGAGAAACTTATCCAACCTATAAAAGTAGGAGATCTGAAAATTGTATGATCATGGCGTGGTTAATAAACTCTATGATCAATGAGATGGGAGAAAACTTCCTCATCTACTCTATTGCCAAAGAAATCTCGAATGGTGCTAGAGATACATACTCTAGTAGTGGCAACACCTCTGAACTCCTTGCAGTTGAAAGTATCCCCACAGCCTTAGACAAGGGGAGTCATCTATTACGGTTTACTACAATTCCCTAATTAGGTATTGGCAGCAAATTGACCTATCTGAAGTGCATGAGTGGCACTACTCAGAAGACAAGTTCAAATTTCAGAAAATCATGGAGACAAACAGGGTGTTTACTTTCTTAATTGGTGTAAATAAGGACTTTGATGAGAGCCTCAAGAAAATTATGATAGGAGGCAATGTCAACACAACTCAAGATGGTTCTGCTTTAGCATTTCATTTACCTTCCCAGCAGATCCAAAACTTACGCGGTCCTTCATCATATGATAGTAAATCAAAGAAAGAAGAAATACCACGTTGTGACCACTATAAGAGATACGGCCACGACAGGGACACATGCTGCAAAATTCATGGAAAACCTCATTACAGAAAGCCTTAAAAAAGTCATGGTGAAAGTCATCACGGTATTGTAGTAGATGCACCACCATATGAAGTTAACCGATTCAGGAAAGAGTAACTGGGGATGCTACAAAAGATGCTTAATGTTCGAAATTCAAGTATGGCTAGCTTTACACAAAAAAGGTACAGTGACTTTGGCGTTTTTAGTCACTCAAGACACTATTATACACTAGATTGTGGATTCAGGTGTGTGACATCGCATGACCGGGAATCCAACACTATTCCAGCATATTGTCCCATGCAAAGATCCATTCTTAGTACTCATAGTTGATGGCAATAACTCAAAGGAGGCTAGAACGGGATCCATCTATGTAACTCCAACTCTCACCCTCCATAATATGTTATTTATGCCAAACCTAAACTGTAACCTGCTATCTCTTAGCAAAGTCACAAGTGATCTCCAATGTCGTGCGAATTTCTCTATAAACTCTTGCATATTGTAGGGTTTGGACTCGGGGAAGGTGTTTGGTAGTGTCGATGGAAAGTTGGATTGTATTTCCTCAAGGATTCAACCCTTAGATCATACACTAGTTTAGGTATCCAAACATTAGTTAGTCAGCCTTGTAATTCCAATAAAGATAATGATATAATGATATTACACTATCATTGGGTCATCCCCAGTTTCACGTATCTTTCTCGTATATTTCCTTCAATTTTTAGAAATAAAAATCCTAAGATTTATCAATGTGTAATGTGTGTCAATTGTCAAAACATGTGCGTAATTCTTATCAGTCTCAACCAATCAAAAATCCCAACCATTCTTTCTCAATCAAAAATCCCAACCATTCTTTCTCATTCACAGTGACATTTGGGGACCATCTCGTGTCAATAATGTCACTGGTGCTAGATGGTTTCTTTTATTGGCGGATGACCACACGAAACTATCATGGGTGTATTTGATGAAGAATTAATCTGAAACAAAACACATATTTCCTAACTTCTACAAGATGATTCAAAATTAGTTCAACACTAAAATTGAAGTCCTTAAAATCGATAATAGCTTAGACTTTTTTAATAGTACTCTAAGTACTTCTATTGTAAGAAGGCATTGTGCACCGAAGCTCATGTGTTGATGCCCCTTAAGAAAATGGGGTGACTGAAAGAAAGAATAGGCATCTTCTAGAAATAGTTTGTTCTCTTTTATTTACCTCACAATTACCAAAAAGATTATGGGGAGAAGTTATCTTAACCGCTGCGCATCTTATCAATAGAATGCCTTCTTGTGTTCTACAATTCAAAACACTCTGCCAAGTTCTACTTGAATTATTCCTCGACACACACTAAATATCTATCATGCTACCCAAGGTCTTTGGATGCACTACCTTTGTTCACTCTCACCAAAACAGTGAACTTGATCCAAAAGTAAATAAATGCATCTTCGTAGGATATTCATCTTACCAGAAAGGATACAAGTGCTACTGTCCAACTACCCATGCACATCAATGGATGCGGCTTTCCTCGAAAACAAGCCCTATTTTTCCTCACTCCAATGTTCAGGGGGAGATTAGTAACTTAACTTCAGAACATTTCTCGTGGGAAATTCTGATTGACACAGCACCTTCTCAAATAACACATATTTGCACTTGGTCATCAAATAATATCTACTGCACTTGGTCCTGAGCCTTTATCTACTGATCAAACATCTCACCATACACATTATCTACGTGTCTATTTCAGAAGGAAGCAGGTTTTTGAGAAAATCACTCCAACCAACCTCAACAAAGTCATGAATCATCTCTAGACCATAACAAAAGCAATATATCTACTGACCTTACAAATGATGATCTGAACCTCCCGATAGCACTAAAAAAACAAGGTCATGCACGTCTCATCCTATTTAGAATTACCTCTCTTACAGTCTCTATCGTCTGATTATCGGGCATATCCGTCTCAAATTGATCAAATTCTGATCCCAAGGACAATCCACGAAGCTCTCTCAATACCTGAATGGAAAGCTGCCACAATTGAAGAAATAAAGGCTCTTCAAAAGAACCAAACTTGGGACTTGACAAATTCACCATAAGGAAAAAACACTGTGGGGGTGTAAATGCATTTCTTGGTGAAACACAAGTCTGATGGTATAATTAAAAGGTATAAAGCCCGACTAGTAGCAAAGGTACACCGTCGTATAGAATTTATTTCTAGGAAACTTTTGCTCCTGTTGCCAAGCTAAATACCATCAAAGTCCTAATTTCACTTGCTGCAAACTTGGAATGGCCATTCCACCAGTTAGACATACAGAATGCATTTCTAAATGGAGATCTTGAAGAAGTAGTGTATATGGACGTATCCCGTGGTTTTGAAAATCAAAATACATTCAATAATGTGTGCAAACTTCGTAAATATTTGTATGGACTTGAGAAGTCACCTCGTGCATGGTTTGAGCGATTTTCAGAAGTTCTCACATGACATGGTTACTCTCAATGCCAAGCGAATCACACTTTCTTTTGTTAAATATGATTCTAGGAAAATCACCATTGTCATTGCCTATGTTGATGACATTGTGGTGATCGGAGACAATCAAAGTTGAAATTATTGCACTCAAAGGCTTGTTGTCATTTGAATTTGAAGTCAAAGACTTGGGCAACCTAGGATACTTCCTTGGCATGGAAGTTGCAAGGTCAAAGGAAGGCATCTCCATATCTCAAAGAAAATATGTGTTTCATCTACTCATAGAAACCAGAATGTTAGGTTTCAAGCTATCTGATACTCATATTGATCTATATAAAAATATTGGATCCAAACAAAATAGTGCTCTTGCAGATAAAGAGGTTTACTAACGCTTGATTGGAAAACTCATTTATCTATCCCATACAAGGGCTGACATTGGATTCACTATGAGTGTTCTAAGTCAGTTCATGAATAATCCGACTGAAGAACACATTGAGGTTGCTCATCGTGTACTTAAGTATCTAAAAGGCACTTCAAGAAAGGGCCTATTATTTAAAAAAACATGAGGAATGTGACATCAAAGTATTGATAGATGAAGATTGGGCAGAATCCTTGACCTATAGGAGGTCAACCTCGTACTATACGTTTGTGTGAGGAAATCTGGTCACTTGGAGGAGCACCAAGCAGTCATTCGTGGCTAGAAGCAGCGCTAAAGCTGAGTCTCGATCCATGGCTCATGGGATGTGTGAAAGAATTTGGTTGAGTTAACTGTTATCCAAACTTCAAGTCGATGTTTTTGGTCCTATCAACTTACTATGTGATAATCAGGCCACGATCAGCATAGCAAGGAACCTGTTCATCATGATAGAACCAAGCACATTGAAGTAGATCGCAATCTCATCAACGAGAAAATTGAGAACAATGATGTTAACCTGGAGTACATGCCACCACATGAACAACTTGTTGATAACCTTACTAAGGCACTTCATCAGAGTATTTTTTGACGGATTGTGTTCCTAGCTAGGAATGTACAACATGTACAACTCCGCTTGAGAGAGAGTGTAGAAATTAAGGATTTTAGTGCTGAATTATTCATCTTTTAGTATCAGTTACTAAGGTAAGATAGAATAGTCATTAGCATTTATAAAGGGTAGAGAGAATTAGTTCTCTTGATAAATGTAGGTATGAGAGTAGTTTAATCTTTACCTATCTTAGATCTAGGTCTTCTCTATATATGTACAAGCTGATAATGACTGAAATATAGTGAAATATTATCATTCTCTGATTTCCACAACCTCCTCTGCCGCATGAACATACTTGATATGGGTTATTATGTCGGCCCAATGGACGAATAGAGAATCCAAAGCATGTCGAGTATCTTTCAAGTGTACATTTTTGACATGTTCCCATGCTCGACATACCTAGGAAATGCGAGAATGGTCTTGGCATCCAAGGTCTATAAATACCTTTGTCCCGCTATTTAAGTAAAGTTATTAATTACAGATTATTGTTCACTCATGCACGTCGAGTATCCATACTCAACATACATTTGATATCGAGCATTCAACATATACTCGATGTACTACCTTTGACATACCATCGTCGACGTGTCCAGATAATCGACGTATCATAACACTCGACATCTACCAGATTCGATATCCCCAAGATTCGACATCCAATATATTTGACGTGCTAGTCAGTCCTTCAACTTCAAAGTCTACAAATGTTGTAGACAAAACTAATCGAAGATCAAGTTGAGGAGCTTAGATTAGCATACTGATTCTATATCGTATTCACTTACGTGTAACCCCGACAATTTTTTACTGAACCAATGTTCTTCCGCATTTGATGGCCAATCATCTGAGCAAAGTTGAGCAACCTAGTCACTCACTCTCGATGTGATGAAGACCAAAAGAAGTTTGTTACAAAGGTGTGGGGCAATTCAAAACCCTACAACTTGTCGAGCTTGATGAAGAACATGATAACTTTGTACAACTTCTTAGAATGATGTTCTTTTTCGGATAAAATTGCATCAAGTCCCTTGCTTTAACCATGTTTTGCATCAACCCCCACCTAACACGAACACCAGTGAAGGGACAAAATTACACGTACAAAACATACATGATTCCAAAAACAAAATTTTGGGGCGATTTTCTCATTATTAAACGTTGGGGGCAAGAGCACATGGAGCTTGATGTTCCTCATCTATACTTTTAGTGGTCCATTCCACTAAGTCAAAGTTACTTAGGTTAAAAGCATCAATCAATTGTCTCCTTCATTATTTCTCTACTTTTGTTAATTTGGTCAAATTAAGGCTTGAGTTGAGAGCAGAAGGAGAAAGGATACGAGGTGAAATCTTAGAGAAAGTTAGTTAGTTACTAATTGCCACCAACTTCAATTCAAGTTTTCAAACTGAACTAAAAGCTTTAATTAAACAAAGGAAAATATTGAATTTATGGAGAAAGTGTTTTGGAGAGGAAGAGAGCATCTAGGGTTTTTCTCATCTCAGCCGAATAGAAAAGAATATCATAATTACAAATGAACCTCAATCCCCTTTATATAGTAGGGTAAAAAGTACAAATAATAAGAAAAAGAAGGACTAATGAATAATTAACCCTATACTAACTATAACGCGTAAACACGCTTATTGGAGATATGTTAGCTCCCCCCTCAAGAGGGGCATGGATGTCCAAAATGTCCATCTTGGACAAGATCCTATAGAATTGTGGAACGCCCAAAGGCTTAGTGAAAATGTTGGCCAGTTGATGTTCATTGGAGATGTACTGAATTCAGAGAATACCTTGTTGCACTTTTTCGCGGACAAAGTAGCAATCGATTTGGACATGCTTTGTCCTCTCGTGTTGAACTGGATTGACAACGATGTTGGAGGCACTCTTGGTGTCAGTAAATATGATGGGAGTGCGAGTTTGTGGAATGTGCAAATCCTTGAGGAGCTGAATAATCCACAAGACCTCACAAGTGGCAGCAGCTAACGCAAGGTATTCAGCTTCACATGATGATCGACTCACTGTAGCCTGCTTCTTCGCTTTCCAGGAGATAATGGAATCACCAACATAAACTGCCAGACCAGTAATGCTGCACTGAGAGTCCACACAAGTGGCCCAGTCACTATCGCAAAAAGACTGGAAGTTAGTACCACTAGAAGCAGGATATAACAACCCCTTACCTGGACTATTCTTAATATAACGCAGCACTATATGGACAGCTGCTAAATGACCGGCATTAGGCTTGGCCATGAACTGAATTAAGCAATGTATACTATAACTTAAGTCAGGCCTAGTGATTGTAAGATAGAGGAGCCTGCCCACCAGTCTCTTGTAAGAAGTAGCATCTGTCAGAGGAGAAGAATCATCTAACTGAAGCTTAACATTAGAATTCATGGGAAAACGACATGGCTTAGCACCCCAAATAACCTAAATCAGAAAGTGTGTCCAAAGCATACTTTCTTTGACATAAGGAAATACCCTTTTTACTCCTAGCTACTTCAATACCAAGAATATATTTTAAAGGGCCTAAGTCTTTAATGGTAAACATAATATGCCCTGATACCATGTAAACTGAACTAAAAGCTTGAATTAAACAAAGGAAAATATTGAATTTATAGAAAAAGTGTTTTGGAGAGGAAGAGAGCATCTAGGGTTTCTCTCATCTCAGCCGAATAGAAAAGAATATTATAATTATAAATGAACCTCAATCCCCTTTATATACTAGGGTAAAGAGTATAAATAATAAGAAACAGAAGTACTAATGAATAATTAACCCTTACTAACTATAACGCGTAAACACGCTTATTGGAGATATGCTAACAAAGTTTTATATAATGATCGGTGCCGGCAAAACTAAATAAATCTAACCTCAAAAATAGTTTGTGCATTATTCCTACCTAAGGAGTGAGGAGAAGATCAAGATAATGCATATGTACGTTTTCTATTCATAGTACTGCATAATAAAGTATGCACACATTTGCTTCAACCATGAGGCAACGGATTCGGAAGACGAACAAATTGCAATTTTGCTTTCACAAACATTAGGAAGTGCACATTAATATAATCTGCGAAAGAAGATCGTTTAGTTAGCTCATACACAATTGTTTATGTATATGTGTGTATATATAAGTTATGTGTATGAGTTGAAAATCTTTAGAACTCTCATTGCAGGATTTCACGAAATATTCGTCACGCATAAATTTTACCATCTAACTTAAAATTAACCATCAAAAACTTATTTGTATTGCCACATTAAAAACCCATGAGTTTGACGTTTAACCACACTAGAATAAAAGGAATCTTATGTGGACCCTTAAAGTCTTTCTAGTTACTACTTACGAAGAAAGTCACAGCGAAAACAACAAAGCTAAGATAATAAGCTCACTTGTCCTTACAAGGTTTGGTTTTACATCACAAATATGAAATGTCTTTTTAAAGTTTAATAATGTTAGCCTATTAAGCGACCATATATAAGAGTTAGATTTGTATATCACAAAGAACTAACCAATCGTCAAAAGAATCAATGAAAGTGGTGCAATATGTGTAATTGTAAGTGAAAATCGTCGTTGCTCTTTATTATATGTTAGAATAGATAACATAGTTGATTTTTTTTTTTTATACGAAAATAGATAACATGATTGATGCTACGGATACTTTTATTAGTATTTTTGATATGATACCTCTTTATAAAACCATTTTATTAGAGACACGTTTACTATTCAGTTGTCTATTTTTTATTATTTCAATTTTGCATAAAAAGTTCATTGTCAATAGAAGATAAGTCCACTTTTCAATAAAATCAAACATTAATGTAGCAGTATCCTATCACAAAAATAATGTTATTCATTAATATATAGTCTACCTTGTCTCTCTCTTGAGAGTTTAGGGTCCACGAAGGCCTTCTTCGAACTTGCCTTAATTCTCTCGCAAAAGGAATTAGGGTTTCGCGGAGTTTTTTTTATTTTTTCGTTTTTCTCTCGTTGTCTTTTTCTTTTGCCTTGCGACTCACGTTACTAACTTTCCACATATTGTTCATCACTATTAACGCCGAACTTACCTTGTTGGTCGCAGATAGTGGCGGAAGGGGATCATTCACTGCTGGGCGGCCACGGCCGAAGCCTTAACGTAATACCTCTTCGTCGCATCTTTAGTCGGATTATGGAAGATCTAGACAGTCAGTTACGGCATAGTTTGTTGGTCACGGATGTGGAGGAGGGGATCACCGTGCCTGACGCTGCATGGCAGAGCGTAAATAAAGTCACGGAACTAATGTTGGTTGGGTGAATTATTGCGGGGAAGAATTTCAATTTTCCGGCGTTTTGCACCCTCATCAAAAATCTATTCAAAGCAAACAAAGGGCTGGAAATTTCACGCATTAATGAGGATCGGATGATTTTTCAATTTTTCCATGTCGTTGATAAGCGGAAAGCGCTGAATGGGTGCCCGTGGTCTTTTGATAAGCAAGTCCTTATTCTGAGCGACATTGGTCCCGACGATAACCCTGCTACCATAAATTTGGACCTCTGTAGCTTTTACGTGCGAATCTACGACCTCCCACTTGCACGTCAAACGAAAGAATTTGCGAGCTCCATTGGTCATAGATTGAGAAGGTTCGAGGATGTTTAACTCAGCGACTCATGGGACCTTACAATGCGGATTCGTGTGAAGATTGATTCCACGAAACCGTTGGCGCGATTTATGACTATTATGGGTACGGGGTAACAAGAATTTACTGTCAAGTTCAAGTATGAACGTCTCCCTAATTTTTGCTACTTATGCGGTGTGCTGGGACATATTATGGCGTACTGTGAGACGCAATATAATTAGCCAACGGAGATGCAAAACTCGATTACTCCGTATGGTGCATGGTTGCGGGAACTGCCGAGTCAAAGGGGAAATCGGTATAGCCAAAAGTTCTCGGATCAGGGCCACAATGGGGGTAACTTTGCACCATCAGCACCACGTAACATGGATCAGTTTTGGCGTCGGCCACCACCTGCAGCTGAACCCGCACGGGACAGGGGTGCGCCATCGTCGAATGCAACAAACAGCGATGGGATATCGAGTTCAACCAAAAGGCGACAAGAACTAGTCCTTGCTAATCAACATATCGCTCATACCAGCCCTCGACCAGCTCTAAGTGAGGATAGCAATTCGGAGCAAACGGTATCTCCAGACATGGGTCTCCGTCTAGAAAACTCAGCACGGTTTAAACGAAGGGTGATTAAAGGGGACAGAAGGTTGGGACAGCGGGACGGTGCGCAGCAGCATACTTAGGACAGAAGCGAACGGAGGAGGAACAGCTAGAGGAAGCCAACCGGATTTTGAAGAAATTTCGAGCAGAGATTGAGGTCGGACGCGTGGAGTACGAAACAGAGGCAAAACCAATGGCAGAGGTTGCGACGCAACCCCGCCGTATCCAATGAGTATTCTATGCTGGAACCGTCAGGGCTTGGAGAACCCTTGGACAGTTCGTGAATTGAGACAAATGGTCTCATTGTTGCACCCCCCCCCCCCTCTGATCTTCTTGTGCGAGACTAAGTGTCGGGGTAGGAGAATAGAGGTGTTGAAACCAAATTTGGGAGTTAATGGAGTCTGTGTGGAAGCTAAAGGGAAATCAGGGGGACTAGCACTACTGTGGGATAAGGCTTTGGATGTTAGGCTGGTGAGCATGTCAGAAAATCACATTGACGTCGTCATTTCCGATATGGGAGGTTTTGGGGATTGGTGGTTTACGGGTTTTTATTGTGAACTTGACGGGACGCAGCGATTGAGGACATGGAATTTACTTCGTCGACTTCGGGCGAATCTTGTTAGGCCGTGGCTATGCGCGGGGGATTTTAATGAGATTCTAAGCCACGACGATAAAGAGGAAGGGCTACGTCGCGCGAATTGGCTACTTCGTAATTTTAGGGAGGCGTTAACAAACACAGGATTGAGCGATATTAGTTTTCAGGGGACACGCTTCACGTGGTGCAATCGTCAACCTCATCCTGCCACGGTTTGGGAACGCTTGGATAGGGCGTGCGCGGATAGTAGATGGCTCGCGCTGTTCCACTCGGTGAAGGTCACGCATCACGCAGCAAAACACTCAGACCATTCAGCTATACGGATCGAGCTACATACATCCACATTATGCATGGTACGGCCACCACGTCGGTTTCTCTTTGAGGTCGCTTGGGCGCGAAAATCTAATTGTGAGGCGCTAATTCGGCAATTATGGACTGAAAAGGGTGAGGTCTTGGTTGAGGAAAAATTGCAGAATTGTAGATTGGGGCTGCTGTGTTGGGATAAGATGGGGGGAGTGGAGATGAGACGGAAAATAAAGGCGCTAAATGACCGTATACTAGCACTGCGGCGAGGGGAGATTACTTGCGAAGGTAAGGAGGAGGAGAAAACACTGAAAAAGGAATTGAAGGAGCTTTATTCAGTGGAGGAGATTTATTGGAAACAGAGGGCGAAGGTTCAGTGGCTCAGAGAGGGGGATCGAAACACTGTGTATTTTCACAGTAGAGCGAGCGAGCGGCGAAAGAAAAATAAGATTCAGGCATTATAGGATACGTTGGGGGTGATTCGGTCGACACCCAACGAGATTGATATGATAGCGTCGAATTACTTCTCATCGGTGTTTGGGTCCATTAATCCGTCTGATTCTGATATTGAAGAGGTATTACGGGATGTGGAAGCTCGTGTCAGCCCAACATCGAACGTAATCCTTCTGCAACAATTTACGGCGGACGCGATACGTTTAGCGTTGAAAGATATGTATTCGTATAAATCCCCTGGTCCAGATGACTTTTCTGTATTCTTTTATCAAAAATTTTGGTCTGTTGTGGGGGATGATATTATTACATTTGTTCTTTCTTTCTTAAATAATCGTATTCTCGATCATGTGGTTAATTTCACCCATATTATACTTATCCCTAAATGCTCTAACCCTGATGTGATGACACAGTTCTGCCCTATTAGCCTTAGTAACGTGAGCTTCAAAATTGCCTCTAAGGTTGTTGCAAACAGGCTTAAACCAATCCTCAACAAGGTAATTTCTCCTACGCAATCCGCTTTTGTCACAGGGCGACTCATAACCGATAATATTTTGGTCGCTTTTGAGCTCAACCACCTTCTGAAGAATAAGAGGACGGGAAATCGTTGTTATATGACGCTGAAATTGGACATGAGTAAGGCATACGATCGAGTCGAGTGGTCCTTCTTGGAAAAGATAATGCTTAGGCTTGGATTTGATTCTAGTTTTGTATCGTTGATTATGCTTGGTATTCGTACTGTCTCTTATTCAACCCTTATCAATGGACGAGAGTCACCTATTTTTTACCCTGAGAGGGGCATTAGGCAGGGGGATCCTCTATCCCCCTACCTCTTCTTATTCGTTTCTGAGACTTTTTCAACAATTATTTCAAAGGCGGAGGCTCGGGGAACACTGCATGGACTAGCTATCAGTCATTCGCCCCCTCGTATCTTGCATCTCCTATTCGCAGATGATACTCTTTTGTTTTGCGAGGCAACGAGGGAGGCGGCAGATGGAATTTGTGTGCTATTGGGGCGGTTTGGGGCGGCTTCAGGGCAGCAAATCAATCTACAAAAATCAGTTATGGTGTTTAATAGGAACACGAAGGATGACTGGGCGACGGAGTTAGGTACAATCCTCGGGGTTGAAGTTGTGGTGTTTAATAGGAACACGAGTAATCAGCACTGTTGGAAGAAGATTTGGAGATTGGGTTGCGCCAATAAAATTGAATTATTTTGGTGGCGTACATGCTTGGATATTCTCCCGACGTGCATTAACATCGCAAGGCGGAAACTGGGAGATTGTAGAACATGCGTTGTGTGCAACGAAAGGGAAGAATCGGCGCGCCGCACTTGTTTTTTAAATGTCCCGTGGCACGTCAAGCTTGGGCGTTAGCTAACTTTTCCACGAAATCTAGCCATCACGAGCGGGAGGGGCTGCTCGATTGGTTCAATCGGATTTGGCATGAGGAAGGACGGGAAACTGCGAGTGTGGCGATCACTCTCTGCTGGTCCTTGTGGCATAATAGAAATCTAATTCTTGCGGGGGAGGAGCGACACGATGCAGCAGAAATTGTGGACTTTACTCTCCAATATGCTACGTCGTGGCGTGAGTTGGGGGCCGCGCGCAAGGACTAACGTGCAAGGAAGGAACGGTGTGGGAAGCTCCGCGTGAGGGTTGGTTGAAGATAAATTTTGACGGAGCAAGGTTTAAAGAACAAGGCGAAGTGGGAATCAGAGTGGTGGGTCGTGATCATACGGGTCGGATTGTAGCAACATATCAGAAGCGTTTTGCGGCTAATCTCGCCCCATCTAGTATCGAGGCGTTAGCGGCGCTTTGGACGATCCGTTTAGCGGTTGGTATGGAGTGGAAACAAGTGATTTTGGAAGGCGGTTGCTTAGCAATATTCATGATATTCTCTTTCGGACTCAAGATGACGCGACATATGCGAATGTTATCAAAGATTTTCTTCGCTTTTTTGAACCGCGGGATGATTTTTCTATTAGGTGGATTGGGCGGGATGCTAACATTGAGGAGCATAATCTAGCTCGCACGACGATTGAAGAGTTTTGTGATCCTCCGGATTTAATTTTGGCAGCACATTAGGAGTTATTTTATTGGTTCTTAGCTTTTGTTGAACTTTGACATTGATGGCGCGAGTTTGCGTCTGTTTTGGTTTGCAATATAATTCTTGATTCAAAAAAAAAAATTTGCAATAAACCTTGATATGGAAAGGTGGGCCAATTCTTAAAAAAAAGATAATAATAAAAAAAAAACTATTATGTAGAAAACGAAGTGGAGATGAAAATAATGGTTAGATAATTGCAACATAATGACAATTATGTTTCAAAGACACAGATACAAACACAAACACAGCTATACGAACATGATGACACGTATCCTTTTGAGAAGTTTTTATTACTAAAGTGTCGGACACGTCGAGTCATCGACACGACACGAACACGTGTGACTTTTTAAAATGTTGATGAAATATAGTCTATCACGATATTTATGTTTACATGAAATCAAGAAGGTATGAGAAAGTAACAATTTATTTACCGGTAAAAAATTGTGATCTTCAAGAAGTTCAATGAAAAAGTATTCAACAAAATCTTGAGAAGCTTGCGACCCAGCAAAACCTAGAATTTTCATTCATCATAATTAATCATTTTTAAATTGCAGTTAATTGGGAGTTCCGAGTGAGTTAAGAACAAGTGAACAAAAAGGCAGGGGAGAAATTAGCTAGAGTTAAATAAAGAGGAAAGACAACAGAATAAGGAAAAGATTGATTGTATCAATCCAAATTCCAAACATATCGAGCTTAAATTAAATTAATTTGTCTAGTCATTTAATATCTCCACACTAAGAAAAATATGTCGGCAACATAAAACCACCCTTTCGGATTCAGAAGACAAGAACAAAAACAATAAAAGAACCGCCCTTGCTTTGAAAAACACGCGTGGAGGCGCCCCTTCTGTGGTGTATTCAATATTTATTAATAACTCATTATATAAGGCTGTTTGCAAGAGCTTTTAAAAGGAATTTATTGACTTTAAGTCACTAAAAATTATTTATTTAGTATTTGCAATTCATGTTTTTGCTTCTCATTTTCTTAAAAAAAATCAAAAATAAGCAGAAGCTAGAAGTATGTCATGAGGTACTTCCATAAACTGCTTCTACTTATATATTCCTTAAATTTCTCTTAATATCCTATTTAAGCCTTAATTAATTAAAAAGAGATCTCATGATTTCTCTCTTTCCTCATTTACGTGATATGCTCTATAATTTTAAATTGTGGTGTTCTAATTGATAATAAAAATAATTAAAGAAAAAGTAATAATGAAAAAGAATAGAAAGAAAATCTTAATTTTTTTTTACTTAACAACAACATATTTATATTAACATTTTTCACATAAAGTTATACTTTCTAAAAATAAATGCTTACATCAAATAAATTGTGAAATGTAGTGTAATAAACGTATTAATTCAATTGTATTAAAATTTAAATTATTTTATTTTAAATATAACCATAATTGTGTATGTGTGAGTGAAACATTAATATTATGTATACTTTAAATATAGGTAAATAAATCTTATTGCATATTAATCAATATTCAAAAGCTATTTTCACTAGTTATTGCAAACACCACAAAATAATTTTAACTGCTTTAAGTAACTTTTAAAAACACATTTGCAAACACTCAATGCTTTAAATTAAACGTGGCTTTAAGTAACTTTAAGTAAAAGTTATGAAGAAGTAACTTTCATAAGCTCTTGCAAACACCCCCATATGACGATTATTTAAGTAACTTTAAGTAAAAGTTATGAAGAAGTAGCTTTCATAAGCTCTTCCAAAACTTTTAATGATTTAAACAAAAAAAAAAAGACTTTGAATTTTGTCCAGGCGATTATTTGAGGAGTTTTGCACAAAGCTCCCTCTAATTTATTTAATGCATATATATATTAACGTGTCTTATGTATTAAAAAATTATATGTTTATTAAATATATATAAAGATTAAAAGCGAGCATATTGCCGAAGTAAAAATTACTGCATCTAAATTAATTTCCTTAACTTTTCAAATTGACCCTCCTATCAAACATTACGTAAGTTCAGTGTTTAAATGTAATTATGATAGATTTTCTTAAACAACCTTCCTGCATAATTGTCTTGCTTCTTAATTAAATACTGCTAAATTTTGGCAACTAAATTATCCATTTAATATTCCAGTCAATCAAGAAGTTATAAACTTTTCTCCCATGAGTAATTTGATATCAAGACTTTCCATTTGTACAATTATGATAACAAATATTTTCTCATGTTTTGTTCAGAATGTCTATATGTATTTAAGTAGATATATGATTGTATTTCTTTATTACTTATAATATGTATGGCTAGCAATAATTGCCAAATCAAAAAATCTTGCTGCCAAAGTAAATTTTGGAGTGTTTTTAATTTACCCCTCTTAATTAAGGAATAATAAAAATCTCAATACTCAATAATATTGTTTCTTTATTAATTAATTAAAATCCTTAATTATAGCAATTTACATTACACCTAATATCATCCACTCTCTACGCTTTCGTCATTCTTTTTCCTTCTTTACGAATCAATACAATATTCTCTACCGAAAAGAATCTTATGGAAAATTGTTATAATTATGTTAAGTTTATTACTAAGCAAGACTTTAAATTCTAATTACTATTGGCACGGTATAAAGCTACAACACAAAACTTCTATTAAAGTAATTACAAAATATTTAACTTTTATGAACGTAAACTTTATTAATGTCTAAAAAAAATCAAAAGTAAACTCAAAGATTAAATTTAGTTTTCCCATTTTGGTTCATTTTCTTCTTATTTAGACCAAAAACAAATATAAAAGAAAATTCATTATTTATTCTAAAATCTTATTATATTGTTAATTTGATTGTGTACAACCAGTTATTTAGTATTCTTGAAATGATATGGGAAAATATATTATTTATATTCTAAAAAAAAAGCTAAAAAGAGTAATCAAAAAACATTTTGATGGTTTTAATTAATAAAATTCTTAAAACCGAGGTTGGAAAAATCTTATTTATTTCTTACCAAAAAAAAAATCCTTATTTATTAAGCAACTTAGCACTACTATATAATATACGACAAACATAATTTAATTAATGATAAAAGATTATATAAGTGGGGAAGATAGAGATTAAGATCCTTTAAAAGAAAGATATTTAGCTCAGTTTTAAAACAACATACATAGATAATTTAAACTTGATTATTATATTCTTTAATTAAGAAACATAAATTAGAGACACTCTAAAAAAATTGGGTCAAAAAAAAAAAAAAAAGACACTCTAAAAATTTCTTACGGACAAGAACAATAATCGCTTTGGCAAAATATCGGTAGCTCTAACAAAATTGTGAATTTTCGACATAAAACATTCGGTTGATATTTTCCCCTTATGGAATTTAAACCGGTGAAGGCTGTTTTGTTTTCCTTTGAAAGTTCCTTGATTTGACTAGGAAAGTCCTCTCATGGAATTTACCCAACTGGAAAACAAAGAAAAAGAGAATTCTTTTGCAACAGTACATAACAGAATGGCAACTATATTTTAATTATATAATTCTTAAATAAATAAAAAAGGTAACAGCTAATCTCACTTTTCACATTACACCCACCGTGTGAAAAAATCTAATTAAAAAAATAAAGAAACAGCTCAAAAAGTGTCATTATAAATACATATAAAGATGCATCCACAAAAGAAGTAAAGAAAAAAAAAACGAGCACCGCCGTGGCTGAGATTCATTAGAGTTGGCAACGGCAACGGCAACGGCAATGGCAATGGCTATGGCCACCACCCTTTTCTCTCTTCTCTTCCTCCTCGCCTTTTCAGGTTTTTACTCTTTTCTTCACTTCAATTTCAAGCAATAAACACCTCCCCTGTTTTTCCTTTTTTTGTTTCTTTTTCAATACAGAGTTTTAGTGAATCTTGCATGATAAAGGTCCAATCTTTTTTACTTATTTGCTAATGGGATTCTGTAACACCAAGATTTCGAACTTGGGTTTTTCAGTTTTTGTAGCTTTCAAAAGATTTATGTGATTCCCCTGCTTCTTCTTTTTTTTTTGAGTTTGTTGAACTGAATGGGTGTCAAGATTTGTGTTTTCAGGATTCAGGATTTTTTTTGTGTTTGGTTTTATTTGTGTGTGGAATCTTATGGTTCAATACAGGGATTTATTTGATGTGACCAAGTGGTGGGTGTGGATCAGATATGGCAACAGAGGATTCTTTGATACAAAAAGATTGGAAGAGATTTATATGTTAATGGTGCTATTTTGGCTGTTGATGGTTAATAGTTACTTGATTTGTAATGGTTTCTGCTCTGTGGTTTTTCTTGATTTACTGTTATTTGATTGATTTTGGGGTTAACTGTTACATGATTCAGGCAGAAGTTTGTGTGAAGTTTCACATGTATTCGATTTATTTCTTGTGTTTAAGCCAAGCTTAGTTAATGACCCCTTTACCTATGCACAGATTCGCTCGTTGGCGTTCAAAGCATTGGGGTGGGAATTAACTATGGCCAGATTGCCAACAATCTTCCGACACACGCCCGTGTTGCTTCCCTTCTCGGATCTCTTAACATAAGTCGAGTAAAGCTTTATGACGCCGATCCCAATGTGTTAACGGCATTTGCAAACTCCAATGTCGAATTCGTTATTGCAGTAGGAAACGGGGATCTACAAAGAATGTCAGATCCGAGGCAAGCTCAAGCGTGGGTTCAGCAACAAGTGCAACCCTACATTTCCCAGACTAAAATCACGTGCATCACCGTCGGAAACGAAGTCCTTGGCGCCAACAACGCTCAATGGGCTCAATATCTTTTCCCAGCTATGCAATCCGTGTATAACGCCGTTGTAAATCTTGGCCTGAGCAAGGATTTATATGTGACAACGGCTCACTCGTCTGCAGTTTTAGCTAACTCATTCCCACCGTCTGCAGGGACGTTTCGTGAAGATTATGCTGAGATTATCCAGAACATTCTCAATTTCCATTCACAAACCGGCTCGCCGTTTCTTATAAATGCTTATCCTTTTTTTGCCTATATGGGTAGTCCCGGTCAGATATCGTTGGATTATGTCCTTTTCCAGCCTAATTCCGGCATGATAGATCCGGGATCAAACTTACATTATGATAATATGTTGTACGCACAAATTGATGCGGTTTATTACGCGATGAGAGCAGCAGGCCATACCAATATAAACGTTCAAGTTTCCGAGACAGGTTGGCCTTCGAAAGGGGATCCAAATGAGGTAGGGGCTACACCGGAAAATGCTCAACTGTATAATAGTAATTTATTGAATCGAATTCAGCAAAGGCAAGGGACTCCTGCAAAACCGTCGGTACCTGTAGATGTTTACGTATTTGCACTTTTCAACGAGAACATGAAGCCAGGTCCGACCTCTGAGAGAAATTATGGATTGTACTATCCTAATGGTACTCCTGTTTATAATATAGGACTACAAAGTTATCTTCCGCCTCCGCGCATGGATTACTCAGCTTCGTTAAAAAATGTAAGTAGCACATATTTGTCATAAGAGGGGTTACATATCTGGAATGATATCTATGTCTAATGTGTTTTTTCTCAACATTACAGGTCGTACACATCCTCAATCTGTTCATGTTTTCGATAGCTTTATTGATATGTTTGTTATAGCTCAATATTTGTCTCATTAGCGGGAAGGATAGAGAAAAAAGCAAATTCCTGAAGTTCTTCAATGTTTTATGCCGTTCTTTCCAGGGGGTAAATTCAAGGTACTTTTTCACTCACTTGTTTTTAATTTTTCTTAATGTTTTGCATGAGCAGAAATTGTTTTTATTCGTAATTTCATTCGATGTTTAACTTACTCTAAGTGAACATTAGTGTATAAAAACGTTGATGAATCTAGCAATACTTTGTGAATGAGATACTATTCCATAAGCTCTTACATAGCAAGGACCAAATAGATAGCCTGTTTCGAAGTAACTACAAACAATATACTCTCGTACCTGAAAAACAAAAATGGCTTGCAAATCTATAGTGAGAATTTCAGGAGTCTAGGCCTGTTTTCTATCATATATCAAAGTAAATATTTCGGCATGGCCTATTAGAATCAATTTAATTTGTGTATATAAGTGACAATATCAATCAACAGCTAAATAATATTTAATGTATCTTGTTCCTGTCTTTGCTTATTTGGCTAAAGGTTAAGTAAAGGTCTCAATCCTTCCTTCTTATCTTCCTCCTACAATAATGCATAAGAATCTTATTGTGAAAAGGGTTCCTAAAAAAATCATCTTCTATGAGAAAGAAAGCTGCATTAAAGTCCAAGATTTAGCAGTTGCTGATTTTTCAATACACTGCCAAAATTGAAAGGTCATCATCCTTTTTGGTCTCTAGTTGCAAGAAGATGACATTTTTGTGTCTTTATTTATTTTCCCTTGTTTTCCCCAATGGCATCATGAAAGCTAAGTAGGCTGAAATATTTTTCGGTTTCGCTTTCACGTGTTTGCATCATCTATCCTACCCCTACTTTTGATAAAATCCCGTTTGTTTTCGAGCAAAATTTTACTTTTACACCTCATTGGCTTTTGATGCAAATAGCATCTACGTCTTGAAAAGTATGAACTAGTTGCATCAACGTAAAATTTTCGTCTTTGGATAACTTTTTCATGATTGTTCTTGATGAAAAAGATTAAAATTGCTGGTGTGGACATGTAACATCAGTATGATGCTTGAACCACAAAAGTTGGTCTGTGGCCTTCAACATCATGGAGCCCATTTTATTCTTGTTTTTCAATGATCTTACATCGACTAATAACTAAGATAAGATTAGACAAGTAGACAAGTCTATTTTGAGGTATTCAGTATGCGGCTGGCTGCCACTAACTGTATTCAACTAAAGTTGGCAACATAACCAAAAGTTGACCACCTGCTAACCTATTATAATACAACTCCCCTGACATTTATAGAATTATGTAAACACCCTTTTACGCTTGGAATACATGACAACATAATTGGCTTGTTTTTTATACCTTTTCGGATTTCGGGGGGGCCGTCTCTGTAACAGTGTAACTATATATTAAAACTCTATGTGGGCATATTCCAAAGACTTCAGTGGATGTTTTTCTAATAAGACCAAATTTTAAGGATGTGAATGTAAATTTTAGAAAACTCTGGCATGATGCTTCATGTGAACAACAAGATTTAGCCTACCATTGATTAGTTCATATTGAAAAAAAAAACATAAGCATCATGCTGTGTATTTTAGAGGAAACACCAAGGCTAAATTTTGGTATGTTTGGTGGGCTATCAATTTAATTGTCAACAGAAGTAGGCAATATTACGTGAGCAAGAAATAATTTTGTCCAGTCTTTACATGATTAAATTAAACATTGTAGTATCAGCAATCTCTTTTAAATATTGCATGGATGCGAATATTAGTTTTATGTCAGCTTCAGTTCTTTTAATATATAATTTCCTTTTTTCAGGTAAAGCTGGTGATCAAGATTTTGTGATACAAGATTTTTATAGAAAAATAGGTTTGAGTTTATGTGTAGAGAGATTCAGATACATTTTGTTCAAATAGATTATTCATTCACAGAAAATTGAAATAAAAGTTCTTTATTGGGGTGAGGTGGGGTAGTGTAGGAATAGAATTTTGACTTGAAAATAGATCATTGTAAACACATTTATCTCGTAATATACTATGTTTTCAGACAGGGAGCACCCTTCTATTTATTCTTTGTTTAATTTATCAAATGATTCTTTGCATCAGATACTATACTACTTTTTAAGTGGTTAGGGAGAAAATATCGAAAAGTATGAGAATATGTGATGGCGTTTGGTATAGTCATTGTAGGTATTGTTGGTAATGGAAATTCTTTTATAATTTTCAAAACTAAATGAGTATAGAGTTGTTTTTTTCTTCATTGTTATGTCATATGTGTATTGTAAAGTGAAAAAGTACTAGCCTTCGCTTAGACGCGCAAAATAGTTTGATTAAAGTATACTCGAGAACTTTCTGATTATAAAAATAGCCACATCGTTCTATATCATGGAAAGGGAATAAGTAAATTGCAATTTTAGACGGTTGCAACAATCATTACGCTTCTTATAATTTACAAAACGAGATTTTATTTTCAATTTGTTCGCAATCACTTTTTTTTTCAATTTCAATCCTCAATTTTGCTGAAAGAATTAACAATTCGAGAAACTTTTGTAGATATAGTGTGACGCATGTGGGCACTCGGTAAAATCAATTCATTCCCAAAATAGGATGAAAAAAAAAAGTTTAAGAAGTCTTCAAGCTGAGATAATCATTTTTTACTTAGATATTTACAAGTCATAAGAAAGACGTGGCTATTTTTATAATGTATAAAGTTTGTGAGATTAATATTGCAATTTGACTATATAAAGAATCAGATCCCAACTAAAACTGTCGTACAGGAAAGTTTTCAATCAGTTCCTTAGGTTGTACCCTAACGTTGACAACGTGCACAACACCATAATAACATCATAGAAACTCGTTTCTATTATTTGATGCTTGTGATTGAAGTATAAAAACTTTGATTAGACAATTCAATGGAATAAAGTTTAAGCGAAAATATTTTGCGCTTCAGTCTAAAGTTTAAACTTAATAATATTCTGATTAGCCATAAAATGATTTTTCATAAGAAATACTGCATATAATTTAGTTGCTCCTCAATGGTGATATTTTTGCTATATAAATAATCAAATTAGGTAGAATAATCAATAACAACAACCAATCATGTAATTCTAATTAAAGGTATAGGTTATATGAACCAAATATGCATCACACTGAATCGAATTCATGAATTTTATCCTCCATTTGTTCAGATTGAGTAGGACATTTTCATTTAGACTTCCTTTTCCTTTGTGACCTCCACCAAATTCTTTTTGGTAGTAGCCTTCGTTGCTGCAATACATAAGTTTTTCCTGTATATTAACACTTAAGGAATGATGCAATACAATCCAAAAAGTGAGTAAAAGGACAATCAAATTGGACATAAGAAAGAAAGAAAAAAACATCACTGTTCACACAATCACACCACAACCCTTCATAGTACGGCCGTTAGCACCTAAGTTTGACATACCCCGTTAACAGCAGAAGTAGCAGCAGTTCAATGGAAACGCAAAATTTCAGCCACATCAGCAGAAAACTTCAGAAAATCATAAATGGTGGTCTAATCTAACATCAAAATGTCAGGTATAGAACACATTCATTCTGGAAAGTATGCTTTCAACACTTTCATTGTAAATTTTCAAGCATCCTCATAGACACCACAAATTTTCAAGCATCCTCGTAGTGTAACACATAAATACGTGATTCCACTGCAGTGACGAATCATGTGGATATCCAAAATGGAGACAGTTTCTGATTTAGACATATAGAGGATGAATCAGTAACAACGCCTACCATTTCATCAAATTTCATAGAAAAAAAAAAAGCTAAAAAATTAAAGTAGACAGATTTGGTCTCTCTCAAATGACAAAAGCAGACAATGAGAAGACGAATGAGAAGACACAAAAAGAATTTCGCAAACAATTTGCCTCTATAAATTCCCATCCATCAAGCAAAGTTTCAAACATGAGCATTGGAGTTCCAATGTCTCAGAAGATTCAACATTGTCACATTGATTAACTTTAGAAGACATCACAAAAGGTCTCGTAATAGCGATAAGTTTAAATATTCAACCAAATACGATGAAATATTATTAGCAGAAGACATACTGGTTCTAGCAAACTCTAAAATCTACATTAAATCATAAAAAACATACTAGTATTTCGTATTCTGCATCAAAGTTTAGCACGACAATGTTTCCATACCAAACCTCACACAGAGTACTTTTCCACCTTGATTACACATAATCCTGAGTAAAGGTATTTCGTTTACCATAGACAATGAACACCAAGTAATCCAATGTACTTCCAGTCTGTTGCAAAGAAACATTCCATAAAATATCCGTATCCTCTGCAACCTTAGCTTGAGCTTCTGGAGATCCAAACAAACACAAGACCTGTGTTTGATTCATTTCCAGGAGCATGCTGGTAACCATAGCTGACGTATAAGCTTTGATTGTTTGAAAAGTTGTCTAATTTTTCTCCAATACTGTCTTCTGCTTTGGGGGAAAACATGCACAATTGCAGAAGTCAGAGCTCTAAGAGGACTGGGATGGAAAACAACTTTTAGTGTAGTTGTCAAAACCACTCCCTTTTTCCTACGGTCCTAACACAGTTGGCAAGCAAATGAATGAGGTTACCTCTGAGCAGTCATGTTCAAAACCCCGGGTTCTGTTGGTGCTTCAGACGATTTTTAGTTCTCCAAATTACTATATCTCAAGTCTCTTAATAAGAGGAGCTACTGCACCCAAATACATGCATGGGAGATTGGATAAGGCATGACAGCTCCATGTGTGAACAATATTCACGTCAGATTCAGTGACAATAGCATTGTTTCATGGATATTCAGTATTCACCTCTTCCTTGATCTAGACTGTATCCTGGTGATCAAGTATTCTTCCAACCCAGCACCAACATCCACTATCTTGGTATTTGGCTGTATGTCCAACTTCAAAACCTGTTTAAGAATATCTTCTGTTGCTTTCTCGTCCTCCGCCTCACAGATTCTAGGTAAAATTTCGGTCCACGTGTCAGTGTGGGGGCTATGTCCGTGCCTCAACAACTCCAATAACACTTCACCAGCATCCTCAAGTCTACCGATGTTCAAAAAACCCTTTATTAGCATGTGAACAGCTGAAAAATGTGGAGGAAACCCCTTGGAGATCATCACCTTAACATAACTTTTTGCCTCATCATACATGCCCTGATGGCATAAACCCCCAACTATATTCTGATATGATAACAAATTTGGCAGGCACCCATTGGCAAGCATGTCCTCTAGAACCTTACAAGCATCAGCTGCACGACCTGCCTTACAGAATCCAGTTATGACTGTGTTGTGGTGAACGATATCTGGTTTGCATCCCTTCATTTTCATCCGACAAAGAAGCTTGTAAGCCTCTTTAAGCTTCTTTTTCCTACAGAGGCTATTCAACAGTGTGCTATAGATCAGGGTATCTGGAACAAAACCTTTGTTCAGCATATCCTCAAGCAAATCAACAGCCGTATTCACTTGACTCTTCCTACACAAACCCTGTATCAGAATTCTATATGACTCTACATCAGGAAGAACATCCCGCTTAAACATTTGATTAAACAGAGAGTACGCAATGCTTAAGTCATCATTCAAACAGAAAGCTCGCATTAAAATATTGTAGGACTTGGTGTTCTGAGAGACTCCATGTTTATGGGCAGACCTGAAAAGGTCAAATGCAGGACGGAGGAAGTTGCGATCAGCAACCAGGATTTCGAGGATGGAGTTTAGGTGTTTCGTTAGGGGCTTCATGTTGAATTCAAGAATTGTGTAGAAAGTTTTGAGAGCCTTTTCAGGCAGTTTCGCATCACCATAGATTTCAATAATGTGAGTAAAGAGAGTAGGGGAGATTGTGTAGTCATGGGACTTGAGGTTGGAGAGCATGGCCTCCATGAGTGCGAAGTGATGAGAACGGCCAAGCTTGAGGGTCAGGGTGTGGAAGGTGGCATACAAGTGGCGAAAATTGGGTTGGCGGGAAGCTAAGTCAAAGATTTCTTTTGCAAAGAGTGGGTCAGATTGGGATGCTAACAACTTCTGGATTCGAGCTGGAGAGGCAATTGAAGGTTCTGGTTTCTGCTTCAGTTCTTGGTCCTGTTCTTGCTTCTGATGATGAATAAGTTGTCCTGAACTGTATGCATGGGAGAATTTCCGAACATTTGAAAAGATGGAAGAACAAAGCGTGATCCGTTGCATTGGGACCGGTTTAATGGTGGTGTATCCTCTTGGCAGATGAAATGTGGAACAATAACTTTGATGAAGGATTTAAGGTGGCCCCTGAAATGCAGAAAAAATTACTAGTAAGTATGCAGAAATGCACAAAACAGAAAGAAAAGAAGACACATACTACTAGTACAGTTTAATTCTATTAGAATATAAATCCAACAAAAAGCACAGTTTGTGAAGAGGAGGTATGATGAAGTGCAACAGACATACAAGTAATTGCAGTTAAGATTGGTCAGTCCTATTAGAACTAACTACAAGTAATTTTTCCCACATACGGTTTCAAACATCGGAACTTCTTTGAGACATTTCGTCGAACATGGGAGATGTAAGATGATTTGTAACATTTCTTCAAGTTAGCGAGAACTACATTGCCAAGTATTATTATTTAAATTTAAGAGTGATGATAAATTGCTGATATTGATACACAGATGTGGCAGGGCTGACCTTGGCTGAATCACTGGAACTGGAATTGGATTGGAGGAACTTCAATTGACAACTTTTTGTTTAACAAAAACATACATCAAGGACAAAATAGACAATGATGATTTGTTTTTATATATATATATATATATATATATATATATATATTACAATTATTTTATTATTTAGTTAAAATCCTATCTTTTAATGTTGATGATGATGATTACTTTGAATTTTTGCTCAATTGATGATAAAGTTTACTTAAAAGAAACTTGTTTGCAGACAAAGCACCTACTATAACAACATTAGCAAAGAGATCAAAATGAAATGAATTAAGTATTTAAAACTTGATTACTTTGTTTTAAATATCTAAAATCTAACAAAAAATTGAGTTAATTAGTTTTGTAGGGAATTAAATTATAATTTTTATGAATTAATTAACTTATTACTAGGAATTTAAACACAAATTTTAAAAATTAATTTATTTAAGGATATAAACACAAACTTTTAAGAGTTAATGCATTTATTAGTATAATTTTTTATTTAATTTTAAAAAGAAAAAGAAAGATACATGTCAGCTCAGATGTGTCAACTTATTAGTCAAAATTCACAAATTAGAGGTTAACCGCGGCAGGAATACCAAAGTGATGATCATAGACAAACATATGGTACTAAAACAAAACTGACAAGTTATGGTATAAAGATGATTTTTTTCTTTGAAACAACACTACAAAATTCTGTTCTAATTCAAGACGCTGGTATATTCATGGTATCATTTGCCACAAATGCTTTTGGTGGCATTGGCCGCCACAATTGTAGCATGTCGTGATCAGAGTTCTGCTTTCATTTTTGCCGAGTTTCTTAACTTTAAAGTGGTAAAAGAGAAACACCACGATGGTATTAACAATGACGGTTCTGCTAAAGAATTTGCAATTGGCAGTTTACAAGTCAGGCATAAACAGTATTCCACTATCAAGAAAAGCAAATTACAATGCAGACCGCTGGTGATACAGAGAAACATAAATAGAAACTATAGTTCGTTTCTTCTGCACCTCCAGTAAGCATGGCACCATTGCGGATCATTCTGCATTATCGTCGCTCTTGTTGCTTTTATCTTCACGTTGCTTTTTTTTGCCCTCACTCAGTTTTTCTGAGTCTTTCCTCTTTGCTTTCTTGTTCGTATCCTTTCCCTTGGGCGTTCCTGACTTTTTGGCAGCATTCTTTTCTTTAAACTCTGTTGCAAACAATGACAGTAACAGATCAATTCGATGAACAGTCTAAATAAAACAAGAGAGAGGCAAAAGTCATCATTCCCAAGTCCATGATGGGATCGATTGTAACTTGTAAGCCAAAAGAGATGCAATGAATAGAAATGCACAAGAACGCGTTGAGCTGATATATTACAAAGAGATAAGTAAAAGCTCAGTGCCTAGAATTCATAGGATCACCATGTTGTTATATCACTCATGTTTGTTGACCACATTTTCAACTGAAACCTCACTGAATGAAGTTACAACATCCTTTAAGATTTTCGTCTCAGTTTCTGACAAGGAATTCTCTTATAACAGTTGCAAGATGAAGTGGTGCATCTAATTCCGTTACCACCTTAAATGCACGGATCGTGGGAAGGTTATTTGCACCACGTCACCCAAGCAATCCGTGGCATAAAGCAATTTTTTTCCGTTTCTCACTGTCGTCTTGACTAACTACTCCTTTACAGTAGAAAATAATTGGTTTCTAAGGTTTGTTACTTTGTCCCCGTAGACTTGCAGATATGCCTGATCATTTACCAGCTGAACTATTATATCTTCTATTTGTTCGGGGTTCAACTACAGGATGTTATCCATTCAAGGATGGAGTTTCAAGATCTAATGCAATTATAAGTGGTTTTGATTTTGGTGTGAGATACTGAATTTGTCGTTCATTGAGGGCATTAGCGATGACATTTTCTCAATGCTGGTAAAAGCTAATACTTGACATTACTGGCAACGTCACAATCGCTCATGCATCAATGTTTCCCTCTTTCACCATCCTTCTCCTTTCATAATGAAATGCGCTGAAGATTGGAGTTCAAGTCGCATACCGAAGTATACAAGCTCCAAACAAATGAGTATATACAAATAAGACAAGCTAGTAATACCAAAAATAAGAGAAGCCTGAGTAAAAACGTTGACTTATCTCAACAACAAGGTGCATTTCAATTTAGTTAGAACCAAAGCAACCATGTAACAACTAAACTCTGCAAAAAAAGAGTTTCTACTTATGACCAGGCATGGGAACCTTAAATCTACCCTGCTTGCTCAACTAATATCTTTAAATCTCAGGAGAACTATAGCCCTCACTGAAACCTATGAAGTATCAGGGATGAGAATTGTTTTGCAGTAGCATAAACCTAACTGATCAAATAAAATCTACAATTATGAGTGATGACCACTTTCTAAATACAGAGATAAAATGTAAAAGATTCTCCATCTCATGAAAGTACCAACAGAGGATACATTTTGTGCCTACAGACATCAAGCATGGCGCTTCAGGTAAAGATCACTCCGAAAGACACAACTAAAAAACTCACTGTTGAAGCTTATTGATCCAGTAATCAATTATTTTCCCCAATATAGGCACGAGTACTGGAACACTTAGTTAAAACTCATTTATCAAGTAATCAACTGAGTGGGGTGGTTTTCTTTAACCAAGCAAATTGTCCACACAAAACATAGAAGTAAGAAGAAGTGGTACCTTGAAGAGAAGCTCTGAGAGGCCCTATAAATTCAGAGAACTCTATCTCTTCCAAAGCCTTGAAGACATCTTCGGCATTGATTATCTGTCTGTTTGACTCCTTACATACGTCATTGGCCCTGCAGTAAACAGAAACTGTTTATTCAACTAATGTGTTGCAACTTTATACAGTTTATTAAGGTACAAACACCCTCGTGCCTTGCTAGTGTGAGTACGCTTTTATTCGAAGTAGCAGGTTTTTGCACAGATCACAGTTTCTGAAAAACTGAAAGAAATTAAGGCTCAATCAAATCCATTTTCGCGTCAACAGAAGAAGCCGTTTGCATCTCCACGTGGAGATAACGGATTTACGACATCCCTAAACCGAATTATCCGCAGCTATGCGAGGAAATGAACGGCGTGGGAATTACACGTGGAAGACGAGTATTTAAGGCGTACAACGAGAGACGTGTGTATGAATTAGTGGCATTTAATTTACCTCCCCTTTGACTTCAACAAGGATATTAGGGTGTTTCAGTTTCAGCTTACTTCTCTCAAAGATCCAACTTAGAAAACTTTATATTGACTTTCACATTATACGTTAGTTCAAAATGCTACAAATTAACATAAAAAATTAAAAACCCTAGAGAAACCCTATAAATCAAAAACAGCACAATTTAACAACAAACAAACAGTTTGGAATTGACGAATCGTAGTTGGAAAATCAAAATCAGTGCTTACGTGGCGGAGAGGTAGTGGATGAAGATGCGGGCGGATTCGGAGAAGGCTTGAAGCGAGTCGCGGAGGACTGAGATATCGGCGTCGGGTGAGAGCTGAGAGAGCTTATCCTTCACCACACGGCGCACGATAGCCTTCGGCAGCTCCTCTGCTTCCGACACCACTTTCTCCGTCACCTCCACCTGGACCTCCTTCTCCTTCTCCTTCTCCTTCTCATCTGCCATTGTTACTTAATAGTTATTACTCTCTCTCTCTCTCTCTCTCTCTCTCGTCTGAGCGCCGCTTGATTAATTATTCCGGTTTCCTTTTTCCCGCCATCTGTAATATTAGGGCGACTAGTAACAACAAATAAAATTGGGGAATTTCTCTGGTCATTTATATAAATCATTTTTTAATTTTGGTCTTTTATAATGCTAATTATTCTTTTTGGTCCCCTATTGTGTTTTCTTGGTCTTTTTTTTTTATAGAAACAAAATATATTAATCAAAAGAATGAGAAATATTTATTAGAGGCATTCCTCCATCGCAAAGACAACAAACAACAAACAGGAAGATTAGAGTTATCAAAATAAGAGGACCACGAGTTAGAAGCGGCCCAATGAGCAAGGTTGTGCGCCGCTTTGTTCATATTTCTATGTACGTGCCTAAATTTCCATTTCGGCCGCACTTGCCAAATTTTCCGAATTGCGATAACAATCGGCTTGATGCACCAAGGTGGGTTGGTTCTAGCATCCAAAATAGCGTCAACAAGATTTAGACAATCAGTTTCAATGATAGCTTGAGTAATCTTCGCTTTATCAAGGATTTGGCATGCTTGAAGGGTTGCAAGCGCTTCACTAGCAAGGGAATTGATGCATAGGCACTGTTTTGTGGTAGCTCCAATGACCGTTCCATCCATATTACGAAAGAGGCGAGCCGTGGACGCTTTACCATCCGAAAAGGTTGCATCGCAGTTTGCTTTGGTCCATCCAATGGCTGGTCGCTTCCACGGAGATGAAGGATTAGAGCAACGTTGGATTTTTTTCTCCCTTTGAGCTTGCCAATGTTCGAGAGATTTATTATCAGCTTTTCGGCCAGATTCCTGCAATGAAAATGAGAGATTATTTGGTGCACCCGCTGTATGTGCATCCACTACCAATACACGGTGGAAATGGAGTGTTGGGTGGTTATTCCTACAATTTAGGGATCTTCTTTTAATCTCAACCATCGGTTGTACATACAGCGGATGTATATAATAATCTCTCAATGAAAAGGGGGTGAGTCCATGTGTTATAAGGTTACGATTTTGCCAAATTATATCACATAGGCATTCTTCGCGCAAAAGATTAGAGGGAAAGAAACTCCATTTGCTATCAAGAAGAAGTGTAATCCATTCCTTTATAGTCCCATCCTTGAAAGGATTAAGATTGAGCTGCCATTTAGAGGTAAGCCACAATTGAACAATGCAAGAACAATTAAGAAATAAATGCTCAATATTTTCAATATGAGAATTACATAAGGGACAAGATATATCATTAATAGCAAAAATGGCATTAAGTCTAGCACGGGTAGGAAGAATATTATGCATAAGCTTCCATAGAAAATGTTTGTGCCTATTATGTAATCTAGCACTCCAATTTTTTTTAAAAAGAGAGGAGTCCGCTTCGTTGATGGAAGAGAAACAGTGGGATTGGTCGGTAAGATAAGCGCTCTTTGTAAAGAAGTTCCCCGACGTAGAGGGAATCCAAAGAGGTGAGGGACTCAAAGTATCCATAGAGATTTGGATTTTGAGTATTTCATTGACCATATTATGGTAAAAAAAATGACGTTGAGTTTATGATTGTCCCACATGCAATTATTACCCATAATGAAGCTTTTAACAAGATGATGATGGGAGATGAGAGGGTTGTGGGGATCGGCCGGCTTAGGAATAAAACCTTCAATAGTTGGGACCCAAGGTTGGTCCCAAGTTAGAAGGTTGGAGTTGAAGGAGACCGGAAAGCAAGATCCTTTAGAAAGGAGGTCTCTAGTACGGAGGATGTCTCTCCAAATCTAAGAGGCTTGAGAAGGATTAGCATTGGCCGAATTAAAGTCACACGGCCGAATGTATTTAGCTCTAAGGGTGTCAACCCAAAGGCTACGTTGATTAGTGGCAACTTTCCAAGCAAGCTTAGAAATAAGGGCACGATTAAAATTGGCCATTCGGCGAAAGCCAAGACCACCCTTAGATTTGGGAGAGCAAATTTTACTCCATGCTAAGAGTAAGAGAGGGTTGTCATTCTCTTTTCCTCCCCACTAAAATTTGCGAAATATGTTATCAATTTTGTTGCAAATGGAGGTAGGAAGGAGAAAAGTGGACATAGGATAGACGGGAGAGCTTTGCCCAACGGATTTAACAAGAATAGAGCGGCCCGCTTGAGAAAGGTTGCTAAGCTTCCAAAGTGGAAGTTTACTTTGAATTTTGTTTACATGGTTAGTAAAAACTTCTTTGCGGGAGTTGGGTTTACAAAAAGGGAGCCCAAGATGAATAGCCTTGTGATCACACTCATTCATATTAAAGTGAGTTAATATACAAGTGCGGTCGGCTAAATTAGTGTTAGGGCTAAAATGGATGATGGATTTAGAAGAGTTGATACGTTGACTAGACCAATTGCAAAAAGTGTCAATGCAGTTTTTAATGATAAGAGCATTATTGATGGTAGCCTTTCCAAAAATAACAAGGTCATCGGCAAAGAGGAGATGAAAAATGGGAGGGCTAGTTCTAGAGACCTTGACGACTTTAAGATTCCCTTCCATTTCTTCTCGGAGGAGGAGACGCGAAAGAAGCTCGATATATAGGACAAAGAGGTAGGGGGAGATGGGATCCCCTTGGCGTATACCATGGGATGGTTTAATGAAGCCATAAGAAGAACCATTGATAAGCATAGAAAAGGAAACGGTAGAGATACATTCCGAAATACATCCCACAAATTTATGATTGAACCCCAAATGAGAGAGAATACAAGTGAGGAGGGGCCACTCTACTCTATCGAAAGCTTTAGCTTTTCTTGGTCTTTTTATATAAAGTTACGAATTTACTCTTAATATGACATGTAAAGTCCACATGACCTCCACTACATTATTTTTCCTTCAATTTTTACTCAAATCTTTTGAGTTACTATTTTCACATCCCACCAACTTTATACTTGACTTTTAACTTCTTAAAAATAAACCCCTATTATAAAACATCACAAAATTAAAGCCCTTACCATAAAATAATTATAAATTTAAAAAAAAAATACATAATATAACTATAAAAACTATTTGTTATAAGTTAACCATAAAACTATTATACTGAGTCTAAAATAAAACTCATAAAACTATTATATATTATAAAACTTAGTTTATAATCTCAACTAATTTTAAAGAAGTTATAAATTACTGAAGCTTAAATTCGAATTACTTAAATATATTAAAATAATTAATTTTATAATTTCAGTTTAATTAATAATAATTTCTTTTAATATAATAATTAACAAAAACTAAATGTTAAATTCTCATCCTCTCCACCCCACCCCACCCATCCCGTGCGCTCCCCACGAAACCCCATCGGAGTAAAAGGTCTAAATTGGTTGCTAACGCGAAGGCGAGCTCTGATCGAACTACAAATATCTCTGCAAAGTTGTTAGAATACCGACAAGATTTCGCCATCGTGAGTTGGAGGAGGCAATCGGACGGTGGCTTGTAAAGCGAATCGAGGGCCGAATGAAGAGAGCTCATCAGGTGAGGGATGGGGTGGGCCGGTGGAGTGGTGGTTGGGTGGGTTATGGACTCATGGGTAGGTTGAAGACTGAAGCATATGACGTTTCAGTTCTTTTTTTCTTTTTATTTTTTAAATTATTAGTTATTAAAAATCTCTTTCAAGCCTAAACTAATTATAAAAAAGCCTAAATTTTATAAGTGCTTTTTAAAATTATATTTATTAGAAAACTATTTCTAATTAAGCATATAATAATATTTTATATATACATATATTTAAATGATTTGATTTTGATTTTGAGTTTTTTTTTTGTTAAAGAAGATGACGTCTCAGTTTTTTTTTAAAAAAAAAATTATAGTTATTAAAAAAATATTTCTAATTAAGCCTTAATTATATAATAATTTTTTTTATATATATTTAAGAGGTTTGAGTTTTGGTTTCATTTATTATTTTTGTTTTTGAATCTCTTTAATGAAAAATAGAATGGGAAACAAAATTTTACTTGAGATTCTAAAATATTTTTATACTTTTTGTAAGAAAATAGAAATAATATTTCATTTGTTTTATCATTTATGATATGAAGATTAATTTTATATTTCTCCTTTAGTTCTAACTAAATGAAAAAAACACATAAAATATAGGGCTTGTTTTAAGATGTAAAATATGATTATTACATAAGTATATAAAAAATTATATGGGTGTGTAAATATAATAACTCAAAAGATTTGAATCACAATGAAAGAAAAAAAAAACTAAATTGGAGGTCATGTGCACAACACATGCCAAAATTAGGGGTATATTCGTAACTTCGCCTAAAAATGACAAATAAGACATAATAGATGATCAAAAAGGGCATTTGGCACTATAAATGACCAAAATTGAAAATTTATAACTTTAAAGGACCAATATTGCGAAATTTTCAATAAAATTAGCATGTCACATGTGAGTTGTGACTAGTGATAACCACGATGTGTTAACATTTTTTTGATATATTTTAAAATTCTTAAAAAAAACTTTGTTGCCATACTATGATTCATAGACACTTCAAAAATATAACACACAATAAATGAATATTGTACCTATACTTTTTAATACTTTATGTGGCGTGTATAATTAAAATATATAAACGATATTCTCGTATGTGTTAAACACTTTTGGAGTATGCATCACTAGACACGGATGCAATATGATTTATATTCTCAAATCGGAACTCAAATGTCTTGGTTGCTTGTATGCTTTTAAATTCGTACAAGTTGTTGATCTCTAATATAAATCGTGATTTAATTTACATTATATTGTTGGTAGTATAAGTTATTTTTTGTGCATTATGTGTCGTATTCAACATTTTTTGAAAAATGCATGTCATCGTATCCTTACGGTCACAACGAGTTCGTATCCATGGATCATAGGATATTAGTGTAGTGAGAAAAAAAAATGCATAGTTAGTTTTCTAAAGCTACGATCCTTACTAATATGGAGTTGTAACTGATTATGGAGTATTGAATCAATCCTACAGATGATAAGGTCTTTTCAGCCTTGCACATTTGTTGCAAATAAATTGAACTTGGCATTTGCAAGAACCTTGGTACTTTTTTTCAGGTCGTGATTAATCTCCACGAATTTTCAGATTAATGGTTATGAGAAATGAGTCGAGCTTCTTAACTTGTGGGTGTAATTCCTCAAAAAAAAAAAAAGTACAAAAATAATGAACAAATAGGAGGCTCCATAAAGTGTGCAATGTGCATATATAAAATACACACCGGTAAGTTAGATAAACAAATAAGAGTAAAAGTGTATTCTACCAATTACAACTCCGACGCAACGCTTGCCGCACGAGAGCACATTTGACTGAAAGAGACGATTTATTTGTGTGACTGTGTGTTCTATTTTCTTCAAAACCCTAAAATTGCACAATTTAATGATACGAGTCAATGGTTTTATTTTTGGAATGTGATTTGATTTCTCTTTACTTTATAACACGATTCTTAGTGCTCTGTTTAGCTTTTTAATTAAATAAGCCTATTGTGGCTTAATAATGGTTTAGATAATTGAATAAGAGGATCTTACTATATAAATTTCTTAGAGGAAAGTAAATATTTTCATCCATCTATTAATATATAATATAATAAACTCGGTTGATTTAATTTTTTAAATCCGTGCTTGTTTATTTTAGTAAGTTGGTTTGCCAATTTTACCAACAGGTAATAAATTTATTAATTTAAGGCTTTTTGATAAAATCTGCTCTAAATATGGTTGACTTATGGTATCTATACTACACTATACTATTATATAAAATAAAATATTGGTAAAAAACAATATAATTTAAATTACCACATATCACTGGATTAGTGCTCTATTTAAATTTTACACACTATGTGTTTCCATAATATTTGTTATATTTATGTCTTGATTAAACTTACATCTAGAATCTACTTTTATATGGAAAGATCTTTTTCTATTCTTACGTATGGAAAAGAAAAACACGAAAGGTACTGCATGCCATTTGTTTTTAATTACTTAGTCACTACAAGAAATTTGCCCATCACTAGCGCCTTGATTTTCCCCGCACCTCTTGTAAGTGCTGGTAAAAATGTTTGGTACACAATACGCCAGCGCCATGTTATTAAAATACCTAAAACAAACGTTGGTGTATGGATCCCTAGCGCAAACAACACCAACGCTAGACAGCGCGGGTAAAAGTTTTCATTACAGCAAAAGGACGCTGGCAAAGGCCAAATACTGTGTTGGTGAAGACTGTAATTTATGTAGTGAGTATAAGAAAAATAAAAAAAAACATATTTGATAATATAAGGTTTATCTCCTCGGAACATCCACTACCGCCACCATCCCCTCGTAAGTAGTTATACTCGTGAGTAAGAAAGAGAGACAACGTTGACAATATGATCCTCAAAGAACTTTAGGAAGAGATCAGCTTAGAATACGGATGCTCTCCCATAAAAATTCGCCACACCTCCTAAGCACCTGACACACGTCAAGACCACCCTCAACCACAAAGGCCAAACATGCACCATGAAAATAGAAGCGCTCACCCCGTGATTACATAGGGAACTCCCATTTGAGGAAACAAGAGGGCGAGCAATAAATCTTCACATATAAAAGACCCCCCAGAGTTCAAGAAAGGAGGGGCTCCTCGAAGACCTTAAGGAGAGAGACCCCATAACCCCTAATAAGAATACGACCCCCTCATTCGTCCATCCCCCATTGCTATTTTCTTCTTAATTGTTTTGGCAGTGGTGTTTCTTCCTCTATGTAAAATCACATTTTCACATTTTCTGTTTAACACGGGAGAAATACTATCATCAATGACGCCGTCTGTGGGAACACCTTCAACTCATTGAGAAAATACCTTTAGGAGTAAAGGAAGCAAGGAATATCATGGTCCGGGATAGCTTTGTTATCATAACCTAGTGTGGCAAAAAAAGAAGATCCAAGACTCTTTAGAAAAAGCCTCCATCCCCTCCTTGAAAATTTCCAGTCGAAGTCATTGGCATAATCCTTTTGTGGGCAAAGAACGCACCTCTTGATGCCCTTACTATCAACCTCAATCTCAGAATGGTCCCCGAAAAAGAACAAACCCGATGTGGAGCTTTAAGCCCAAGCTAGAATAAACTCTTTGACCCCTCAATTTCTGCGCTTCCTCCCCACCTCTCCTTCCTGATGTCATACCGGTAGGGATCTAGCAGTGACAGCCACGAAACAAGATGCTTACACTCATCTGAGAGATCAGACAGTTAGAAAGTATTGGTTGTCATCCGCTCATCGTCGACATGCCCATGTAAATGTCTACAAAGGAATTGCGTCTATAAATCCACACCACTTAAATAAGGATCAGAGGCAGTATCCCAAGGAGTACGCGGCCGATGAGGCCGCTTGGATGAAAACAGAACATATGCATATTCCTCGTTAAGGAAGGTCAAAGGTGAGTCGCCTCTTAAAAATGATATAAGGACAAAATCCCAAGTGATCCTATAATATAAGGCATAAAATTCAAAGGACACTAGTAAAGATATTTAATGAGAGATGCAACAACGTGCACCCCGATGATAACATTCCACACAATTGAGAAGAAGCATGACACGCTTCGAGAACGAGCAAGGAAAAACACATATAAAAAGTTGCTCTACATGATAGGTTCAATAAAAACTGTGTACATAATATGGCTGGGAGGTTATTACAAAGCAAAATTTGACATTGATCTCGCCCTTCGTACCTACCGCGAAAGTTCCTTTCTACAAGCCTTACATTTACAAAAGATTCGCTCAGTATGCCTAAAAGGACGAGTGTCCTCTCTAATCCTGAACGGGTCACATTCCCTCTCGAACGATGGCCCGATGCTCGCCAAGGGTCATATCTATCAAATGGGCCACCAACGCGGTAGCACTTGAGGTGCCAACATCATTGGGCTCATATAAACTACTTGGGCCAACCACTAGCATGGTGTGTCAGTCTGAATGTGCCCCGATGGAAGGCGCGATCACCAACCGCATAAATTACTAAGTCATCAGGGAAACCCATCATCAATAAGTGCCCTAAGTCGATCACATGACGTTGATATTTGTCCTGCTCCGCCCTTGCCGTACAAAGAAGCTTTCATGTTTGCTTGAGGCAAAAAAGTCACAAGTCATTTCTCTGCCTAAGCTGACCGCTCGCGCATCGACTTTAACTCCCTCTCTAGCATATCTCTACTCCCATCAGTATCTCGGAGTGTGTACGTCCCGCAAGGCCTCAACCTCAGCCTCCCTCTACCCCAATCGACAATGAGCCTCTTCCAAAGTTATCTTTAGTTCTTGATAGCGTCTCTGTGAGGTCGGAATGTCAAAATGAGCCATTCTTTAACGCTCTCCCATGACATCCACCAACAGTGATAATTGTTTATATTAACAAAGATAAAAAAAGAAAAAAGAGAAAAAGAAATAGCACACGGGTCGCCATATCTAAAATAAAAAATAAACATACCTCGCACTCATTCTTGCTGAAAACATCTATATATAGGAGGTCATCATTTGTAAAGATACACATTATTAATAGAAAAGTATTTTTCTCTCCACCATTTCACCTTTTGTGCACTAAAGAAGTAATATTTGATAGTATTGCAGAAAACAAACGACTTATTCTTAATTCTCTATAATATATAAACAAGCGCTTGTGTAGTATATCATGAGCAATAGGATGTTGATCATGAAGAAGCTATCAACTATTGATGATATTCCTCAACAACTAATTGCTAAAAAAATTACACTCCCGAGATGGCGGAATTGGGAAGGGGTTTCCACTTCCCGCCCACTCGGGATACTGCGAACGCGAGTCCCGTCTCGTACGAGGCCTATATATAGGGGGTCATCATTTGTAAAGATATATATTATTAATACAAAATATTATTCTCTCTTCCATTTCACTTATTGTGTACTGCAGAAGTACCATTTAATAGTATTGTTGAAAGCAATGGGCTTATTCTTACTTCTCAAATAATATATAATATATAAACAAAGCATTGTCCAGTATATTATGAGCAACATGAGGTTGATTATGAAGAATCCATCAACAATGGAAGACGTTCCTGAACAGCTAATTACTGAAACTTTTGCACTCCCGAGTTGGTGGTATCGGGAAGTGGTCTCCCCTTCTAGACCACTCGGCATCCCGCAAACGTGGGTCATGTCCTGTTCCCAGGCCTATATGTAAGGGGTCATCATTTTTAAAGATACACATTATTAATACAAAATATTATTCTCTCTTCCATTTCACCTTTTGTGCACTGCATAACTACCGTTTGATAATATTGTTGAGAACAAGAGGTTTATTCTTACTTCATTGTAATATATAAACGAAACTTTATGTAGTATATCATGATTAATAGAAGGTTGATCATGAAGAAGTCGTCAACTATTAAAGATATTCCTCAACAACAAATTACTAAAATTTATGCACTCCCAAGTTGGCGGTACCGGGAAGGGGTTTTCCATACCCAACCACTCGGGATCCCGTGGACGTGGGTCGTGTCCGGTCCCCATGACTCTATATAGGGGGCATTATTTGTAAAGATACAAATTACTAATACAAAGTATTTGCTCTCTTCTATTTCACCTTTCGTGCACTACAAAAATACCATTTGATAGTATTGCAAAAAACAAGTGACTTATTTTTATTTCTCAATAATATGTAAACAAGACCTTGTGCAGTATATCATGAGTAATATGAGGTTGATTATGAAGAAACCATCAACTATTGAAGACGTTCTACAACAGCCAAACACTAATTTTTTTGCACTCCCAAGTTTGCGAGATCCCCTTCCCAACCATTCGGGATCCCGCGACCGCAAATCACTTCCCGTCCCCAACCTATATATAGGGGGTCATCATTTGTAAAGATATACATTATTAATACAAAATATGCTTCTTTCTTCCATTAACCTTTCGTGCATTGCTGACCATTTGATAGTATTGTTGAGAACAAACGGCTTATTCTTACTTCTAAATAATGTATAAACAAACTCTTTTGTAGTATATCATGAGAAATAATAGGTTGATCATGAAGAAGCCATCAACTATTGAAGACGTTCCTCAACGGTTAATTACTGAAATTTTTGCACTTCCGAGTTGGCGAGATCGCGAAAGGGTTTTCCCTTCTCGACCACTAGGGATCCCTTGGAGACGGATCATGTCCCATCCAAAGTCCTGTACATAAGGGATCATTATTTGTAAACATTCAAGTTATTAATAAAAAAGGATTTTCTCTCTTCATTTTCACCTTTTATGCATTACAAACATACCATTGATAGTATTGCAAAAAACAAGCGGCTTATTTTTACTTCTCAATAATATATAAACAAAACCTTATGCAGTATATCAAGAACAATAGACAGTTGATCATGAAGAAGTCATCAACTATTGAAGACGTCATTAACAACTAATCATTGAAATTTTTCCACTTCCGAGTTGACGGGATCCCAATACTAACCACTTGGCATTCCACGAACATGGGTCCCCTCCCGTCCTCAGGCCTATATATAGGTGATCGTCATTTTTAAGTATACATATTGTTAATACAATATATTATTATCTCTTCTATTTCACCTTTTCTGCACTATAGAAGTACAATTTGATAATATGGCAGAGAAACAAAAGGCTTATTTTTATTTCTCAATAATATATGAACAAAACCTTGTGTAGTATATCATGAGCAATATGAGGTTGATTGTGAATAAGCCATCATCTATTGAAGACGCTCCTCAACAACTAATTACTGATTTTTTTGCGCTCCCGAGTTAGCGGGATCGGGGAGGGATTTTCCCTTCCCGACAGACTTCAAGAGCAAGGTTTTGTGGCGTTGCGGCTTGAATAGCATGAATCACAGCTCCAATGTTGTCTCCTGCTTGTGGGTCCGCTCGTTTGAACAGGTTCCTAACACGGTTCCATGCTCCGTAAAAACCTGAGCATTTACCGACGATGCCACTCTTGATGGAGCTACTTGTCATATGGCATTGTAAGGATCTCTATGAGCGTGACTCCGTAGAACACCATAAATTACACTTGAACGCCGACACGGTGGCATAAATTGCAACAAAGTACATTGCTTGAAACACAAAATAGACATTTTCAAGAAAGAATACATCACTTCTAATTTGGAAGAGGAGAGTCTTCTTTCTTTCAGCAATTTTGGTGTATGTCATGAACCCAACAACTGGATGGTTCTCCACATCCACATGGACCATGCTTGAATTTTATTTTTTAGAAAAAGTTTTGAGTAAGAGAGATGAAGTGTGTAAATCAAGGAGGTGGTGATATCTCCTCATCTAGTAACTATTATTTATAGGCCAAGATTAGGTATATTGCCAACTCACCACCCTATCTTATTTTTGTTTTTTATTTTGTAGTATACCTTGAGCAATAAGAGGTTGATCATGACAAATCCATCAACTATTGAAGACGTTCCTCAACGGCTAATTACTGAGATTTTTGCACTTCCGAGTTGGCGGGATTGCAAAAGTGTTTTCCCTTCCCGGCCACTAGGGATCCCGTGGACGCGGATCCTATCCCTTCCCCAATCCTGTACATAAGGGATCATCATTTGTAAACATACAAGTTATTAACCAAAAATATTTATTCACTTCCTTTTCACCTTTTATGCATTACAAAAGTACCATTTGATAGTAAAAATAAGCGGCTTATTTTTACTTCTCAATCATATATAAACCAAACCTTGTGCATTATATCAAGAACAATAGACGGTTGATCATGAAGAAGCCATCAATGAAGACGTCCTTAACAACTAATCATTGAAATTTTTCTACTCACAAATTGTTGGGATCCCCATCCCGACCACTTGGGATTCCACGAACGCGGGTCTCTTCTCGTTAACAGGCCTATATATAGGTGATCGTATATTTTAAATATACATATTATCAGTACAATATATTATTCTCTCTTACATTTCACCTTTTATGCCATATAGAAATAACATTTGATAATATGGCACAGAAACAAAAGGCTTATTTTTATTTCTCAATAATATATAAACAAAACTTTGTGAAGTATATCATGAGCAATAGGAGGTTGATCATGAATAAGCCATCAACCATTGAAGACGTTCCTCAACAACTAATTACTAATTTGTTTTTCCCTCCCGAGTTAGGGGGATCAGGAAGGGATTTCCCCTTCCCGGCAGACTTCAAGAGCAAGGTTTTGTGGCCCCGTAGCTTGAATAGCATGAATCAATGCTCCAATATTGTCGCATGTTTGTGGGGCCACTCATTTGAACAGGTTCCTAACACGGTTCCATGCTCCGTAAAAGCTTGAGCATTACCGACAATGCCATTCTCGATGGAGCTACTTGTCACATGACATTGTATGGATCTCTATGAGCGTGACTACGTAGAACACAATAAATTACACTTGAACGCCGACAGGGTGGTATAAATTGCGGCAAAGTACATTGCTTGAAACACAAAATAGACATTTGCAAGAAAGAATACATCTCTTCTAGTTTGGAAAAGGATAGTCTTCTTTCTTTTAGCAAATTCGGTGTATGTCATGAACCCAACAACGAGAGGGTTCTCCACATCCATATCGACCATGCTTGAAACATGTTTTTGAAAAGAAACAAAGTTTTCGAGTAAGAGATGAAGTGTGTAAATCAAGTAGGTGGTGATATCTCCTCATCTAGTAACTATTATTTATAGGTATATTGCCAACTCACCACCCTCTCTTGTTTTTGTTTTTGTTTTTTATTTTGTAGTATACCATGAGCAATAAGAGGTTGATCATGACGAAGCCATCAATTATCGAAGACATTCCTCAACGGCTAATTACTGAGATTTTTGCACTTTCAAGGTAGCGGGATCGCGAAAGGGTTTTCCCTTCCCGACCACTAGGATCCCGTGGACGCGGATCATGTCCCTTTCCCAGTCCTGCACATAAGGGGTCATTATTTTTAAACATACAATTTATTAACAAAAAAGATTTTCTCTCTTTCTTTTCACTTTTTATGCATTACAAAAGTACCATTTGATAGTATTGCGAAAAATAAGCATCTTATTTTTATTTCTCAATCATATATAAACAAAACCTTGTGTAGTATATCAAGAACTATAGACGGTTGATCATGAAGAAGCCATCAACTATTGAAGATGTCCTTAACAACTAATCATTGGGAATTTTCCACTCCCAGTTGTCGGGATCCCCATCCCGACCACTTGGGATTCCACGAATGCGGGTCCCCTCCCATTTTCAGGCATATATATAGGTGATCGTCATTTCTAAATATACATATTATTAAACAATACATTATTCTCTCTTTCATTTCACATTTTCTGCACTATAGAAGTACCATTTGATAATATGGCAGAGAAACAAAAGGCTTACTTTTATTTCTCTATAATATATGAACAAAACTTTGTGCAGTATATCATGAGCAGTAGGAAGTTGATCATGAATAAGCCATCAACTATTGAAAACGTTCCTCAATGCACCCCCGAGTTAGCGGGATCCGAAAGCGGTTTCTCCTTCCCAGAAGACTTCAAGGGCAACGTTTTGCGGCGACGCCGCTTGAATAGCAGGAATGACGCCTCCAATGTTGTCGCCTGCTTGTGGGGCCGCTCGTTTGAACATGTTCCTAACACGGTTCCATGCTCCGTAAAAGCCTGAGCATTTACCGACGATGCCACTTTCGATGGAGCTACTCGTCACATGGCATTGCAAGGATCTCTATGAGCGTGACTCCGTAAAACACCATAAATTATACTTGAACGCCGACGGGGTGGTGTAAATTGCGGCAAAGTACATTACTTGAAAGACAAAATAGACATTTACAAGAAAGAATACATCTCTTCTAGTTTGGAAGAAGAGAGTCTTCTTTCTTTCAGCAATTTTAGTGTATGTTATGAACCCAACAACGGGAGTGTTCTCCACATCCACATCAACCATGCTTGAATTTTGTTTTTGAGAAAAAAAAAATCAGTAAGAGAGATGAAGTGTGTAAATCAAGGAGGTGGTGATATCTCATCATTATTTATAGGCCAAGGTCAGGTATATTGCCAACTCACCATCCTCTCTTGTTTTTGTTTTTTATTTTATAGTATACCATGAGCAATAAGAGGTTGATCCAGATGAAGCCATCAGCTATTGAAGACGTTCTTCAACCGCTAATTATTGAGATTTTTGCACTTTCTAGTTGGCGCGATCGCGAAAGGGTTTTCCCTTCCCGACCACTAGGGATCCCGTGGACGTGGACACTGTCCCTTTCATAGTCATGTAAATAAGGGGTCATTATTTGTGAACATACAAAGTTATTGACAAAAAATATTTTCTCTCTTACTTTTCACTTTTTATGCATTACAAAAGTACCATTTGATAGTATTGCGGAAAATAAGAGATTTATTTTTACTTCTCAATCATGTATAAACAAAAACCTTGTGTAGTATATCAAGAACAATAGACGGTTGATCATGAATAATCCATCACTATTGAAGATGTTTACCATGTTCCTTCCAAAGCCAGGAGGAAGGTCCACTTCTGGAGCGCCCCTTTCCCCGTTAGGTAGGGAACCTACTCCCAGTGAGAGAAACAGACCCAAAGTCACCACAGGCTCCCCTATTCTTGGAACCCTCTGACAGAGACTTCCTACCTCTACCTCAGAATCCTCTACTAATCGCCGATAAAAAGGATCTGATGCCAACCCCAAACCAAAACATAAGGATCCTCCTCCATCCCCGCTGCTTGGATTTCCCCCAGAGGCACTACTCAACGAGATTCTATCAGAAGCCTTCACGGTATATAACTCCATTTTGGACCCTGTAAGGAAGAACGAGTACGAGGTAAGTTATAAAAGATAAGCTAAAGCCAGTCACAAAACAAGGGAAAATGAGAGACGTTACGAAAGAAAAAGTTGGTATGTAGTGGGCGAGGTGGAAATTCTCGTGTGGCCGCCCCTTCTTGCAATCCTGCCATAGTTAAAGCATCCGATAGTTCCAACAAACCACAAACATTGTAACTTCCCACAAACAACTAGCTATCCTGTAAAACCCTCGCCTCTTGAACGGCTGCCTCAGGATTGGGTACAACGTACCCCATCCCCCAACGTGTAGGCACCCCCCACGAGGAAGCTAGCCCATCCCGAGACTTTAAAAAAGAAAAAAATGGTTCTTCCAGTCATCGCGAGGGGTGACACGCCTGGAGATGGTCGTAAACGACTGACGATGATCTCGATGCACTAAACTGAAGAAAGGGAGCCCGTTATGGCAAGGCTATAAAATGAAAACGCTACCACCCAATAAGGTGTGAGTGCTAAGTCCAAAAGCCCACTGCAAAGAACATATCCCACTAAATAACGATATGAATTGGGCCTAAGTTAGCTGGGACATATCTGTCAATACTTGAAAAGCGATTGCAAGAAAAGGTGAAAGAACATGCAAAGACCACATCGAATTTAATCCAAGTACACTGTCATGTACCCCGCGGGAGGATCATAAGCCCTCTGATTGGCTCAGGGTAACACGATATCATACCTGTCAAGATTCAAGTTATACTCCAGGAATAAAGACGCCACAGAATCCAGGGATTCCGTACTCACAGCAGATCCCCCTCGACCCCCACATATCAAAACCCAAGGGTTGATGTTGATAGTATTGAATACCGAGAAACGATATATCAGAAGGTACACTTATCTATTCATAAACACCTCCCTTGTGTTATGTGTTAATAAAATATCCACACGGAGTTGTGCGGGGGACGTAGTAGGAGAAAGACCCCTAAAGATGGAAGACAAGCCACCCTCCGTTCGCCTAGAATGTAACGTGAAAACGTTGTAGGGAGCACGACGTACCATGCGCATAGAAGGGGATCTCCAAAGGGAAGCAAAGTCACCTTGGGAATAAGAAGAGCGAGGAGGAGTCATAGGATACTCCTAGCACAAAGACGTCAAATGGTGAAAATGACAAGAAGCAAAGTGATGAAATTCCTTCTCAGTAAGAGTGACACCAAAACATTCGTTTATAAAACAAAATTTGTCTAGACTTGATGAAAGTGATTGTCCAGAAGAAAAAGGAATATATAGTGAAGATGAGGGACCCGCCTCTAAAGAAGGGACCATTCGGATCCCGCGACAATTTTGGCCAATAGCAAGAAGACACAAAGGACACGTGTCATTACCCCCTAAAAGTCAAAGGGAATGTTCCTTCTCATCATTCTTGCCATGAGCGGAAGAAGGCACGCAACTACTATCTCATTTACTCCAATACACAGTCAAAATTTTTAAGATTATCCAAGACATTAAAAGAAGGAAGCTCAAGTCCCCAAGGATGTCGGAATGCATTACGATTCATTTATAGTAAATATATCTCGACAAGAATAAACACGAGCAAAAGGACAAATTTCATTAAAGACAAAGGAACTCGCAAAAGTACAAATTCGAATATCACCATTACATTACATAAAAAAAAGAGTGAGATAAATAACAGAAAGAAAACTAGCTCCTAAGAATGAGAGGGTGGGGCAGTCGTAGCAGGAATGGATGGAGATGCGCCTGATAGGTCGGCCATCGGTCCCGTTACTGGAGATGGTGGCATCGGGGAGTACTACCCCGAATCGCGGGCCTCAGGAGAACAACAGTGAGGGGGACCCGGGCGGGAGCTGCCGGAGAAGGAGGAAAGTGAGAACTATGCTTCTAAAAGAGGGTGAAGGCTTGCTCTAGCGTGGGCCTCTGCATCTCCAGGATATTTATTTGGCGTGGATCGACGTTGGGGGCAATCTTCCTTCGCACATACCCAAAGCATTGGAGGAAGCCCCACAACACATGCCCTATCAAATACCCGTAGTTCTTACGGGCGTAAACCCCCTGGCACTGACAAAGGGTCTCCTCCTAGGTAAACTTAGTAGCGGCAGCCAACTTCTGTTGCAACTCCTCGGGAGAAATACCCCCTACACCAAAGTCTTCTCTATCTCCTCCTTCAGAGTCTCTAGACGAAAAAGAGCCTGAGACAGATTCTGTTCCAACTCCTTCTGTCGTAAGACCCCCCGCGGCCTTCTCTTCCTCGAGGAACCCCACTTTCTCCTTCAGGACCATACCCGAAGCCTCTAGCTCCTGATACGGATCACTAAAGTTGCTTGTTCTCGGCCCCCAAATCTTGTATCTGTCTTTTGGCCTTCGGCCAGGCCGCGTCGTACTTCTTTACTAGCTCCTGCAGAGCCTTATTCTCCTCCTCCATCTTCCGGAGTCTTCTTTAGCAGTAGTGGCGTTCTCGTGCAACTTCCCAACCTTGAGTAAGACAAGGGGAAGCATTTTAGGCGCCTAAGAACAAAACCAAGATATGAAAAAAAAACTAAAAGTATTTCTAAAAGAGGGGCAGGAAAAGAAACTTACCATTATAGCCATCCAGTTGAGGCATGCTTGCAAAAATGGCCAGCCATCCATGGGCAAAGTATTGGTGGAAGCAAAGAATCGGGTTATCATCCCGAGAGACGCCTCAACTCCCTCCGCATCAGGCACTTGTCCCAATGCAGAAAAGTTGGAGAAGAAGGTCCCCTTAAAGGTACACCCCCCGATAGCGGATCTTGAGTAACAACAGGGCTATCAGACTGAATGGCTTCCAAAGAACCCAAAGCGGTGTGATCGGCAAAGGACAGATCCATAGACATCAACTCCTTCAACAAAAAAGTAACCTCCTCGAAAACAGGACCCGAGGGTAGAGTGTTGGGGGCTGACGGAGGAGAACTCCCTCCAAAATTGAAAAACTCACCCCATGCGTACAAAAGTACAACCGTAAGAAAGCTACTCCCTAACTCATAAATCAGTTATAAAAAGTCAGAACTCAAAGGCTTACCCAAATCAAAGGCCTCCTCTAACAATGACGCCCCCTCTACATCGATCATTGGAGCTTTCCCTTTATCTGTTAGGATACCTCCCAAGTGAATAAGATATCAAGCAAACCTCTTCCAACATACATAAAGAAAGTCCCAGAAAAAAATACTTACTCAAAGCACTAGCCGGAGTAACAGCAGAAGGAATACTGATGGGCGGTGTCACCAAAAGTAAATCTACTGCGTCTGCTGAGGCCGCGAACTTATTTGATGAAGATATCTCGATAATATCCGAGGGAACATCGGAAGGACCCGTCGTAGCACAGATAAGAGGAGCAGCGGAGGCTGGTGGGGCGACGGTAAGGGATGGCAAAGATACACCGTCAATCCCCGCGTCATCATCCACCCCCTCCTGGGAGAAGGTAATAACGGCCGCGTTCGCCGAAGTCACATCTAAACCTCCCTCCTCAGGAGCGTCCGACGTCCCACTCGACGACCGAGACAAAGTCGTCGAGGCCGTAGAACGAGTCGTCACCCGATCAATGGTAACCTCTTCGGCATCAGGAATCTCGACCTCACCCGAGATCAAAACATTTTCTTGGGCCCCAGTTCCCTCGAAAATCTCTGCCTTACCATGGGTACCAGCACCCTCCACCATGAAAGGTTTTAACGCCCCCGCTGTGAGAAGACCAATGTCAGTTAAAATTCTGACAAACCCAAAAATCATAAAAACTATTAAGGCAAAAGACATGCTTTTTAGACTTCTTTTGCGAAACACCACTCTTGTCGGACTGCTTTTTAGACTTCTTCGCCTTCTTCGCACTTTAGCTGCCACCCGCCTCCGTCACCACATGGGGATCAGAAGCAGATGAGAAGGCAACGACACCGGAGATGGAAGCTTCGGAAACTAGGTCAGTGATAGAAAGTGACGCCATTGAAGAAAACTGGAAAGCTTAAAGAGAATTGATAAGTTGCAGAGAAATTTGCGGGAAAGAAAGTGCTAGAAATTTTGCTAAGTGTGAAGAAGAATTTAGGGAAGTGGGTATTTATAACCCTAGGAACTAACGGGTATTAATTACCCACTAGCCCCTTTTCTTTATGCCCCACGATGCCACGTCTCCTACATGTGACTTAAAGGCCTGCTTCCCATTAATGACACCCTCTATAATGACACAGAATTCAAAGAGTTCGGATAGTTACGCCCCCACGATAAAGGGACGTGGATATCCGTTACGCACCACTCCCAAGAGACACAAATTTAATAGTAAATATCACGTCATCAAAAAAAAGAGAAAAGAGAAAAATTTAAATACTACAAGTGTAGTGGGTAAAATTGGCTTATCAAAAAAGCAACGATAGCTTGCCCGACACTACCTCCGAGCAATACGGCTCCTTCTAAATTCCTATTGCCTCTCAAAACAGAACAATAGGAGGGGGGGGGGCTATTGTTAACAATAGGCTTTTCTTAAAAGCCTCGTACTCACTCCACGGTGCCTCTTAAGCATCATGGAGATCACCCCTGTATCGGTTGGCTTAGATGTTCTTCCGATACTGCATATACGGTGTTCTATCTTTCTTGATAAGTATTTCACATAGTACAAATCTTGCGCGAGGTATCAAGAGCTTTAAATAGCCTCACGAATGTGCCATAGGGATACGATACTCTCACACTTACCTTATCACCCGAGACCTACTCCCTCGGGACTCATAATCTCAAAGAAGATATACTAAGGCCTCTCGGGGAAACCTTCTTAAAAAAATACTCTCCTCACCCATTGGAAGCAAGGTATCGGGACAAAAGGAACGATACACATCATGATCTTATCTCCTTGAAACGATAAGGCTACCAACAGAATCGACTCAGCACACGGGAGACACATGGCGTCAGGAACCCGAAGGCGGAAACTTTAGGAAGCTATGTCAGCCTCCTCGGAGACAGTTGTATGAGTTAGAAGCAAACACCCAACTCCTGTATACATGCATACAACACCTGTCAAACGGGGATACCTCACTAGTACGATAATTAACCCTTATAAAAAGGGGAAAATGGAGAATAAAAAGACATACTTTTTTCAGGAGAAAAGAGAGGATTAGATTTTTTTCAAACTCATGCAAGTCGTTAAAATCCACTCCTAAATTCCTCAAAAACAAATAACTGTTAACATGAATAATACTACCATAGAGAATATAATAAAATTCTAAATTTATTGTTCTTGGGTAGCCCGACGCCTCCCTCCACCCCAAAAGGGAGGAGAGTTAGAACGTATAACTACCAACTTAGATCCTAAGTCATTTCTCTGCCACCGTCGGCCACTATGATATAGTGTATAAATTGTTTACCACGAAACTACTGTATATGGTAGAGAGAAGAAATGTTGCTCTGCATCGTCATCCTTCATTCATAGTTGTCACTTCTTAGAAAATTGCCTTTGTTGGCAATATGCACAGAGAGAGAGGTGGAAAAATATTATTTGAAAATGAGTGGAGTAAATGTAGAAGTCAACTAAAAGAAAAAACAATTAAAAGAAAATAGATAAATTACTGGAAAATATCTTTCTACAAGTGTCTCAATTTAAATGGTGGAGAGTGAGGCTCTTCCTCCCAGCATCTAATTCCCTCAGTAAAATTTGCTAATCGAATTATGACAACTGCGTAATTTAATGTTACTCAATATATGGGTTTTTGAACTAGTGAAGACGTTAGTTGTTGAGTGAGGTAGTGGAATGGTTCTTTTGTAAATTGTAACATTTTCTTAGTAATATGTACTTAATCTGAATATGTAAAGGTGTTGCTGATTATTTGAGGAGAAAATAGAACACAACCATAGCGGTGAACAAGTTCAACTAAAATAATCTAGTGAATTTATGGAGTGATCGAAGTATTGGATTTTGAGCGAACAATACCATGTTAATCCGCGACTTATTGCATTGGCGGTGGAAGACGCTCAACAGACATACACATGTAAAGGTTACATTAATTAATTGAATTAAGAACTTTCACATAAACATTCGAGCAATCCTATATGATGAACAATGGTGTTTACGTGACATCAAATATTGGAAATTAAGGATGCTGCAAGTTATGGACTTAGGATAGTATGGTTCCGACTAATGTCAAGTTGTTTTCATACTCAAAAGTGAGTGGTGAAGTTTAACCAACATGACCACCGTGCATCCGATGTATTTTTTAGTTGATATCAACCCATGAGCTAAGCCTTGCAACCAATGAGCCTTTTATATCATCTACATGAGCATATCAAGTTTTTTACACTAGTTATCTTTCACAAAAATATTTTCGAAGATGAAGTTGGCGCACAATCTATTCAGTAAAAACAAGAATATAATTGAGACCGTAAAGTAGTCATTAAGATACACTATATATATGTATATATATATATATATCCGACGATGTTTCGCCGACCATCGAATGGATTGACGGTTTGAATTATGAGATCTACATTTACAACTTGTTGATGATTTATTGGATTTGCTCGTAACTTGAACATATAAGGAGATATTGGAGATGATGAAAAATGGACATTCGGCGAGGAGGAGATATCCGAAGATGAAGATAACTTTGAATTTACACTTAGATAATTTTTTTTAATAAAGTGAGTAAATTATATATTAGTATATATTATCTATAATTTACATATACAATATTTTATACTTTTATAAAATACTTGTTACGCCTCTCATCTGTCCACATTCTGAATTAAAAGGTCGATATGTCCAAATATCTTTCTAATAGTTAGTCCTGTCTGTATACATTAAGGGGGTGTTTGGTTTCTTGTATTATGCAATACGTGGATATACTAAAACTCATCATAAAAGGCTTAATATATAATACACGTGAGGTTATTACATGGTTTGGTTTTTGTGTTAAATTCTCATATTACTAAGCCAACTTTTCACGAAAAGTGTTTGGTTTCTTAGATTAAATCCTGAATTAGCGTAATTTGACTATATTGCCCTCAAAAACACCAGGTATATATAGGTTTGGGCGTTTTATTTCTTTCTACACACCTCTTCAACTTTCTCCCCAAATCCGAGCGTGCCAAACCCTAGTTCTACTATTGTGGCGAAATTGAGTCGATTAGGCGTAAATTGCGAGCACCCATCACGAAATTCATCACTCACTAACAAGGTAAGTACGATTTCAACAACATTCTTCATCACAATTTAGGATTTCGACTTCATACTTGTCGTCCGCTTCAATTTTGTTGTAAATTAGGATTTTTTATGCGTATGTTGTCCGAGAAATGACTGATTATGTTTTATTTGAAGTGCATGTAAATCCTTGTTATTAGTCCTCTAGTGTTAGTTAAACCCTAGCAACTTTGATTTTGATTTTGATTGTACGAAATTGTTATTCTCTGTTAGATTGGTAATTAAATCATGAATTTTGATTGTCCGAAACTAATTATGGGTTTATTAAAGCTTGTTTTGTTAATATGGCGATCGTACTTGGTGTTTGTGTCTTCATTTTTGGTATTTCTGTTATTCATCGTAAGCGGGGCTGTTGTTAGGTTTATGTTGGTTGAAAATGTTAGTTAATTGCTCGGTTGGTTATTGCGAATCATGTAGATGTATGCCCCCTTTGTTGTCAACTGTCCGTGCAGTCGTGGTCTGATGCATTACCCTATGGTAACTAAAACAGGTAGATGCCCTGGTAGATTCTACTACATTTGTCCAGCCGAAATAAGTCACACCGACTACTTCATTTGGGCGGACGAGTTGTTAATGCCTCGTTTTGCACGGCTTAACCGCCAAACACCTTCGACGATTCCAAATCAGAGTACAATGGACAATAACAAGTCATCAACCAATGTCAAAATGGAGAAAGGCGATGCTTCTGATAACAACAATAACAACACTACTACTCAGTTCTCATTCACAGATCATATTCCCCCGAGAACCGAAGTTGGTGCCCGTAATGATACAATCACACCCCCGCTTAGTGTCCTGATTCAGTCATGTGTGGAAGGGATTAATGAGAGGTCTATAGCTAGGATGGCTACGGTTTGCTGCTGTGTAGCTTAGGTCATAGATTTTCTACTCGTACTAGTTGTAATTCCATGTATCATCTTTTCTTTCTCGCAAAAGTGAGGCTATTATATATGTGCTGAAAGTGTTGTTAATTTGGTTTAGTCGAGTCTGGTTGTTGTGGGTGTTATTGTACTGTGCAAACTCGTTATTTGAAATGAATTTATCCTTTATGTTGATAACTTCGTATTGGTCACTGTTTTTCATTAACGCAGTGATTTGACTTATGAATAAGTATGATTAATATGCAGTTTTTATTATTTTGAATTATGCCTTACACACGGAACCAATGGATCAAAAAGTGTTTTGAGGACCCCGACATGGGACCCGATGGATCCTTCCGCGTGTTGTTGGTACTAGATGCGTATGGCAAGAAGCACGACATATCCCGTGTGCATGAGATGAAATACGTCGTGCTAGATGTTCAAGATCGTATATTGGATGGTGCGGGAAAGAAATACCCGTTGTACGTGATACTAAAGAAGATCAAGGCTATGCGTCATCGCATCGACACATTTCATTGGTGGATTAATGTTCCTGGAGTTATTTTTGACCGTTGGTCTAAAACCAATCTACTGAGCTTTGGTCCCCAATATGCCCACTACTTGAAGAATGTATGATTCCGAATGTACAATCATATCATTCTTCATTGATAAATTTTATTCTACGCACAAATAGTTTTGTAATTCGATTCATACTTAATTGTGTAGGAAAACACTATCGAGAAATATTTCCGCATTCATGGTTTCGAACACTACAAACTCTATGACATCGTGTTTTGCGTGAAAGATGTTGCGGTACTCCCTTATGAGTTATGAGGAACAATTGCGAGGCCTATAGTTGTCGATGATGATGGAGTGGTACAGTCGTGTCGTGGCGCAAGTTCTGTGAGTGGGGTGTCTTCAAGATTCATCACTGACAACGGAGGGAGTGTTACCCGTTGCTAAAGATCATGAACTGTTATTAAGCTATGTTAAGGATTTTGGTATTTGAATTATGTATTGCAAGTATGGATATGAAGTATGGGGATATGAAGTATTGCAATTATGTTTAGCTATGTTAAGACATTTTGGTATTGCAAGTAGGGGGCGTACTTTGGTTGGGGTGATGTCATGGGATTCTCCAAGGATCTCATGACACCAACTTTCAGATTGTAACCCAACTTTTTGTACAAGCATGCCATGAAAAAACAAGTTATGCATGCTATTTTTTTGAAGTTATCAGAGATTCCCTTCCCCATTATTTTGTTTGCATGTATATTTCTTTCTTGTTTTTTTTTCCAATGTCACTAATTTTGGCACCACATCACGTGAACATGGGAAGGTATGCTCCACCAATGAGTATCATTATGTATCAGTTTTTTTCCATTGCAACATCATGGGGTTGCTCGGCCTATAAAATAGTGTCATCCTTACCAAATACAACAACTACAAAATAGCTATCAAATAAACCAGTGCCCCACTCTCTCTTCAAAATTCATTTGGTAACAAGTATGTTGTCGCATGCTAGTGAGCTACAAAGGCAGGTGTTCTACGATGACGAATGGATCCCCGACATCGACGAAACGCTCATCGATGTGTTGAAGGAGCAAGTTAACTCGGAGCATGGGTGTGTTCCACTAAAAAATTCCAAGTTTCTCGATATCATAGTCAGAAACACAATGGACACGATCAACTACATCCATGACACCACATTCACGCGGATGAGATTCTTTATCGCTTTGATAGATTGGCGGAGCGGCACTATGTTTTCAAAAAAATACTTGGTCATCCGGGAACGGTATGGAATATGGACAACAATGGAGTTCGACCGGCTCCGGAAGTGTGGGACGAGTTTAAGGAGGTTTCGACGCTTATATTATTTATGTTTCTAAAAAATATAGTATATCGTACACAATATCCCTTGTGAGCATGTTTTCGTAATTTTTGTTGAACTAATTCGTAGGGGAAATTCACAATGCACGAGGCGTACAAGGTGCATGGAGAGTTTGCTTGGAGAGATTTGGAATGATTTTTGGGAAAGTGAGAGTTCAAGCACGTATCGTACCACCGAGGGAGTATGTTAAGAATATTCGGGAGAAGAAACGCACCACCGAGGAAATTCTCAATGCCACACGCAAGACAAAACAAGACACTTCACGATTTGCCAAGGATGTGTCATTTGGAACCGCATCCGACCACATTTCCGACACTAATGGAGTTGCTCGCACTCTCTCTAAACCCGCAAAAGATAAATCAAACCAAATCCCTAACTACTACGGTGAACCGACCGCCTCGGTGGCATCATGTTCGGTAAAGTCGTTCGAGTTTTAGATGGATTCGTTTCTATTTCATTAATCAAGGACATTTACCGTCCATTGTTTTGGTCAATATGCAAAGTAAGACCACCGTAGTTTCATGTAAATTTTTAGCGGAAGTGTGAGTGTGTCGCTTATTAATGTTCCGTAATGTCGCTTATTATTGTTTTAGTTATTTCGAGTTGTTGTATGATGGCCTATGAGGGCGTTTTCTAATGTATGCCTATGAGGTCGTTTTCTAATGTCTAATGAAGTACAAGTTACAAAATTCAACTAACAAATACTGAAACACAAATTTAATAGACATTGGTAAGGAAAATGATCATGCAAAACAGTCAATCACAGCATAACAAAATTACTAGATCACACTAGAGTTTCCTACCAAAGCATCCAAAAACTATTACTTGTCACCCATTCTCCAAGATCAGTCAACACAAGATCACAAAATTGGAGGGGTTAATGATTATAGCTGTCTTACTTAAATACCGAACACCTATACAAGAAATGCGATAACTCGATCATAAATTAAAGCCGACAATTGTTTCGGTAAACAAAAAGGAAACCAGACATAGTTCATCAATAAGTTACTTCATTGTGGGCTTCTTCTTCAGGAGGTGATTAAGGTACCTAACTTGGAACTCCTATGGCAAAGAAAAATAGACATCGACATCGGCTGGAGAATGTGCAAGACGGTGTACAAGATCGATCTTCATATCCTCATCGAACTCCTCGTACTTGGACATAGCAGCATATAGGGACTTCCTCTGGGTAGTGGCAGGATCTTCAGGCAACTTTGGAGCCACACAAAGGTTTGCAATGCGCTCCATGGCATCGTTGGTCTTCTTGATGAACTCATCCACATATCCGGGTATCTCGGGAGCAGTCTCGACATGGGGATTACTCTCACGTCTGCGCTTCGTACCCTTTTCTTTCTTGATCCTCTTAAGTAGTTTTTTTGTTGGCGCCTTAGAAGGTCCAGATGAATAGGGCACATCATTATCACCGCATCCCTTGTCCATGTCCAAATCAACGAAGTCAGACTGAGTACTCGTGTTGGGAGCTGGGTTGGGCTGCTCATCTTCATTCACCCCATTCTTCCCCTTCGCAAAAACATCATGCACAGTAACACTCAAGTCTTCAGCACCATTTCCATTCGCACGATCCTTTCCAAACAACTCTGCCCAATCCTCAAAATATGGAAACTGCTTGTCCTTGTATTGCAGCATATATGGATGTACCTTTTAATAACCAAAATAAGGACAGTAGTCCAGATGGACCGATTACATAGCCAGATTGATGAACATATCACAGATCAATCTTTAAAAGACGATACCTTCACGTAATCCAACCAATAGTCCTCACTGACACACTGGATTGTCTTAGTGACCGGGCACAACCACACTCCACCACTGGACCCATCAAACATCAGGTACATATGGCCATAAGTGCGCTTCCAAACTGTCATTTTTGACCTTACATGGGGATCAGACTTAACTTTGGATGCGGGGACATATTTCCTTATCGAGTTCTCGAGCTTTAGCAGGTATCCAGCTCTGAAAGCATTGTCTATCTTAATTCCTTTACCCTTAAGATCTTTCACATCATCAATTAGGGCCAATTCCTCATCCTTAGTCCATTTGTATCTGTTTTTTGCAACTTTTGGTTCAGATTCCACAGGTGCAGAATTGCAACTTGAAGCCACCGCCATCTGTTGCCCACATAAGAATATTTAACAAGTGAGTATATACAATATACTAATAATGATCAAAGTCACTCTTATGTACAAAGACACTATATAACAGGAATATTTCATCCATGAATCAAAAACATATAAGCCAAACACAACAACATTGCCATTCCACAAACAAAGGGCCAAATCACAAATGAACATGTTCAAATAGATTCAACAAAACCAAATAAAAGAACAACTAGTCAACTATAACTCATGAAACACCATCCAGTAAATCCCTAGTAATATTTTGACAACTACTCCTAACACACGCATCACTAGATCACCCAAACCAAAGACATATGCTCAACACCTGCGCGATGCTCTCCATTCATCCCACATCTTAGTTGCTATCTCATCCCTGAAACATCCCCATGCAGGTGTACTTTGTAGGCCCTCAATGTAATCCGGGGTTGCATTGCAGTCTTCGTCGTCGGAGCTAGAACTGTCGGACGACGAAGAAGAGTCTGAGACGTAGTTAGGCATATGAACTTTGATAAAATTGTTCAAGAGTGCACCCGCCATCACGCATATATTCTGAATCTTTATTGGATATGATGATGCATTCTTGAGTATCTTCCAATGATTTTTTAATTTGGCGAAAGCACGCTCGATGATGCTCATCGCGCGAGAATGTCTCATGTTAAACATCTCCTCTTTGTCTTGTGGAACAACACACCCCTCTCCCCACTCCTTCAGATGATATCTTCTGCCACGGTACGACGCCAAAAAACCAGCACAGTTTGCGTACCCCGCATCAACCAAGTAGTAACAACCTAGTTGTAAATTACAAACAAATAAAGAAAACAGCTGTTAGAGATTGAATAGTTGTCAAGAGACAGCAGATACTGCTAATATCAACATGACTACCTTGTGGGACTCTAATTTGGTGCGGGTCTATAGAGTGCGTCACGAAGAACTCTGCCACCCGCCGCAGAACCTTCCCACCCGCACAACAAGTAAACGAAGCTCATCTTTATGTCACAAACCCCAAGTATGTTCACTTGCACTCTACCCTTACGAGACCGATACTTTGGTTGTTCCAGAGTAGGGACTGTCACATCAACCATAGTGCCATCCAATGCTCCTAGACATCCTTACAAAGCAATATGACACATTTCAAACTGAATCATAAAGAATATGCATTTCATAAGATACAAATATATTTTTATTACCTTGAAATGCTTCCAAGGCTCCTCACAATTCCCATTCTCCTTAGAAATTGGTTTCGGTGTCACTAGCAATAAATCAGCACATTTGATTAGTGCTTCTAAAGTACGTCTGAAATATCGACTCACTGTCTGCCTGGATCTATGCCAATCAAATCCCACTGTGCGGTTGGTGTCATGGTGAGCTAGTATCTTCAAGAATAAGGTTACTTGCTCGCGTAGGGTAACATACTTTTCATCCCGTAGGCCACCAACCTCCTTAAGGAGCCAACACAACTTCATAAAACAGTTTCTGTCCATCCTAAGATTTGCCTTACAATACTCATCATTCAAATCAGTCATCCGGAACATGACTTTCTCAATCTCATGTATTTTTTCCAAAAGGCTATAACGAATCACCCTCCGTCGACCACGTAACCTCATTTTCTTTTCATGGTTGTGCATAATGATCAAGAACATAGCAATGTTTGCTCGCAAAAGCATAAGTTGACAGAGAACTAAAATCATATTTTTCCTCCACTGCTCCATCTGGAACACAATTAGGATGCATACAAGTTTGAGGGTCATTTAAGAATTGGACACCATGAACTAGACCAAATATCTTTTAGGCAACTAGTACACTATTGGTAAAGTCAACATGCCTCAACTAATGCTAAACAAATCAAAGCATAAGCAAATCATATCTTTTAAAAGCTTGGACATATCACAAAAAATGACAGTCAATCACAAGCACAAATCATTCATTTATCTAAGTTCTGGCATAGCAAATCATGTCAATCACAGGCATAGCAAATCATAGGCACAACTTAATAAATCACATGTCCACCAAATCGATCAGTTATCCAATACAAAGAGAATGTCAATTTTTTTACCTTATATGTGTAGTGCTTGGTAGATGCAGGAAATTAGCTTTTGCTTGTAAATCACTTCACAAAGAACCTGGCATAGCAAAGATACACAAATTTAAAATCAATCCCAATAGAGTTGTTTTTTGGTTCATCAAAACACCAAATGAGTTCATATTTAGACAACCTTATACTACGTAACATGGCTGGAATCGAAATATAACATAATAATACAAAATTTAATCAAACCACACAGATATATCACAATGCATCCAACTTTTAAAGGAAAAAAGTTCAAAAATTCTTAACTTTTAAAACTCGTGAAAGTCAGTGAAAGTTACCAACCTATTTCAACACAAAGAAAGAAGAGCACAATAGTTAGATTTAGACAAATTCGAAGGCACACAAGTAGGATTACAAGATATTAGTACTCGACCTCACATTTGATTCGGATTTGACAACCTAGGGTTCACGCGAAATCGAAAAACAGCGTTCTGTGTAAATTAAGAACAACGAGCAGTTAACAATCTGTAATAATGGAAAATAAGCAAGAAAAATCGATGATGATTCGAGTCGGAAACGTACCGTCGCTGCAAAACTAGGGTTTTCCCACCTCCAATTTTCCAGATGTGATAATGAAGAGGGAATGGGTGAGTCGATTGTTAAATGTGATTTTCAGAAGTTGCTAAACGATTTTAAAAGACGCAGTCCAACTGAGGGTATAATAGTCTTTTCACAAAATCTGCAATCCGTGTATTAGCTAATCACGGGGGGGGGGGGGGGGGGGTGAGATTATAATTCAAGGATAAGGCTGCTACAATACCGGGCTTTGACGGGCTATCCAAGTTTTGGTAAAAAGCCCGAAAAATTAATCAAACGAACCAAAGCGCTTATAAACTTTTTTCGGATCTCGATAAAGTGCTAATCCTGAGAACCAAACACCCCCTAAGTATAAAAATATAGGAAAATACATTTTTTTTTTGAATCAAGTAAAACTAAATACAATTTGTAACAGCAAAACCAGGCACGTGCACTAAAGCAAAACCTGTTGGAAGCAACGCATGAGGTGTCAAATCACGATTGGTCCGTTTTATGTGTACCGGGCAGCTCAACTATACTAAACCCCGCCGGTAAAGCGGCGTCGTTTAACCCCAGAATCAAATCGCGGTCACCAAAACCCAAATTTCGTCACAATTCGGGTCAAAAATGGCGGTTCAGCCATCGATCACCCGGTTCCCGAGCGATCCGAGAGAGCACGAGGCTTGCGGCCTGCCGTGGGGCGTCACGCTGACGCCGTTCGCAGCCAAGGACGAGAACGGAAATTCGCCGGTGTACGGTTCCGGCGGCGATTCGCTGCCCCGATGCGAGAATTGTTGGGCTTACTACAACACATTCTGCGATCAGGACCAGTGGACCTGGGACTGTGCTCTCTGCGGCACCACCAATGGCCTCTCCACCGAATCCATTGCTCGCTATTCGCAACCTCAATCGTGCCCGGAGAACATGTCCTCGTTCATCGACCTCGAATTGCCTCGTAAAATTAATTGCCCATACACTTGTGTTTATGATGATGATGATGATGTTGATGTTTAATGTGCTTTGGTTATTTGTTTGATTCTGAAATGTTGTGTTTCTGGTGACAGTGGACGGGTCTGAAGAAATGCAGGCGAGGCCGGTGTATGTTGCTGCTGTTGATCTCTCGTGTAAGAATCTCGTGTAATTTTCGTAACTGTTGACACTGTCTGGCATTAGTTTAAGGTTGATAGAGATTTCCAGTCTTTCTGTTCGACTGTTTTTTGCTTGGAATTCATACATGTAATGTTGGGCTGATTGTACTTTTAGTTTATGGAAACAAGTGGATTCGAACTGTTGTTGAGTTACATTTTAGCTGATCTAGTTCCCTAATGAGTGCCGGCAGGATGCCTCTCGAAGAAGCTGTTGTCTGCTATGTCAATGTTAACATGCTTCTATTACTATTTAAGATGAAATAATATCTCAGCTAGCCATCTTGTATAGCTCTTGCAAGTACCTTAGTAGCCATACAGTCCTTAAGCTTGATTTGTGAACTAGACTGGGCCTGTTAGTGGGAGGATTGTGCAATGCATCACGTGTAGCATGTATCTGCAGCTTTTTGTCGTGGTGGTGAATTTATAATACTTTTGGTGTTCGGTACTTCAAATAGAATTTCCTATGTTATTTCAGATTCATTTTGGCAAAGCATTCCATTCTTCGCATGAGTTCTGTATTTATTTTGGAATGTGAGAGGCAGTGGAACACAGTGGTGGTTCAGTTTTACTGCTCAATGGTATTATTGATTGTTGATACAACACGATTATGTACTGAAATGCGGCCGGATTATTACTTTTTTCCATGTATTATTGAATTCTATTTATCTTGGTCAATGAGCTTTTTCCTGCATTCAAAAACACCTTCGTCCTCCTAATGCATTTTGACGGTGCCTAACTTTCATTTCTTTTATCTAAATTTGTAGCATCGGAAGAGTTTCTGGAACTTACAAAGAGTGCTCTTTTGGCTGCTTTGGAAGGTTTGTTGTGTTGTGTTGATATACATAAGTTCTTATCTATTGATTTTCGTTGAATTTCAGACTTATCTTGTGGAGTTTTACAGCTTTAGGGCCAGGATCCCTTTTTGGGCTTGCTACTTTCAGCCACAAAATTGGCTTGTATGATGTTCAAGGGCCCATTCCAGTGGTGAAGAATGTTTTTATCCCCCCAGAAGGAAACCTGACAATGGAGCTCGAAGATGTCATGCCATTGTTTTCATTTTTAGCTCCGGTATGTTATTGGTGTTTTTCTTTGAATATTTCCTTTCTAATCTTATGGATAGCTATGTGGAAACTGGATTTGTCTCGTATTTATCTTCTTTTATTTTTTTATGCCTATCTTAGGTTGATACATGTAAAGACCGTATTGCAGCTGCACTTGAGACTCTAAAACCAACAACTTCCTGGGAACGTACTACAGCGGCAGGTCAAGGGGTGGATGGAGTTTTACTTGGTGGACGAGGTTTTGGAGTGGCCATGGAGGGTCTTCTCAGTTACCTTGGATCAGAATATGGGAATACCTACGCATTAGGTACGATAACTTTACATATGATTATCTTTATCTCTGCTTGATTATTGCATATTTGCTTTCTTCCCTTTCATGCTTTAATTTTAATAATTTCATCATGTTACTTAACCTCACCATGCTGGTGAAGATTTGCTAATCCTTTTTCCATTTGATTGTCCCACTGAACTGAAGTGCAGCTAGAGTTTTCGCCTTCTTATCTGGTGCTCCTGATTATGGTCTTGGGCAACTAGACACTAGGCGATATGGTGAGCAGTATGCTAGCAAAAGAGAGGATGCAGACCGTGCTTTACTTCCAGAGCAAACTCCATTTTATAAAGATTTGGTACTGAGCTTTAGCAAATATAAACTTTTTTTGCCAAAAGGTTTATAAAAATATGAGCATTTTACCACCTTTTTCTCAGGCTGCTGTCGCTGTTCAAGCTGGCGTCTGTGTGGATATGTTTGCTGTTACAAACGAGTACACTGATTTAGCATCTCTGAAGTTCCTTAGTATTGAGAGTGGAGGTTCTTTGTTTCTGTATTCAAGTACAGATGATTCAACACTTCCTCAAGATATGTGAGTAATCCATTCCTGTTAAAGTGTGATTATCAAAATAGCGAACCATATCAAATGTCATTTTCCTCGAGGCGGTCACATTTATCTTATAAATAGTCTATTTAAATTCAATATTATACATCTGGCATGTTGAAGTCCAAGCCAGATAATCTAAATCGTATCATTGCAGGTACCGTATGTTAAGTAGGCCATATGCGTTTAATTGCGTCCTTCGCCTCAGGACATCATCTGAATTTAAGCTTGGCCATTCGGTAAGCTTTAGTTCTTTCCGTTTGATTCTTTGTGCGAATGGTGTAATAATACTTGCCATTTGATGCTGCTGCAGTTTGGGCATTTCTTCCCCGATCCACAGTATGAAAATGTTCAGCATATTATTTGTTGCGACTCCTTTGCCACTTATGCCTATGACTTCGATTTTGAGAATGATAGAGGATTCGCCAGGTAAATTACATAGCTCAACTTCTTTTCTTTCTTTTTATAATCATCTTCATGAAATCTTATTCTCAGTTTCTTTTGGAGTAGAGCAATCTTTCTTACATTTGGATGTCTTAAACCAATGCGTCGTGAAGTAGAAGACTGTAAACTGATTCTTTTTCATCAGTGATGCTATTTGTTTTTTTGTTAGTTTATGGCTTTATTCTTTATGATTTCATTCTTTGGTTGATGTACTATTTTATTCAGCTGCATGATGAATCAAAACTCAAAATTGTAGCTCTATAATGTGCTAATATTTTCTGCCTTCTTTTAGTTTCTCTTAGCCTTCTCCTCTTTCTTTTCCAAAATTTTTAATTTATGAATTGAGGTTTTATTGGTCAATAGGTCATTTTTCTTCCGAAATATGTATAACAGTTAATCAACGTGATAAAAGAAGATCCAACGGTATCATTTTGCAATAATAACGTAATTCTCTCTTGTCCCAGCAAGCTGTTGTCTGCATGTAGCACAATAATTGTTTTTGTTTTTTATGGAAGCATGGGTACTATTGTAGAAAACATCGTTATCTGATGGTTTTGCATATGCTGAAGCAAAGTTCACTCTCGGTGCGATTCTAAGTTTACCATGAGTTGCAAGTGTGATATTAGCAGGTTTTTATAATATATAGGTTCTAGCCATTATTAATTTGTAAGCTCTGTGGTACTATATGCAAGGTTGAACTAAATCTTGCATTGGTTTCTCAAAACCATCCTTTCTGATATTAGTTAATTAGACTTCTTTTTGGGTGTTTCTGCTAAACGCACTGTGCTCAGACAGTAAATACTTTTCTGCAGGCACAGCACAGAACTTCCTACGTTGCAGATTGCATTTCAGTACACGGTGGTTGTGCCCCCTGATGAGCTCTCCGTTTCGGATTCTAGTCGGGCAAATAGGTATGTTTGTCTTTGTTGCAGTAGGCATGTACATGAACTTTGTGTGCTGTGTACATTCTGATTTTGGTGGCCCAGCAAAATTGAGGAAGGGCCGCTCTATGTACTAGTTAGTAAGAAAATTTCTTCTTTCTGAGCTCCGGTTACATATTTTCAGAATTAGAACTCATACTGCATTCTAAATGTCACAAGTTATTGACTTTTCTAGTGAAACCTTCTTGTTTTATGTTAGGCATATTCAATTTTTCTCAAGTTGGCATCTTCAGATTCTTCAAATGCCCTTCTTCTGTTGTTCTGACAGAGTTTTCAGTAGTGTTGCCATTGTTCATCACGTTCTTCCCCCTTGCTTTGAGTTTGATTCTGTGTTCTTTAATCTGTGCAGAGCAAAATATTCCCTGCAAAGGAGACTGAGGATTAAAACTGTTAGATTTGGGACTGCTAGCAATATTAGCGAAATTTATGATAGCGTTGATCCTGAAGTTGTTCTTTCTATACTTGTTCACGAGGTAAACGTTCGCAACTGGAGCTTGTTCCTAACTGCTGTTACCTGCTGTACATCCTCTTTTATCGTGGGTGGGTGGTGGGGGGTGGGGGGAAGGTGAGGGGTTCCGGATAATTTTCCAGGCAAGACATCTCTAGAGTGCCTAGTTTATACATTTTTTCATGTACACGAAACATTTAAGAATATGTATTATTAGTTTCCATTATATTCTCCTTACATGTAGAATACATTAAGATATTTCTAATCTAATTGAAAACTGCATTTAGTAGATACTTGATGAGCTTAATCCGCAGAAATTTAACTTTTGACAATTTTCGAGTGAGTAATTGTCTCATCGCAATGTTTTTGCTCATTCATATTTTCTTCGTATATATATATATATATTTATATATGCTATTATTATTATTTATCTGGTGATAAAATCGATCCATTTGTTGCTCTTTGTGGGCAATAAAATGCATATTTTCCTGATGTCAGGGAAACTTAGTTCACATACTACTAAGGATAGTTTGACCAATGTGAAGTCTTACAGCGGTTGTTACCTGATTGGTACTAAGGATAGTTTGATCATATAATGCTCTTTGTGGGCGATAAAAATGCATATTTTCCTGCTGTAAGGCAAACTTAGTTCACTAACTACTAAAAGTAGTTTGACCAATGTGAAGTATGACAGCGGTTGTTACCTGATTGATACTGTTCTTTATTTGGTGTAATTCTTCTCAGGTGATTTTGACCTCTTTGGAACAAGGCGTTAGGGAGGCTCGACGTTCACTACAAGATTGGCTCGTGAAACTTATAGCTCAATACAACGACGCCTTCAAAATTGTCGAGTACGTGAATGGATCTTTGGCAACAGCTCATGTTGATGTTTCATTCTCCCAATGCCCTCAGCTGCAACCTTTGCCCCGCTTAGTCTTTGCTTTGCTGCGGAATGCTCTTCTTCGCTTTCATGAAGAAGGTGTTCATCCAGACTACCGGATATACCTTCAGTGCCTGTTCAGGTATATTACATGTTGGTTTATTAGCCTCTTGGTTAGTAGGTAACCTTATTGCTGGAGAAATTGTGATGCTTTAATCATATAGAGGGGTTCTAATGACCGTGTTTATCACTGCAGTGCACTTTAAAGGAGAATGGCTAGCTTAAAATTGGCGTTATTTATTATATCTTATGATTGATCCAATCTGCATATTTATTCCCTCTTAAGACTTTTCCAATGATTTCTACTTCTTGAGCATTTCACTTCACCTTAGTTATCCATGTGCGATAAAAAAGTTATCGTTTTCCACCAGACTAACTATACTACCTTACTCTCTATCTCTCTATCTACCTCGTATATTTTATGAATCATGGTCACCATCTAATCCAAACATGTTGTCTTAGGGTTTCTTTAAGCATTATTTTTGAACTTTAGTGATGCATGAGCACAGAGCTGGATTGGAGCACTTGTCAGTAAAGTTTCACCATGAAGCGTTGTGAATTTGCTTGTACACCAAGTATTATACTTTAGTAAAACTCACTATTATAATCTCCGATGCAGTGCGCTGGAACCTTCTTCACTTTGCCATGCGGTATACCCATTATTGATGTCATATGAAACTCCCGACAAGCTGGCGTTTCCTCGCCATTCCTTGAGTCGTGCAGCACTAATAACAAGTGGTAGCCCAATATTCTTCCTCGATGCATTCACGACTCTTATCGTGTTTTATTCGTCTACAGCAGGCCCTGCAATTCCCTTTCCCCCACCCCAAGACTGTAAGTTATCATTTCTCACTTTGCCGATTCCCACGGAAAATGGTGCTTTACAAGATTAAACATGAAAAAGTTGGTCTGCTTTGTGACACGAACATATTTCTATCTGTGTCTCTGAACCAGGTCTTTTGAGAACCAACATCAACAAACTGAAGCAAGAGCGGAGTATTACTCCCAAACTCATTTTTATCAGGGGAGGACAAGACGATGCTACGTCATTTGAGAATTACCTTATAGAGGAACAAGATCTCGAGGGAACTGGGTTCACAAGTGTCATGGGTTTTGTGTCGTTCCTGGATGAAATCAACCGCGACGTAATAGAATACATGATGTGATAAACTGTCCATGCATGTTGGTTGTGGTAAAGGAGATTACTTATGGAATCATCTGGAGTTGTGTCCTTTTATTTGCAACTGGTTTGGCAAGTGGTGAACAACAGATAGTGAAGTTGCTCAAACAGGATGACATGTTACTAAAATCATGGATGCTCGGGACTCGAACAGGATGAATTGTTTCTGGAGTGAAGGATTCCAGAGGTCAATGTAGAAATGCTTTCTGAGGTCTGGAGGTGTAATTGTTTGTTTAGTTCTTCATTATGTAAGTTTAACATAGATGAAATTTGGGCTGCCAGGAAAATGTCGATGAATTTTTGTTTATTTCGAATCCATTCTTACTCAGAGTTTCCAGTAGTGTTACATCTTTACAATACAGTTGTCTTCTATGAGATCAATCAGCACCGAGCTATGTAATTTTATACAAGGATTTTGAACTGGTCTCTGATTCTATATTTGGTAGACCTTTCGTCGCACATGTGCTCAGTGCCTTAGTCTGTTCCTTGTTAGTTGTTACTCTCTTATTAACTGTATCAAAATACAATATCGCATTTAAATCATCTGAAAGTTTTCTAATACGCTGTAGTTAGATGCTGGGTAGTGAAAATGATAAATATCAGGAGTCTTAAAGTTATTAACATCTAGCCATTTTAATATATTTCCTCGCAATTTGTCTTCTGTTGTGATTAGGCAGAGGGCAGAGGATGATTTTATTAAACTGTTATTATGTAGCCTCTGAGATTTTGCCACGTGACTTTTATATTTTTCTTTATTCCATTTTCAGTGTATAAAAAGTTACTGAAATCATTTCTTTCTCTTTCGCGGATTCTCTCTCTAATTTCTACTCAACTTATCTAAATTTTTCACGATTGTTCATGCTCAATGGTGTTTTACGGAGGTCGTTCGGCGACGTTCGTAATAGTGGCATCAGAGGCATCAAAGCCATTCGGTCCTCGGCCAACCGTTCGTACCGTGGGTGGTTACTTTTATAAGCATTCAACAAATTATAATACAAGTGTGTGTTTAATCAGAGTTCAAGATTTTTTCTAATTAAACTACATAAAGGAGGTCTAGGATCTCTCGAAGTAACCTACAAAACAAACATCATAGACCGACGATGTAAGCTCGATCCTTGTTCTTTACTTGTTAACAAACCAGTTACACGATCAATGTCGAGTGATCGTGACAAAAGTGTTTATGAATAAAAAAGTAAACGAAATCATTTCTTTCCCCTCAGCATATTCTCTCTCTAATTTGTGCTCTTCTCTTCTTCTTCTAATTTATCTAAAATTTTGACGATTGTTCATGGTGTTTTACGGAGGTCATCCGACGACGGGCGTTTGTAACATCTTCTCTCTCCAATGCTGCAAATTTATACGAAAAACACTATTATAACCCTTGTTTATTATTAAAAAAGAAGAAATACCTGTTATAAATTATTTGCCTTTTCTTTATTTTGAACAAATTATGTATGAAATTATATTTATGGAGCACAAAATACGAATTCTGGGCCATATCATATTCGGGCCGATTGACCCGGCCCAATTCCATTTTCCCAATTGAATCATCTTTCTTTCTTTCTATCACTATTGTTCCATTTTCATATTCAAAACAAAACCCTTAAAAGTAAAGTGGAGGAAGCATTACTCTCTCTCTCTCTCTCTCTCATTCTCTCTCTAACTTCAGGAGCTCAGGCAGGTACGTACAACTACTCTACCTATACACGCGCACTTGTATTGGAAAACTCTGCAATATATACACACACACACAGAGTCTCGTGGACCTATTTGTAGCAATCGATTCTATTAATGGCAGTGAAGTTTGTTATTTGCTATGATTTCTGCAAATGTAAGTAATATCTCGCAAGTTTCTTTCGGCATCAAATGAATCTGCGCAACTTTACCTAATGTATGAGCTTTGAAGGCGTTGATGTTTCAAGTTAGTTAGGCATGTATATGTATCTGAATCTAATAATAGATTCTAGTCAGTCAAATTATTATTTGTGATTTTCAGTAAATTGCTCTCATATTTGGAAATGATCCTGATTTTGTAAATGATCTATGTTAATCGGACTTTGACTTGGTGAACGAGCTTTGGAATCTCACCTGTACCTGACTCTTCTTATGTTCGTTTAACTTTTTCTGTACATTCCTGTTTAGATTACTTCATGACCTGAGTAATCACAATGTTAATAGCCTATGATCGTAATAGATTCTGCTATGAGAACTATTTACTCCTTCGTTCTTTCAGTTGAGGAGACCGCTACTTGCAAACCATAAATAAAAGTCAGTCAAACACTCCTGTTTTCCTGTATCAATGATGCATGTCATTGTTGTTTGTCAGCGTCAATGAAGAAATAATCTTATTTTCTCCGTTCATGGATATATGCTTTAATTGTGCACAGTCAGTAGGTTCTTTGATGCTCAAACTAGAATTCGCGTGCATTGACAAAACAAAACGGTTACTCAGAGTGTATTTTCATGATGATACATATGTTAGTTATACTTTTAATTTTTGGTACTATGTCAAGTGCACAAGATTTGTGGTTTTGTATGTCATACTTCATGTTCTTTTCTATTGTCGCCAAAGCGTAATATATCTTATCTAATTTTGACGAAAATGACAGGAAAACTCGATATTTCAATGGCGACTAGGATTGCTGCCAGATACGTGTCTCGTAGGTTGTCAAGCAGTGGCAAAATCTTCAGTGAGGAGGAGAAGGCTGCAGAAAACATCTACATCAAGGTAAAAAATTTCCTTATGCTAGAACTAGACATAGTTGAACTATGATAAAGACCATGGCTCTTTTTTTCTCCTTTTAGTGAAAAAAGGATTTTTTTAAATTGTTTGCCATGATACTTGATGTTTCTGAGCATGCATTGCAGTTTCTGTTTAAGTGCCTATTGGCTTTGCATATATTCCAGTACTTGAGTTTTTGAGAAAGTAGTTCATCCAGATTTCTTCCGCACAGCAAGGTGAATATATTATTGCAAACATTCCCCACTTTTCTTGAGCAGCCACATATTTCGTATTAGTTAGACAGGTTTGCTGAATTTAACTTTTTAAATGCAACGAATCTAAGCTTTTATACTTTTAATGGTGACGAGGGATATTTCTATAATCGGTCAAGGTGCTAGGCACTTGTCTCCTCTTGATGATTTTTAGACCTTTGTGCACCATATACAAGTCTTTCTAAGGTTGTGCATCATGTGTCGGTCTTTGTTTCACATAAATAATTAATCATCCTGTTTTTCTATTGTATTTGCAGCCGATTTATGTAGCACTACTGCATTATAAGTTTTTAGGTCTTTACTTGTGTTTGTCTCTGATTAGACTTATTAAACTGATAGCTCGGATGTTCCTTTTTCTGGTAAAACTTACTTAAGAACGGGTAAGAGACATTTATGCTAGATAATTAGTCCCGGTTTCTCGGTAATCCCGAGCCTACTGTGAAGGTAGCAATAGCAACACTCAGTAGTGGCCGCAGCTCTTTCCTTCAAAATGTAATATCTTGTGTAATACCTCGCCCAATAGAGAGTTATAACACTTATCAGATATACTCATATTAAATATGCTAAGCCATGGTTGAACGATTAGTTCATAGTTATCACTGTTAATATAGTAATTTCACAAGTATTGTAGCTTTTCTTAGGCATACCACTATGGTTCTCTTGGAGTTAGCAGTTTGTTAGCAACTTGTTTTGTTCTTAAGCCAGCATCTTTCCTGATCATTATAGTGTGTACTGATTACTTTGCTCCTGGTTTAGGGGTTTTGAGATGTCATAGCTCATAAGGTATTAAAACAGAAAGCCCAAGTGATAAAGCTTAGTGAACTTCGTGTTATGTTTCCTGAGCTCAAATCTTCAGCTCTATCTTTCTGTATCTTGCTAATCTACTTGTATTAATATATTACAAGTCTCAAGTTAAAAAACTGAGTCACTAGCAAAATACTTTTGCTCCATGTGTGATAGAGCAGTGAACCCTTATGATAATAAAAGGCCCCCTTATATGCGTAATTGGCGAGAAAGTTAACTCTTAAAAGGAATCCCCACACTGCTTTTTCTTCCGTATAATGGTTGTTTGCATCTATTGTTCTCAGTGATTTACTTCCATCGATTGTTATCACTTGTGGGTTTTATACCCCTTTCATGCATAGATTTGTGCATCCCGTAGGAGGATTTTTCAACCCCTTTGTTCTCATACATAGGTTTCTCCACCTGTTATGGGTCATCTCTGCCAAAATCCCTTAAAAAAGCTTGACTATCTGAATGATGTAAGTTAGATAGTTTACGGCTTGAACTTTTATACCATGATGATGCTGAACTTCCACACAATTTGATGTATAAGGGTTACTTTGGCGTTCCTTCTTGCTAAAGTTCTAGTTTGATGCAATATAAGTATTTAGTCCTGTGACATCTAACCATTGTCTTGTTTTAGCGGTATGCATCGTTTGGTGTTTAGCTCACTTAAGCTATGGTGCTATCTTTTGGTGTTTAGCTCACTTAAACTATGGTGCTAGTTTTGACTCCGCTGTTGGTTTGTCTTTGGTAGAGTATATGATTTTACCATAAAGAACCACCAGCAAAATGTATCCTACTGCAAATCACACAACTAAGCACCATTCTGGTCTGGGGATATCATATTGGGATGCATGAACATCAAAATGTCGATGTTCATAGTCATAGTCTCATATGAGTATTGATGAAGTTCAACTAGTACACTGTACACCTCAATTTTCCAACTTATTACAAGGAACACAATCGTTCTCCTTGTTGCTTAGAAAATGAAATGCCTGGAAAATCGGTTGCATTAGATTATTTGCTTCTTCATTGCGTAGGTAGTCCTGCAAGATTTAACGATCTTGGTTTATGAGAACACTTTTTTATTTTTTAACATTACGCGCTGATGAGGATGCAGTTATGTTGCACAAAGAGTGCTCTCTGTTTTCCTGCATTCATGAACATAAAGTTTGAATCCATTCGAACCAACTGTTAGATACTATCTGATAGCTGAACCTTTTGTGACTTGGGCAGAAAAAGGAGCACGAACAGTTGGAGAAACTTGCGCGAAAGGTACATACTTTACAAGATAACATGCATGATCCCGTAGGGAGCTCTTCAACTCTGGTTTAGGTTCCGTTTTTACTGGGTTTTTTAACCCGTGGTTTTGCTGTCAGGGCCCCAAGACTGAAGAAACTCCAGCTACGAGCTCGACTGGCTCGGGATCTGTGGCGGACGCCACACCAGCCAGCCAGACCTCTTCTGCACCAAAAGTGTCGACTGATAAACATAGAAACTATGCTGTTGTAGCTGGCATTGCTACCATTGCTGCAGCTGCGGGTTGGTATTTGGCCTCCCCCAAAACCAAGACTGAAGAATTGCAAGATTGAGAAAAGTTTCTTACAGCAGCAAATTGACTAAAATAAAAATAAACTTTGCATTTTCGTCTCTTGGGATGACGTCTCCATAATTTGCTTAAGCACTTCAGTTTGTATCCATGAAATACGAGTTCTCAAGAGTGACTGGCATTGTCGTGATACTGTTTGCGATTTTGTTCGGTATGATATTAACTGGGTTGATTTGATTGTATACAAATGCTGTTTACGGACTCTTGAATGATGTGCCTGTTTGCAATGATGTTTGTATGATTTTCCTCAAGTAAATAGCATACAACTGAGTATTATTAAGTGTACTTGCATGTCAAAAATAACGAAAAGGCGGCACCATTGGGATACAGATAGGTGTGGAAACATTAAACTGGCAATGCAATTACAAGTACTGAAGATTTATACATAAGACAATCAAGCCTCTCTTATCTTCTTGGCTATAGCAAAAATAGCCCCAATCACTGCCACCACCACTCCTGAGATTAAAATTCTCGTTTTGATGGTTTCTGCTCCATCCTTGCTCTCTTTTTCGCTGTCTTTTTCGGCCTCTACCGCTGCTTCCTAAAAAAAGGAGATGATCTTGAAGGTCAAAAAATTGCATTCTTGAAATCATTATCTTACAGGACAAAAGTGGACTCATAAGGTGAATTAAATCATGCAGACCTTAGGCTTTTCAGAAATGGTGGAATCCGGTTCGGCAACTTCGGGTGCGGGCTCTCCATCGACAAAAACATCCTCAGGGTAGTCAATATTAGTATCGTCCAACGATGGAGCTCCAACGTTTTCTTCAACAGTAGCCATATTCGCCTCCTTAAGAAAAATGAATATTTTAGTGTCCCGTTTTTTTATATGTTTAAGTAGTTTCTGGCAAATTTTAAGAATGAAAGACGAACACAGGAAAAGGATAAGGTTTTTGATTTTGTTGATGATATATTTGAGGCAACACTTAAAATGACGTGCAAGTTTTACTGTCCACTTGGCATCTTTCGCAGCTTGACACAACCACCAGACTCTTAAGTAAACCTTCACATTCTTATATTCGTTGTCCTTTTGTTTGTAATTAAGAGCAATTTATCGTTCGACTTGACACGGGGAATATGAAATTCAGGAATTTATTTATCCTTCATTGATTTTCTTTTCAATTTAAGGACACTGGTACTCCAAATAAAAATTTCCAAATATTGGTTTGGCGAAATTTACTTTTATTTCTGATGACTAATCAAACGGATTCTATATCCCTTAACGCCTGAGGAAGTGATCAAACAAGAAGTTAACACTTAAAAGATCAGCATCTTTAAGCTAATTTATTTTTCAGTAGCTACTTGTTCTATTTTTTCTTTTATTAGATTACATATGACGTTTGGCTGATTGTAAAAACAAAAGTTTATATCTTTTGGACATCCATTCATAACGATCTATCTTTCATTTCACATGAGGTTCTTTTGCTAATTCAAGAAATAGTTTTGAGGTGTTTTTCGTATATTCTTTTTGTTATGATTTTTATTAAAAAAATGAATTAAGTGACACACATGTATGTCTCGTGCAAATCTCAATGAAATTAGAAAGTCGAACAGTGCTTCACCAAATTTGATATGCATCAATTCCAAAAAAATTATCATATACATTTGATGTATGATGACGTGGTGCAGTCAATATCGAGATTAAAATTATTCTCTAAATTATCGTAAATAGTCACTCATAACTCCATCGTCATCTTTTATTGATAGAAATAAGTCAATAATCAATTTCATGTACCATCTCCTCATGAACCGACTGTAGCTATAAGTCTCTCCAATTTCCATGACCAATTTAACTAAAAATCCAGATTTCTGCTAGGTTCATTTGATTTTCTCCGTAATTTGTCTTAGTCTTCTTTGCTTTGCTTGATAAAACCTAAAATAGTCATGCTAGCTTTAGGCTTGAACTTATGTTTTGGATATTCTTTCGGCTCATCCATCGAATTGAGAACCATACTTTCATCCCCAAGTCCATAAGGCACTAAATCAACTGTCATGTACGGTTAGTGAAAAATGATATTTAGCTGTTATGGGAATACTTAATTTATCTATACTATTATATAAAGAAAGCCACGTTGAGACCAAACTTTTGATTTCCTTTTTTTATCCCTTTGCACACTTGAAAGTTCATTTTTTATTTTTTGAATCAAATAGAACTTGCATTAAAACCTGGCGTCAAGACCGCCAGAAAAGTAGCATACATGAAGCAAAAAACCACAAATGCACCAAAAAAACTGACATCCTATCTATGCAGCAAAAACAATATCCAATGGATTTAGCATCACTCCTAAAGTCGTACGAGAAAGTTTATGCACGACTGTGTTAGCTGACCTCCCAACCCAGCGAATGCGGTATTTCTCATGCGGCTCAAAGAGTTCAAGAAAATCCACCACAGTATTTGCGTATTGCGCGTCGGATTGTGTTTGGTAAATAATGTCGTGAATGATATTGAGGCAACCGCCCTCGAACACCACATCATGCCAACGCATTTCCAATGCCAACTTAATAGCCCAAAGTTCTGCCATGGCCTCAACACATGCAGCGTCAAGCGTGGCCGCGTAACGTTTTTGCGCGGTTCCTAACACGTTACCGTTATGATCTCGATCCACCACACCAATTCCAACCTTGCCCTCCGCGCCAAAACGTGCGCCATCAAAATTAATCTTAATGCTTCCCTCGTTAGGCAGTTCCCATTCAGTCGAACTCATAATTGGCGTAAGGGAAATAGGCCTCCGAGCCTTGCGCCAATTTGCCGCGTACGTCATTGCAAAAGAGACAATATCCCACGCACTTTGTGCCTTCTCTCCAGCCAGGATCGCGTTCCTATTGCCCGAGATGGCCCAACACACCGTGATCGCCAATGTTATTCTCCCCGAATCTGTCTTCGCTCCCAAGCGTACAAACCAATCCAGGAGACTCTCATGCTCACGGATCATCGTTGCTAATGGATAACACGCCAATGCCCAACTTTGTCTCGCAACGGAACAGCCAAAGAATGTATGTCGTGGATTCTCATTCCCCTCCCCACATGTGACACATCAGCTAAAGTCACAAACCTTACGCCGCGCAAGATTTGATCTCGTAGGAAGCACGTCCATGCAAGCACGTCACCAAAATATTTTAATTTTTTTGCACACTTAAGCCCCTATATTTTCTTCCATGCTTTATGTCCACTTGTACTTTGCATTTCCCTCACTATTTCGTGCCCAAAGACCATGCAACATGATAAGGTAGTATGCACTACGCACCGTAAATAATCAACTTTGCTCATAGTGCCAAATTTGGCGATCAGTATGTTCCATGCTCCTCAGTGGTATAGATAAAATCACTCGTACAACCATATCCCAAAAAAGCTCCCTAATTAAAGGTACATTCCACCATCCAGTCCTTGCTCAATTAAACCACTCACCTTTTTGTTCGCAATATTAGCTGGCCTTATCGTGATAGGCCGAAAGGTGGTGGGTCGCGGAAGCCAACCATCATCCCATACCAAGATCAGTGCTCCATTACTTACTCTCCAACGCATGCCCCATTTGATAACTGGTATCGTTTCCCAAATACACCACCATGAGAATGAGGGATTACTACCAACCCGAGCCTTCAAGATCGAACACGCCGCAAAATATTTTGCCTTAAATATGCGACTTACCAAGCTATCCAGATTGCTGAAAATACGCCATACTTTCTTGGAAAGAAGCGCCATATTAAAAGCCTTAAGATTTCGGAACCCGAGCCCGCCCTCTTCTTTACTACGACACATCTTCGTCCAAGCAACCCAATGAATCTTGTTTTGATCTCCACTGCCCCACTAGTAATTGCTAATGATGGACTCAATTTCTTTGATCAAAGAATCTTGCAATCTAAATCAACTCATGACGAACGTCGATATTGATTGCATCACCGCCTTAATAAGTACCTCCTTCCCGACAAAGTTTTTCCGTTATAGCCTTGTGCCCGTTTCCACACGCGCTCCCTAATAAAATCAAACAACTCACTTTTCGACTTCCCTATGACGGATGGAAGGCCCAAGTATTTCTCGTGTTTCTCTGCAATCTCGACCCCCAAAATCGCCCTTATCTCGTGTGCCCACGCCTCACTAGTATTCTTACTAAAAACCACAACGCATTTTTCCAAGTTGATTTTCTGCCCCCGACGCTACCTCATACTTATGCAACCTATCATGTATCCCCATCGCCGATTCCCTTGTTGCGTCGCAAAAAAGAAGAGTGTCATCTGCAAACAATAGGTGAGACACTCTCGGTGCGCCCCTACTAATGGCCACTCCACGAATCACCCCTCGCTTCTTTGCCTTAGAAATCAATGCTGAAAAAGCTTTGAAAACCATCAAAAACAAATAAGGGGATAAATGATCTCCCTGTCTAATTTCCCTTTCCGGAAAAAGAGTAGTAGATTCCCGGCCATTAATAAGTGTAGAATAAGAAATAGTGCGCACTCCCAACATGATCAAAGAAATAAAAGAAACATGAAAACCAAATTTAAGCATTACTTGTTCCAAGAAGGACCACTCGACCCGATCATATGCCTTGCTCATGTTAAGCTTCAAAGTCATAAAACAACGATTGCCCGTTCTCTTATTTTTGAAGCAGTGATTAAGTTCAAAGGCTACCAAGATGTTGGCAGTGATGAGTCTTCCTCGTACAAAGGCCGATTGAGTTGCTGAGATTACTTCATTGAGGAACGGTTTTAGACGGTTAGCAATGACCTTAGAAGCAATTTTAAAGCTTACATTATTCAAGCTAATAGGACGAAACTGAGACATGACATCCGGGTTAGTGCACTTAGGAATTAAAATAATATGAGTGAAATTAACCACAATATCAAGAATACGGTCATTCAAAAAAGCTAGTACGAAGCGAATAATATCATCACCCACAACATACCAGTTTTTTTTTTGAAAAAAGAAGACAGAGAACCCATCCGGGCCCGTGGATTTATAGGGATACATATCCTTTAATGCTTTTACGTACCTCGTCTTAGTCGGGATACAACTGTAACTTACTTTACCTTAATTATTATTATATTTTTTTACTAAAGGAAATAATTATTAAATAATATCTTACATAAAAAAGAAGGTTAAAATATGTGGATTTTCTATACATATTTAAATTAAAATCTTTACCATATTTATTTAGAAATTAAAAAAAGTAATTAATTGCGCGAGACCGCGTACCAACGTTTCTAGTTGAATATAATGTAATCTTGGTTCATGACCATGTAAAAATCTGCACCATTAGAGAATCTTATATAAAAGATTCCATTTTTCGTAATCTTACATAACTTTTTGACGTGTGAACTTGTGATGTGCAACTGCATCCAATTCTAAAAAAATCATAATATTTGGAAACTTATACAACATATGATGATACCATATGTGGTAAAATTCCAGCCAGGATCCCAAGAACTTCATCTTAGCTTGACGTTAACAATTATCACTAGAATATTGATATAATGTTGGAAACAAGTTAGATTCATCGATTTAATGAAATCCACGAATAATTAGGATAAATTTAAGAAAACAGACTATATTAATTAAAAAAACTTGTATTTGTCTGTTGGCGACATCCATGATACATGAGTTATACAAAATTAAGTGATGATACACGAACTATGCTAGGTTGGTTTGATGAAAATTATATAAGTACTTTTATAATCTACTATTGCATAACAAGTCAATGATAGTTGAGTAATCAAAACTCTTTCTCCTTTCATTTTACGAGTGGTAGAGTGTTGACTTGATTTGCCAGGTTTTTCCAACAAGTAATCTGTATATGATGAGATTGATCCATTTTACATTACGAAAACTTCAACAAATAACTTAAGCCAAAATTAGATTAGTTGGTGCATGGTGCTCCATTCCTAGACGAGTGGATGAAACCTACTAGTCAAAAGTTTAAGGTTACTTTTGCATCCACTTGGAAATTTAGTGGCCTTAAATCAATAATAAGGACTTTATCATCAAATATCATGTTTTAAATTCTTTTTCCATGATATTTTGACATGATTTCGTAGCAACTATGTAGAAACTTCCCTCTGCTTTTCCACTTTATGTATTTTGTTATTTTCCAATAATGGTTTCAAGATTTCTTCGCATGGACCTAATAATGTTGAGTGGACCACTACATGTAAATTTGTGTGTTACTATAATGGCATTCTCACTTTTGTCATTAGTTTACATTGTCACAACGGTTTGCAAACGTAATATTGCTTAAAAGTGAAAACTAATCATTGATGATAAAATTAAAATATATGGTCGATGAGCAAATATTTAAAAAGATTTCGTCTCGTGACGGCTTCCCTCTTAACTTAAAGCTAAACTATAAAATCTTGTGTTATATTTTTACATCTGGCATAAATTTATAGTGCTGGTGGAAATATCATGCCTGCTTTTTGCCGGAAAGTGACATAAGGCATTACTATCTTTAGTTCCTTTAGGTCAACCTGACAACAAAGCTTCGTCCAAGTTCTATTTCATATCTTTTCGATTTTATGAAACTCAAGTTCCTTGGTCTGGGTAACTCAGCATTGATGCTACATGGCTGAAGCACAAGCTCTTTTTGAGGCGACTTCCACTGCCAACAATTTCAAGAAAGAAAACGTAATATTTGAATCCAACTGCCTCGACATTATTCGTTGTGTCAATGATCCAAATTTATATATTTTCTGGAGTTCAAATCCTTTTGTTCTTGAGATTAGACGATTTTGGGCTCTTTGGCCGAATTGGAAATTTCTGTTTGTTAATAGGCTAAACAATCAAGTTGTGCATAACTTAGCGGCTTGGGCACGTGGGGTTAAATGGTCTGGACCCGTGCCTTTTTGTAAGATGCCCGTGGCATCATTTTGTGACGGTGGCTATCCTTTAGTAGCCCCGATGGTTTAATATATGCCGCTTATTTATCAAAAAAAAAAGTTCCTTGGTCTGAACTGTTGGGTATTTGAACCGCTTCAAATACCATTTTTAGAATTTGTCCATGAGGTAATAACGAAGCAACACGAATAAAATATTGACGATACTAACAACACAAAGATTTAACGTGGAAACTCCAAAAACCGGAGAAAAACCACGGAGACCCAAGCAAAATTCACTATGTAGAAAATTTGTACAACTACACAATTTTCACTCAACAGTGCTTTACACTTTTACCACTCCCTAAACTACACCCCACAAGTATATCAATACTACATTGTAAATTTGGGAGAACAAAGAAGAACACTGCAATGGGATGATGAAACTCTTGCAGATGCAGCCCTATTTATAAGCATTTGCAAGATATCAAAACCGTGTGGCATTGATGAATTGCACATGCAATTCATCAACTTGAAGATGTCCTACCATGCACCACATGTCATATTAAATGCATGTGGTTGCACTTGCCAACATGAACACATATCATATTATTACCTTAAAAAAATTGATGAAAGACATCGCTTTACTTATGTTCTCCATTTTTGCGGGACATATCATTCAACATCTGCAAATTGATATTCAAATCCACAACCTTAAAAATCTGTTCCTTTTGTTAACAACATTTTACAATTTTTTAATCCAGCAAGAAATACTGATGTGCCAAATTTTGTTAATCTTCGCCATATGATAAAAAAGACAAGTTAAGTCATCCATGCTTTCAAAATTTATGCAGTTGAACAGTAAAACAAAAAACAAAAAAACTATACAATTCACTCTGTAGCCTTATTAACAAGAGAATCTCACCAAAAGTAAAGATAAAAATGACTCCAAAACCAAGCATTTTTCAAAATATAGTTTTTTTTTTATCACACTTAGCTTTGCACTTCCATTAGAGCATCTTATTTGCATAATTTGAGAAGAATAAGAACATAGCCCAAAATTTCCTTCTCACCCCAAACAAAAGATCAAACTCTCTGATGACCTATGTGATCTGGTCTCCTTGCACATTGCCATTGCCATAGCTGGTTTCGACATTGTTCTCTCGATTCTCATCGCACGTATCTTGGTTCTTTTCCTCTAGACTTTCTTCGTCTTCCTCATCTTCTTCTTCTTCAAAAGCCTCATCATCAGACTGAATAAACTGCAATTTCAAACGTCCATCTTCGCGGCATGCATGCAGAAATTCCTGTGTTGGAATCCTTATTTCCTTAAGTATAAACCTCCCATCTTCCCTATAAGATTTGAAACACACCCAAGGCTTTCCACTCCTTCCTATACAAGAAATGGGAGGCGGAAAATCTCCTCTATTGGTCCTCGATCTCTTCGACTCACCCCACACGTTCCTTGCGAAACTTCTTCTTTCTTCAAGATACTTCCATTCATTACTACAAATACTATTCGTGAAAATATCCTCGACATCATCGGAACTCTCGAATCCAAGACCTTCCGTGCACAATGACAAACTCTCCGAATTCATGGAAGAAAAGCTGTCACTACTCCTGTATTGCTTTTTATGGCTAGGTGGATGATAGTAGCTTCCGTTTGATGAGGAGCTTCTTCTACTTTTCTCTTGAAAAAGAAGGTTTGATCTTCCGTTTTCGTCGTCTGTCTTAGGAAGAATATCAACCGCCAAAAGGGGTGGACTTATAATATCGGTGGAATTCGAGGACAAAGACGAGGAAGGGGAAGATTGAGGGAATGAAGAAGAGGAGGAGGAGGAGGAGGAAGAGGGTGATGATGCAATAGGAGTTTCTTTGAAATGTAATTCACCGAATATCTCGGTGAACGAAGAATCATCGATGGCGTTCATCGATTTTATTCTTTTCCAAGATGAAAGGGATTCAAGAAGTGTTGGATTTTCAGGCAATGGCTTCTTGAATATGTGTTCTAAGCTACCACAGGCTGCCATGGCTATGAATTTTCAGGTGTTTTCCTCTGTTTCTCTCTGTTTCTAGGATATGATGATGATGATGATGATAAGAAAAAGGGACCAAGAACAAACAATGTAATAAAAACTTAAGATATTATTAACAGTTAGAGATACACGGGTAAAGCATGAGATTTGCTGCTGATAAAGTCAAGGAGGGATGGGAACTATTTATTAGGGAGGCTCCTTTACAGGGTTACCTATGCAGTAGAATGAAGGATGGGTGGTTATAAGGCTTTAGAATTTTGGTGGTCATAATTTATATTTATAAAAATAAAAATGGATTTCACCCTTATCTGGTTAATCCTGCCTTTATCCACAGTTAAAAATAAAATAAAATGGATTAACCATATAGTCCATAGTTATTATTATATCAGACCAATTCATCAATATTTATCCCATAAATTTCTGAGCTTACCCAACTTTCCTGAAACAATCCTATCTTGGTGGGTTGTTAAACAATTCTTTGAAACTGAAACTTAATCATAAAAGAACAAGATCCCATCTCTTTTTCTATTAAATTCTAGAAACTATTTTTCTATTACCACTTTTAGGTAAAAAGCTCTGTACTTTCTTACAATCCATAGTCACATTGTTTTAGGCATCTATTGATGTGATTTATAGACCCTTTACATTCATAGCTAAAAAATAATAAATTTACTATCTATGACATAATCCAATCCAGAAGGATATTGAAAGTTTTCAGGAGGTTGTTTTCTGATGAAGTGACCTAAACTGCATTTTTCTTAAAATGACATTTGCCCAAAATGTGATATCTAATCCACCAAATATTGCATTTCTAAAATCCAATCTAGACATGAAAATATCCCAGGTTTCATCCTTCATGATCATATATTAAATATATTCTCAGAAAACATTGGATCCTAACTTTAAATTTCCAGGATGTAATTTCAGTGACATACAGCAATGAGAGATGTCGACTGCTACAAAGTAGATTGCCAAAGACTATAAAATCTAGCCACATGATTCTGTTATCTTCTGTCCATAATTGGCAATATGAATCAGATCCCATATTTCTTTTTTTCTGGTCCCTGATGCATCAAAAGATCCACAACTATATTTGGCTTGTCACAGAAAAAGCATTACTCATCTCATACTTATTAAGCAAATAGTAGTAAAGTAAATGTAGATGAGAAGATGAACTAAGTGAATCAAAAACACATCTAAAATTTAGTTGTCATATTTATGCTAACAGTGTACAAGAAACTGCAGTAGAGTACCGTATTAAGCAACAATTATCCAGCAACATTACAAAGACAGACACATACATGGACTTTTCACAAGTTTCAATTCAGATACAAAGGAATAAAAAACGTTAGGATATTAGAACATACAAGTCTTCATTTACCGCCAAGCTTCAAACCTTTCTGTCATTGAATTTATCCGGCTCAAATTGCTGACCCCTTTGCACTTGCTATCACCAATTGGTATTAAACCTACAACTTGCTGGCTATCAGTTTTCGTCTCAAATTTAGACTGCTTTGAATTGCTAGATTGGCATATTCTGCTCATTTTGTTCTCTTCAAACTGATTCGGAAGACCCTTTGGCATCTTCACTTCTGGTAGACTTGGAATTCCATAAACTTGAGCTGGCGTTCCACAACATCCAGTTTCATCAGATTCTTCTGTGGTAGTCGAGTAACTGACATAATCTTCATCAGTGATGGTCTCTACTTGATTAGTTTCGGAACCACTATCTGAACTGGGATCCTCCGCCATAAAGGCGTGGTGTACTGCCTGTTTATGTACTTCAGAAGGAGTTCTCTTATGAAGTCCTGAAGAAGAACTCTCATGTTCGTTGTCATCTGAAGGTTCTACATTCATAGTAGGAGCTTCTTCAATGAAAGAATCCTGTCTTTCACGTAAAGTCTTCTCTATAAGAGTCTTAAGAAAGTTCATCACTTGTACGGCATACATCAATGCAGTGAGTGGATCAGCCATCTGTTAAACAGAAAAGGTTAATATATCAAGCGAACAACATTAGCCCTGTAAACAGTTACAAAATAAGGACCTTACTAAACATTGAGATAATTATATTTGCAACTCTTGGGGTTTCATCAGGTATCAAAGAAAATTCCCGCTGTTAGAATAACTATAGAAATATCACTTAAAATTTAAAATAGTTCTTCTGAAGTCTGAATAATCACAGAGACCTCATCTGGAGTTTGAAAACATCACACAAAAGCACTATATATTTTAGTGTTTCTGAAGCTTGAGAGGGTGTCTCTGTATTAAATCAAACCTTAGAGGACACTTCCATAATTAGACCAAACCACAAGGCTATAGACATGATTATCCTTGAAAGCTTCATGTTAAAAGGGGTGCCACCAATTTTAAAAGGGTGGAAGGGTGGGGCGGGTAGATATCTGAATGGGTAAATACAAATGTCTCAGTACAATCAAATGAAATGTCACCTGCGTCATGTTAGGAGCAAACACCATTGCAATGTTGCGTGCATTCATCTTGTTTATATGTTCCTCTTGGACAACATCAGCCATTAGGTTGACAGCCCAATCCAAGAGAGCAGCTTCTATTGGTGGAAGAAGTCCTACAAGTGAACCACAGTCTTCCTCCGTCTGGCACTGCATCACCTGTTCAGGTGAAAGTGAATCCAACACACCATGGGGAAGTTCTCTGAACCAAGCCTGCATGGATCAGATGAATAATTATGTTAGTGTTTCAGGACCAATGCTTAGCTTCATTCTATCCAGCAACATTTATCTCGATTGTACAATAACTACCTCCTGATTATAATCAAAAGAAGCAGTCTGATAGCAAAAAGTGATCAAAAAATGAAACGGTGCACTGATTTTCTTTAACACGTACTCCCTCAAAAAGTCACAACATACAGAAACTAACCGAAAATAAAATAAGTGACTGAAACAAAAGTAGCCATTAAAGAACATAACTGGAGTTGAATAGGTTTTCATCTTTACAGGAGCACCAAATTGAAGATTTTGTGGCTACAAGCCTATATCGAGAAAAGATCTGGCTGCTAGCATAACCATCTAGCTTACTCATCCAAAAGGTGAAAATACACATTAAAACAGTACTTAAGCATATTGTACTAGATATCTCCAATAAAGCTGATACAGAGGTATGTCAAAGTAGATGAGCATTTCTTAAGCTGAAGCTGTTCTTTTAGTAACAAACCAGATAAGAGAATGGAATAATAAGAAGTCCATCTAACAAGTATGATACGATATCCTCAACGTGATGTTCGTTCATCCAAGATAATCAATTACTTATCCGACAAAACGGAACAAGAATCACTGTATTAACAGGTGTTTTTATCAAGTCCTATTCTCATGAGGGATCCTTAAGCATGTCCATAGGATGCTTTAACTTCATTGTTTGTTGTTTGTTTAACTGAATGAAGGAAATATCAGAAAAGAACTTTCTCCTCTCTTTTGGTAACAACCATCAAACTTAACTTAATCTACTCATTCATTGGATTTCACCTGAACGCGGAGGAAATTATTAACCCTTCATTTTGTTTATTAATCTATCTTTTCCTCTGTGATCCTCTACAAGAAAGTTTGTTCTCGTGCTTTCGTGCTTTCTTATAGTACAGAACTGAGAATCCAAAGGGAGTCTTGACTTATAAGAACTTTCATCAAACACAGGGAGACCAAATTTTTCCACAAGATGGTTGCTTGTAGTTCTATATTCATTTGCTTGCTACCCAAATACTCCTTACAATATTACATATTTTTTCGCACATCATTCATGACAGGAACTTGCTTTGCTTTCTTCAATCACCAATCACTGGCAAAGTCCAATGATCGAAAATTGTAATAGCCACGTCTTTCCTACTTTGTTCTGTAAGATTCTGATACCACAAATAGTCAATACTAGAAAAAAGACAAATAAAGAAATCATAAAAGAAAAAGGAAAACAGAACCAATCAGACAAAAAATCACCAGGATGAGCTACTATGAACTTCCTAAAATAATCACAGGCTGGTATCATAGGATGTCAAACTTCTGCTGTATACTTGCATGAGAAATCAAGTTTTCTGAGGCCAAATAAGGAACACACAACAACTTCATGTGATAAATATAATGCATTATATACTGCATGAACATGATTAGAATTCCAGATTTCCATCAAAAAAACAGTTTATTTAGCTTTGCACCGGGAAAAATAGTCACCGAAAGAACTCATCTGCTTGAGCTGTGCCCCATAGTAACTTTCATGACAAATTACTAAGTATCATGTCCACACACCTTGTAGGTTTTAGTAGATTTGGTTCTATTTTCGAGATTCATGGGGAAAAAACAATGATAAAGAAGGCTAATATGAACAACTATAACATCATTCTTCAAATGCCTTGTTCACAGCCCGAGGCACAACAAAAAGGAAATTGACAAATCCTTTCAATTCTTTAGAAAAGAAATGAATGCATATCAGTGCAGTGAGCGAAAAAGTAATGAATGACTAACTTTACTACCATTAGTTAAATACTACCCAATAATAATGTGTCAGTAAAATCATTTATGAAGTCGACAATCATTAGCAAAGAATTAAGTCCCAACAATTTAGGAATCAGATACTTCAGACCAGAACTGCATCAGATATGTAACACGTGGCGCGTGCTTAACCAGCCGTATCTTGCATGCATATTTTGTAACACACAAGTTCAACATGTTCGTCGAAGCACCGAAGCCCCATTCATGCGAACTTTGCAGTAAATATATTTTTCTACTAAGATTTTTAATGCTGTATTTGTTTGTGTAACAATAATAATCTTAAATGAGCCACATGGTTTTCATTTTAAAGTGAAACCTGATCATATTTACGGACATGTATGTTATTCAGATTTCAACCAAAAACATTACACCCCATAGAGCTAAACAGTATCACCTTTTACATAAAAGTTTCAGAAGAACAGCAAATCAAAACAAGGGGAATGAGAAGATTTTTTTGAGTTCAAACAAGGGGAACAACAACAAATCAAAAACTGCATATTTTTTGAGTTTCTTCTAAGCTCATATTTACTATTCTTGCTCAGGCATAGCATAGACCACTTAATCCAGTTGATAACTACTCACAAACTCTATTCAGTAAAAATCAGTTACAGTAATGATCATTCGCTACTAATCTCCAACAACAAATGAATAAATAAATTAAGTCATTTTAAAATCACCTTGATCAGGCCAGCTAAACAGTGTACGTCAATGCCTTCAGGAACCACTCCATGATTTAATTGATCCCTAACATACTCCTCCTGGCTGTTTCCTGCTGTTATTCTGAATATCCCTTCAACCTGCACAAACAGAGCCAATTGTGACCAGTAAAGACAAGTTAGATAGCAGCTTAGACAAACAAAAGCAGCTGATAATTATTACGTGGCCAGTAGTTACTGAGTATAAAGTGTATAATTCAATGCAACTCGACACAAAATAGAAAGAAAGTTAGAAGCAAAATAATGCACCTGTAATCCGCCTTGAGAATACAAATATCGTTGCATAAGTAGGAGGATAGTTGGAACGCTGTTACCCCTGTAATCATACGACAGCTGCATCGATTCTGTAGAAACCCCAAAAACGGTGGCACTGTATCATAAATTCCCAACAAAGAAGTTTGGTAAGTTCCTTATACCATATAAAATATTTCGATCAAAAAACATAAGAATCGCAGGGTTAAACGTGAAATGGTAAGCTAATATGATTTACAAGAAATACATCAATGGAGAACAGAAGTTATGCCAAATTGCATTCTTTATCCCTATCATCTAATAAGGATTAGAAAGACAATATACACTGACACTAGTCAATCATCTGGACAAGGCAACGATCATGCTGGGTAAACAATCTTAGATTGATTCAGAAGCATATTGAAACTTAAGAAATATTTAGCACCAAGGTTTTCTATTCTTAAATCACTTAAATAAAATTCTATAAATTACTACGTAGTCAGTATCTTATGAGATTCAGAAATCAAAACTTCCCTGGAGTCTAGGGTGTTATTCCAGAACTGAAGTCCAAGCCCTTGATAAATCCAAGGTGTCTCACTGGAATAGTTGTATCCATCAGATTACGCGATGGATTTGATGCACCACTAGCATTTCCATATAAATTGGCTACTGATATCTGTTTTAAATGGAAAGAGACTACCCTGACACTGGAATTAACTCCTATAACCACATTTGTTAATATAAGAATTTCGTTCTCAAAACTCTCCAGGTAGTACTTTCTAATCGGTTGTACAAATTTACTTCTGGACTTCTTTTGGAAAGACAGCCCGAAATGGTCATAAATGGAGTGGATTATATTTCCATTAAGGCACTGATGACATCAAAAACATGCAGCAGAATACGTAACGAATTCATTAACCAACTACTAAAATGGACATAATGAGATCAATATTCCCAGGAAAGTATTTATGAAGCTTCACTTTCAAGTGCTATAACAGTTAATAGATGCAAGATACCCAACGATAAACAATCACTATTTCTATGTTGATATTATATATCTAATCCAATTGGCACATCTATGCACTGCAAGAAATCGTTTTAATTACCGTTCAGATGAATAAAGACCAATGAAAGGCTGCCGTAAAGATGATAAAAATAACACCACTTCCAGATCATTAACTAAATCGGCAGCACCTTGTCAATATTTAATTTGACGTATACCAACCAAAACAGGCCATACACATTCAGAAACTACAAAGTCTCCGAAATACAACATGGCTATTAGTTCAAAAAAATCCACCAAATTCAGAAAACCATAACGCAAGAAAGAATGTAAAGAAAAACACAGATCCCCTACATCCTTCCAGAAAATCCCGATCATCTCTTTCTCACTAATAGCATCATTGCAGAAGATTAACAGATATTACCAGAGATTAACACAATCCAACATTGTGGTAATCAAGAAAAACACCAGAAGTATTGCAACACACTTAAATCTAATAATCAAACAATCATGGTAATCAATGAAAAACACCACAAACACCTCAGATAATAGGCTATCACAAATACCAAATAAACCACGTGGATTCAGATACCAACAAGATTAACTAATCAATGTATTTACCATATCAAGATACACATTTCAAACAAAACCAAACTTCGACCTATCCATAGAAGAAGAAGAAGAAAAGAGCATACCTAGCACTAGGGGCCCTTCTATGAACCTCAGGCTCAAACTCAACAGGCAACCCCAAGAACCCATCAAACCTATCAAAAGTCACATGATTCACATGCTGCACATCTGTTGGCCAACCAATCTCCATGCCTCCACTAGAACTACCACCACTATCCCCAGTAGCAGCCGCACTAGCGGCACCCGTAAAACCCCCCCTCTCCGTCTTGCAGGCGATCCAAAAACTCTTCCTAAATATCGTAACCAGAAGCGCCAAAAGCGACAACTGATCCCGCCTCTCGTTCTCCCTTTTCTCCCTAACTCTACTCTCTTCTTCCTCCTCCTCCTCTCTTTCCTCTACCTCACCCCCTGTCAGCGTAGAAATCCCTTCGTCACCCACATACGACGACGACGACTGGGTCTGATGAAACAATGTGGCATTGTGAGTGGGTGTCGATATTGAGGGAGAAGAGGAGGATGATGGTGAGTGGAGCACCTCTGTCATCGTTTATTAACACACAGTTGAACGAATCAAAAACACACACAAAAAAAAAAAGAGGGATCTTTCTTCCCCAAGAATGAATTTTTTATTCAAGAAAACAAATGGGTTGTTGATATTTTGTCGAATAAAGAAATGGGATTTGTGGGATTCATTGATTTGAGCGAAGAAAAAAATAATAAAAATAGGGTGTTGCTATGAATTTGGAGGGAAATGTTCAAGAATGATTTTTTTTTGGTTGTTGTTGTTGTTGAGTGTGATGGAGTTGGATTGAAGGAACAACAAGAGACGTGGGAATCATGAACTGATTTGATTACTAAATTCAGAATATAAAAATTGGATTTGATTTGATTTTTCCATTTTAGGTTGGATTTTGTGATGTTGTTGCAGATTGTTGGTAAGAGAGAAGGGGAATTTGTTTGGCTGTTAACAAGTGTTACTGTGGCATGTTCCTATTGGCTGCCATCTTTGCTTCACCTGGATTTTTTCCTTTTTCTTTTTTGCTTGTTGGCTTTTATTTGGGGTATTTGCAATTAAACCCCTGGAAATATAGTTTATTTGAGGAACAATGTCGCTTGCAATGTATTAAATGATATATTAAGAGCATAATTACTCCATGAAGGGCAAGTCTTTAGTGTTTACTACTTTACCCTTTTCAAATCAATTAATAAACTGATTTGGCTTCATATTCTTTTTTTTTTTTTTTACATTATTTGGCTTCCTATTCTAGTTCCATAATTTCTCCAAACAAAATCACTATAAAGATTTAGAGATATTATGTTATATTAATCATCTATACTCTCTTTCCATGCATAAAAACAAATATAAAATCATTCAACTCTATATTTGTAAGTTCTCCCCGTAATTAATTGTTTTTGTCTTCTTTCTATTATTGTAGTATTTTCTCGCTCACTTAATTTTTGTGTCATTCTTGTGAAAAGAATTACTACACCAAGTCCAATCTATTTCAATTCTTACAAAAACAATATACAATTTATTTTTCTTTTGTTTTCATCATAGTTCTAAAATTCTAGTGAAACTTTTGTATCAGAGTCTATGATTTGAGTTTTATTTTTCCATGTAAATAAATATGTTAATTCTCTGCCTGCACTATACCTTTCTAACTATGTACGACAATCATGTTGGGATTTTCTTCTTGAGTCTCTAGCTTTTGTAGGACGCAATTCAAAAGCTCTTCACGTCTATATACTTGTGTTGTAAAGCTCTCGCCAATGCAGCAACTCGCTCCTCCATTGAAGATGCTTGAGTCCTTTCTTTAACTTCTTGTCTTGCCGCCAGTGCGAGTGTATCTTTCATTGTTGCCCCCATTGACTTGTCCATTGTTGAGCAATGTTGGCCTCTTGTAACTTCAAATTTGCAGACTTGCTAAAAAGAAGATGAGAGGTAGAGATCGTCCCATTGGGCATGCCAAAATTTGTAGCGTTAAAAAATTTTAAGTCTTTAAAATAAAAGACAAGAAAAATTAAGTACAAATAAACTTTATATTTCTTCAAACGAATATGATTTTACAATCTCTATGAAAATCTCAGATTCTTTTCTACAACAAATAATCTTGAAATTTGATAGCTGAAGGTAGCTTACTTCAGTTTCTTTAACACGAGCGTCATGTTCAAGTTGTTTTTGAAGCTTCTACTGTACCATATGATTTTCTAATGCAATATGAACACGCCTTGCTCTTACACGAGCTTGAACTCTTACTAAGGCTTGCATGCAACGAAGTGTAATAGCAGCTTGCTTTCTTACAGTATGACCCCTGACGAGAGCTTGAGAGCTTGAAGTCTCACAAAGCCTTTTAAAGCACGTAATGCCCATCTAGCCTGCAAACGTAGACTGCAAAATCTTTGATGAATATGATAGTCTTCATAGTTAGCATTTAAGAGAAAAGACACTTATCAGTGGCTACAAGAGTATCATACGTAGTTGTACTTACCTTAAATAGACATGACAAGAAAAAAATGCCTTTGACATACAAGTCAAGAAGCTTCACAAAAGTTAATTTGCTGAATCCGAGCTTAAGGATATGCATTTTCAAATAACCTCTGTTAACATATATAACTTAATAATTATGATTTATAAGCATTTTAAAGTCATCTGGAACACAGCTTTTTGATCAATTCAAACATCATTATATAACTTATAGCAACTTTACCTATCTTTGGGTGGCTCATGGTGGCCAAAACTAATAATCTTTTTATTCCCAGAAATAATAAACAGGATCCTTGTATTGAAATAATGATGATAATTTACTAATGATACACACAAGCTGGAAGAGACTTCAAATTCATCAGGCCCTCTTAACTGAAGAAAAAAAATTGATTTGAAGCAACTCAGCTTCTCTCCTTCCAATCCTACCACTTCTTACACTTGATTCTTCGGTTCCAAATATGGTAGTATGTGTATATGGTTGTACAGCAGTGATCAAGGCATCATATGATTCACATATTTTCCTTCTTCGATTTCAGTTCATAACAATTCTTCCTTTTGAACACATTAAAGACTTCATGCTTTTGTTATTCGAATCATTTATTTGTGTTATACCATAATTTTGTGTGATTCTCTTAGTGGGCCTATCAAGACACTCTTGTCCTACAAATGTACCGGTCTAAAAGGCCCATTCACGAGCCAGATTAGCCCAAATAAACCGTCCCAACAAAGGGGCCAAAAAGCCCATTATGCCAGCCCGATATACCATATAAGGGATTGGCCCATCAACAAAGGCCCATACCTGCTACTACAATCAAGGAGGCTGATCATCTATAAATACCAGACTCCTTCTCATTTACAAGGAACTCTCACAATCACTCTCATATGACATATCACATATGAGTTATTTCCATATGACATGTAGCATATAACTTTTCCATATGAGATATAGCATATGGCATATCACGTATGAGTTATCTTTCCATATGAGATATAGTATATGACATGTCACATATGAGTTATCTTTTCATATGAAATATAATATGTGACATATTATATATGAGTTATCTTTCCATATGAGATATAATATATGACATATCACATATGAGTTATCTTTCCATATGAGATATAATATATGACATATCACGTATGAGTTATCTTTCCATATGAGATATAATAATATATGACATATCACGTATGAGTTATCCCACATGACTTATAGCATATGACATATTGAATACGATCTATAGCGTGTCTCCTATAACGTATGACATATAACATATGACATATAGCATATAACATATCCCCAATGAGTTATCTCATATGACTTATAGCATATGACATATCAAGAACAACATATCGAGATTACTCTACAAGACTTATAACATGCTTATAGGCTCGTCCCTCAACCGGAAAGTCGCGCAATACTTAGCCTACAACTTCTGTTCTATGTGCAAAGGCTCGACCTCAGAAGTCCGCCCTTCACCTCCGACCACGATCGGCAGCTACAAAGAAACAATGAACTACGTTCGGCTTGATTCCCTACACGGGATACGTAGGCAGCTTGGCTTAACCCAAGTTCAGTCTGAAATCTACAAACTCCGCAATCCTGAAAGGTGACTTCTAGCCCGACCTAGACGTGATTAACGAGCATCAGCTGACTCAGCATCACAACCCTAATCTGGGTCAGCCCCAACCTAGTTCACGTGCCGTGTATTACAGTGCAGGTTTCTCGAACTCAAAACTAACTCAAGACCAATAAGGAGCTTGGGTAGTCTGAAGTGGAGTGATTAGTCAGTAGTCAAAATTACCCCGCATCAATTTGCAACAACTGTGATGTGTTCAATGATTTATCAATAAAAGGCAGATGAAAGTTAAGAATTGCGACAAATATAATGTGCACTGCCATACATAAAATTTGGAAAATTATGGGCAAGAACTTACATCTATGTTAAACATGTATCATAAAAAGAGAGCAAACAGCTCATGTGTGTGTGTGCTTGAGAGGGAAAAAAAGCAAACATAATCATTGCATAAAGTTGTTAAAAAGTAGTGAATACAAGGAAAGCACAACCATATATATATAGCTTGGAAAAAGAACTCTGCACATAGGAAATAGAAAAGATACACAGAATATTCTCCTAATTACCAACAAGGATCAACTATCAACTAACAACACTTTTTCCTTCTTCTTCTTCATGAATTGCAGTACCATTGCTGGTACAATTCTGATACTCCCCCTCAAGATGGAAGTGCATGTCATAAACTCCAATCTTGCTACGAAGTTTCTTGAACTGCTTCACTCAAAGTCCTTTTGTAAAGATGTCTGCTAATTGGTTTCCAGTGATAACATCGATTAACTTGAACATACCTTGTTGCATTCTTTCTCTAACAACATAACAATCTATCCCAATGTGTTTTGCCCTCTCATGAAACACAGGGTCAGATGCTATATGAATAGAAACTTTGTTATCACAGAACAACATGCCAGTTTGTTCATGTTTGCAACCTAAATCATTTAAGAGATTCTTTAGCCAAATCATTTCACAAACTGCTGAAGCCATTGCTTTATACTCTACTTTAGCAAAGGATCTAGACACGGTTTATTGCTTCTTGGACTTCTAGTGCTAACATCGATTAACTTGAACAGATCTTGTTGCATTCTTTCTCTAACAACATAGCAATATATCTCAATGTGTTTTGTCCTCTCATGAAACACAGGGTCAGATGCTATATGATTTGAAACTTTGTTATCACAGAACAACATGCCAGGTTGTTCATGTCTGCAACCTAAATCATTCAAGAGACTCTTTAGCCAAACCATTTCACAAACTGCTGAAGCCATTGCTTTATACTCTACTTCAACAAAGAATCCAAACACGGTTTTTTGCTTCTTGGACTTCCAAAAGATCATTGCATCACCAAGAAATATGCAGAAACCTGTGGCAGATTTTCTTATGTCCACACATGAGGCCCAGCATCACAATACCCTTTCATGTGCATAATATTTTTGCTAGGAAACAAGAGTCCTTGTCTTGGTGTTAATCGAAGATACCTAACAACCCTGGGCGCACCATCCATGTGTGATTTGCGAGGATTAACTATGAACTGACTTAGAGTTTGAACATTGTTAGAGATGTCTGGCCTATTAACTACAAGATACAAAAGCCTTCATATCAACCTCTTGTATTAAATATGATTGTCTAAGATATCTTCCCCTTTATGCTTTAGTTTCAAGTTCTGATCAATAGGAAATCCAACAGATCTTCCTCCCAATAATCCACAAATGATGTCAAGAGTGTGACTTGACATCAGTGAACTATCCGCCGTTTGTGCAAACGTTCTATAAATCTCACACAGGTATAATTCCTTTTACCATTGCGGCTCTCATGGTTTATGTCCATTTTGGCCCTGGACATACGCCTGGTTCTGCAAGAGTTTTCCAGAAAACTAAGCCCCCACAGTTTTCCTCAGACGCTCCCCCTCCTCTCTCTCACATAGGTGATTTCTTATCTAAGAGTAACCCGCATTACTCCGCTCGGATTTCCGACGCGTAAGAATCATTAAAAGCACGATGCTTAACCTTTTCCATTACGGGTGCCACTGTTTCATCTAGGAATGGACAAGTGTTGACCCCCACAGTGATCGTGCAAAGTTCTTACAATTAGGTTGTCCCATTGAACCAAGATCTTGGGATCTCCAGTCAAACATGGTTGGGTTTTCCTTCATAAGACTTTAGTTTCCAATAGGCTTAAGTCCCATTCCCTTCGATGTCTTTTCAAATTGATCTCTATTTAACCTTTTGGTTAACGGATCCGCAATGTTATCTTTTGACTTTACGTAGTCAAGGGTGTTAACCCCTGTCGAGATCAGTTGTCTGACGGTGTTATGTCGCCGATGTATATGTCTAGACTTACCGTTATATAGAGCATTCTTTGCTCTATATATCGTAGCTTGGTTATCACAATTTATGCAAATTACCAGCACCGGTTTAGGCCACTCATGAACATCTTCCAAGAAGTTACGAAGCCATTCGGCTTCTTCACTGCATTTATTCAATGCCACAAACTCAACTTCCATCGTGGATCTGGTTATGATAGTTTGTCTTGAAGATTTCCATGACACGGCTGCACCTCCCACAGTGAATACGTATCCACTTGTTGCCTTAGAGTCTTGTATATCCGAGATCCAACTTGCATCGGTGTAACCTTCAAGTACAGCAGGATCTCTAGTATAGTGCAACCCGTAGTCACAAGTATAACATAAGTACCTAAGTACTCTCACAATTGCTTTCCAGTGCTCATGTCCTGGGTTACTCATGAATCTACTCGCTAATTGTATAGGCAAGGTCTGGTCGTGTACAACTCATTAAGTACATCAGACTTCCTATCAATCTAGCGTACTCCACTTGATCAACACTTTCTCCCTTATTCTTAGACAAGTGTTGACTCGTGTCAATTGGAGTTCTGGCTGCACCAGAATCACCCTTGCTGAATTTTTCAAGAATCTTGTCCAGGTAGTGTGACTGAGTTAATATGAGACCCTCTGGCGATCTTCTAATCTTAATTCCTAAGATTACATCGGCCAGCCCCATGTCCTTCATATCAAACCTTGCATTCAGCAAACTTTTAATGGAATTTACCATTCGGTCGTTGCTCCCCACAATGAGTATGTCGTCAACATACCTACAGAGAATCAAATATCCTTCTTATGTAGTTTTGACATAGACACACTTGTCACACTCATTGATTCTAAAGCCATTTGTCAACATGACGTTGTCATATTTCTCGTGCCATTTCTTTGGTGCTTGTTTAAGTCCATAGAGAGACTTCACCAATTTACAGACTTTCTTTTCTTTTCTAGGAGCTACAAAACCCTCGGGGTTGTTCCATGTAGATTTCTTCATCGAGATCTCCATTAAGAAAAGCAGTCTTTACATCCATTTGATGTACTGCAAGATTTCGGATAGATGCAATCGCCAAAATCATCCTTATCGAATTTATTCTCGTTACATGAGAATACGCATCAAAGTAATCAAGGCCTTCTCGTTGGTTGTATCCTTTGGACACAAGCCTAGCCTTATACTTTTCAATTGTTCCATCTGTTTTCATTTTCCTTTTGAAAACCCACTTGTAACCTAATGGTTTACATCCCGGAGGAAGGTCTACCAGTTCCCAAGTGTGATTCTGTAAGATGGAATCAATCTCACTTTGTATGGCTTCTTTCCATAAAGGGCCTTCCACTGACCTTACAACTTCTTTATATGTTTTAGGCTCATTCTCTACCTCTATCATATAAGTTAGAAACTCTGGTCCAAAGGAGTTTTCTGTCCTTACCCTTTTACTTCTTCTTGGCTCTTCTTGGACCTCGTCTATTTCTTCATTTTCTTCTAGATCTTGACTATTGTCAATCTCTTCGAAAGTTCGTTTTGAAGAACTTGGTCCAGCCACATTGGATTTACAAGGAAATGTATGTTCAAAGAACGTTGCATTCCTTGACTCCATTATCGTGTTCTTATGAATCTCGGGGTTTTTAGATTCATGCGCAAGAAACCGATAAGCAGTGTATTTTGCGCATAGCCAATGAAAATACAATCCACCGTCTTTGGACCTATTTTCATTTTCTTAGGCAAAGGTGACGACACCTTAGAAAGACACCCCCACACTTTTAAGAATTTGTAGCAAGGTTCTCGACCTTTCCACAATTCATAGGGAGTCTTTTCTTCTTTCTTTTTGGGTATCTTATTTAAAAGATAATTAGCTGACAAGATGGCTTCCCCCCACATGTTCTGTGGTAATCCAGAACTTAATAACATGGCATTCATCATGTCTTTTAAAGTTTGATTTTTCCTTTCTGCCATCCCATTCGATTGGGGAGAGTATGGCTCAGTGACCTCGTGAATAATTCCATGCTGTGAACAAAATTCACCAAATGGTTCAACATATTCACCACCACGATCACTTCTAACCATCTTAATTTTCTTATTAAATTGGTTTTCGATTTCTTGCTTGTATAGAACAAATTTGTCTATAGCTTCATCTTTACTTTTCAGTAAATATACATAACAGTATTTTGTACTATCATCAATGAAAGTTATAAAATACTTATTTCTACCTCTCGTTTGTGCAAATTTTAAATCACATACATCAGTGTGAATTAAATCTAGAGGTTTCGTATTTCTTTGAATGGTTGTAAACGGTGTTCTTGTTTGTTTTGCCTCTACACAAGTTTCACATCTATGTTTGGAATCAATTTCAAACGTTGGTATGTGATTCATGTTAATTAGTTTACGTAATGACTCATAATTAACATGTCCTAATCTACCATGCCATAGATTAGACGATTCAAGCAAGTAAATAGAAGTTGAAGTTTTATTGCTAGAATCAAAAGAGGTGGGCTTAACAGCCATTACATTCATTTTCCACATCCCTTCTTTCACATAACCTCTTCCAATGTGAACACCACATTTGGAAAGCAAAATCTTCTGAGATTCGAACACCATCTTGAAGCCATGAGTGTCCATCAAGTACCCAGAAATCAGATTCCTACGAATGTCTGGCACATACAACACACTCATCAGCGTAACTTCCCTTCCATAAGTCATCTTGAGGCGCACCGTCCCTTTCCCTTTGATCTTAGAGGTAGCAGAGTTTCCCATGTAGATCATATCCCCGTTTTCAGCAAGAGTCAGCTCGGAGAAAGCATTTTTGTCACTACAGACGTGACGGGTAGCTCCAGTGTCGAGGTACCATTCCTTCGGATTAGCATCAATAAGATTCATTTCAGAGATCACATCATAGAGGTCAAGTTTGGACGCAATGTCCATCAGATTGGCCTCGTTAGTCACCTTGCCTTTCTTCTTAGGCAGTCGGCAGTCAGATGACTTGTGCCCCGCTTTGTTGCAGTTGTAGCACTTGCCCACGAATTTCTTCGGTTTGGAAATTCCACCTTCAGTCCAATCTTTGGCCCAGGTTTAGGCTTCTTGTTCCTCAAGCCTTTGTCATGCTCCACCACGTTTGCCCTAGCAGCGTTGGTGTTAACAACAACATTGGAAGACTTTTTATCTCCACCCTTATTGTCTTCTTCTATACGAAGCCTGACAATCAAATTGTCAATACTCATCTCCTTTCGTTCATGCTTTAGATAATTCTTGAAATCTTTCCAACCAGGTGGTAGCTTTTCGATGATACAAGCTACTTGGAAAGACTCACTCAAGATCATCCCCTCAGCATGAATCCCATGGATAATCAATTGAAACTCTTGAACTTGACTGATCACAGTCTTTGAGTCTTTCATCTTGTAGTCCAAGAATTGACCCACGAGGAATTTCTTGGCACCAACATCTTCGGTTTTATACTTATGGTCCAAGGATTCCCACAATTCTTTTGTCGTTTTCTTCACGCTATGCACTTGGTACAACGTGTCTACCAAACCGTTCAGAATCAGATTTCGACAAAGAAACTCAGAGTGCTTCCATGCATCAATTGTCGTCTGCGATTGTGCATCAATTTCATCCTCTCTAACAGAAAGAGGTTCTTCTTTTAGGAATCTCGCAAGATTCATCATGGTGAGATAAAATAACATCTTTTGCTGCCAAGTTTTGAAATTCTCTCCATCGAATTTCGCCGGTTTCTCATTATGGCTCATAGGAACCGTGGGAATAATCGGATTTTCCAAACTTGCCATACGTAGAGGCATAGTTTTCAGAGCAGTGCCAAGAGCCTGCGATTTCGACGTTTGGGGCGTCTTAAGACTGGCATCAGTAATGTTCATGTCCACGTTTTCGTTGGTATCAGACATCTGAAACGTTTCAAAAGTTTTATTAGAACACGGAAGAATTACGAAAATTCTTCAAATTATTTTGAGATACAAAAACAGTTCTTTTGTAGTAGGTGAGGATTCAGATAATCCTTCACGAATAAAAACTATAATTTTGTTTATATATATATATAATCTATATATATAATTTTGTAACAGAAAAAAAATATTACGGTTATTAAACCGAGTTTTTGAAAATAATTTTCTGAAACAAAAAACTATCGTCAATGGTTTAACCTGTTCGTCTCAAGACATAAACTACTTTAAGATTGTTAGAAACAATGGAGATAACGAACAATATTTAAATTGACAGGCAAATAAACAAAATAACTAGTAACATAGAAACTGAAAATAACCGTAGTAAGTGGTCGAGTCCTTCTCGGTTTCCTTAAAGTAGTTTAGTCCTTTCCACGTGCTGAGATTGTTGGACTAACTCTTCCCAGGATAAAACGACCTTTCGAATTGCCTGCTAGCACTCGCAGAGCAATCCCGGCGAACTCGAACAGTAATAGACCACCACCACCACACAATGATTAAAATTTTTCGTGTATGCAAAAGTGTAATTTTTTGCTTATATGAACCCTATGGGGAGCGGCCCCTATTTATACTAATTAGGGAGAGAGTCGACTGACTTGATTAACAAGGAACGTAATCTTTTAGATATATGCAAATCTCTAATTAAGATAATACCGGATCGTAATTAAGATAAGACTATATCTTCAGATGAATCTGGACGCGTTTTGATGCTTCGGATTTAATATAGAAATATTATCCGAATCTGAATTAATTCTGTTACCTAAAACAGAAAAATAAATATTGAAGGTGCAAAACCAAGGCCTACGCGAGCGGGAGCCCGACAGGCTAAACGAACCGACATTCGGCGCGTAAGCCCGAATCGCATTAGTCGCACTAATTTTTGGCTCGCATTTGCACCCCCATGCGCGCACGTAGGAGAGGGAGGAGACTCTAGCCAACACATTCTTATCATGCTAAGAATGCATTGCTATTGATAAACCCAAAAAGAAAGTGCTATTTTTCCCAGGTGGGATGACCCTCTTTACTTTATGGTTTTTCCCTCATTTACTTCAATATTTTCAGCTTTGTGTAGTTATCTTTGAGCATCAATTTCTCATTCACCCGTGTACCATTTTGAGCGTGCAATATATCGTTTCGAAACTCTCACATAGGAGAAAATGTAGAAGGAGTTTCAAGTAATCCAGTTGGCGAATCCAGTGAAGAAAAAATGAGAAAGCAAAGAGAAACCCTATGCTATGGGTCTTTCGCTGATGACCTCTCTTTCGATTCGGAAAGTCTTCTTTCCTGCCATATTCCTGTCTTCGATCCCGATCAATGAATTTTACAAACAGGAAAAACAGCTATTGCTATCGATACCATATTAAACCAAAAGCAATTGAACTCAAAGGCCACCTCTGAGAGTGAGATATTGTATTGTGTCTATGTAGCGATTGGACAGAAACGTTCAACTGTGGTTCCCATCTTGAAGTCGTCAATATGACAAGTGAAACTCGCTCAAAATCTGACCCGAAGTCAGCTGTACAAACCCATTTCATTTAATCAATTTTCCAACATTTGCATCATCAGGCTAGAAAGAAAATTACAAACTAAAGGTAACAAACAAGTAAAATTAAGCTCTTGCAACATAAAGAGGAGGTAGATCAGCAACTGAACGATTTTGAGCATGATTTTGAGCAAACTCCGAGATGATGAGTGTAGACAAATCACTTTGAGCAAGGATAAAATAAACCCTTCGTTCTTCTGGCTTGGAGAAAAACAACCTTGCAACCCTTGTTTCCATCGACCGACAACCACTGCTTAAGTTCATTCTCTCAACAGAAGGAATCATCTTCGTAACAGAAATGCTAGACTCCACCTCCATTGCATGACCTCAACGGTTCAATGTAATATGAATCCTACGCACTATTTTGTCTCGTCATCATATGCCCACATTACTTTCTATTTTTGTGCTAATCCGAATCTGTTACACGCCTAGCTCGAGGCATATTGAGCTTTCAGTAATAGCTCAATAAGACAAGCTATTTTGGCCCATTCCAATTCGAGGGCCGCATCAAAATCTGAATTTAAAAATGAAATATTTGGTGTTGTTAACAACAATTACGTGACTAAAGTTAAATACCAAATACTTGGTGTAATTAATACGATGTCCAAAATATAGAGTATCGAAAATGATTTCAAGAGCCTCACAGCCATACATTAAACAAGAAAGTTCGATAATTGCTGCAAAAGGCAGCTATTTCTTAGAAAATGACTCGTTTCTTAAGATATATGTGGTAACCATTTTTCTTAATAGAACCATTTGAACCCTACAATGTTTGCTTATCGTAAGTCAGTCATATAGCTCCAAGCCAAAACAGATTGTAGTGCAACAAGTTTTTGGCTCACATACGAATATACGCCTTGACTGGTAAATAGCACGTGAGAGACCCCATGGCGTAATGTTTTGGTAGCTAAAAATTTACATTTTCTTTTGCGTGCCTGTGAACCAGTCCAAAAAACGGGAGTGTCTTGGCTGCACTTAAATGATGTGCAGTCAAGGCACTTTTTCTCCCAAATCAAGGCTCCTAAGTTTTTTTCTTCTTGCAATCTGGCCCCATATTTTAAATTATGTTATAATTGTATAATATAAATAAATTTATACTTTTCACTTTATATTAGTTTCTTAACTCCATAGTGTTTTTCTTTTCCACTATTAAGGCTAGGGATTTTATAGTTTCTTACTATCAACTCCCAAAATTTTGGTAGGGTAATGATAAATTAATTCTTCTTATTTTAAAATTAGTTTTTAACACCCAAATTTATAAATTAAAAATACACTTATAAACGATTTATAATTATCCTTTGAAAATATAAACTAGCAAACACCGATATATGTGTAAAACATTGATATAAATAATTTTCTATATTATCTTTTTCCACTCATGTATTATCTCATCTATATGAGAATTTATATTTGAAAAGTCGTACGGGCCCAAAATTTAACTAGTTGTGACTTTTATCACAATTAGGAGAGCAGTGTTCATAATGTAGGTAAAATATATATATAAATTTTGGAGGTTAAACATAGGATCATTATATGATTTCTATATGTTTGTAGCAAATAATCTTATAACATGATTTTTTGGAGTCATAGATTTTATCGTGTTCAATAAAAGAAGTATTATTTAGTTGGAGTCAAAGTATATTTTTAGCACAACTTTGAATTATAATCCTAATTTTATTTTTCATATGTATGGTACGTGTTTTCTAATACTTCTAGGAAAAAAAAACAGAATCTCCATGAAGTTTAAATATAAGAGTAATTTAAACTTATAGTTGGAGTGTTAAAAAATTAAATTTGAAGTGAAAATTAATAATTATTAATTTCATACATGTAGTAACATGACCTAAAATATGAGGACTAGATTGCAAAAAAAGGTAAAATATAGGCCTGAATGGTAGGAAAAAAGTGACTTGACTGCACATCATATAAGTGCAGCCAAGACACTCCCCCAAAGGGAAAAGAAACTTCGCAGCTAAGACAACCATCATACTGTAACGTATACTTGTTTAAGCCAATACTATGGTCGCACCTTTTGATTTTTTCAATATAAGCCTAAAATATTACTTATTTAGACAAATCATGTGCATCAACAACAAAGTTCCATTAGTTTTGCATAATCCAAAATGGAAGATGGTATGCTTCTGATTGTTGAGGTATTAAAAACCAAGTAAACAACAAAGAAAGCCAATATGACAGTTGCTAGCATTTAGAGAAATATAAAAGAAGCACTAATACTCCAATCCATAACAAGAGTTGAAAACTTCTACAACAGACCAGGAAAAGTATCTAGTTCACCACTAATACTACCAGGAGAACAAATTTTCAAGTCTCATATAATCATCCCCAATAACTACTATAACATGAAACTCTACAGAAGTTCACCACCAAGTTTTTATATGAAATCAGAAGTATCGTTAGACAGGCCCATTACTTATTGTGGACTAGTCAAAGGGTTCAGCGGACAAGTGTCAGTGGAGTTGGAGGTTCCCGAGTCATGCAACATCCATGCAAGGAGCCTGATGCATGACAATAAGACATGACCCAAGAGCTATAATGAATGCAATCAGGCATACTATCCAGTGAACTACAACTCTTGTGCGACGTCGCCCCTTAGGCTGTTTAAGAGAGACCAAAATAAGCTGGAACATCTCTCTCGTGGCAAAACTAAGGTAGAACACTCCAAGTGCTACTCCCACGGTAACAATGGTCGCTCTGAACTCGCATGCTTTTCCGGAAGGTGCTGCAAAAACACCTACAAGAAAGATACCTAGTATGCCAAATAACTGGCCCCCACAGCGCAACATAAAATCCAACTTCTCTTTCTCAGATTTTGTATACGATTTGCTCTCTTTCATCAGCTGTGGCTTCCCATTTGCATTGATAGCTGATTTAGTACTGCATTCTGTTTCGTGATGACTAGAAACTTCCATGTTGTCAATAGTGATAACATGATCTTTGGGAGGAATCTGCCACAATAGAATGTCAGAAAACAGTTGAGGACTATCTTTTAATGTTGGTTAAAAACTTAATGTAACCTTACCATTTGAGCAAAGGGAGCTGGACTAGTGACATCGCATTATAGTGCATGTTCCCATGGTAACTGAGTCGTAATGGATATCCACCCATTTTCCTACCACCTTCAGAGACTTTAAAGACTTCTAGACAGGGGCGGAGCCAGGATCTTTTTTATTCCCGGGCTACAATTAACTTAAATAAATAAATAAAAACACTTGTAAACGAGCTATAAGGAATATAATGCTTCTCTTTTAACTGACAAATTTGTTTATCTATAGAACTAGAAGAAAACTTTAATAGACATATAGAAAGAGATTTAATAACTTTACTTTAAAATCACAATAAAATAATAAGTTTGTCTTGAATGCACAAGACTATCATCAACTAAAAATTAAAATTAAATAATAAAATATATTATACTCCTTGTATATGATAATATAATTTAGCAGAATATGCTAAATATCTCTAAATTTGATGTTGAAGGTTTGAGAGAAACATTGGTGTTTTTTCAATTGTAAAAGAATTTAAAGATGGGCTTTCTTTTTTGCATTTATTGATGGATTGAGATCGTTTGGAGATATTGATTTTGTTAGTTACTTGGGCTCCTTGAGGAAAAAATCTAACATAAAAGTAATTTTTGCTACAAAGTTTTGAACCGATGACCTATGAAATGCAATGTAACGCATTATCGCTGCACCATGACCACCATTTGTCAGATCCTTGTCGAGCAGACCGTAAAATCATTGAGGGGTCAATCCTTGGCAGGAGTGCGCACCAGACACGCAAGTAAACAAAATTACGATTGCACCGCATGCACAAGGAATCTTGCACTTTGGTAGAACGATCCAACAATAAGAGTTCTAGGGCCGCTCCGATTTTTTGTTTTGACACTTAGGCTCTATCATGTAAATAGACCAACTCTAGATTATTTCTTATATATAATAATGTTAGACTTCTCTAGAACGTGGTTAGAGTTGGCCAACTCATTTATTATAAGAAGAGTGTAGAATATTTCTTTAGCCTTTAAGACCGTTAAATTAGATTGATCGAGGCTATTCATTGAGCTCAGTTCCTCGTATATATACTATAAGACTTTCATTTTTACAGACATCAAGAATACTTTTCAGCTTACTCGCATATCTTTCAACAATATTTTAGTCTCTCGTTCACTAAAATTTTCTCCATCTGAGATCCCCTAAGTTTTAGAGTGAGGTTGATATCGTTGTGCTTTTTTTTTTTTTTTTTAAAGTACCTATTACATTGGGTCAAAATTGACCCCGGGCTGGAGCCCACCCTAGCCCTCAGGGTGGCTCCGCCCCTGCCTCTAGAGTACCCGTTCCATTTCAGCCTACGTTAAGCAAAGAGCAGAAATCCAGAAATTTAAGCATTTGTTTATATAGTATACTATATGCCACCTCTGTTCATGGTGTACATGGTGTAGATGTGAATAGGTCTATTGAATGCTCCTGCACAAGCAACAATATCGAGGTGGCTTCAATACACCCCGTCTCTTCTTTTCCGTACACAACAAGCTTCAAAATCCTCATTAAGTTTTCTTGAGAACTCATCTCTTTGTTGCACCTGCCACGATGGATTAGATATTAGGTATGCGCGCAAATAAAGACGTAGTTTGGCTAATCACCCTCTTACAATAATGTAACTCACCATGTACTGAATAGAAAGTTTTCTGACCATCTGGTGAAGTTCACAGTCACCATATAATTGGTATGCAATTGCTCTATACAGGCAATTGCCGTCTTCAAGGCCCCGTATGACATATAGACCATTGACTTTTGTAATTCCAGTTCAAACATCATATCCAACCTGTCTTCCATCATATCCAACCTGTCTTCCAGATTCTCTCGAATGCTACCTGCTTTCACTTCTAATGAAACATGGGCATCATCCCCACCCCTCATCTCTCAAACACACTGCTTCGTTTTTAGCCCGTAAAAGCAATGTAATTCAACAAGAAAGTTTTCAGTTAATAAAAACTCAATAACTGTAGTTATAATAAGTATAAATCCCAGTTGAAAAAACACAATTTTTGTACATAATTCATACTGTACTAACTTCAATGACCTAACTTATAACATTTGAAGGCCAAGAATCACTGTCAAAGGCTTAATTTCAACCAAGAAATAGAACTAATCACAATTACAATCACAAATTTTGTACATAATTCATATTGTACTAATTCAACAATAATGGCCAACAATCACAACTCAAATCTATTCATAATCATATTGAAATAAACACTGCCAAGAGAATTAACCCCAATTTCACACAAAATTTACATACAGATCAAATCACTGACTCAAATAAAATATATTCTATTTCAAGAAAAAATGAAGATTTTACTCACCTATTACGTGAGAATAACTGTAAAGCAAGAATCTTGATGGATTTTGCGGTAACAGCTTCTTTCAGCTGATTCGTATGTGTATAGGTGTAAGTATAGGTTTGTGGGAATGAAAGAAACAGCGGGAAGAGAACGTGAAGTGAGTTTTATAGCTACTTGAAAACGAAGGAATTAAACTAATTAAAAAATAAAATAAAGAGAGGAATTAAAAAAGTAATTTTAAACATGTCAACTCGGTTAGTTAATAATTGACATTTAAACATTTTCTCCACAGTCCACGTGTTAGTTGTTATGTTTTTTAATCAAGATATCGATCTAATTATTGTTTTAAATAAAAAAGTTGAATCATATCATTATCATCCAAAGTAAATATTTTATTAAATTAGTAATGTGCATATTATTATATCAAGACTTCGCTCAACGAGTAAATTTTAAACAAAAAATTAGTTGTAATTATAGCGCATGAACTTTAATTTAACGTACCTCACGAGATATTTTTGATACATCTGTTAGCGTTATCCAATCATTACATTTACATAAACCTTGTTTTATAAAATTATTTTGTCATCTCGAAGGAAGTGAATGGAGATGAATAGTGAAAGTTTATAGATCAAAATAAAGAGATGTTTGCACTTTCAGAACAAGTATATGATAAGGAGAAAAAATATTTAAATGAAAGACAAACTAATTGCACATTATTTAGAAAATTGTCTCAACATTAAATCGTTGACTAATGGTCAACTATGAATGAAGAATATGTAGAAGAACCAAAGCCTCATGGGTCTATTTGCCGAAGCTTGAACTTCGAGGAGGTCTTTTCTTTCGTTTAATCAAATTATGAAAGAGAGAAATGCACAAATAGATAATTGTTTTTCCTCTTAGAAATCCCATGTGGTTTGTACTTTGTACATTAAACACCCATGTGATTTGAAAACCTGGCGCAAAACTCATCTCTCACTTATTTATTATAATTTTAGGTCAATATATTTTTATTTGCTTTTACAAATTAAAATAAAATTGATAACGGAAAATCAACCGAGTTAGATAATTTCCTAATTATCGTTGAGATGTGAATCATAACGCAATTCTCGTTATTTGTATAGAGAGAATATGTGCATATGAAAGCTTATACGAAGGGATATTTGTGAGATATTGGAATATTTTAAGTACGAGGGAGGAGATAGATAGAATGAATAAAAGTATAGTTATCTTGCTTTTCATTGATTATAGAGTACAAGTGTTTGAGCTCAATCTGAGTTGGTTTACAATATTTACCTAGCTCTCTATATATTGTGTATCGGAGTGCAAGTGGTTCTGGTCATTTATGCCCCATGAATGACGGGAATGGGCTCCTATGAATGCTGCTTCGTAGAGGATGAATCGACCGACAATAATGAATATGGGCCATTTTGAGTACCGTGCCGAATCATGCGATCCCAATGAGGATGCCGACAATCCTTCGTTTTGATACGAGCGACCTATTTCATAGCATTTACGAACATCTCCGGCTACGAGAGACCTAGCCACAAGGGTAATTTGGTTTTTTTTCGTATTAGTTGTATTTATGCATTATCAGATGTCCCCCAAGTTTGATCGAGGAATCCGAGGCATTGGACTTTGTTGCGTTAAATGTGTGTGTGTGTGTGGGGGGGGGGGGGGGGGGGGTCAGTTTCTGGTAGTGCATGGTTACCCATTCGGCACATATTTACTGCGTGACTCGTGTGTCTCATCCCACCAACGATTCTGATTGTGACGGTCTCATGCCCTGTTTTTTAGGACCTATTTTTTAGGATTTTATAAAGGTGGTGATTTTTTTAAGGTCTTGACATCATCACTTCGAAAAATCCTTTTTGGTTCCTCTCTCCTTTCTTTCTACTTCGATTTCTGCTTCCTCAACGCTTCATCGATAGCCTCTTTTTGCTTTTTTTTCTTCTTCTGCTTCCGGGTGGGGGGTTCCTTCTAATGCGACGATGCGGGTTTTTTTCCAAAAGTGATCAAAAATAGCTCTATTTCGGTGAGGATTTTTACGCCCTCTGCTCCTTTGCACCTTCGTGAAGGTGGCAAGTCTACCACACATGCGACCAAGGAAGGCGAGGAGCGCACAGAATCAGACGCGACAGAGATGAAGGTGTTATGGAGGCGTTTTTGCCCTGTATTGGAGATAGCGAGCACCCTTTCTTGGAGAAGGTCGAGAGCCATTTCCTCGTCATAACTTTGATCTTATTGCCCTGAATATCAAGGTTCCTGAGGTGCAGGATAGGGCAAATACTCCTCATACTCACTTTTTAACTATATATGAGGAGAAGATTCACCAAGGACTTCGTTACTTTTTTTCCTTCGTGGTACGTCCAAGTTTTTGTTTATATCGAGGCCTATCCCAGTCAGTGAACGAGAACTCGTATGGGATGGCTGGCTTTTGGTTATGTTGTAGGCTTCTCATGTTGCCTTGTATAGTGCAGTCGTTCTTTGTTGCTTATCACGTCGGTACGAGTACGAAGGCGACATTTATCACTTTTCTCCTCGTGGAAATGCTAGGTTTCTCTACGGGAACCCTTCCTCGGTTGGACAGTAAAAAAGTCATTTTTTTATGTGAAGCCCAAAGGTGGGAGGGACACTTTCGAAGAATGGGGCATTCGAGGGATCTAAATAACTTTTTGACTAACTGAATGAGGGCCCTCTGTACGGGGGGCCAGTTCAACCTTTCTAGGATGCGGGACGACCCTCTACTTTTCATGATGGGTGGGTCGCAACGGCCTGTCAATCTTCATATCCCTTTACCTGAGGCTTTGCAATACAACGGCTTTTTTCGTAAGTTCCTTCGTTCTTTTCTGTTCATGGCTTCTTGCCCTTGTTTTTATTTTTCTTGTTCCAAGGATCGTTCGTATGATGTTCCACCTCTTGGAGAGGAGGGATTTGACTCGAGGATTCCCCCCCCCCCCCTTAACTCCTTCGACGGGTTGGAGCCTCTTTTTACCGCGCCTGAAGATGCGACTTTGGCTGCGGCATAGGGTTTTGATGCCGAAAAGAAAAAGAAAATTAAGCGTGGGGGGTCCTTTGAAGCCTGCTCGTCTGGTCCTTTTGGGGGAAGTCCTTCGGGCGGCTTTGGAGGCACCCCTGGAGAAGAATAAAAAAGTTTGTCCTCACGTTAAGATTTTTGCGGCTGTGGTTGAGGCTGCGAAGAAAGGTTGCCTCGTCTACTTTTTCTTCCCAAAAAGGCCTCCTTCAGATATTTCTACAATGGTCGTAGTTAAGTCTATTTATATTCTTCCTTGTGCTATCTGTATCTTTTGCCATGATATTTCCTTTGTTTTCACTTAGAGAAGAGGTCATGCTCTGGTGACGAGGCATCTCCTGGTATAGGGGGAGTTCTCAAAGGCCCGAGTGATGTACCATACTCTTCTCAGGTGGTGGGATCACCTTCGATCGATGCTCCTGCAACTCTTTCTACTGTTGAGGAGCCTTTGGTCTTACGTAGTTCAGTCAATCTTTCTGAGGTCCCCGTGATCGAGGAGAATGCAACTGGATCTTACCGAGAAGGTTTTTTTGCCTTCGTCTACTTTTGGTTCTTTCTTTCACATTTGTGCATATTCTGATTCAATAATTTTGCAACTGCCAGCAGTTCCAGAGGGGTTTGTGCAGGAGAACGAGGAGCTTTTCGTGGGGTTGGTTCATTCTGAAGCAGTTCTCTAGGCTGCCCTTTGTCAAGTGGTTGAGCTGGAGGCGTCGGACTCCCTATCCTCTATTTGCGAAAGAAGTTGGGCGAGAAGCAGTTAGTTTCGGCGGGTTTTTGGGAGGACTTGCTTCAGTCTCAGCGGAGGCCACCCGTATTCTTCAAGAAACGCAAGAGATTACCTCGAAGATCAAGTAGCTGACTGCTTCGAAGGCTCTCCTGGAAGCGTAGGTGACTGAGCTACAAACTTTTCATGATGGGTTGGTGTAATGTCCCAAGGTCGCGATTCTTTCATTGCGAGAGGAGCATCATGCCTTAAAGCTTCATCGGTCTGAGTTGCCTTAGTCTCATGAGCAGAAGGTTCAAGAGGTCGTGGCCCTGGCTCTGGAAGAACATGAGGAGTATTTCGCCGATGCTTTTGCCGCCCATCTCCGAGACAAGCAAGTATGGACCGCCTCCATCTATTGGCAATTCGCTTCCGTATGAACGTTGATCATAAACAACAAAGCATGGCTTCTCGATATACATAGGGCTTCTACTGTGCTTCCCATAAGTGGAAGAAGTTAGGTTTTATCGTTGAGGGTTACAATACTGTTTTCCTCGACATGTTTCTAGAGATCTCTGACGACGGGTTTACCTCATATGCTTTGTATCAAGTAGGTGCTTCGGGTGCATATCTATTTCGTTGTTGCACTCATATATATTATATATATATATATAGACACACACATTCATAGAGTAAGTAATTGTTTTTTTCTTTATTTTGGTTTTCTTTTGTGGGAGAAGAGTTAAAGATGAATGCGTCACGAACGCATGTAGAATGTTGCATAGCACGTAATAAAAGCTCGTTGTGTGATGTGAGTTTATATATAATGTTTGCAAATTCTTGGAAAAGACGTAAGCTAAAAGCACCCAGTATTTAGAAACCGTTTTTTGTTTTAACAGGTCCTTAGACCATATCAAAGCGCAAGAGGTTCACAATCTGAGAGGGAGGAGTATCTCAAAATAGCTCACTTTTTCTTTTCCATTTTTATCTCTGTAAGTCCATTAGGGACTTTATTCATCGTGCGAAGGATCTAATTGAGCCTAACGGTCCACGGTAATCGAAGCAAATCCTTGCATGCTTGCACAAGTTCCATCCTTTGGTTTTCTGGGTTCATCTCTCCGGTTATCAATTTATACACTGTCTCAGAGTCCAGTCTATTTTAATTTTTGACCTTCTTTGGTCCCAACTCCCAAGCCAGCTCCAATCCTCTCTTTAATGTCTCAAGTTCAGCATCATCCACCGTTGGCGTCTCTAACCTTGCCCTGAAACCCCAGATCCACTAACCTCCAGGCGTAAGACCTCCATGGTTGCACCTCTATTCACCTCTGTAGTGAAATCGCTCAACGTAACGCAAATTTTACCGAATTCAAATTACAATTGAATCGCACGAATCGAACTAACAAATATGAATAACAATCGCAGCAAAAAAAAAAGTAAACAATTACGAAGAACACACGCAATTTACTTGGTTCGACATTCAATCATCAATGTGATGATGAGCCCTAATCCAAGGGAGAAATCGATCCAATTTTATTAAGGAGAGTAGAGTACAAAGTTGCCAAAAAACTGTTATGAAAACGGCTGCGTAACAGAGTAAATATACTAGAAGCCGTTATAACTAACTAACGTGAAGCCCACGACCCACTTGAATTAACTGCATGCCCTAATCTGACTCTCGCCGCCCAGTTGCAACAGTCGCTCACTCAGTTGCAACAGCTATACAAGCTTCCACTGCTACTCAAGCTACCCAGTTGCAACTACGTTCAAGCTGGTCAAAGTCACTAATTCCCACAGCCTCCTTAACCAAGCTACCACCAACATTCAGTTTGATCCAATGCTTGTCAGTTTTCTCCACTTCTGTATCTTTTCTTTTACACGTTTCTTCTTTTCTTTTACACGTTTCTTTGCCTAGCTTTCTGTAATTTAGAGAGGCAACTGCTCTTACTCTCTTTTGTTCCTCGAAACACTCTTGAATTTCTTGATTTCCAAATTATCCGCAAAGCCGAAATAAAAGTCCAACACCATCCCGGGTTCGAATCCTCTTCACTTGCTTTCCTACGACCTCATATATTCTTCTCCAACCATTCTTCGTCCGTTAACCTATCAGATTCAACTAAGTGGTTGCCTGATAAAAGATTCCTCTAGATGGTACGTGCCGACAATGTCGCAATAAATGCATCATTGTTTCATCATCCGCTTCACAAACCGGGCAATTCGCGAAAAGGGTCATGTTCCTGGTTTTGTGCATATGATTTGTCCCAAAACCTATTTTACACAACAAACCAAACACAATTAACCAAAAAAAGTGTTGGAGTTTATGACTATAATCAGTTTTCCACACCCAATGCGGCACATCTTCAGTGTAGTGTTTAAGGGACGTTTTATACATTGATTCAGATGAATTAATCAAGTTTGCCGTCTTGCTCCAAGAATTACATCAGCATGTTGATTCAATGTGATAACGATTCATGCTCGTGCTTAAGGCTACTTGAAATTTGTGATGAAGCTCGTGAAACCGCTACTCCCCCAAATCATCAAGAGCATCGTGGATGGGTTATTTACATGGTCTTCCAATGAACTTTTAGAACCTTTGTTCCAAAACTGTTTGATTTCTTACAGTATCGTGCTTTGTTGTTTAGTTTGAATTGTGAGGTTCTGTTTTCGAGTTCGACAAAGTAATGACCAAAACAATATTTACATTGGAATACGAGAATGTTATTCGTTGCATAAGATTTGGGATTACTTATGATGTATGCAAATGATTGTAAATTGTAATCTCATCCGTTGCCCGCTTCTTGTGACTGCTGATAGTTATGATGAATTTATACTAGAGAGCTGATTCCTTATCAGAAACTTTAGAAATTGGAGGGTCCCGACTGCATTGCTTTTTTGTTTCGTCTGGATGGAGCTAAAACATAAAAAAATGATACATTAAGCTATACAAGAGAGCAGCACAAATCCTACACTATTTAGATCAACCAAGCTATTGAGTTAAACATAGCACAGTTCAGACTAGAATTGTTACACCTTCACTAAGCTTTGAAACTTCAAGTGAATAGAAACAAAAAAAACTAAGCGAATCAAAAAACTGCTGGGGCAAAATACAAATTCTACATGACACAGTGAACCACCGATTAATTCAGCATTTCGTCAATCATAATGAAGTTACAGCGAGAGATATAACCTCAAAACAACAAACATTATTTCCCTCAGTAACCAAACCTATCATTCAGAGAGGTTCCATCACCTGATTGACCTGGAACAATGATCACAGCACAAAATGAGGATTTTCCATGAACATATAATATTCAGCAGTAAATCTTGTCAAGGAAGTTCTATTTACTTACCTTGAGGGGGCATCCAAGAACTGTTATCTGATCCCTCGTCGAGAAACGGCGGTCTTTCTGGTCCTAAAACTCTTTTAGCTTATTTCTACCCTTTTTCACTTTCTTTGTGACTGTAAGGTGTTCAGTGGCTGGTATCTCTTTCCCATCTAAAGCACCGATTCCTCTAGAATGCTTCAATAACAAGGCCACATCATCTTCCGCCTTGAACTCAGAATCAGTATATGGTTCAGGTTCCTTTACCTCACTCACCTTGGATTTTTCAGTTTACTTCCGCTTCCTTATTATCAGGCCTGGGGCCGCCTCTTCAAGTCCTGGATCATCCTGTGAACTGTGAAGGATCAGGTACCCTCAGAATTGTTGCCCTATCTTTGTAGTCTACAAATTGATCAGTTTCTTGCGTATCTGCTGGTGCATCTTAAGCGAATTCTTGCTTTTTCCTGTCCTCTACTGCTCCAAGCCATTGAGGCTTTGTAACAGTATATGCAGTAGCTGCGCCCTCAATATTGTCCGTTACTGAATCTGGTTCTTGCTGATGGGGCGGTGCAAAGTTGCCACTCAATAAGTGGAGCATTAATTGTTCATACAAGTACAGCTCTTCTTCTTTTGTATTGGGGCGGTTTAGTGCAGCCTTTTTAATTACATGGTAGGGGCGGCTGGAATTAATTAAAGAAAGGAGCAACAATTCTTGTCCTATAAATATGTAGCATCCGGTTGATTCAATTCATCCCAACAAACAACAACAAAAACAAATACAAACTCTTATATTATTAAAGTGTTGTTAATATATAAAGAGTGGAGTAAAGTGTTGTAAGTGTGAGGTAAAAATAGAGAGTTTGTGCGACTTTACTACGGTAAAAGTCGGAGAGTTGTAATTCCTATTTTACACTCATAGTGAAGTTCTTCTACCTTGCCCGTGATTTTTTACCCTAAAGTAATTTGGGGTTTTCCACGTAAAATCTCTGTGTCGTTACTTTTCGGTCTTTCAATTATTGCCGTGTTTTTCCACTCTATCAAGAAGGGTCCAATTTACAACAAGTGGTATCAGAGCCTCGGTTCATATCCGGGGTCTCGGTGATATCTGTGGGTGTCGTGCTGAAATTATTTTTTCAGTGACGGTGTTACGTGATAGAAGCAATGACGGCGAAATTCGAGATCGAAAAATTCAACTGGAGTAATTTCTCGTTGTGGAAGCTGAAGATCAAAGCCATCTTGCGGAAAGATGGGTGTCTCGCGACTATCGGCGACAGGCCGGCGGAAATCACAGATGATACGAAGTGGAACGAGATGGACGGCAACGCTATCGCAAATATTCACCTGGCGTTAGGTGATGGCGTGTTGTCAAGTGTTGAGTAGAAGAAGACAGCTAAGGAGATATGTGATCATCTCAACAAGCTGTATGAGGCGAAGTCCCTACACAACAAAATTTTCCTTAAACGGAAATTGTACACACTGAGGATGGCGGAATCTACCCCGGTAACTGAGCACCTCAATGTTCTAAATACTCTATTTTCTCAATTGACGTCGTTGAGTCATAAAATAGAAGTGGTTGAACGTGCTGAAATTCTGCTGCAAAGTCTGCCCGATTCGTATGACCAGCTTGTCATCAACTTAACAAATAATGTCCTCACGGATTATTTGGTCTTCGACGAAATTGCAGCCGCTATTCTGGAAGAAGAGAGTCGGCGCAAGAACAGAGAAGACAGGGAGGCAGGTTCACAACAAGCAGGTGCCTTGTCGGTGACAAGAGGGAGAACGACGGAGCGCGGTGCAAGTGGGAGTAAGAAACAGGGGAGATCCAAGTCAAGGACCAAGGGCAGTTGTTGGCACTGTGGCAAGAAAGGTCACTTGAAGAAGGACTGTTGGAATCTTAAGGATTCAAACCAGAAGAGTTCTAATCCTCAGGGGAACGTTGCTAGCACTTCAGATGATGGTGATGTACTATGCTGTGAAGCAGCAACAGCTATTCGAGGTATGCGTGGCTTTGATGATATATGGCTTATTGATTCAGGAGCCAGTTTTCATATGACTCCCCGGAGGGAGTTGTTTCATGAGTATACACCGATCGCTGGAGGATCTGTGTATAGCTGTAAAAATGATCCTCTGAAAGTTGTTGCCATTGGTACGATCAAGCTGGAGATGCATGACGGGATTGTTCGGACCATTCGAGATGTCCGACATGTGGAGGGATTATGCAAGAATTTGTTGTCTCATGGACAACTAGATGATCTTGGCTGTGAGATTAGGTCGCGGAACAAGATCATGAAAGTTACAAGGGGTGCGCTTGTACTGATGAAGGCGGACAAGATTGCCGGAAACTTATACAAGGTACAGGGGAGGGCTCTGCAAGTGGGAGAAGCGTCAGTGGCTTCATCGGAGTCGATTGAGAAATCATCAATGATTTGGCATCAACGGCTCGGGCATATGTCGGAACAAGGCATGAAGGTTCTTGCAGAGAAGAAACTACTTCCGGGACTCACAAAGGTATCTTTAGCTTTTTATGAGCATTGTGTTGTTGGCAAGAAACATCGTATAAAGTTTCTTAGTTCAGATTCTAGAAGTAAAGTCATTCTAGAATTGATTCACTCTGACGTGTGGCAAGCACCAGTACTATCCCTGGAAGGTGCAAAGTATTTTGTGTCTTTTATAGATGATTATTCCAGGAGATGTTGGGTGTACATGATCAAGAGTAAGGCCGAGGTGTTCTCGATGTTCAAGACATACAAAGCGCTGGTGGAACTTGAATCTGGGAAAAAGATCAAGTGCTTGAGATCTGACAATGGAGGGGAATATACTGGCAAGGAGTTTGACGACTTCTGTAAAGATGCTGGGATTAAGAGGCAGTTTACTACGGCATACACTCCGCAGCAGAATAGGGTGGCATAGCGGATGAACAGGACCTTGTTGGATAAAACAAGAGCCATGATGCAGGCTGCAGGCTTAGAAAAGTCGTTCTGGGCAGAAGCAATCAATACCGCCTGTTATGTGGTGAACCGATCTCCGTCAACAACACTGGGGCTGAAAACACCGATGGAGGTGTGGACAGGTAAACCAGTTGATTATTCTAATCTCCATGTATTTGGGAGTCCCGCTTATGTTATGTTTAATACTCAAGAGAAAACGAAGCTGGACCCAAAATCCAGGAAGTGTTTGTTCTTAGGGTATGCTAAAGGAGTGAAGGGGTATCGCTTGTGGGACCCCACTACCCACAAGATTGTTGTAAGCAGGGATGTTATCTTCACGGAAGATAAGAAAGAAAATGATAGCAGCACAGGGGAAGATCCAGGAACTACGACAGTAGTAGTCGAGAAGGATGCCGAGCAGGAGGGTCCTGCTGAACCAGAGCATGAACCTGAAGAGACAACGGAGTCTGGAGTTTCGGGGATACGTCGATCAACACGTGTCAGGAGACCACCAGGCTGGCACTCAAACTATTCTATGGAGAACAATGTTGCATATTGTCTTTTAACTGAGGATGGGGAGCCATCAACTCTCCAGGAAGCAATGAACAGTTCAGATGCAGCTCAGTGGATGGCAGCAATGCAGGAGGAAATCGAAGCACTCCATAAGAATAAGACGTGGGAACTTGTGTCTCTACCACAAGGGAGGAAACCCATTGGCAACAAATGGGTGTACAAAATCAAACGTAACAGTGATGACCAAGTGGAGAGGTATCGTGCACGATTGGTGGTGAAAGGATATGCTCAGAAGGAGGGGATTTATTTCAACGAAATATTTTCTCCGGTGGTCCGAATGACAACTGTGCGGGTGGTTCTGGCGATGTGTGCTACATTTGATTTACATCTTGAACAATTAGATGTAAAGACGGCTTTTCTTCATGATGATCTTGAAGAAGAGATTTATATGCTCCAACCGGAAGGATTTATTGAAGAAGGAAAAAAGAACTTGGTTTGCAGGTTGACCAAGTCTTTGTACGGTCTCAAACAGGAGCCGAGGTGTTGGTACAAAAGATTTGATTCATTCATAACGAGCCTTGGATACAACAGACTGAATGCAGATCCTTGTGCATATTTCAAGAGATCTGGTGATGACTTTGTTATTTTACTGTTGTATGTTGATGACATGTTGGTTTCAGGCCCCAACAAAGCTCGTATTGAAGAACTGAAGGCTGAACTGGCTAGGGAATTCGAAATGAAGGACTTAGGACCAGCAAACAAGATTCTAGGGATGCAAATCCACCGAGACAGAAATAGCAAGAAGATTTGGCTTTCTCAGAGGAACTATCTGTTGAAGATTTTGCGGCGGTTCAGTATGCAGAATTGTAAGCAAATCTCTACCCCTCTTCCTGTTAATTTCAAGTTATCCTCAAGTATGTGTCCTAGCAGTGAAGAAGAGAGGAAGGAGATGTCTCGAGTACCGTATGCATCAGCAGTGGGAAGCTTAATGTTTGCTATGATCTGTACTAGACCAGACATTGCACATGCAGTGGGAGTGGTTAGTCGATACATGGCGAATCCGGGAAGAGAGCATTGGAGTACAGTAAAGAGAGTTCTCAGATACATTCAGGGAACCTCAGATGTTGCATTATGTTATGGAGGATCGGGTTTTACAGTCAGGGGCTATGTTGATTCTGACTATGCAGGTGATCTTGACAAAAGCAAGTCCACGACAGGATATGTGTTTACTCTTGCTGGAGGTGCAGTGAGTTGGGTTTCAAAGTTACAGTCAGTTGTTGCGACATCAACAACGGAAGCTGAATACGTGGCAGCTACGCAGGCCAGTAAAGAGGCGATTTGGTTGAAAATGGTTCTGGAGGAACTCGGGCACAAACTAGAGAGTATTTCTCTATTCTGTGACAGTCAGAGTGCGTTGCATCTTGCAAGGAATCCAGCGTTTCATTCCAAGACAAAGCATATTCGGGTCCAATATCACTTTGTTCGTGAGAAAGTCGAGGAGGGTACTGTGGATGTGCAGAAGATTCACACAAAAGATAACATAGCAGATTTTTTGACAATGAGTGTTAATGCTGACAAGTTTAGTCAGTGTCGGTCCTCGTGTGGTCTGGTGAAAACGTAAGCAACATGAAGGGCGAGGTAGAAAGAATGGTGTGAAGATCTGATTAATCCCTAATCAAATCTTCAAGTGGGAGAATGATGGGGCGGTGCAAAGTTGCCACTCAATAAGTGGAGCATTAATTGTTCATACAAGTACAGCTCTTCTTCTTTTGTATTGGGGCGGTTTAGTGCAGCTTTTTTAATTACATGGTAGGGGCGGCTGGAATTAATTAAAGAAAGGAGCAACAATTCTTGTCCTATAAATATGTAGCATCCGGTTGATTCAATTCATCCCAACAAACAACAACAAAAACAAATACAAACTCTTATATTATTAAAGTGTTGTTAATATATAAAGAGTGGAGTAAAGTGTTGTAAGTGTGAGGTAAAAATAGAGAGTTTGTGCGACTTTACTACGGTAAAAGTCGGAGAGTTGTAATTCCTATTTTACACTCATAGTGAAGTTCTTCTACCTTGCCCGTGGTTTTTTACCCTAAAGTAATTTGGGGTTTTCCACGTAAAATCTGTGTGTCGTTACTTTTCGGTCTTTCAATTATTGCCGTGTTTTTCCACTCTATCGAGAAGGGTCCAATTTACAACACTTGCTGCTTCTTGTCAGATTCAGATGTTGATTCAGTAACAGGTTTTTCATGAATGACTGGAAATGTGGAACCTTCTGGTGGGGGGACTTTACACTAGTTTCTGATGATGGGGAAAGCTTTTGATTCTTTCCCGCTGGAATGGCAACATTTTTATTCTTCTCTGCTGAGAGATGCATTCGAAATGGGATTTTCCTTCACAAGTGCTTTAGGCTTTTGTCCTTCAGATTCTCTTTTCTTAGCTGCTTCTTCTGTTGGGTCAGCAATTCTCAGCAAGTACAGAATCCTGTCCAACTCAACTCAACTCTGATTGAAGAGTAGACAGCTCTTTATGGAGTTTCTCCTTATTATCCAGAACTGCAAGTGAATAAAGAAACCAACAGAACCCAGTCATCAAAATGGTATTTGAGGAAAATCATAAGTTTTCAGGAGAGGTAACAGTTTGTGCTTTGAGTTGGATCAAATGCCAGTTAACAAGGTGGAACCAGCCAGCTGGACAGAAAGAGAGGTCAGATTTTCTACTGGAATATAAACACGGTTAACTTAACTCAAATGAAGAAAAGAAAAGAAAAATATAAATCAAACCAACCAAGCCTGCCTGTAATCCAATAAATTGGGGTAGGCTTAAAAGAAAAATTATAGGTAGGTCATCTAAATTTTTAGTAATTAACGCTTCAACACCAAGGCAGTTTCAAAGATATATCAAACATTCAATTTAAAAATGTCACCAGATTTCAGACTAGTGTGTCAGTCAATCTTGCAACGATTTGAGGGGTGAGAGACAAACAATTCTCATAATTCAGACTTTGTGAGCAATTCTCTTTACATTATTAACTCAACAAAAGAACTCTGGGGAATTAACTAACGTAACATTAACTCAACAATCTTTGTTTCTCTACCCAACCACAAAACAGAACCATAAAGCATACGTGACAGAAAAAAAAAAGGACTAGACATGAACCCTCAGATCCAGAAAATTACCAAGTCGAGAAGGCCCGGAAAACATGACAATACTACTGTATTTCTCAACAACGATGGGGGTTCACAAGGCCAAAAACGTTATCAACAATGATTCAGTTTTTCAGTAGTACAACCAATTATGGTAAAAGTAAGCATCTAGTGCGTCTCCAGCTTCAGCAACTTCACTAGTCTCCGCCTGTTTGCCCTCGTCCAAAAGTAACTTTTCCTTATCTTCTATCTCTTTAATGAGGCTTCTTTCTCTTCAAACCAACTTCTCACCACTCTTGTGCTTTGGCAACTTCTGAGTTCGATATCATAGAACTCGTCATCATCACTACAAATTGAAAACATAAATCATGTTAATCCAATGCTTGATTTATCAGTATTAATAATAAACTCTACACATCAATCACTTCTTTTTTATCAAAGAGTCTTTTCATTCCTTTCCCTTTTCTTGTCTTTGTGGCGAGAAACTAAATATACTCAACTCAATGAAAAGGAGGCCCAATATTAGTCCGTTTATGATATATCAAATTCAAATGCTTGATTTTAGTCCTCCGGCGAAATTGATTTCAATTTTGGCTCAAGTTCATCACGTGCATCTGAGGAAACAATGATTTTTGGCAAATACTCCATTAAAGTCTCCGGCCCATTTGCAAAACCAGTCGAACACTACTGAATTTTAGTTGTCGTTGATATCGAATGCTCAATTTTAGTCCTTCGGCCAAATTGATATCCATTTTAGTCGGATTTCATCACATGCGATGCACATGACCTTATCGAACATGACCAACGCCCTAACACGTGTGTAATTACAGTACGTGTGCATTTTGCACCTTGCACACTTTTAATTTTTTTTTTAATGAAGTCGTAGGGTTTGAGTAAAATCAACCCCCAATTCAGAATAACAAAAGTCCCAAATCAACAAGCCCGAAAACATGAATCCTAACTCCACATCAAATGCCCAAATCGAAGCGAATGGGAGACTTTAACTCGCCATTTCTGCTAAAACCTATAAAAAATAACGGGCACAATATGATTCAGCCACAAAATGAGGAGGATTATTGGAGTGATAAGGATAAATTTAAATGGAGTGATAAGGTTGTTCCTCCTCAACAAAATTCCTTGATCGATGCAACAGATATGAATGATGATAAGGATGACTCAAGCTCACCTCAATCTCTCAATGTGATCAGCCAACAATAGAGTCCACATGCACGCACTCAAGTTACCATATCCAGAAGATGATCTCTTGAAATTTAAATCTGAAAGTCTATCTATTTGTAATCCTGTAGCATAGTTAATTTATTATAAATTGGACTTTTCTCATTCCTTGTACTCACGTTCAGAACATATCAAAATGCAATATATCTTTTCATTCTAATTTTCTTCTTGGTATCCAGAGCCATTGTGAGTACAAGGTTCTGTTTAAAAAAAAAAACACACACAACATTGATTTTTTTTCTTCCCTCTCTTCAAACATGGCTTCCCTTTCACTCAACGTAGGAAACTTTATTACCTTACAACTCACTTCTACCAATTACCCGCTATGGAGAGAGCAAGCCCTTGCTCTTGCCGAAAGCCAAGATTTAGTATCACACCTTACTGGTGAAAGCAACCCACCCCCAAAGTTTGTCCAATCCACTGCTGATGCACAACAACAAACAACCAACCCCGAGTACACGGTTTGGCGAAAATCTGATCGTCTGCTTCGTGGGTGGATAATTGGTACGTTAACAGAAGAATCTCTCAGCATTGTCGTTGGTCTTGACACAGCACAAAGTGTGTGGACAGCTCTCAAAGACATGTATGCTCAAGACTCTCAAGAACGAGAATACACGTTACAACAAGAACTATCATACCTGCACAAAGATGATGAAACCTCCCTCGACGACCATCTTCGTCGTTTTAAAAATCTTTGTGATAACCTTGCTGCCATTGGCACCCATGTTTTAGAAAAAATCAAAGTTTTCAAATTATTAACTAGCCTTGGTCCAAAATATGAAAATTTTGCTACAACTATGCTAAAACCACCCCGTCCTAGCTACTCAGAACTTATATCTCAACTTCAAAGTTATGAGCAGCGCCAGATGTGGTATGAATCTAGACGTACATCTCAAGCAAACCAGCAAATTGCCTTCTACGGCCAACGCCGTCATCCATCTCATCATCCATCTCATCATCAGAATTCTTGCCGCGAGTCTCCTACCTTTAACTCTCAAGGTAGAGGTTTTCAGGCTCATCATAATCCTTCCACTAACCTTTCTAATGCAGGACACACTGACAACCATAAGGAGTTTGAAAAAACTGGGTTGACGCCACGTCGACCACCACCCCCGGGTCAAAGACGTATGACACCTACTGAAAGAGACATGTACCGCAATGAGCAATGTCAATACTGCGGAAAAGATGGCCATATTGCAAAAATTTGCTGGTGAATTTCAAAGCAACCGATTCGACAAGATGATGTTCCTCAAGCGTTGACAGCACTTACACTCGACACTTCAGTGGCTGATACTGAATGGATCACTGACACATGTGCTTCGAATCATATGACTGGCTCATCAGGTATGTTACATAGTTTACGTTCATATCCGGGCACAGATTCTGTTTTGATTGGTGATGGTAGTTCCCTTAAGATTCATGCAGTTGGAGATACTTGTTTGAAGAGTAAATCACAAAGCCTTTCATTAAAAGATGTGCTTCTTGTTCCTAAACTCTCAAAAAACTTACTTTCTGTCAGTCAATTAACCGATCAATTTCCTGTAAATTGTGAATTCTCTAATGTTGATTTTCGTGTTAAGGAACGAGGAACAGATCATGTGCTAATGAAAGGCCAACGCAAGGGTGACTTATACATTATCTCTTCTCCCCATGAACTTCATTTTTCCAATCGCTTTAAGAAAGGGACTGAAGAAGTTTGGCATCAACGTTTAGGACATCCACATGCGTCCACTTTACGACATCTCAAGAATAAAGGACATATTGACGTCATGAAAGGCGAAACATCTAGTTCTCTTTGCGTTAGTTGTCAGTTAGGAAAAATGAGCAAGTTACCTTTTAATTATTCCGAGAACTCTAGTTTGTCATCCTTTAATAAAATTCATTGTGATTTATGGGGACCTGCTCCTGTTTCTTCTATTGGTCTGTTTCGATATTATGCATGCTTTGTCGACGACTTTACCAGATATACATGGATTGTTCCTTTAAAGAAAAAATCTGATTTTTATACTGTGTTCCTTGCATTTGAAAAATATGTTGATCGTCAATTTGACAAGAAAATTAAAATTTTTCATTCTGATGGTGGAGGTGAATTTCTTAATTCTAAACTTACATCACATTTTCAAGCGCATGGTATAGTGCATCAGCTCTCTTGTCCACATACACCTGAGCAAACTGGTATGGTGGAAAGACGACATCGAATTATTCGTGAATTAGGAATGACCATGATGTTCCATGGCGCTGTTCCACTATATTTGTGGCCTGAAGCTTTTTCTACGGCAGTGTATTTGATGAACAGATTACCATGTTCATCAATTGGTTTTGAGACACCTTATTTTAAATTACATGCTAATCATCCCTCTTATACCTCATTGCGTATTTTTGGTTCACATTGTTTTCCTTATACATGGGATACAAAGAAAAATAAGTTTGATCCTAAAACAGTGCCTTGTGTATTTGTTGGCTATAGCGAGAGACATAAAGGATACAAGTGTTTTCATCCTACCACACGTAAAATGTTTATCTCACGACATGTTACTTTTGATGAAACTTGTTTTCCTTTTCGTTTGCGCACAACAGTACCACATAACCAACCACTCAATATATTTGATTTATGGACTTCTGTTCAAGTTTCTAACCTTAATTCTTCTTCTTCTTCAGGTGCTAATCATCTTATAGGTATGGATGTTCCATTGCCATATCCTCAACCTTCTGATACAACTTCCTTAGCTCTTGACGGGTGTTCCTCTAGACATGTCCCTACCGTTAATTGTCCAAGTCCCACAACCACTCGTGAACCACGGGACTTGCAGCCACAAATAGATGTTGCTGAACCTGCCAACCTTGACATGCTTCATGATTCAGCTTCTAGTCCAGTCGCATCTCATGATAATGCATCCCCATGTCCATTACCTTCCTTTACTCCCGTACTTATGGCTGATGAGGATGCTACCACTTCCAATGACTTGACACATTCAATGGTAACCAGGTCTCGCTCAGGAATAGTTAAACCAAATCCCAAATATGGGCTTGTAGTCACATCCCACGCTACCCCTCGTGAACCTCGCTCTGTCAAGTCTGCTCTAGCCCATGATGGTTGGCGTAAAGCCATGGAAGATGAGATTAGTGCGCTTCACGAGAATCAGACTTGGATTTTAGTTGCTCGTGACCTGAATATGAATGTTATCGGATCCAAATGGGTGTTCAAGACAAAGCTTAAAGCCGATGGATCTCTTGATCGTCTTAAAGCTCGTCTTGTCGCCAAGGGATATCACCAAGTTGATGGTGTTGACTACACTGAAACATTCTCCCCAGTTATTAGACCCGGCACCATTCGATTGGTCATCTCACTAGCATTGGTTCAAAAGTGGGACATACGTCAACTTGACGTTAAAAATGCATTCCTCCATGGTCGCATCACGGAAGACATATATATGGAGCAACCTCCTGGAATGGTTAATTCAAAGTATCCTAATCATGTTTGCAAACTCTCTCGAGCCTTATACGGTCTCAAACAAGCTCCCCGAGCATGGTTTGATCGCTTTAGTACATTTTTACTTCAATATGGATTTTTTTGTAGTCTTGCTGATCCGTAATTATATTTTTACAGATCTAAAAACTAAGGTTTTCTAAAAAATTAATAAAAAAAAATATGCATACAATTTAATTCGAACATTATTAGTTCCATATGTATCAAAGACATACAATAAAAATCATATTTTGAGATCAATCTCAGTATGTGCGAATTAATTCAGTGTAGTAGGGTTTTTTTTACTAATTTTGAAATAACACAGGGGTTTTTTTTGCCAATTAAAATAACACAGGGGGTTATTTGCCAATTAGAGATAACACAGGGGTAGTTTTTGCTATTTACCCAATTTCGGCTTTTTAAAGTTTTTTTGAGACTATTTTACCCTTGTGGGGTTTAATTTTGAGGTAATTAAGAAAGGGGTAAAATAGTCCTTTCGCGAGCGGTCAACTATTAAATTTGAGTAGGGGGCGGTGTGCTAAGGTTGAAAAAACACAGGGGGGTTTTTGCTAATAAAAATAACACAGGGTTTTTTTTGCCAATTAGAAATAACACAGGGTAGTTTTTTTGCATTTAACTCAATTCTTTAATAAGGAGTCCAATCCTAGTTTCTAGTCGTCCATAACCCACCCCATCTAAACTCGCATAAAAAGCCAATGGGCTTCAGCATAATCATAATCAAGAAAGAAGTATACATTGTATCTGTAAAACTTATAAATCTCATAAAACTTAGTGGTGAAATGAAAGATTACAATGTTCTAATCCCCCGTCTAAATACAAATATAATGAAAAGAGCAAATATCGCATAATACCTCACTTAATCTTCTTCGTCATCTTCCATCACCTTATAGCAATATACTCTTGTGTCAGTTACAAAGGATGTTTTGCTCTGATCACCCACAGCCATAAAGATCTGGTGAAACCGCTCTTGTCATCCATCATACTCAGTAATGGGCATCCTACAGTTGAATCTACTAACAAATCTATCATGTGTAGAGGAAACGGGTCTCTCGGGCAATGCTTGTTCAGATCGGTGTAATTCACACACATCCTCCAAGTTGCCTCCTTTTCTAGAAGGGAAAAAATCACATGCACCCCCATCCTGTTGCCCCAAAATCACTTACCCCCTATTCTATTTTTTTTATCACTTACCCCCATATCCTATTCTAATCTCATTACATTGCCCCCAAGACGAAATTAACCCATTAATCTCTCCAAATTGCACACGTGCGGCTCGTGTGCCACACTAATAAGGGGCAATTTTGTCAATTCAAACACCCCAACACAATACAATCGAGAATGACTTCTAATTCACTCAAATCAATACTTGCTATGTTTTTTCTCAAATTCGAAAAACCGTAAATCCCAAAATTCAATAACCCGTCTCTTGCACATGGGTGGGTCAATCCACACCTAATACTCACACAACCCATTTTGTTGTGAAAACAAACATTACAAACTTAATTGGAGTAATTTAAAATAAGATTACAAGAAAAAAGAGAGAAGTTGAAATTGAGGCTTTACCCGATTATTGGATCATGTAACAAACCTTCTTACGGGATTAAGATTAGCCCATGATGTTTTTTGAGCTACCCGACGCTTGCAACGACAAATGTGGGAGTTAGAATTCATCAATTTCGTCGATTTTATGAACCCTACATTGAATTTTGGATTTTTTTTTAAAAATATATGAGAGTTATAATGTATTGGGGTGTTTGAATGGACGAAATTGCCCCTTATTAGTGTGGCACACGAGCCGCACTTGCGCAATTTGGAGAGATTAATGGGTTAATTTCGTCTTGGGGGGCAATGTAATGAGATTAGAATAGGATAGGGGGGTAAGTGATAAAAAAAATAGGATAGGGGGGTAAGTGATTTTGGGGCAATAGGATGGGGGTGTATGTGATTTTTTCCCTTTCTAGAACTAACACAACGTTGCTCAGTCATTCTGAGAATCTCAAAGCTTAAATATGTCGGGCAGCTAAAAGCTCCTGAACTTCCTTTTCGGTCGCTTCATTCTTTTCTTAGCTAAAATTTTGTTTCTTTTGCCTCACTGGCTTCGCATTTCTATCCACATTCAGCCGGTGCACTATTATTCTTGGATCTATCCCCTGCAAATTAGAATCAGTCCAAGCAAAAATGGCAGCATTCCGCCCGAGACAATCTACCAATGCTGCCTCTATCTCAGAGCTCATAACTGCTCCGATTTTGATGATTTTGTCTGTGCTTTCTCTAAATAACTGAACTATTTTGAACTCCCCGAGTGGCTCCATTTTGCATTCTTCCCACTGCTTCATTAGTTGATTCTCTGCTTTCTCTCGACCTTGCTTATGAGGTTCGGGTCTCTTTTCATTCTCATCTCTACTTGTTTTGGGTTTCTTTTTTGCTTTGACTACTCCGTCTGACGGACCGCTTCGTCTCTTCGTCATTCTAGTTACTTAATTCTAAACGTAATTTAAATGGTGTTCCCACAGACGGCGCCAATATTTTGGTCTTATTTCGTTCGGGTTACAATACATCTGATAACTGTTACAATGGGTCTGACTATGCCAAAATAATGCTAATCTATTACAAGGTATGAACTAGCTTGGTCCGGAACACCTACTGCGTATTACGAGTATAAAATTAGTTTAGATAACCTTTTAAGACAAAGAAGTGATGGGCGTTCGATTCACAAATCTCGAACTGGAGTGGTTTGATGTTGCTCTATGTTAAATCAGATGAGTCTCGAATGATCTTGGTTCGATGTTGTTGAACCTCGAATGGGTACGGTTCGACTGTGCTGCTCTGATTGATAAGATCGAACCTTCAAGATGATCGAATCGGGACAAGTGTCGAATCTGGTGGAAGATCGAATCGGGATGAGTATCGAATCACTGAATTCGATCGATATGTGAGTGCGTCAAGTATTTAATGTGTCTGTTAACGTTGGAGGATGGGGTATTTATAGATCTCGTCTCGTGGGGCCCGTACTGTCTTCAAATTACGTAGGTCGAATTGGCTTGATTCAACCTTCAAATATATGTCGAATGGTCATCGTTCGATCTTGAACTTATTGGGCCTTTCTTGATTGGGTCGGCCCAGAATACCATTCTAGGCCTTCCTAAAATACCTTCATCAAGTTGAATTCATCATCGTCTCCTTACATACTCGTAACTTGAAATCAATAAACACCAAAAAAAATTAGCCTAAGTACCAAAAAATCTGCAGAAAAATATGGAACACGGAGAGTCAATAAAACAATAAAATTTCAGAAATTGTAAGGGTTTACTGTTTATTACCATGTTCTTCTGCAACCTCGAAGCAAAGATTTGAGCGTGCTATTGCGTTTATGGTGGTAAAACATTTTTAGTTGGCGCTACTATCTTGGGTTTATGGCGCCACTATTTTTAGTTGGCGCCTAATTAACCTTCATTTTTTTTTCTTTTGAAGGGTAATTAGGCTTCTCGTTATTTTGTTTCTTGAAAAATTAGGCTTCTCTTTATTTTATTAAAGCTCACGATGAGAACAAAGGTTCGAGGAGCATCGTGCCTTCTTCGTCGATGAGTTTGCCACTCATCTAAGGGAAGGTTTCGGTCGAAACACGTACCAATTGGAGATCTATTCTTCTCGTGGAAGGTTACAACACAGACTTCCTCGACCTTCTTCACCCAGTCTCTAAGGATGAAAAAGACGGATCAGACATGGGCTCGAGTTCCAAAATGTCTCGTTCGGGCTAGTTGTAACTTTTAGCTCTTTGTTTTTTTCTTCTATTTTCTTTATTTTAAATGTTTAATTTATTTAAATCTTCTTATACTACATGCATAAGGTTACTCCGGTAATGACACTTAAATTGCCAAGACAATGTCCAAACGACACGCACACCAAAACGGTAACAGGATCCCAATGAAATAGCCGGCTATGGCAAAAATATAGGTCATGTAGCCACGCCCTTGAGCCATGACAATTTGATCCACGTCGGACCGAACCGAGGCGGTCATCGGACGCCGTGTAGGTCCTTAATCCGACGTGGCGCGGGTGCACTGAACCTATGGTGCACCCCATTTTCCTCCTACACATGTGTGTTCACACACACTTCATACCTTTCCCCATCCATTATAAATAACCCCTCACTTCTTCATTTGAGGGGTTGATGATTTGGAGGTTGGACACTTTGGAAGCTCTCACCTCTCTCTAGATTTCTCTCTCTAGAAATCACGCCGACTTGATTGGCACGTCAACCCGTTTAGCGCGTCAACCGATTCCACGTCAACTCGAAAGTCCTCCAACCAAAAAACTTACAATATTTCTCCTCTACTGTTCCAAAGACATTCACTGTCAACAATTGGACTATGTATGAGAGAATGTTGACGCATGATTTTACCACTTCGTGGTGCAAATCATTCGTGGTCCCGATCTCGAGCCTCTAAAGGACTTGATGAACTACAACGTCGTTAGGCTGCACAAATGATCCCCAAAATAGACTAACACCCAATAGGGGTTAATACTACGACCACCTAGACCTCTACTACGAGACATACATCCTACGGGAACGTCCAAATCGAGCCTAAGGGCGAATATGATACATACTGTTTTAGAGCTAGCATTACATCAAATAAGACCCTCTCACGGGCATAATTGAATACTGAACTACGTCCAACTTGATTCTTTCTTCCCAGAGAGATACGTAGGCAGCTCGACCCAGCATTGAGTCTAGTCACAAGCACGCAAAACCCGTATCCTCCCCTAGTCTAGGTTTACTATCTTATATACTTGTTTACTTTTAACTATTGTGGTCTAGTGTAGGTTTCGATCGAATCAAAAGTTCTTCTTGAATTGCCTATAACTGGTAAGAGAGTCTAGTGAGGGAGTAATCTCGACATAAGCGAAAACACCCCGTGTCATTACTAATAATTTGTTACCATAAATCCATTTTCTTGTAGTGCAGACTGCAGACACGCAGAAAGATTTAATTTGGCACTCGATGCTTATTAATTATTGTAATGCCTACCCGCTCCATATTGAAGGCTTTGTTCGATACTTATTTCGAGACATATCGTCCAATCGTGTTGAGTATTCTAGATTGTCTTCCAGCATCTAATTCAGTTCCTTTCAAAAGTCGGGGAATTTGACAGTTCGACAGTACATACTTCAGGCAGTGGGATATTTCGAGAGCACGCTAATTCGATACTCCATGTGTTCGATACTGAACAGATTCGAGGCATAGGATTATTCTAGTCGTTTTAGGCTATTCTACTGTGCATTTAAGGTGTTCCGGGCTAAGTTATGTAGTCAATTTTTTGTAATAAATTACCATAGATTGATGTGATTCATGCCATACTATATATTATTTGACTCATTGTAACCGAGAGTCCTGACAAAATTATATCAAAGTAGTATCCCATAGACAAGCTTTTAAAACTTAGTGATTATCGTAAAATCAATAAAATCTTTTAAGTAAACACTAGGTGAATTTCCAAGCTGACAAGTGAGAATAATTCCTTTTTGTGATGAATAAGATAGAAAACGGGTAACTTAATTAATTTTAAATATATTTATTTACTAATCAACTTTATGTTCGACCTAATAAACGGTGAATTCTTAAAAAAGAATCATCGAATTAAGATCTTTGTCTTCCTCCGAGTGCAATATTAATTACAATAGTTTTATTATTTTTTAAGATATTATTAAACTTGTTTTTTTATGCAGGCATATGCATGTTGATGGATACTTAATTAATAATTAGTATCGATCGCTCCTAGCTAATCATGATTAATGGCACTAGTTGACACATTTCTTCCTTTATTCCATTGCACATTTTTGCACATTTTTATATGGAAGGGCATGGTCATTTTACTAAGCTCACGGAAAGAAAGGCCATATATATTGCTGAAGATTTGCCAAATGTGTAAAGTTGTTTCTTTCCTGTTCATTTTTGCCGCTACATATATTTCAATTTTTCGAGTTGTGGTCTTTACTCTTTCTTTCTAGTGTAACTTTTTTGACAATTTCTTTGTCACTTTCCTGCCCATACTCCAGCACCTACTTAAGTTCCAAGAGTTTCATTTTTCAATACTTAAAGTCTCTCTATTAGTCTATTTAGACTTTTGTGTTATATACATTATACAATTTATCAACAAAAATCTATATCAAATCCTTCTCGTTCCTCCATGACATTGACGGCCGTTGTCCAACTAGTCCTTGATCTAATTTCAGGTTTGCTATTACTATTTTCATTAGTAATATTCTTATGCACTATATTATAACTCGGCGTATTTTATGGATCTTTGGTTCGATTGATTTTGGTTCCTCAAAGTAAAATTGGTAATTTGTGGTTAACGTATGGTTTCTTTTGTTTATCTTACATATATGTGGTAGAAATGGGTATATCTCATTGTATTTTATACAAAGAACGATATTCTATTTCCATATTAGATATCTCAAATATTGTTAAATTTTATGAATGTACTAAAGCAATTAAAGTGTTACATGCAGTGATGGAGAAGAAGACGACATATGATATCCTCAACAAATGGGTTCTAATGAAGATATTATTACTCGAAACCTAAATTCAAGCACTTGGGATGGTTTAAAAGACGCGATGATATTGAAAGTGTTTCTAGCAATGAAGTGATGAGAAGGCAAACAAGTGATGAGTATGTTAGAAGTGGTCGATATGATGCTAACACGAGTAAAATGGAGACACGCATAAACATATCATATGAACTTATTTGTTTGTGGATTCAGATTTGAGACAACTTTTTATAGTTTGTTAATTGTTTGCCGTGATTTAGACAATATTTTATTGAGTTTATATGAAATTATGAATTAAATAAAAATCATGTTTTCACATTTTAATGAATTTATTGTGAATTTTACATATTTTATCATAAATTACAACAATTTGCAGTAAAAATTCTAATAAACTTCATGACAATCATTCCAACGTATAATGAGTAAGTAGATTTACGATAAGTTTCCAATAAATCATTTAATGCTATTTTGTTGCTATTTTCTCGTTTTATCCCCTACAAAATACAAACACGATTTTGTAGGTAACATTCCAACTGAGTTTTTGTTCCTATTTATTTGTTGGAATATTCCAACGAATCACCAACAAATATTTCATTGCAAAAGACTAAGTATAAGATATTTTTGTACATTAGTACCAACAAAAATGTCGTCGCGGTTTCGTGGGTAAAACTCCAATAAATAGTTTTGTCGCTACAATTTGTTGGAATTTTACAACGGATTTTCAACGAAAAAGTTTGTAGAGAAAGGTTTCAGAGTCCAACAGATTTTATGTCAATACCAACAAAAAAGTTTGTTACAAAGTATACCAACGAAAATAGTCATTCGTCGCTGAATTTAGTGACGAAGCTTTCACCAACCAAGCAACGGAAATTGAAGCTTTACCAACAGAATTTGGCATCGTTGTTACCCTGTTTTTTTGTAGTGATCTAACGATGAAGTTGTGGGAAATAAAATGTAAGGTACGTACCTAGCTACTTGCATGAAGTAAGTGACATGTCCCACTAAGCTAACACAATACATATCGTACATATGAAGAAATTTGGGTGCAAGATTCAGTCGAAGTTACGAGATAAGTTTGTCCATGGAGTTGTAAGGGATTTTGTACTCCCGTAATTTAGTGTTTTACGAACATTTTTAGCTGAAACAATGGAATGGCTCGTGATGGAGGTATTTTAGGAATGGCTCAATATGAATATTAGGTCGGCCCACGGAGGAAGACCCATTGAAATTGTACATCGAACAGGATAAATTCGATATTGAACGAGCATCGAATGGCTTAGATTCGATCTAAGGGATCGATCGAATCATCCCAATTCGATGCACTTTCCCCAACTACCACTAGGCCCCGCGGGACGGGGGTTGTAAATACCGCGTCCCATGACATTCTCGAGATATTTGATTCAAGACTATCTCCAACCTACTCAACATTGAATCTGAAGCATTCGATACAACACTCGATCGAAGCCTCTGCATTCGATACTCAACCTAACATCGAAACAGGCCAATTCAATACACAACAGCCACACACATACTTAGATCGAAGGCCCTAATTCGATACACTCTTAGATCTAAGGACCTCAATTCGATACTGAATCATTCAAGCTCACTCAGTATGAAACACACCTGATTCGATACAGCCTAGATCGAATTCCCTCAATTCGATACACTCCAGATTCGATATAGGCTAATTCGAGATACCCTGTATCCAATCCACCCAATTCGATTGTCGTCTGATTTGACCTATCATGGATCGAACAACACAAATCCGACATATCATGGACACTCAGAGATAAATGAACTACGTTCGGCTTGATTCCCTCGATGGGATACGTAGGCAGCTTGGCGTTCACCCAAGTTCAGTCCGAAATCAACAACACCCGGTCCTTCGTGCCGTGATGCTTCGAGTGCAGGCGTGTAAAGAACAAAGCTGATTCTTACACTGCGATTAATCAGTCTGTTGTGGAGTGTCTTTTCAACTTGCCAAGTCAGCAGACAAAAACACCCCAAAACAGTGGCGTTGTGTGTGGGAACACGCTACATGTACTCAGAAATAAGCTCGCAATCTCAAAGTCAATCCTAGCTATGTCAAGATCGATGGAACAACTACGGATTCAGCAACATGAAACTAGGTGCCAAGCAAACAAGGAGTGGCGCTAAGAACAATAATCAAATCCACGATACAACCAAGGAAACCTACATCATCAGAAGAAAGATTATGGAGTCTTCGATCCCAATCATATACGTTAATTATTTACATTTTTGTTTAAATACTGACAGATTTCTAAGAAAGCGAGTGCCTTATTTTATTACAGGTAACGACTGAGAGGAGCTTCATCTACAGGGACAAACAACTACACTCTGAATAGTGTCATGAAGAATCTTACCCGTATGAGGTATCAAAGAATCTTACCCGTATGAGGTATCAAAGAATCTTACCCCTATGAGGTATCGAAGAATCTTACCCTTATGTGGTATCGAAGAATCTTAACCTTATGAGGTATCAAATAATCTTATCCGTATGAGGTATCAAAGAATCTTACCCATGAATCTTACCCGTGAATACCTCTCGGATGTGATTCATCCTAAGAGAATTTGTATGAGAAGACCGTGAAGTTGCTCCCCTTGAAGAACTACCTAAAATAGCAGCTATGTCATCTTCTAGGCTATCTCTCCGAGAGGAAAAGTTATCCGAAGAAGCATGGCGTACCCCTAGCGACAGCGAAGGGGTTCGGACTGAGTTCTGAGTAGAACTGTGGGATGAGACGGATCCTCCTCGCCTGAAATGTGGGGGCATTATCTCCTCAAGTAAGTATTTTCTCCTTTCTCAAGAGTATTTAATCGAAAGGCAAGAACTAGCAAAAGTGAGAGTAAAAAGCTAAATTTGCGGGAGAATTAGTGAACTTCTCTCTATGGCAAATATAAGTATATTTGCTAAACACTTAGCACTTATATACTCATCACCTTTTGATTAAAAAATTAGACTTAACCCTCCACTTTCTAAAGTAAGGGACACGTGTCAATATAATGCTCCTACTTAAGGAGGACACATACTTGATATTGCCATGCAAGCTGACACATCCTACTTAAGGGTAAGCTTGATCAGCAAGGGTAAGGTTTTATCCTTATCTCTCTCAATTCAATTTAAAATAGAGAAGTAATTAGAGTATTGGTAATTGATAAAATTAAACAAGGCAGAGAAAGACAAAATTGAGCAAAATAAAATAATTGTTTATTCACTCGGAAGCCGAGAAGTCCTCGAAAAACAGAGTACATTTGTCAAGAAAAAAGTAGAGTGCGAAAATAAAAAAGTTACAAGAAAATAAAAGCCCTAGATTATGCCCCCGTGGTTGACGGATGCGGGGCGGGGTACGAAGTGGACGTCGCCTCCACGGAAGTACTCATCGGAGCCAGACGAGAAATCGGCGATAGCACTCCCCCTGAGCCGTTGGGCCTATGACTCGGGCTACTTGTTGAACGCATCAGAGAGGGTGCAAGAGAGTCCCGAGGAGACAGTAAACCATTAAATCTCCCCACGAGAACGCGACAATCCTCGGAAGAAGGGCTCTTCAGCCTACGAAGGTCAAAAGACTTGGATAAGTCCACGTCCGGCCGCAATAGTGACTTCGCCAATCTAGCACACTCCAGATAACCCCATAGCATGTGGCCTGTTAAAAGCTCATGTGGCGGCCTATCGAAAGTTTCTGAGTGCTGTCTAAAAGTCTCATGTTGAGCGAACTGGACTGCCGCGTCAATCTTAGCCTGCACCTCCTCGGGAGAAAGGGACTTCGTCAACTTATCCTCGGTTGACTCCGCCCGATCAGTGAGCTGGCTCAACAACTCCTGAAGCTCCTTTTCCCTTGCCAGCCCCTTGGATTTCTCCCTCTCAAGGGCAGCCACCTGGACCCTAAGAGTATCCTTGGACTCTTTCTTCTCCTTTTCCAGAAGGGTAATCTGTTCTTTGGCGGCCTTTTCGGACGCTTCCATCCGCTCGTAGGCAGACTGTAAGCGCTCCACTTGAAGCCGCAAGTCCCCCTTCTCTTTCTGATCCTCTTCCCATCGGAAATCATAGGAAGAAATCCTTGCCCGGAGCACCTCCATCTCCATCTGGCCTTCCTTCTCCTTAGAAAGAAGAGACGCCACTTGAGCTTGGAGATGTTTTACTTCATCTCCCTCCCTTTGGTACCGTTGCTCTATTGTACCAATCGCCTCCCGAGTCTTCCCAACCTACCACGAAGAGAGGAAAGTATAAAGATCTAGAGCAGACTACCTAATAGAAGAATGAACAGAAATCAAGAAAGAAAATAGTTTGAACCTACCATAAGAGCCATCCAGTTAAGACTCGTGTTCATAAAGTGAAACCCATCGACAGGAGTTGCATTAGAAGAGGCAAAGAAACGAAGAACCTCTTGGAAGCTCCCTCCAGAACCTGCATTGAAGGTAGATCTTCTAACCTACGAGGAACCATCGGAGTCTGAAAAGTGAGGCCCATCGGAGAAAGCGTGACAGGGACGTGACTCATTGGAGGAATGGTCCCCGGAGTTGGCGTCACCGCATTCGAATCGGTAAATACCGCCCGAGGACCTCCAACAGCCGTAGATGGGCCCGCCTCCCCAACCAACGAACTCAGTATCTCCACCTTCACATCCCTGTCGTCGGACGATAGGTTAAACTACTCTTGAATGTCCTCGGAGTCGCCCAACGAAGCCTCCGGAACAGGACTGAGGAACTGTGCCAAAAAATCCTCTTCTGTAAAGACAATATGTGTAAGTAAGAAGAGGGAATGAACCTAGAAAAGTCATGGAACAAGAATTAGGCGAAAAAGAAAGAGGTAAGTACAGAATGCTTACCTAGAAGGGAAGACTTTTCTGTCATTGGAGCCTTTCCCTTATCCACGATACCTGCACCGGAAAAGAGGACATCAATATATGAGCAAACTCCTTAAACATTTTAGAAAATCCTATTAAGAACCAATAAAAACTCACCGAGAGGAACGGACTCGAACGCTGCCCTATCCGGGGGCTCAGAAACTATCGGAGACATGGGCAAAGGAACCTCACCTTCACGAGGAGAGGCGGGAGATGGATCCCGAGAAGATAGGACCACCACCTCTGCAGTCTCTCGGGTAGAATCTTCTCCACCAGTCCTTGGAGAGATCTCTTCTTCTGACGCCCTCGAAGAACTTCCCGTATCAGATCCGGGGACCGGCACCAGAGCCAAAGTTGAGTAAGGACCTACCTAGCGTAATGGAACCACATTCTCAATCACCCCCGCCACATCTATGTACAAGGGTGCATGCTCCTCGAAAGTGCCTTCCGCCTCCGGACCCATGTGCGCGCCCTCGGGAGCATTAACCTCCTCTGGAGCGTCAGAGATACTGCTCGGAACGGGTTCCACGGGGCCCGACTGCGAAAAGTAATTCGCTAAAACATCCCCTACACCACCCGAAAACCAACAAGCAATTATAACCTATTCCTATGTCAAGGGAAAAGACGAAAAACCCAAAATAAAGTACTTACTGAAAAGTGTAAGGGCCTCGAAAGATATGGACAATGGCTTCTTGACATCATCGTCGGTGAACACCATGTGATGAAGCCCGGACGTCTCGAACAACATCAAAAAGTCATTCGACTCCATCAAAAGCTGCTGAGGAATCACCGGGGATAAAACTATTTCCCGATCCAAGATGCGCACGGGAGTTGCACCCTCTCTTCAGTCAAAAGGCATGTCCCATTCGCCTTGAGCAAGTTGCACGAAGAAGTACTTGTTCTTCCAGACACTGTGAGAGCTAATTGACCCATCCAGTATCCTCTTCGTGGAATGTTTGGTATTGTCCCGGTGACGGACGTGGTAGAATGGAAACCCCCCGGGTGAAATCACCATGTCAAATATGGAGAAGAAGTGGTCCACCCCACACTCCAATCCATTCACTTTGCACCAGAAGACGTAGATGCAGAGAGCAGCAAACCCATTCGGAACCATTTGACTCGGACTGATGTTACACGTCTTGAACACTTCGTAGAAGAAGGGCGGCATGCATGAATGCCACCCATACTTTACCTGAGCACAGTAGACAGTTACCATCCCCTGGGGTGGGTAGCATGCCCTCTCGTCCTTCGTCGGAATCTGGAACACCATGTTCTTCTAAAAAGCTCCAGTTGTTGTGAATAGTTCCCTTACCTGCTCACGAGTAGCAATACTCTGAATCTTCTCGATCTTGGCGAAATCACGAGTAGAAGCCTTTTTCAATTTGGGAACCCTAGCTTTCTTAACAGCAGCGGCGCCGCCCTCGATAACAGCAGAAGTCTCAGCCTTTCGTTTACGAGTGATTACCCCCGTCGGAGCATCCCCCATCCCCGCCAGAGAGTCAACGACAGCAGTAACTCCAGAAGTAGTGGAAGCAGCGATGGGATCAGTGTTGGTGGAAGAAGCCATCTGAGCGATAACGAAGAGGAAGTGTTTATCCGAAAAAGTGAAAGAGAAGAAGTATGCGTGAATTTACTGAGAATTTGAAGTGCGAGAGAAGAAGAGAAGAAAAAACTTTTTTGCTCGTCGAAATTGCTAAGGAAAGAAATTGTGAAAGTGAGAAAAGAAGTGAATAGTTCTCCTATTTATAGCCGGAGAAGTAACAACGGTCACAAGCCTTTAAAACGTGGAGCCTAATTAAAGCTCCACGTATCTTCCGCAGCCCGCGCCACGCCGTTAAGAATCTGATCGTTGCCAACGGTCAGATGTTTTGAAGTTTGAAACCGGTCAACGGCTACCTGCAACATACGCTCTGAAACCTCCGCGTGCGTAAGGACAATACCCTCAAGGGTAATCAGGTAAATTCCATATGATCCGTTTTTAAATAATTATAAATATTTGCATACTCCCTCGAAAAAATACCAAAAATAAATACATCGAAGGAAAAAATTCGGACTAACCCCTCACCTCACCGAGGACACGAAATAAAATTTCCCTCGCCTCTACGAAGGCGATCGAAATAAAGTTTCCCTCCCCCTAAAACCCCTCATTAGATTTGAAAATTAGGGGGGATATGACTTGGTCAACTTTTCTGCATTTTGGATTTCATTTTCCATTGCTAATATCATGACAACAATTTGCAAAGTAAGGACATAATAAATACTGTGGAAAGTTAAAGACCTAAAGTTATAACGGTGACTAGTTTAAAAGATTAAACATAATTTTTAATCCACTATGACAAAAAAATTGGTTTTTGTTCCTCAACACTTATTCAGAGTAGTTTGACCAATCCTCGGTTGAATGAATGACTCACCCCTTTGTCATTTTAGCTTTTAATTTATTCAAATTACCGTCCACCTCTTAAACAATGACTCATTGGTACTGAAGACTACATTTCTTAGAAACTTAAATGTCACAAACAAATTCTTTTCTTCCTATCTCCATCTTCTTCATGATTCACAGATTCCGACCAAATTTAATAATAATTAATATCCACAGACCTCACTGTACTTACCGACCAAACCTCAAACAAAGTAAACACGCCATTAGTGTGATTCTTATTTCATTACATCAAAACCAACACTAATATATATATATATATATATATACACATAATAAACAGAAAGTACACATAAGTACTCTTACATCTTCCTTAAAGTCCAAAATCACCCTTTTAATTCCCAAACTACCCACCACCAAACCTTAGCTAGACCCTCACTTTTTCTCACCACACAAATTTTAACAAACAAATGGGTAAGGGGCAGGGCCGTAATAATTTCAGCTGGCCCTCCGCACTAATCGGCGCCGCCGCCGCCACCGCCACTGCCCTCGCCATCTCCGCCAAGCCACGTGACCCCACCTTCCACCTCATCTCCATCGAACTAACCTCCTTCAAGCTCAACTTTCCCATACTCGACGCCGAGCTAATCCTCACCGTCCACGTCACCAACCCCAACGTGGCCCCCATCCACTACACCGACACCGAGATGAACATCTTCTACAACGGCTCCCTCCTCGGCTCGGCTCCCGTCCAAGCCGGCTCCCAGCCGCCACGCTCCTGCCAGATGCTAAGGCTACCGGCTAAGCTCAGCGGCTTGGAGATGGCGCGCCACGGGAAGAAGCTGCTGGCCGACGTGGCGGCGAGGGAGATGGTGCTGGATTCGACGGTGGAGATTAATGGAGCGGCGAAGGTGTTGTGGTGGGACCATAGGTTTAAGGTGCACGTGGATAGTCACGTGGTTGTGGACCCGGTTTATCTTGATGTTATCGATCAGGAAAATAGTTCCAAGTTGGATCTCTTTGTGGAGTAGTGAGTGATTGATCAATTGTATTGTGTTGTTGTTGTGGTAATGATCTTTAGGGGTTCGATTAATTTGACTGTTTAAGGACATAATTATGAATTGATGTTTAGGATTTGTGCTTTGTTTTCTTACGCGCTAAATATATTCGAGTTTTTTTTTTGTTTAATCCAATTGCGGGCAAACTACAAATATCTAACGGATTCGATCCCGTCTCTCCCGCCACCAATTTGTTTCTATTATTTCACAATGCCCAGTAGACGCATGCAATACACAATGCCAAGATTTATCGCCTTTCGCCAAAATTCTTTTCGCCCAATCGATCAATGACTCATGTTAGGGGTGGGAGGGTCGGGTCGCGGGGGGTCGGGTCGGTTCCCGCGACCCGATCGGATTTTCCCCGGGCCGGGGAAAATCCGATGGGCAATCCGACCCGTTGCTGCGGGAGAAATTTCCCGCAGCAACTCCCGCGGGTCGGATCGGGATCCAACCTTGGATCCCGATCCGACCCGCGGGATCCGAAGTTTCCAGGCGCCCAAATTTTTTTGGCAGCTATTACTTACTAACACATTTTGACACACACACAGCAAACACACAACACAAACGCGCGACACATACACAGCAAACACACACACAAACACACAATACAAACACACACCATCTCCGCCGCGGCTCATCCGCCGTGAGCTCACCTTGAACTGAGAGTCGATTGTGAAGCCATGGCTTACCTCTATTGGGGTCGCCGTATTTTTCGAGACGACGGCGTGGGCGAGGAGTGGCGGAGGAGGGAGTGTAGTGGTGTAGGAGGTCATGGAAGGGTGGATGGTTGGAGAGGGGTGGGAAGGTGGCGGAGGAGGAGTGGTGGTGTTGGTGTTGGTCTTGGAAGAAGGGTTTTGTAGGTGGTGGGGTAGGGAGGAGAAGAGGGATAGATAATTTTTCTGCCATTGATTTATTGCAGTGAAAGAAGAAGAAAGAAGAGAGGGGTCAGGGGTTTTGCAAATGGTTTTATTTAGACAAAGAGTTTTTTGTGGATTGGTGCAAAATTCCAGTGGGCAGGTGCCCACTGGAAATTTCGGGATCCCCCGACGGGATCCCGAAATCCGCGGAACTCCCGCAATTTCTGCACTCCGCGGTGCGGATCGGGAGTCGCGACGAGCTCCCGATCACCGCCGATTCTCGGGGGCCGGATTCCCGATCCCCGCGGGAATCCGGCCCAACTCACCCCTAACTCATGTTGCATCGATTAAAAACAGCGAGAAATACAAGCAAGGGCCCAAACTTGCTGAGCTAAATCGCACAGAAAGAGCGAATGATTAGCTAACCCCCTATTCTCTTCAGTTGATGGCGTGATTGGTCGGAAGGAAATTGGTGTCGGCCACCAAGCGTTCCCCCAAAATGAGATGTCATTTCCGTTTCCAACTCTCCATCGCAATCCTCGCGCAATAATTGCCAGAGTCGCCAGTATGCAGCGCCACGAAAAAGACATGGCTCTTTTATCCTTTGCATAAAAAATCGAACACTTCGAGAAGTATTTTGCTTTAAAAGTCCGACCCACCAAACTATTCGAGAAGCGCCAAATACGTCAAGCCTGCTTAGCTAACCATGCCATATTGAACACCTTTAAATCCCGAAATCCCATTCCTCTATCGCGCTTGTTCCAACACAATATTTTCCAAGCAATCTAGTGACTTTTATCCCTATCCTTATTCCCCCTCCAAAGTTTCCTCGCCATTGACTCCAATTCTATTTTGGTCTTATTTCGTATGGGTTACAAAACACCGTAAACTGTTACAATGGGCCTGATAAATGCCAAAATAATGCTAATCAAATATAAATCGGACTAACTTGGTCCAGAACACCTATTACACACTGACTAGACAATACAAGTAAAATTATAATATCTTTAAAGTATATCGAATAACAGAGATTCGATCCAAGGAATATCGAAATGGGTAACTTCGATATAGTGTGTCGAACTGGCCTATATCGAATCTATATCGAATCTGGATGCTTCGATATAGGAATGATTGGGGTTGTTGAGTATCGAATTAGGTCGCTTCGATCGGATGCTATGTATCGAATGTGGGTGCTTCGATCGAATGCAGTGTATCGAATCAAGTCGCTATGACCAAATGTTATGTATCGAATCCGAGTGCTTCGATATTGAGTAGGTGAGAGCAGGTATTGAATGCATGGTAAGAATGTCAGAGGACTAGGTATTTATATGCTCCGTCCCGTGGGCCCCAATGGTGGTTGGTAAATGAGTATCGAATCGGACTAATTCGATCTATCTCTTAGATCGGACTTTGCTCATTCGATACTCATTTAACATCGAATTCATCATATTCGATATACAATTTTATGGGTCTTTTCACGGGCTGGCCCAATATTTATATTGAGCCTTTCCTAAAATACCCCCATCATATAGTCCCCCCAGTTTGGAAAATGGTCTCGACCACAGAGCGGGTGCCAAACTTCAAAACTTTGCTTTGGTTACGCCGCCCTGTGTCATTCGGTCTTGATAATGTTGAAAATTATGCCCCCTATTAGGAGTTAGGATTCGGAGAAAGTGAGTTCCAAATATTTGCTTTGAATCTGGTGAGTATGACCTTAAAACATGTTGAAAGTTGTGTGTTTGATTTTTGCAGTTATTTCTTACATATGAGCACTAAATATAAATTATATTTTTCTTGGCTGATGCCAACGATCGAGTGGGTTCGATTCGATTTTAGTTTCTAAATCAAATTGCGGGGATTCGATCTATGTTTTGCCTTTTTTCTGGCGTCGATCGAATTGAAGGCGTTCGATACTGCATTCAATGTCGAATGTCCCGATTCGACATTAGATTTGATGGGCCTAATGGGCTTCTCTCGCCTCTATATAAAGGGGAAAAGGGGGGGTGAGGACTTCATTCTCCATTCCGCAGAGTTTAGGCTTACACGTGAGTAACATCGAACAAACACGGTTCGATACTCCCTGCATCGAATGTGATTGATTCGATGTTGGGTGTATCGAACGAAAATCATTCGATCTAATGCCTTAGAAAAAATTTCGCAATTTTTATTGTGAATGTAATTTTTTGCTTCTAACTTCGTTTTCTCTTTTTCGTTCTGGGCAGTTTTCTTCGCAATCAATTGGTGATTCTGCAGCTTTAATCAATGTAGTTGATTATTTGCTTTATCTTGCATCTCATTATTTGCTTAGTTAATGGTGATTTAACATATCGCGTAGTTGTCGTAAGTATCGAGAGTGGCATATATGCGTAGTCAGCTCTTTTTTCTTTTTAATTTTATTTCAGTTTATGTCGATCGAGATGGTGAGTTCAAAATCCACGTCAGGGAGCGAGTCTAGTAGCGGCTCAAGCTCTGATTCTGTCAACTCCGTAGTGGGTCCAGCATGCGGTCATGTGGGTTTGAATTTACCCCGATGAGATGATAATGAGATCGTTGACATTGGTTCTGTCTATTCGGCTGGGGGTGATCAGCTTGATAAGGATGATGATCAACCGACATCGCAAGTTGTGGAAGACAGTTTGCCCTCTTTTTCTGCCGAGGATAATCGTGCCGCCATTGAAGTGGGCGAAGAAAATGAGGTCATCAATAGGGAGATTGATGACTATGTAGAGGTTTTGGGCATGGCGTACAATGCTTATGTGTCACGGTTGCAGCATAGTCGCCCCTACCTGCGCAAAACGTACAACATAGGGAATAATTATAAGTTAGTGATTTCCGGTCTGGATGAGCGCATGTATACTGCTACCCCAGGTCACCTCACCATGTTTGTGGGTCAACTGACTAACGGATACCAGTCGAAGTTAAACGCATTCTTAGGTCTATCGGACTTGTGCCGAGCCAGTTGACACCGAACTCGTTCGGGCATATAGTTGGTGTCATCACCGTGATGAAAGGCTTAGGCCAATCGTACGGTCCCAATGAGTTTTGGGTGCTCTTCGAGGTGTGTAAGAGGGAGGTAGACTTTTATCATATTAAAGCCCTGATGCATTATAAGTTTGTGAGAGGTGAGTCCTCTAGTTACAGGAAAGATTCCAAGAGGCGATATTTCTATACCACGAAAAGTTATGAGAATGAATTTTCTATGTATCGTCGGGATTGGATAGACGTCCCGAAAGTTACAATTCCTCGGGGTGTAGGTCCTCCTATGTGGGATTGTAATTTTTGGGCGCGACCACCACTTTATTATTAGGAAATTCATAGAAAATCGTGTTTTGTCAATAGTTGGGTTGTCTATAGTTCGGTATAACGGGATATTTTTGATTGGTATAAATTCTGCGTCCTTAATTGATGTTGTTGTCTTTCTTTCAATTTTGTTATGCTAATAACGTTTATTTTTTCTCAGGCAAATTCACCATGAACCGTCATGCCTGCATAAGTCAAGTATTGGCCACGGAGAACGAGGGTTCCCAAACAACTGCTACTATTCGAGTGCCACCTCCCAGAAAGAGGAAAAACAAAGGCAGAAACCTACAAGTGAGGCTTCTGCATCTGCCCGAGCCGAGGCACCGCGTGATCCCTTTGAGGATCTAATGGGCGAGGGTCGTGAAATTTCGCCTCTTCCAGCTGAGTTCAGTCAGGCGGGAGGTTTTGATGGACGTGCTCTAGATGAAAGCGAAACTGCTGAGCATGCTGAGGTGGCCACGCGGGTTAAAAGAAGGAAAGTACCCCAAACCCGTTCGTAGACTGGGGGTGTCATCCCCTAGTCCCTCGTGCATCCGATTCGATTCCTTCGAACGGTCCGGGACCCGTTGATGGTGCAAGTGCTAGAGTTTAGGCAAGCCAGGGTCCATGGGTCTGCGTCGTGGATTATCACCATTCTGAGGAGGAGGCAATTAATTCCCTAAAGATCCTCCTCCTGAATCTCGCAGTGCCCTTCGCGACATCTACTGAGGAAAGGAAAAAGGTGGAGTGGGGTGCACTTCACATGATCAACGCGGCAATGTGGTCATTCAGTTTGATATAATCTTTCATTAATGTTTCGTTGCTTGACTTTCCGCTGTTTCTTTTCTAGACTGGAGGGGTTGTGGATGCCATGATTGAGGGGTTAAGACGGGCTCACGAGGAGAAGGTGAGCGGACAAGAGCGCTTAAGAGCATAATTCTGGAATAGACTGAGTGACTTGGTCGAGTAGCTATTAGTAAGAATCTCCGGTTCACAAAAGGAAAGAAGCAAGGAATGATACGCGCTAAGAAGGAAGTTCGAAGGAAAACCTTTTCTAGCTAAGGATATTTTTGAACTAAGCCAAAGCTGTGGACAATGCCTTTAGGGGTGAATACCTAGAAAATCTCTTTACTAGGATTGCTGGCGAAATGCATAAAATTGATGCTCTGAGAGCGGCAGTGGAAGAGAATGATAAGGCTATGCAGCAGGTGAGGGATTATGCTACCCGTGCTGCCAAAGACAGGGATGCGGTGAAGCTAGCAGGGGAGACCGTTGATCGGCTCGAGTTACAACTCACCAACGTGCAGTCTAGTAAGACTGTGCTGGAAAAGCGAGTCGCAGAGCTTGAGAAGGAGCTCGCTGCCGAGAAGGAGAAAACCGCTAAGACTGAAGAGGTTGGATATGCTCGAGGTGTTAGCCAGGTAATTGGTTTTTCACTTAATTTTTAATATATATTTTTCTCCCTTGTTAATCTTATTTAATTGCTTGACTAGGTTCCCGCTGCTCAGCAAAAGTTGGAAATTGCCGAGGAGTTTCTTTGGAGCAACACCTTCGAAGAAATTAGCGCCCGTCGAGGGGCTTGGGATGCGAAGAAAGCCCAAGTGCTTACTGATCAGCAGATCAACAGTACTCGCTATCTTCGCAGAAGTTTTAACCCGCAGTGGTTGGACCTGTCATTGGGGCCTGATAGAGAAACACTTTCGACAGTCGAGGATGATCAATCTGCCGTTGCGGAAGAATTCGTGAGTCTACTTGAAAGCGAGAGCGTCGTCTTTCGAGGAATGTCTCTGCCACCTCTAATGCCTTCCACTTATCCCCCATCTGAGGATGAAGATGACGCTGATGCCTAAAGGCCTCGGTCTTAACTTTCTGCTTTTATGAACAACGCTTTTTATTTGATTTTGGCGCCGCGTCGCCCGTTTTTGAACAATTTGATTGCTTGAACTTCTTTTCGTACTTTTCTCGTTTAATTTCGCGATAGTTTATTCTCTTACTTGCTTGCACTTCCGCTTGCCTTTTATTTCAAACGCGATTTTCGCAATTAAATTTTTATTTTGACAATTTATATGTCGTACTACATTTGTGGAGTTTTGTACGTGTCTCATTCCTTCTCGCCGCATCGGACATCTGTTATGTTATCCTAATCATTGTCGTTGGATTTTCCATTGGCACTTGTCTTTTAGACAGAATACCAATTTCGTTGCTTTGCTTTAGGGATTTACGATTTGCACTCGTCATTCTCGATAGAGCGTCCATCCCATGTCTTTGTTTTTAACGATTTGTGGTTTTCACTTGTCACTTTGGACAAGGTGCCCGCCCTTTTCTTCCTTTCTGGGGATTCGCGGTTATCACTTGTCATTTTAGATAGAGTGTCCGTCCCTTGTCTTCTTCTTTAGGGATTTGTGGTTAGCACTTGTCGTTTTGGACAGAGTGTCCATCCCGTTTCTTTGTCTTTTCGGATTTTCGGTTAGCACTTGTCATTTTAGACAGAGTGTCCGTCCTGTTTCTTCGTTTTTAAGGATTTGGGCTAGCACTTGTCATTTTAGATAGAGTGTCCGTCCCTTGTCTTCTTCTTTAGGGATTTGCGGTTATAGAGTGTCCGTCCCGTTTCTTCGTCTTTTGGGATTTGCAGCTAGCACTTGTCATTTTAGACAGAATGTATGTCCCGTTTCTTCATCTCGAACCTCCTTGGGTCCTGCACTTTATCAGTGTCATGTATTTTACTGCGCTTGTTAATACAATAACACAACAAATTGAATAAAAAGTATCTCGCGTGGAGATATAATCATATTAAAAAGTAGGTTGGGGCTTGACTTTAAAGCTCAATCTTCTATGTTACCCGAGGGTGTCCTCAGGACTCAAGTCTTCGGTGTCCCTGTTTTAGGTTAGTACATATCTACCCCTCATACTCATCAAGGTAGAGCGGATGAATAATATTTGTTCAAAAGGCGTGGAACACTAAAGATTTGCAAAAATTGAGAAAAGGGCGGTTCAATCAATCTGCTCCATCTCTATGGGTCCCATAGCTTCCATCGCTTCTTGCTTCTCCTGTGGCGGCAATCAGAGTAACGCCACATAGCATTGCCAACTGTCTATGTGATCCGCTAGGACTTCACCTGTTCGTGCAGGAATTGGGAACTTTACCATTTGATGGTAGGTTGAGGGAAGTGCCCTGAATGCGTTCAGCGCTGGTCTGTCCAAAATGGCATTGTATGGGAAATGCATGTCAATCACGGCATAATCTGCTAGCAGTGTTCTTCTTCGGGGTGCGGTTCCCAGTGATAGGGAGAGAGTGGGTCCCCCTGCCGGAGTCCACATCCATGCTTGAACGGCGCGAGAGGCTCACCGTTCCAAAGAATTTTTGTTGACACACTACTAACACAGAACATGATCAAACCAATAATTTGTTACGGAAAGTTAAAGACCCTTAACGTGTCTTCTAAGAACGCCCAACTAATCTTGTCGTAAGCTTTCTCAAGATCAATTTTCATCACCATACATCCCACTTTATTTTTTTTCTTTGTATGCAGCGAATGTATGATTTCTTGCATGACAAAATATTGTCTTGTGTGCTTCGACCTTTAATAAAGCTTGATTGCGTCGGGGCAATGAGTAGCGACATATATTCTCTGAGTCTCATAGTGATGCACTTCGTAATTAATTTATAAAGCACATTTTATAAAGAAATCTGGCGATACTCGGAGATTTTTGACAGATTACTAACCTTGGGAATGAAACACATGTGCGCCTCACAAATAATTGGGTCGAATTTCCCTTCCCTAAAAGTGGCCGATATGAACTCCAACAACGATGTGCATACCCAGCTCCAATATCGTTGATAAAACATCGTTTGGATGCCATCCGACCCCGCTGCTTTGTTCGGATGCGTCGCCCACACCGTTGACTTCAATTCTTCCATCGTCACAACAACACCTACTGTATTATGCATCTCTTCATCCAGACCGAGCTGCAAACGTGATGGTGGGAGTGCGGCGTAATTTCCCAAGTTATCCGAGAATATCTCTTGAAAAAACTGCATCGCATGCGCTTTTAAGACTTTCTGGTCCGTGGTCCAGTTGTCATCAATTCGATGGGTGAGTATACGATTTCGTTTCTGTCGTGCAATTGTCGACTTGTGGAAGAACGTCATGTTCCTATCCCCTTCCGCCAACCATTTAATTCTTGATTTTTGGTGCCAAAACACCTCTTCATTGTGCAAGACCATAGTGTACTCCTCCAATAATTCTTTTTTCAAATTCGCGAGGTCCGCGTTATACGTACGAGCCAACGATTTTTGGATTTCCTCTATGCGTCGGATCAGCATCCGCTTCTTCACAAATATATTTTCAAATCGTTTCACGTTCCAAGGGCTTATTGCATCCGGGATATGCGCAATTGCATCCACAATGTTCGAGCTTTTCCGCCACCACCAATTTTAGTGTATCCTTGCACTCCGGGTTTGACATCCAGATCGCTTCGAATCTAAACGGCCTCGCTACTCTCTTCCCACTCATCCCGACGCAGCTCGTCAAAATTGGGTGGTGGTCACCATGTGTGCGCGGTAAATGGAAAACTCCATTATTCGTGTAGCTATCAATCCACGCCATGTTCGTAAGCGCTCGATCTAGTCTTTCCTTAATCAGTGCATCCCCCTCTCTTTTATTGCTCCACATAAACTTAGGTCCATGGAAGCCTAAGTCTAGTAAACCCCACGCCTGCATCCATCTCTGAAACGCAAGACATCGATTCGCTGAATTTCCCCTTCCTTCTTGTTTCTCGTGGGTGAATCCGATCTCATTGAAATCTCCTTGAACCAACCACGGGCCTTTAATCTTTTTCTCATTCTCTCCAAGTGACTGAAAATCCTACACTTATCCTCTGCGTAAGGCTTCGCATAAATTCCCGACACCGCCCAATTTTCTCTATCTTTAAAGCCAGCCAATCTTCGCGTGAACTCCCTCATCCTCAACATGTAAGAAATCCACATTGATATCCTCAGAGTTCCACAACATCAACACGCCACCGTCCATACCATCGGTTGGCGCGATACAACAATCTGTATATCCGAGGTGCGGTGCTATTTCATACGCATGCTCACTTGCAACTCTTGTTTTTAGTAGAAAAACAATATCAGGCGAATGAATTCGCACTAAGTCACGAAAATTAATTCTAAAATCTGGATCTCATGCCCCCTGGCAGTTCCATGTCAATACCCCGTCCCATCCATCTCTGTATCAGCTGCCTCGTAAGCTCGTTCAAGACATATTCTTGTATGTTCAATTCCCAAGCACTCAAGTCCATCCTCTGCCAACATATTGGTAAATTCTCGATCCTCTCCTTTATTCCCATTCTGATTTCGAACTCCCAAATTATCAGTGCCACATTCGTTACCTTGACTGTTCGTGGTTCGATTTGTGAGATCCTCGAGGAGCCGTCAAACCGTTGCGTCACCGTTCGGAAATCCCAAAATTCTGGTTGCACCATTCCAACTAGCATCCCGTTCTCCATAATCAATTCGGGTTGTTCTTACTGCTCTATTCGACGTGACAGTCTCTCGGGATTTCGATGTTACACGCTCTTCTTCCTCTAAATTGTAAACATTCACTATCTCGTCGAGATCGTGGAGCGTATGAAATTTATTCAAAGTTTTTAAACTTTTTGCCGCCTGTTTAGTACCCTTTGCTTACCCAATTTTTCTCTTTCCTTTTTGTTGCGCAGGTTTAGGATTTAACAAGGAGTTGGGTAGGATTCTCTTTCCTACAGTTTCCTTGTTCATTTGTACTCCTTTCCGAGTGAGAAAACGAGAGTATTCTTCTCATTTTGCAAAGGTAAGTCTCCAACTTTGACGTTCGGAGTGTCTCCTCTATTGTTGGCACGGAGAACACTCCCGCTATTACTCTTACCTCCTACCCGATTAACCCTCCGTTGCGGCACGACCACCTAGTCTCCGTACTCAACTCTTTTCGCCTTTTCGCACAGCCATTCATTCGGGATTTGTGTGTTCGTTTTTGAAGATTCTCCTGTCTCCATTGCCTGCCCCACCCCCGCTTCGGTTTCTTGACCTTTCCTTGCATCGCAGGTCTTCGTGTTATGGTCACTCCTCCCACACTTTTGGCAAAAGTTGGGCAAGTTCTCATACATTACTTGGTACACTCGTCCCTTGATCCGTATCCCTTGCTTGAAGGGCTTATTTACCAGAATTTGTACACAAAACCTTGCATATCGACCTCTTGTTGCCGAGAATGTGTTTCCGTCAATCTTAATCGGTTCTCCGATGCAACAAGCAATGGTTTCGATCATAGCTTCATGAAATAGTTCCAGCGGGAGATGTAAAATGCGTATCCACGTGATGGCGCAATCAATCAAATCGCTATCCGCGCAAAAATTAAGAGTCCACTTCCGAATGGAAAGGAAGCTTCCCGCAATTTGCCATGGACCTTGGGTTAGGATCAACTCTCGTTGTAATTGCGATAGCCCCTTAAGGCAATAGGTTCCAAATCCCAAATCTACCAATTCGCATGCACCCGTAAGTTTCCACATGGAGCTCAGGCGGTTCACAGAGGCTTGATAGTACCACGGTCTTCCGAGGATCTTGATGAGGACTGTATCTTCCCATTGGGCGCAAAGCATGTCGTCAATATCCTGATCTAATTTAATGCAGTCAAAAGGGTCGTCGTCCGTGGTTCAGTAACCCTAAGTTTTTGCCGTAACTCCTCATGCTTCCCTTTCTCGATGCACACATCCTTAGGTTTCAATTTGTTCGCATACGATTGTTGTTGTCCCAACATCACGCCTCGTTCATTCACTCTTGATGGCGTACACCGCGTTTTCGCAGAAACTTCGTATAGTTGTCGAGTTCGTTTTTGTGTTCAACTGTAACCCTAGACTCGGGTTGGAACCAGCCATTGCGCTGAAAATTAGCGTTCCTCCTTCCGCGATAGGGTCTGGTGGTTAGTATGGATTGCCACGATTTCGTGTTAAAAATCGCCTTTTTTTCCGCGTAAAGTTGCAGTTCAACTATCTTAGTCTGCCGCCAATTTCTTTTCTTTTTAGTGATAAAGTTGCAGTTTTCTATTTTATTAACACGTCTAGTTATGTGTTGTGGCGACGATCACTCATACGCCCAACTATAAAGCATAAGATAGTGTATAATACATAAAGTTATTTTACTACTTGAGGCAAAGACATAAATAATAAGCCCAAATTCGAGCAGATACTTGCAAGAAAAAAGAAAATTTAGATTATTACACAAACCATCGCTAAGATATGGTGTAATAAAAAAAAAAACACCCCTCAAATTGTTTGAGAATTTACACATGCACTCCTTGTGGCAAACTTTTATTGAAAGAATTATTAAACTTTGTTCAATGTAAATATATGTCGCTTATTTATCATATATGCATAAAAAATGAAAAGAAGCAAAATTGGCAAACATATCATTTGTTTTTTGTTTTCTTACTTTTTTAAAACAAAATAAAAGAGGTTAATTTTCCTAGCTATTTTTTTGTTAATTCATCATTTCTTATGCATGATAAATGAGGGACATATGTTCACACTTGACAAAATGAAATATTTTTTTTTTTAAATAATAAATTTCCACAAAAGTTAATTGTGTAATTGTTTAAACATGAGAGGTGTTGTATTATTCCATACCTTGGGATAGCTTGAGTGATTCTCTCAAAATAAGGAGCTAGAGCATTCTCTTCATAAATGATGTTCACATAAGTTTTATCTCACACTCACCAACTGAGACATAAAAACTCAAATGACATATTCACATACAAAGAAAAAGAGCCCAAAATAATGCTAATTTTTTTCTTTCTGGGCTGTAACCAATTCTATCAGAGTATTAGCAAATGAGCTAATTGGTTGAAAGCAGAGTGTCTCCTGCTTGGAATGGTTTTTCAGTAGGTTTAATTTTCTATTTTTTTTTCCTTACTCTCACCATTTTAGAAAAATAGATCTATTTTTATCTGTCATTTTGGTTGTAGATCGAAGATTATAAGAGCCTCTCAAATAAAAGATTCAATCTCAAATTATATCAGCTGTTGCTGTTGTTTTGTAGTGTTTTACTTCTCTTTTGTACTTGTGTTGATCGTTGTGATCACTTTTACTCAACAATTCAGTCGAATATTATTCCAAAATTCTATACTATATGTATATACATGTTTCTAAATCTACAATAACTGTTCGTTGAGCTAGGAAGATTTTGTTCAAAAAAATGTTATACACTTGATTAGTTTCTGATTTTATTTCTACACCATGATTAATTATTCAAGTAATTAAGTTAATAATATAGTGTCACGGGAACAAATTTCCTATTAGTTGAATATAGAGCGATATTTTTCTCATAAGAACTTATACGCATTAATTTCCAGTTTTGATTGGCGCGCGCGCATCAAGTGCTTTTAAGGAAAGAGATCCATGTCGCTACTCAATTTTAGGATGGGAACCAATAAGGTATATGCACCTTAACATTTATTTTATGACTAATGCATGCTTAAATTTTTCGAATTTCATTAGACACAATAGTATTCGATTCAATTTGATACAACTTCATTCATTAAACCAAAGTATTCCTCGACCTTGTTCCGAGTATGATCCTTGCTGGTGGATGCCTGACGAAATCAATTACGTTCATGTGTAGCGGCACGTTCCAAAAGCTGCAACATTAGCAACAAATCGTCAATTACAAAGAAGGGTAGAGATTTGGATTGCTAATTAATTGCTGGGACCTATTTACATTTTTTTTTTCCTTTTTGATATATCAAATCAAAAACTAATTTTGACATGAAATAATTGGAACGAAGAGGGAGTTTATTCATTGTCCTAAAACACCTATAGATAAATATTGAACCAAACAAAGAAAGAAATATATGTATTAGGCACATTATTTCCCTCTATTCTAAAATTGCATACTAAAATAATTTACGTATTTATGTTTATGTTTAAGAGAAGAGCTAGCTAGTAGTGTGTTTATTTCACATAAAAAAGGGAGTGTCAGTGGTGTGCAAACCCTCCTTAAAAAAAAAATTTGTTGTTAAGAGCTTAATTTGTTAGAAGCACGAGTTTATATAGGCTTATTGCTCACATGGATCCGATACGGATATGGTCCCAATATCCATGGGGCACACACCACTTTGTCTGTAATTGAGGTTAAGTGCATAAGAACAATGGTTCCTCAATATGTTGGGTTTATAACAGGAACCCCCTGGATTGATTGCACGGCAGTCCAGCTTCGCACATGCTGAGGCAATATAAAGTTGCATTGCCGCATCAGAGGCTGTAAATTTCACCACACACCAATCCCCCTATACATATCAATTAATTAATTAACTCAACCATATAATTAATAAAATTTGTAAATAAATTAAAGAAGAGACAAAAAATTAAGATGATTATTACCTTGCAAAAACTAACGCATAGCAGCAACAAAATCAAGCAGGAGAACGCTCTGAGCCTTGCCATTGATTCTATGTCTGAGTTTATTTTTTTTTGTTATATTAGCCTTCAAATGTCACGTACGTCCCTTTTTATAGTGTAGTTGTTGGTCTTTTAATTTAATGATACTATACACATTAAAGCTACAATAACTCAATACTATGAAGCGATTTACTAAATCTGATTTCGATAATATGAAAATCATACTGATCTTTATTTGTGCGCGTAAAAAAAGTTTTTGTCATATTGGGGGTTTGTAACTTTGTATACACAGTAAGCAGTTGAGTCAAACCACACATTTATGAGCCAAGATTTCCTTATTTAATGTGTACATATGTAGTACAACGATGGAAAAAAATAAAAACGGATTATTTTCAAAATATTATATAGAGCAACTGAGTACTGAGATATTTATTTGGTTTAGAATTATGGGCCGTAGCAGCCTTCATAACGGTACGTGGTTGTTACGACTATGGTTGTTAGCACCACCCCACAATCTCACTGTTAATATTAAGCAATTTAGCCATTCATTCGGCGTATGATATTGGTCCTAATGAAGTTGCTCTTAGTGAGGACTCCGATCTTTGTATTTCTCACTCGTGTATAGAGGTGGAACCAGGATTTTTTTTGGACCCCGAGCTACTATAGGGATGAAAAAAAATATGCGGTTAAATATAATATGATAAAAATACATGTTAAATAAAAATGTTATCGAAGCTAAGCTCTATATTTCTATGAAGAGTAAAGTTGATCAATAACACTATTTGTACACGAGCCGTTAGGATTATACATGCTTTTTTTTTAGTTACAATATCTTTTTATCTATAGAACTAGAAAAAGAAAACTTTAATATACGTATTAAAAAATCTTCAATAGTCTTACTTTAAAGCCCCAATAGAATGCACATGACTTTCATACTTGAAAATAAATTTTATCAATAAAACTTAGTATAGTCGTTGTATATAAATAATATAATTTAGTAACTGATAATAGTATTTCTCCCGTGTGCTTGGTCGTTTGAAGAGAAAATATAATTTACATAGGGGTACAAACACCACTCCCGAACCTATTAGGAAGACAATAGAATTGAGAGCGGGGGGGGGGGGGGGGGGGGGGGCTTTTATAGACGGGGATCCGCTAGTCGTCTTCTTGTTTCCTCAAATGGGGGTTTGCCAGGTGGTTGTGGGGTGGGCTCTTCTGTTTCATTGGTGCATGATTGCCTTTCGTGGTTGCGGGGGCTTTTGACGTGTGGCAAATGCTTTATGAGGTATGGGTCGAATTTTTACGGGAGCATCCCTATTCTGAGCTGATCTCTTCATATAAGACAAGTACTTTGAGAAACGTCTTGTCAACGTTGTCTCTTTTTCTTACTCGTAAGTATTGCTACATACGAGGAAACAGTGGTAGTGGAAGTTCGAGAGATAAAACTTATATTATCAGGAGTCCCATAATTCTCATCGTTCTGAATACGAGGTGGATTTAGAATGTCGCAACTCTTCATTATTGATTGTTGGATTGGACGCATTGATTATAGTCTGTTACGTCTCTTCGAGGTCATGCAAACTTTCGGGGTTCAATCTATTTCTCTACGTGCCTCTTCCTGAACCGTCGGCTTTGGGTGGGAATTAAATGGCCATGGCTTACCGCATACATATAAAGTGAACTGAACCCAAAAATTTCACATCTAACAAATTTTTGGTGATCAGTCTCTTGCTTCTACAAGTTTCTTTCCTACTTTTTGGAGCAATTTTTCTTTTCCTTTTTTTTGTTTTTTGCGATTTTCTCCCCTTCTTTTAAGAAGAACATTGTATCTCCTTCTGAGGAGAGGGATCTTGTTATAGTAAATGTGAAGGCGACACTGGTTCCCATGGATGTTTTACAAAGGGGTCCTCTAGGAGTGGGAAGCATCGTGGGTCATCTAGGAAGAGGAAGGCGGCGGAGACTGAACCCAATCACATGCTGGTGGAGGATATTCCCTTGACGAATATGACTAAGTATGTAGGGGATAAGTTCAAGGAGTTTGTTGTGGTCACTTCTACAATGGAATTCCAAGTGCCTTTTTTGAAGGAGCGAGCAAATAATCTGCCAACAGGTCACATTACTATTTATGCGGCGTAAATTAAGGCGGGACTGCGAGCCCTAATTCCCCATTTATTTTGTGAAGTCTTTCGGGCATGTGAGCTGTCTCCTAGACAAGTGACACCTAATCGATATATTTGTGAGGTAAGCCTTATAATCCTTCTGCTTTCGGAGCTAAGTTTGTACCGGGTTATTTTGAGCCGGGATCCATAGTGGGTCCAAGGAGAATAGGGACATTGCCTCAGTCAACAATTGAGGGGTTGGTGTGCCGTTTATTCAAAGGGGTGTCTTTGGACGTGACCAAGTTTGATATGGTGATTCCTTAAGCTGATCAACACATGCATGATCCTCCCGCATGATATTTAATCGTTTATGTTGAGCAAGTTATTTGCGGGCTTCAATAGTTCTTTCATCCTCTGGTAAGAGGGTTAATTCAGCTTCTGCAGATGTGCCCTAGTCAATTACTCCCTTCTTCATTTAGAGATGTGGTGGGGGTTATGTTATGGTGTGGTCTGTTGGGTATAGGCTGCTTTTCGCTTCACTTCTCGCCCGCGTGTTTGCTGCGTATAGTTCCCCTGGATCCTCCCTTCTTTTATTTCGACCCGACTGGTTCGTCCATTTTTTAGAAGTGGGATCTTCTTTGGGTGCTCATGATTCTTGGAAAAAAGAGTTCTTCTACTTAGCTCAACGTAGTTTTTCAATTGTTGAATGGAGGATGCGTACTAGGTGGGGCATGGGTTCGGCACAAATACTTCCACTCACATCAGAACAAATGAGGTAAGAACTAGAAAGGCAAGGCTTATATTCTGGTCGTTACGATGTGATTTATATGTTTAATTCTCTAGTGTCTATGATCATGGAGCGACTTCAACAAGTCGTTGAAGTGCTGGAGTTTCTAGAGGGACCCCTTCATACGAGCCCTTTATTTAATAAGTTGCCCTTTTCATATTTTGAAATAGGAAAAAAAAACGAACTATACCCATCGTTTAACCTCTTTTACGAAACTATACCCAACCTTTGAACTTTTGCAATACTATACCCAACCTTTTGTAAATCGTAACTATGCTATACCTAGACTAATTTTCCGGCCAAAATTGGGGGTAAAACCGGTACTACACTCAAAAATTAAAAAAAGTTAATAAAAAATAAGAAAAAACAAAAAAAGACCCCCCCTCCTTCCCCGTCGCCCCCCTCCCCCCCACCCCACCCCACCCCCACCACGCCGATTTGCACCCACCACGACTGCAAATCGCGGTCATCACCGCGATTTGCAGCAACACCGCTGCGAATCGCGGTGATTCACCGCGATTTGCAGCGGTGTTGCTGCAAATCGGCGGGGGTGGGGGGGGGGAGGGAAAGGAGGGGGGTCTTTTTTTTTGTTTTTTTTTTAATTTTTATTATAAATAAATGAAATGACTATTTTGCCCTCGTGCAAATCGGATTGCTGATGTCACAAGATGAAAATATGACTTTTTTTGCCGGAAAATTAGTCTAGGTATAGTATAGTTACGATTTTCAAAGTTTGGGTATAGTGTTGCAAAAGTTCAAACGTTGGGTATAGTTTCGTAAAAGAGGCTAAACGATGGGTATAGTCCGTACTTTTTTCCTTTGAAATATTTCATTGTAGGGTTTACTTGTATGTCTGATCATAACTTGTAACCCTTCAATATTTTGTTGGTTCATGGGCGAAAAGGGACGTGCACGCTCATATACCATTTTTTTGAGGGCATATGTTTCCTTCGGGGTGCCAGAATGAAGAGATGGCCATCAATCGATCCACTAGCTTTTATTTTCTCTTCTCCAAATCCTTTAGCCAAAGGTCATTTTAGCTCGCCCTTAGTTCCGAGATGGGGTCTTCATAATTCACGGGGCCAACCATCGTGGTTGTCTCGTGAGGGTTCTAGATAGACGTTTCGCTCATTGGGCCCATTGATGGCTGGGTTGGGATATCCTTCTTCAATAGGTGCAACAGATGGCCTTTCCCTTTTTACGGGAGTGCAGGGGAGTTTGGAGTATTGTCCCTTGTATCAGGGCGGCATACAAAACGAGAGGGATAAAGAGTTTTTATCACCCTTTTTCTTTTTCTGCCGTGCAGAATGTTTTTATCGAGAATGCGTGTGAAGTACTTTAGTTCCTTATTTTAGAAATGGCGGTCTATATGTTGTTCATTTTCATTTTTATCTCCTGATGATCTTTGTTAAACATAGGCAGTTATCACTTCTGGTGGAGGCTATGGGGGAGCATTATAGAGCGGCTCCTTTCGACATTTCCGCCTCACGAAGATGTTGCCAGGAACTGGAGCTAGCTTTAAAAGAGGTTCGTTGTCAATTAGGACAAATGGAGGTGAGATTGAGGCCCTACGAGCCACGCATGTACAGAGTAATGATAGAAATAAGGAAATTTTAGAGAGGGACTTCAAGTCGATGCACGAGCGGTCGACTCAATTAGAGATATGGTTGAGAAGTTTACTTTTTTGTCTCAGAAAAATAGGCGAGCTTCTTCGTACGAAAAATGCGGAGCAGGATGAATACCGGCGTCATCTGATGGATTTAGTGCAGTTATTCGTGAAAAAGCCGACGAAGCCTCGAGCTCATTCTGCCTTAGGAGTTAAGGTGACACTTGGTTCGGATAGCTCTTTTAGTGAAAGAGCTCACCAGTTTCTGCTAATGGGCTATGGAATTTGCCAGGACGTGATATAGTTGATGCCCGGTTTCCCTAGTAACTTAGTGATTCCGCAGTTGGTGACCGATCCTCTTGTCAGAACACCTTTAGATTGTCGTAGTCCACTAGCGGCCGTCCTAAGTCGATCAAGTGAAATTGATAATGCTTGCATACCGAGTGCTACCGCGTTAGTGGCTCATGTGATGGATATGACTCTTAACAAGCATCGGGCTATCGTGCGAGAGGGGAAGCGGACCGTACATGATTAAAGAGGATGCTTGTCCTTTTAAATGATCCTATGAAGTTTTCCTTTTCATTTTTTTCATGAACATAGGCTTTCTAAGCGAGTCTTTTGTAAATGTAAAGCTTGTAAAAAGAAAGTTTTGCGGAAGGCATAAAGGGCGAGATCAAGGTCGAATTTTGCTTTGTAACGACCTCCCAGCCATATTATGCATATATATATTTTTTTAAAATTTTGCGTTTGAAGCGGCTTTCCGTATATGTTTTTCCTATCCCGTTCTCGTAGAGAATCGTGCTCCTTCATAATTAGGTAGAATGTTATTACCAGGGTGTGCGTTGCGGCAACTCGTATTGAATATATTTACTAGGGTCCCTTAGCTTCTATGCTTTCCTTTATGGGATCTCTTAAGTTCTTTTTATGCTACTTTTAAGAAGCGACACACCTTCGACCTTTCTTGGAAGGAGATAGGTAAAGGTTCCTAGTTTGACAATATCTCGTATATATATAAATGGGTCGGTTACAAGAGTATTGCAACGAGTATACTGTTAACTAGGCCTATTCCAACTATGATGGCCTTGAATATGCTGGTCTTGAATAGGCTTGGTCCGGAACACCTCAAACTGATGCTAGGTGTAAGGTAGGATGTCGGGGATATATCGGAGATAGCGTCGAGGATTATGTCGGGTATGCCATCGAATCTCCTATGTCGGGGGTGATCTCCTGGATATGTCGATATATCGAAGATATATATCGGGTAGTATGTCAAACACTATGTCGGGGAAACACCCGATATGGTTGAACAGTGATTGTAGATAATTAAAGTTTACCTTGATTACCGGAAAGCGGGTATTTATAGGCGTCGGGATACGGGGACCATTCACGAGATAGACACGTGAGTTGTACCATGTCGGGAATCATATTCGATATATATGTCGGGGGTGATCCCCGATATACGTGAAAACCTGGGCTCGGCCCATGGCAGGCCCAATACGGAAAATACCCATATCATATAGTCCCCAATTTGGGAATTATTATCTGAAGATAGTAATTGGCAAATTAATTTTGAGTTTTTGTATTACCAATACCTCTCGTCCCGCCAGTTCAAATGATGAAAATCCAAATGCGGGAATTGTATCTTTTTGTTTGCCGGAATCTTGATGGACCCCCAGTGGAATTGGCGCATTTTCAGAAGTTCTCATTTGAATTCCTGTCTTTTTTTTAATGAATTTTATATCGAATTTCTTTCGACATAGATGTTGAAATGAGGTTCGATATATCTTCGTCATAAATGCGTACCTGATGCCCGACATCTATAAATAGATCCTTGGAGGAAATAAAAGATCATTTTGTCCTCTAGTGAAAGCCGTTATCTTTACGCCGAGGTATGTCGGGGATACTCACGAAATTGTCAATAGGACACAGGAGGACGCCAGTTACGTGCATATTATTGTAGACTTTCTTCACTATTTCGAGTCAAGGGAAGGTTTCTCTATTCGTTGGGTGGGGCGTGAGGCTAATCAAGTTGCTCATAATTTAGCTCGTACGGCGGTTGGGAATTTCCATGCACCGGATCTTGTGTTTGCGGCTAACTAATAGAGAGTTAAGTTAGTAGTTTTTTATTTAGTTGGTTAAGGTCTTACAAGTGCGTAATATTTGTATTTTTGACGTTTTGGGCGCTTTTACGGCGGCATAAATAATATCTTTTGAGCTTCAAAAAAAAGTATATCTCGTTAAGGAATAAATAAACATTTATTTCATTAAACATAATTATTTATTTAACAAATTACGATATGATTTTCTCTGAATCATGTCGCAAAAATATCAAAACACTTCATTATTTTAGCATACTAACACTAAAACATAGACCTTCATCTATTTAAGAACCAGATAGCAATGTGGGAGTTCAATAAAGTTTGAAAGGAATTCATTTGCATATTATCAAAGATGAAAAGAAACTTGTGAGACATACATGTAGTTTTTAATTTGACTCTAACGGAACAAAACACCCAAGATATATTTTTCAAAATATTTATCTGTACAAATTTTCAAAAACATGTCAAAAGTCGAAATACACATTTATTAACCATACTTTGCAAACTTCGATCCATTTACATATAGATTTAAACCGGGTGTTTTAGCCCAATAGGCCCACAAAGAAGCCCAGTAGTTGCGTCTTCTTCCTCCAGCCCCTCCTCAATTCTGCTGCTCCCACCAGTCCACAGCAAGAACAATGGAACCCGAAAGCACCGGTCCCCATGACCCGAATCCAAGACCCAAAATAGTGGTGATAATGGGTGCAACGGGTGCGGGCAAATCCAAATTAGCCATAGACCTTGCTTCCCACTTCCCCATTGAAATCATCAACGCAGATTCCATGCAGGTGAGGTACCGCTGCTTTTAACTATTTCTCGAAATACCCTTTTACGAGAAAAAGGGAAATATTAACTAAAGTATCATACTTTTGTAGTAAGAAAGCTTTGTTTGTGTAATGATGACTGTCAGGTTTACCATGGATTAGATGTTCTTACCAATAAAGTTCCTGTTCAGGACCAAAAAGGTTGTTTGCTCTATTCTTTTAATGCATTATTTACTTATTAGCAAAGCTATGTGAATGAGTGTGAGTTTTTTTGAGTAAAGATTGAATCTTTTTTATATGCAGGAGTACCCCATCATCTGCTTGGGATGGTTAGCCCCAATGTCGAATTCACGGCTAAAGATTTTCGGGATGCGGCTATTCCGGTATTGATACTTCTTTTTTTTATCATGAGTCTCTTCTGTTTCATCGCTTTCGTTTGGCGGTTTTTCGATAAGCTTTTTTTCTTTACTAGTTAAGTGTGAAGAAGTTGTTCTATACTGTGAATTGGTGGAGCAATTGCAAAAAACCAACCTCGTGTGATTTTTGTTAGAAATTGCCCAACTCTGAGATCTGACAAATAGCAAATGGCACTCTTAACTCTAATAAAAAGTGATTAATTATAAAGTTTGATAGTTGTTTGGGGTTTGACGGACTAGATAAGTAAAACTTTTCTGGAGATTTTGTTTGGATTTTTCAGAATATTACGAGAACTTTAGAAAATGGACATTCAACAAATCTTTATTTCTATTGAGCTAAAACTATATCATCAAATGTTTTGATGCAAGTATATAAACCTTTAATTTATAACCACATTATTTCTTTATATATTAAAAAGGTAAAATGAAAAGTGACTTCGTATCAAGTTGCAGGGTAGGTACACTAAAATGGTGTATCAAGTTGCAGGGTAGGTACACTAAAATGGTGTATCGTTTATTTTAGTTTGTGTCACTAGTGTTGTTTCATTTCTTCATGCACCATGTGTTCAATGAGGGCTGCATTTCTGGTTACGATAGAGCAGTCTTCCTTGTAATGATGCATACTAATTACGGGTTCAGTTTGTTATATTTATATTTGAGTACGACAGTGGTTTGGGATATAATCTACCAACCAAATCTGCTATTCTTCTCCACTTTTATTTCTAATCTCTTGGCTTTTGGTTTGTCTTTTAGCTTATCGACGAGATACGCTCCCGCAATTGCTTACCTGTTATAGTTGGTGGAACAAATTACTATATCCAGGTTAGATGCTGTTGCTTCTTTTATTTTATTTTAATTGTCAATGTCAAATTGTTCGTTTTGAACCATTGTACCAAAATTATGGAAGTTAAATCAACTATGGAAAAGTTGCATTGGTTGTGTTTAGTATTTCTGTTAGTACAACACATCACTGCTTTAGAATGCTGCAATATCAACTTTAAATAAGAATCTGTTTTATCATTCCAGAATATTGCTGTATTGTTGATGAGAGAGTGTCAGTTATTTGCATCTTGATTCTACTGTGTAGATCATTTTTATCTACTGATAATATAATCAGTCAACTGAAGGAGCGGATTGTCACAAACTTTGCAATGTTGAGAAAAATCCCTTAGGTTATGAATAAGAGTTAATGTTTACCTTTGGATGTACCACATGCTGCATGCGAGGAGAGCACTGGGATCAATTACACACAAGAGTGTGCACCCACCATATTTGTAAATAAACATGGATTCAGTACAACTTCCCACGTGTTACCCCTTGAGAAAACTACTATGCATAATACCCCCTTTTGTTTCTTATACGGAGAAAAATGTCCCTGACGCACAAGTTTTAAAATCACAAGAGGTTAATGTGTCAAAATAATATGTGGCTGGTGGGTAATTAGCCTGTTTATAAAACAAGTGGTAAAAGAACACCAGTTTTTCACAAGAGCAGGTTTATTTTATTTTGAAACTCATGTATGTTGTGCTTGATCTATGGACAAATGATTCAAAGATTGTATTTTTCGCGTGTTTAGTTACAATCTTATTAATTCAGGTACCATCAAGAGAATGATATTATTAACTGAGTTATAGTTACATACTGAACGCTAATTTTGTATCAAGTAATAATCCTTGTTAGTTCTTAAGGATCTTAATGAAGGGACTTTTAGAGTTTTAGTTTATATGATATAGTGATACTTTCGACTTCAGTTAGATCTATTCTTCTAACTATACTTAATATCTTGTCTGCTGTTTTTACGAAGTCAAATCAGACAAACCGTCCTCTTTGCCTGCTAACTGCTAAGGCACAACTGCCTCGGGAAGTTCCTACCGGATTCTTATATGAAATGTGTGGTTATCCTGATTATCTTCTGTCATCGTCACCTTTTTTTTGGTAACTTTACAAATACTATGTCGAGTACTAAGGTTTATCATTCCCGATACTTATATTATCAGCTCTTAGCAACTTTTACAGTAGATTTTGAATGTCACATTTGTTTAAGCTGTCGTTTGCTGCTTTTGTTTTGACAAATGTAACATACTTATGGTTGTGTTTTAGTGATTCGATGGCTAGATCTGACTGATATCTTTGTCATTTTGCCAGGCACTTGTAAGTCATTTTCTGTTGGATGATAATGCAGAAGATCTTGAAGTACATAGCTTCTTGGACATTCCTGGTAAGAAGCCTCCTTTGATGATATTACTAATATCCACTTGTGACGCAGGTTCACATTCTATAGATACTCATAGAGAACAAATACATCTGCAATCAGCTTTGAACATAAACATGTTCCTGATTTTACAGGAGATGAGAAGTAAGATCTTGAACTTTAACCAGTTGTTGAAGATTTTGAGTATACTTACAGTCATCTTAAAAACGTTGATCCACTTGCGGCAGCCAGAATTCATCCAAATGATGATAGGAAGGTGAGAATAGTTTGAAGAAAGCTAAGTTATCTGATACCAAGTTGGGATTTTCTTTATCCCTTCTTTTCATCGTGTTGCCCTCAGACTGAAAGAAGGCAACAACATAATTATGCAGGATATTTACATCTGGTTTCTGGATTGCTGATCTGGCTTGTTTTGTTATTGATTTTGAATTCGTGTCTATTTGATTTTTATTTTTCTGGAGGAAGTTGGAACTAGAGATGATATTCAACCTCGTGATCCTGTTATATTTTATATTTTAGTCTGGAATATTCATATGCGTAAACTTGGTTTCCATTTAAGTTTTTGCCATCTGTTGAAAGCAAACTTCCTGGTGAATTGTTGGTGGCATTATGTCCAGTATGAAAAATAAGTAGCCAATTTGTTACTATATTACATTGCCATATTTCTTTTCTATTTGCTCTTTGACCATTGTAATGATTGTTTGGCGTTGAATATCTTTTCACAACTACTGCAGATCAAACAATATCTAGGATTATATTCGCGCCTAGGTGTTCTACCAAGCAAACTTTTCAAGGGAAATACCATGGAGGTATGCTTTTATGACTTGGCTTGTTTAGCCTATGATAAATAGTGGAGGCATTATGCTCAACTTCTTTTCTCATGGCATTGGCCCTTATGAATTCGATAATTTTTGCTCTTAAATGAAATAAGGAAAAAAAAATTGTCTTGGATTCAGACAAAAATGTTTTTCGTATTTCTTATGGAGATTGCAAATATAGAGGACACGATCTTTGATGTGACTACGAAAAGGTGGAAATATGGATTTGTTCTTCTTATTTGATTTTCTTACTCTGGAATGTGGCAGGGCAGAAATGGGGCCGAGCTGATAATTTAAGATATGATTGCTGCTTTATATGTGTGGATGCGTCTCTCCCGTCATTGGATCAATATGTGAATCAACGAGTGGACTGTATGGTTGAGGCTGGTCTGCTTGAAGAAGTTTGTGACATCTACAAGTTTAATGCAGATTATACACGAGGTCTGCGGCAAGCAATTGGTGTCCGAGAATTCGAGGATTTTCTAAGATATTGGAACTTTGAACATCAACTTTCTTCTGGCTGCCAGGAGCTGTCCACACAAAATGTGCAACATTTCATGAATTCCTTCAGCGACAACCAACCAAAACATTTGTTGAGAGAAGCTATCGAGAAAGTAAAGCTAAATACTAGAAGGCTTGTAAGGCGTCATGTAAGAAAACAAAGCTCTGATTCCTTTTCTCTAAAGTAGATTCTGGATCATGGGAACTTTTCAACTTTGTCACAAAACTACAAAAATTTAACAGTATTTTGGACAAAAGTTGTGTGCTAATTTCTGGTAGAACCTGAATATGGTACTAAAAGACATCGTTTCGGCTTGAGCTTAGATTTGTTTGATAATATAATTATCAATAGATATTATAATTTCTTTTTTTTTTAAATTTATAATATTATAGGAGTCCTCCCCCCCCCCCCCCCCCCCCAAAAAATGCTATTATAGATTTAAGTTTCAAGCAGAGTTGTCGTTCCAACTGATTTTGCATTGAAGTAATCTATTCCAACTAATCACGTTCTAATGCATTTCCATTTCACAGAGGAGAAGGCTTAGAAGACTTCAAATGCTATACGGATGGAACATACAGTATATTGACGTCACAAACTGTCTTTCATGTATGTATTCCTTCTATTTTTTGATGCTAATCATCCTAATTTAGCTAAATTATGGAGTAATTTGGCCTTTTCTATTCATAGACTTGAATTGCGGTAACCTGTTTTTATAGGTTTTGCGGATAATTTATGGTCCGTGAACGTAGTAGAGCCATCAGTAAAAACTATTAAATCTTTCCTTGATACAACTGCCAGTTCACAACTGGTCAATTCAAGTTGTGAAGAGATCAAGCTGCAGCAGAGGGACCTTTGGAGTCGATATGTTTGTCAGGTTAGTTCATTAATACCAACCATGCATGCCTGCAGAAAAGAGATATATACACACATCACGCTCATCTATGGTAATGGCAGTAAAAGATGGAAGAATACTTTTGTGTTTCTGTTTTACGAGCTTGGTATGTTGGTTTATTGACAGGCCTGTGGCAATAAGGAGCTGAGAGGGGAGCATGAGTGGGAGCAACATAAGCAGGGAAGGGGACATCGGAAACGAATATCTCGGCTGAAAAAATCAGGAATCCTTCTGGATATTTCCCACAAGAGTTGTACTGATTCACTAGCTGTGTGATCTGTTTTGAACTATTTGATTGAGAGTTCATATTTTCCCTGAGGTTTGAGATTTTTTCTTCATCCATTGGTTTTTGGTATAAAAAAGAAGGCTTGATTGGGCAATGCATGTAGTTCATCGAAAGGTTCATTGCATCTTCTTCAGTAATGTGTACCCTGACTGTACAAGATTGACCAAAAAGCTCATTATTGAATATGTTGCGAATGGTTGAAATATCAATAAGAACATGTGGTTTTTTGGAATATTTGGGAGAAAAACTATTTCAGTTAATCTACCTGTGTTATTTGTAATCGACGAAGCATCCGTGTTATTTTTATTAGCAAAAATCGCCCCATGTTAATAAGTCAAGGCTAAAAAGCCCTCCATAGAATATTTTTGTTAAACGCTCTGAAGTTGAATTCGTTTTATTAGGGCTAATAAGAACATAATTAGCCTGGTTTCATGAAGAATAATTTGAAGCTAGCTCGGAAAATGCGAGTATGACAGATTTATTGGAGCTCCATTATTTGATGGTTATAGAATTCTGGTTAGAAGAAAATCATAGTGAGGTGGAAAGAAAACGAATTATGTTCAACTTTTTTGACCTTTGAATCTAAGTAATATCATAATGTCATGATCCCGAATTATACCGAAGAGGGAGTATCATCAGGGCCGTACACATTTTATTATTTGGATCGAGCTTCACACATGTGGGAACGAAGACGGAATCACACTTTTATTTTATATTACGTTTTTAGTAGTTTTTCTATTTTGTTTGCTAGCAAAAAGGGTTGTTAAGTACTGATGATTGAGTTATGAAAAGGAATCAAGAAAAATTACCCCAATTTTCTTTGTCTCTATCCTTCTCTCTATCTTCTCCTTTAAAACTACTTCTCCCTCTACTCTGTTATTTATTGCATGAAAAATATCGAAAATATACATAAAAAATACATTTATCTTCTCTGTTTCAATGAATATCGAAAAGTCGACTATGGGAATGCCGAATCATAACAATTGGTATAAGAGCCATCCGCTACTACCTCCCAGTTGCAATCGTGCGGCGCGGGTGGTGAGGTCGGTATTGCAGTGTTAGCCCGGGGCTAGATGAAACTAGCGCAAAGTAAGCCCGCGTGGGCGCCGGGGCTGCGAAGCGTGGTGGAATGTTATGATCCTAATTGCAAGGTATGAGACTTGGATCCCACATTGATATTGTAAGATATTAGTGTGGGGTTTATATGGACTTGGACTCTTCCAACTTAACAGCTAGTTTTTGAGGTTGGGTTCTCCTAAGTTCATAACAATTGGTATCAGAGCGGTTCCGATCCCAGGGAACTGCTCGAATCCACCACACAGGAGGCTCCAAGCTACAATGATTCTGCATATCATGACGTCATTCAAGTGTTGAAGGAAATGTCGGTTACACTTGATAGGCTGCAAGAGGTGATGGATAAACAGAGATGCTCATCCGCATATTCTTCCACGAAAACATCTTATGGCCAGAACAATTCGGTGCACCCTGATTCTGTGGGTTTGAACGAAAAATGGATAGGTACTGTAAAGAAAGAAGAAGTGGTGCAAGATGCAGCCCATGTGTTCGATAAAATGTCGTTGAATGTTGTCAAAGAGTCAGATGAGAAAATTGTTGAATGTCAGATACTTGGTGAAATGTATGTGACGGGGAGAGTGAGACTCGATGGAACCATTTTGAATGGGGCAGTATTTGATGATGAAATTGTTGTGAAGGATCACAAAACTAAGGTGACTGACTACCAAGTGTTTGATGATATGCTTGTGCAAGATTAGAAGGCAGAGGCAACTGACTTCCTAGCGTTCGACAAAATGACTAAGAAGGAAACTCAAATAAACAAGTCACTTCTCCACCACCTTGTGAGTGATGCATTTGAGGGAAATCAGAAAAGGATGGTCGAGATTGAAGTAAAAGGAGAGCTGAAAATTGGCAATGCCAAGAAAATCTGTATACATGGAGGTAGACCCTTACCACATTACTTTTATGATAGTAATGATTATGTTCCTCCTTTATATGACCCTGGTGGAGGTGTAAGGGAGTCTGTAGTAAAGGAGACAATGATGAATGAAGTTTCTATGAAGGTGTTCAAGGATGTAGATTTCAAAATTAGTGATCCCCAAATGCCTATTAAGGATCAGAAAAGGCAGGAGAGTGACTTTCAGGTGTTTGAGAAAATGCATGTAAAGCATCAAAAGGGAGTGAAACCAAATAGTTTATCACACCATTATGCTATTGAAAGGTTTGAAAAAGCTCAAAAAGTTATTTTGGTTAATAGTACCATCAGCAACTATAAGCTACTTCAAGAAGACACGCAAGATTTGTTGAAGGGGAGAGGATACGAAGCTAACACAGAAAGGGATTATATTAATGGAGGTAAGGTTATTTTTGGCCATATACCTAATAAGTATGATAAGCATTTTGATCCTGGTGGACATCTTAATAGCCAAGGGGAAATGCTTAGTATGAACATGGATTTTGGTTTCAGTTTAATGAGATTATGTTATTCATCCTCCAGTTCTTTGAGAGCAAGACAAGTTACCTCATTAGGATGCATTCAGTCTCAAAATCTTGAGGAAAGTTTAAGTTTGAATAATCTGAATAGGATTGACATCATGCTTCACTCTCTGGATGGAATTAAAAGACTTAAACATTTGATGTGGTTAGAATGCAATGGAGAAAGTGCTTTCCTCATTCTCTCTTATACAACAGTAAGTTATGGTTTGAAAAGTAAGTTCATTACCTGTAGGAACAATTGGAGATTACAAGATAATTTCAGTAACTATTATGTTGAAAAAAATTGGAAATCTATTATGTTACTCATGAACTTCCATTTTCATTATATGGACATCATTATATCTCACTTATTATCCTCATCTAGTTGGAGTAAGTTTGGGAAACATAGGATGTCCTATTGGTTATATATCGTTGGGCGAATTTTAAGGAGAGACTACGTGCTCAAGAGACTAGTGGGATCTTCATATTGGAAAATTCACATTAGTATGTCATCTGTTAAACATTGTGAAGCTGGTGTGAAGTATATGGTGCTTGTCATGGGTATGATGTACAAATGGATTTACTTTGAAGGAGACAGAGGTGAAGTGGATGTTTGTGGAAACATTCTGGAGTACATAGATGAGTGCAAGGACAATTTGGTTTGGAGTTGGGACGACATATTAAGTTCTGGAAAAGAAATAAAAGAAAGATTTGGAGCTAGAACTTTAAGTGGAATTATTTGGGCAGTTGGCGTGGCTGTTGGGCGGGTGCGTGCTACCACAGGAAAAACTCATGGGTTTGTTTATTTTACAGCCTCTTGCTCTGACTATACACTGTGTCAGTCGATTCCGTTTTGCATATACATTGGCGTTTCCCGTGACAACTTGTTCTTCAGCGCTTCGTTGTTCTTTGAACTAAAATTAACATTCGTTTCATGGAAAACTTTGTTAGAAATATTCACTTACATACTAAGTCTATATTCAAGGATGACAATATTGTTGGATCTCTCGATCAACCTCAAATCACAAGATATGAAAGGGGCAGAATGGATTAAGTATCTTCTTCATTCCCCACTTTCTAGAGCTATCTGTTGGTGGATATGTACCTGTCATGGCACCCTTTGCTTTCGCGATCCTTGAGGACAAGGATCATTTCAACGGCGCGGCAATGTCATGACCCCGAAATATACCGAAGAGGGAGTATCATCAGGGCCGCACACGTTTTATTATTTGGATCGAGTTTCACACATGTGGGAACGAAGACGGAATCACATTTTTATTTTATATTATGTTTTTAGTAGTTTTTCTATTTTGTCTGCTAGCAAAAAGGGTTGTTAAGTACTGATGATTGAGTTATGAAAAGGAATCAAGAAAAATTACCCCAATTTTCTTTGTCTCTATCCTTCTCTCTATCTTCTCCTTTAAAACTACTTCTCCCTCTACTATGTTATTTATTGCATGAAAAATATCGAAAATATACATAAAAAATACATTTATCTTCTCTGTTTCAATGAATATCGAAAAGTCGACTATGGGAATGCCGAATCATAACACATAAGTTGGCAATGCCGCTCTATTCTTTTGATGTATCATCTTTCGTAGTAAATTACATTATGTGGTTAATCTTCTCTTTTGATTTGTAGCGGTGTTTGATTTCATTGCATACGGATTTGAGAATAAATTGCAGAAAATTGTTAAAAGGACAATATAAACCATCGTTTTTGTTTGGGTTGATATGAAAAACAGAAAGATGAGGTTACACTTATTTTTTTTTAAAGATTAAAGATGAAGATACACATGACCCTAGGTAGCCAGTTTCCGGTTCCATGACTGTGCGCCAAAATCTTTTTCCAAAAGTCATAGACACTCCATTCTTTTAATTAAATCAATTAAGACAAGTTTTATTTAACAAATATATAATACAAAAACATATTACCACAAAAAAAAATTATAAAAACATCAAAATGAGCTAAAAACAGTTACAATGAGCCGTTAAATACGAAAACAATACAACGACACAAAATAAGATAAACTTGGATAACAAGAAAAAATGACATTGATGACAAGAAATGAAACCCTACATAAAGCATAAATTACTCTAACATAAAAGCATAAATTACCCTACATAAAGCATAAACGAAACCCTAACAATAAAACTACTCTAAAATGGAGCTGGAGCAGAGGCTAGCGAAGCATGGGCTGGGAAAATGCATGAGAAGTTGAAAGAGAAATAGAAAGCTCCAACTTGAAGAGCCGGAAAGATAAAGTTGGCCAAGACAATTAAATAGGTCATCTTCTCCGTGAAATAACTTTTGAGCGGGTTTAGAACCCGGTTCTTCCTAGTGTAGAGGAGCATCAGTTTCCAACTCTTAAAACCAACGAGAGGACTGTCGATCGAGCAGGCGCCTAGAACCATTCCGAACACGGCGAATCAGAAATAACACCTTTCATTTGAAGGGTTCCCAAGCCATATCCCAATAAAAATAGCGGACTGAACCAGGGGCGGAGCCACCCTGAGGGCTAGGGTGGGCTCCAGCCCGGGGTCAATTTTGACCCAATGTAATAGGTACTTGTAAAAAAAAAAAAGCACGACGATATCAACCTCACTCTAAAACTTAGGGGATCTCAGATAGAGAAAATTTTAGTGAACGACAGACTAAAATATTGTTGAAAGCTATGCGAGTGAGCTGAAAAGTATTCTTGATGTCTGTAAAAATGAAAGTCTTATTGTATATATACGAGGAACTGAGCTCAATGAATAGCCACGATCAATCTAATTTAATGGTCTTAAAGGCTAAAGAAATGTTCTACACTCTTCTTACAATAAATGAGTTGGCCAATTCGAACCACGTTCTAGAGAAGTCTAACATTATTATATATAAGAAATAATCTAGAGTTGGTCTATTTACATGATAGAGCCTAAGTGTCAAAAAAAATCGGAGCGGCCCTAGAACTCTTGTTGTTGGATCGTTCTACCAAAGTGCAAGATTCCTTGTGCATGCGGTGCACGCGTAATTTTGTTTACTTGCGTGTCTGGTGCGCACTCCTGCCAAGGATTGACCCCTAAATGCTTTTACGGTGTGCTCGACAAGGATCTGACAAATGGTGGTCATGGTGCAACGATAATGCGTTACATTGCATTTCATAGGTCATCGGTTTGAAACTTTGTAGCAAAAATTACTTTTATGTTAGATTTTTTCCTCAAGGAGCCCAAGTAACTAACAAAATCAATATCTCCAAACGATCTCAATACATCAATAAATGCAAAAAAGAAAGCCCATCTTTAAATTCTTTTACAATTGAAAAAACACCAATCTTTCTCTCAAACCTTCAACATCAAATTTAGAGATATTTAGCATATTCTGCTAAATTATATTATCATATACAAGGAGTATTATATATTTTATTATTTAATTTTAATTTTTAGTTGATGATAGTCTTGTGCATTCAAGACAAACTTATTATTTTATTGGACTTTTAAAGTAAAGCGGCCGCGGGTGCAGCGGGCTGATGATTAGGAGGAACGGCCGCGGGTGCAGCGGGCTGATGATTAGGAGGAACGGCCGCGGGTGCAGCGGCCCGTTTGAATATGTTCTTGAAATTCTTCCATGCTCCGTAAAAGGTACCGGCGCCTTGGTTGTTTGATCCGGCGACTTGGTTATTTTGTGCTTCGACGTCAACAGGAACTGGTAGAAGCTGTGGCTGCTGAATGGCAGCACCATTATTGTTGGGTGGAGCGACCCGAATGAATATGTTCTTAATACAGACCCGTAGTGATGCCATGAGTATTTTTTTTGGGAAATGAGTGGAAGACTCTTGGAAGAAGTGAGAGGAATTGGATGACAATAAATAATCAAGATGGTGAGGACAGAGGAGAATAATATACCACTATTTATAAATGAGTTGTGTAAGTGTTTTAGAGGATTTTCCATGCTAAAAAACAAAAATTTTAAAAATACAAAGCAAAAAACCATCATATTATAGTACCACTGCGATAAAGTGGGCTGCTCCATGCTCAGTCTGTACATATGTATGTACTCATTTCACTTCTATCATAGAGATGTGTACATAAAAAAAAGATGTGGTACATTAAATTTTTATAAGCCTTTTGAAAACTAACATAAATTTTGTATTAACGATTGAAAGGAAAGTTCAGATCGGAGAAGAAGGGCGGCTGAGAAAGACGCAAACCCTAGATCTCCTTCTCTATATTATTTGTTACAAAGAATAATGAATTGAATGAATAAAAAATAAAATAAAGCCCCTATTTATATTGGGCCTAATGGGAAAATGCTGAAAGATAAAGGACTGAAACCGAAAGCGTGTTTTAATATAAAACACGCTTATCGTATAATCTAAGACCCCCTCAAGATGGGCATGGATGTCCACGATGCCCATCTTGGACATCAGTTTATGAAATGGTTGAACTCCAAGCGGTTTAGTGAAAATGTCTGCTTCTAGTGCTCATTGGAGATGTGTTGCACCTTGATTAACCCCTGATTGACCTTCTCTCGGACAAAAAAGCAATCTATTTGGATGTGCTTGGTCCTTTCGTGGTGAACTGGATTCACAGCGATGCATGTAGCGCTCCTGCTGTCAGTAAAGATGATTGTTGTTCTTGTTGATGTGATTCTGAGATCCTTGAGTAGCTGGTCCAGCCATAGAACCTCACAGGTGGTGGCAGCTACAGCTCTATATTCTGCTTCACATGAGGACCGGCTTACAGTGGCTTGCTTCTTTGCTTTCCAAGAAACTAAGGCATCTCCCAAGTAGACTGCCATGCCAGTTATGCTTCTCCTTGAATCAATGAAGCTGGCCCAATCACTGTCACAGAAAGATTTTAAGTGAGTTTCTGACTGTGAAGGGTAGGATAGTCCCTTACCTGGACTGCTCTTTATGTATCTTAATACATGATGAGCAGCTGCAAGATGTGAAGTAGTTGGTTTAGACATAAATTGAGTCAAGCATTGAATACTGTAATTCAACTAAGGCCTAGTTATAGTTAAGTATAACAGTCTACCAACAAGTCTTCTATAAGCAGTAACATCAGTTAAGAAGGGAGAAGAATCCTGAGCTTACAACTTAACATTTGAGTTCATAGGCACAGAACAAGGTTTAGAAGCTAAATAACCAGAAGCATTTAGGATGTCCAATGCATATTTTCTCTGACAGATAGTAATGCCCTTAGTACTTCTAGCTACTTCTATGCCAAGAATATATTTCCAATTACCCAAGTCTTTAATGGTAAACTGATTATGTAAATGAGATTTGAGTCTTGCAATTTCAATAACATCATTGCCAGCAAGTATGATGTCATCAACATATATATATATATATATATATATATATATATAAGACAGTAAAGGAAGAATTATGATGCTTTGAGAATAAAGAACAATCAGCAATAGACTGAACATAACCAGATGCAGTTAAACAAGATGTAAGTTTGTTATACCACTGTCTAAAGGCTTGTTTAAGGCCATAAAGACTCTTTTTAAGTAAACAAACTTTATTTTTGATATTAGAGCAGAAGTCAGGGGGTGGAGTCATATAAATTTCTTCATCCTGATCCCCATGCAAGAATGAATTATTAACATCTAATTGATGCAAATGCCAGTTATGAGATGCAGCAAGTGCTAAAATGACCTTAACAGTGGTAAGCTTGGCAACATGAAAGAAAGTGTCAAAATAATCTAAACCTTCTTCTTGGGTATAACCTTTAGCAACTAGCCTAGCTTTATACATTTCTACAGTACCATCTGACCTAAGTTTTACTTTATATACCCATTTACAGCCCACACAATTGTGACCAGCAGGAAGATCAGTAAGAACCCATGTATTGGTCTTTTCTAAGGCAGCAATTTTAGCTTGCATGGCTTTCTGCCATTCAGGATGTTTGACAGCTTGATTATAAGTTCTAGGTTCAACTATATTGCTGACAGAAGTTGTAAATGCCTTATGAGAATTACCAAGTCTATTAGTGATGATGCATGCTTCAATAGGATACATGACATGTTTATGATATGTAGTGGCATTGCTCTTGTGTATGGATGCAGGCAGTTGATAATCATATGCTTTTAAGTAAGCAGGAGGAACAACTTGTCTAGTAGATCTCCTAACAGTAGTGTCATGCATTGTTTCAACAGTATCAGATAAGGGATAGGGATCAGTATTACTAGAAGAGGCATTATTATGCCCTGAAGTGGAGTCATCTGTGAGCTGATTGTTGAAGTCCATTTCCATATGATAGTCTGGAGTAGCTACTTGAGATCCAACATCTTGTATTGATGGAGCTTGCATTTGCACATGAGGGGGTTCAGCTGCAGGCTGAACAGTAGGTGTTGCAGTAAAGTCAGAGCCATGCACAACTTCATCCTGCATGTTAATGAAAGGATTGGTGCAGACATTGTCTTGCCCAGGTAGGTTAGTAACAACATAAATATTTTTATAAGGAAATATAGATTCATAGAAAATAACATTCCTTGATATAAATGTTTTTGAAGTTTGCAAATTCAGTAAGAGATAACCTTTGGTACCTAAAGGGTACCCCAAAAAAACACATTTAACAGCCCTGAAGTCAAATTTATGCGTGTGAGCAGTAATGGTGGATGCAAAACACAAGCAACCAAAGCATTTTAGCACATTATAGTCTGGTGGTCTCTTGAATAACAATTCAAAGGGAGATTTATTTTGAGTGACTTTAGAGGGAAGCCTGTTAATCAAGAATGCAGCAGTGGCTACACAATGAGTCCAATAGATAAGGGGAAGGTTGGACTGGAACCTCAAAGATCTTGCTACCTGGAGCAAGTGCTGGTGTTTCCTCTCAACTAGGCCATTTTGTTGAGGGGTCTCAACACAACTAGTTTGGTGTATAACACCAAAAGATTGATAGAAAGATTTCATTAAAAACCCAGTCCCATTATCAGACCTGAGGATCTTTATTCTTGTGTTGAACTGATTTTGAACCATTATGAAGAAAGTTCTTATTTTAGTTTCAACCTCAGATTTATTTTTCAGAAAAAAAATCCAAGTACATCTGGTATAGTCATCAACCACAGTAAGGAAAAATTTGAAACCTTCATGAGAAGTAACAGAAAATGGGCTCCACACATCATAATGTATTATTTCAAAAACATTTTGAGTTACAGAAGAACTTGTAGGGAAAGGTAATCTTTTCCGTTTTGAAAAATGACAAGTTTCACAAACATCATTATTACAAGCAGGGACAGAGATGTGTGGAATTTTGGAAATCTTTTCAGAAGATGGATGGCCCAATCTGTTATGCCACAAGTGTTGTTGATTAGTATAAGTAGAGGTAGAATTGCAAACAGAAGCTTTGCAAACATTATTGGCAGATTTTTCAGGAACGTGAAAGTCAAGAATGTATAGCCCATTCTTCAATTTAGCAGAACCAATCATTTTCTTCTTGAAAATGTCCTGCATAAAGCACATGGACGCAATAAAGAGAAGGCACACCTGAGGTGCTGCACTCATTTTTGAGACAGATACTAAGTTAAAATTAAAATTAGGTACATAGAGGACCTGTTTTAAAGTGAGATTAGGAGAAATATAGATATCTCCAAGTAATGTAGCAATAGTACTACTGTTATTAGGTAATTGAACATGAATGTTAACATGTTCAGGAGTAGAAGTGAAAAACTTAGGAGAGCAGACCATATGGTCAGTAGCTCCTGTGTCCAAAATCCAAGTATGGATGTTTTTAAAACCTTTTATGACAGAAGTGTTAGCACAAAAAACAGTTTTCATACCAGTTAGGGTAGTAGCAGCTGAGTGTTGAGTAGATGAGAGGGGAGCAGATTGAGTAGTAGTGTTGTGAGACTTAGCAAACAACATAAATTGCTCAAATAGATTCTGCATTTTAGTGTCATGATTCTCAGAGGACTCAGAAATCTGTTGATCATCAGTTGCCACAGAGTTGGCATTAGAGTTAGAGGATGCTGCTCTTTTACCCTTGGGACCATCCCAGCCAGGTGGATACCCATAAATTTGAAAACATTTGTCAATTGTGTGCCCATTAAAACCACAGTGAGTACACTTGAGTTTCTTTTTATCTTTGAAAATAGGAGGTTTGCCAGCCTTGTTAGAAGTGTTACTGGTGCTGTTAGAGGGTTGATTGTCTTGATAATACTTGCTCCTAGTAAACATAGCTAATGGATCCATAGTAGGAGCAGAATATAAAGGCCTTTGATTTTCTTCTTGTAAAAGCAGAGAGTAAACTTTGGACATAGAGGGTAGGGGAGACATGATAAGTATTTGACTACGCATAGCAATGAAAGATTCATTTAATCCTACCATAAAACCCAACAAACAGTCATTCTGTTGTTGATCAAGAAGGTTTTGATTCACATGACAGGCACACAGACCATAAGAGCATAGAGTAAGAGGCCTCTGAGACACATATTCATCCCAAACAGAACGAAACGCATTATAATACTGAGTAATAGATTGATTACCCTGAGAGATCGTATAGATAGACTTTTGCAACTAGAACACCCTAGAACCATCGGTTCGATCATACCTCGTTTGGAGTTCGGTCCATAATTCAATGGCAGTGGATTGGAACATGAGACTTTTGCGCAGTTCCTTTGTGACCGAGTTCATCAGCCAAGTGAACACCAAGTTATCAGCCCGAGTCCAGCAATTACACAGATCCGCATCACCAGAGGGAATTGGAAGGGAACCGTCAATAAAACGCCCTTTATTCTTGATGTTCAATGCCAACTTCATCGCACGGCTCCAGGCAACGTAATTTTTGCCATTGAGTTGATCGCCGACGATTGATGCTCCGTGAACATCATGAGCACCGAGATAGTACACAGATGTGGGATCTTCGCTTGGATTCTTCGGATTTGAACCAGAGAGGGCCGACGAAGTCGCCAGAGACGTCGAGGTGGAAGGCGTCGGCGAAGTCATAGTGGATAGAGGCTAAGTGTTGTAGATCTGGGAAAAATCCAGTGAAGAAGAAAGAAATCGTGAAATTAGGGTTTCACGCAGAGAGAGAGGCGAAAAAAACTTCGCAGATGGAAGAGATGCAGCAGAAGACAGGATCTAGAGTACCGATACGAATGATACCATGAAAACTAACGGAAATTTTGTATTGACGATTGAAAGGAAAGTTCAGATCGGAGAAGAAGGGCGGCTGAGAAAGACGCAAACCCTAGATCTCCTTCCCTGTATTATTTGTTACAAAGAATAATGAATTGAATGAATAAAAAATAAAATAAAGCCCCTATTTATATTGGGCCTAATGGGAAAATGTTGAAAGATAAAGGACTGAAACCGAAAGCGTGTTTTAATATAAAGCACGCTTATCATATAATCTAAGACCTTTACTCATTTGTGATATAACAACAGTGTGCTTTTGCAACTGTTATCTGTTTTTTCTTTTTTTGTTTAAATCTCATTAAATGCAAGACAAAAAGATCCATTAAATGCATTAAATACATGTCTTTTGTTTTGACTCTCAAAGGGTGTGGGTGTTGGAAACAAAATCAGTGTTTTGTTTTATTTGGTCTCATGTGTGGACTTGTGCACACATTTAGTTAATTTTCAGTCCCTCTTTCCATATATAAAAAAACATACTATTTTGCTTTAGAAGAGCCTTTAGTTAGTTAAATTCTCAAATTAGGATTATGTCTTTCTTAATTCAAAACTTTGATTTTCGATATTTACTTTTTAACAAAACCTTTTTGTTCAGAATTGAGGTGAAATTGAAGGGAAGAAAGGTTCTATATTGAAACTAAGATTTGTTTTTAGCTGCATAATAAACACGTTAGGATCAAATCAAAATAAACACACGTTACACTTCATATTCCAACAATAAGAATCACTGGAATGTTAATTAGGACGGTACGCATCTTTTTCAAAATGCTTGGGGTTTAATTTTCTTTATTTTTATTTTTCTAGTTAGATGCGATATATATACCGGAGGGTCTTATGTGCTTTATCATTTAAAAGTTATAGCCTATAAAACTACGACATGATTATTTGGTACAAACAATATGCTAATTAACGTTGTCTTCATCTTTTTGCAGATGTTTGGTGGTTTTAACAAAAAATAAAAATAAAATAAAATTGGTTAGATGCCACGTACGTTGCGAAACATGATATATATTGCATGATCTGATGTGTATATATTTTCTTTTAAACATGATAGCCTATAAAACCATGATATAATTTGGTTAAAAAAAGATGCTGGACAATAAATTACATGGTTCCAGTGTAATTCGGTAAATTTGTCTCAGTTATAACTTATACGTAAGTAATACAAGATTAAATCTACACAAACTATGTTATTCAAGAGTCTTAAGTCTTAACCATGATCCTAGATTAAATTGGTCCGGAACACCTGCTGACTTGTACGCCGAATATTCGAGTGTACTATTTTGAGTGCTATGTCGAGTACGAATGTTCAACGTGTATGCACAAACTGTAGATTCAATTAATTGGAACGCCTTCGGTTACGGGACAAGGTATTTATACACATCTGGACGTAGGGTCACCTCCGTTCCCGGACATGTCGAGTAATAAACCATGTCGAGTATGTTTGTGGGCATATATGTCTGAGTATAAAAACTCGACGTGCTTAAAGTAAACAATATCTTCACTAGGCCGGCCCAGAGTATTGAGTTCGGTACGACAGACCGTATCAGATATAATAGCACGTATCACATTGGATAATATTTAGATAAGTTTTATGGACATAATGTATGAACTTCTACTATTAGTCGAAAACAGTATGCATGCAGAAACAGTATTTTTCTCGATCAATAATAACATGGATTTCATTAAAAAAACAAATTAACAATAATTTCTTAAGAAAAATCATCAACATGTCGCACTCAACAAGTCAACATCCACAACAGTCTTTGCATCCTATTTTCGTGGGCCTTGAGCATTATTAACTCTGAAAATTGACTCCTGTTTTATATAATATTTTATTCAATTTCTCTTATGCTCTTCTTGTCTTCTGCCTTTATTATTTCAAAGTATATGTCAGGCAAAATTTTACAATTATAGTAATACACGAATCCGTGTAATGTAATGGCAGAAATAAGAAATAGCAACGGATATATATTTGCAAGGCAAAACTTTGGAAAAACACAAAGCTGAAAAAGGAAAAATTGAACTGGCACTTTATTATCTGCATTTACATGCTTATTAATAAAAACTTAAATTTCCAGAAAATTACTTCAAGCAAAAAAATACCATATCCAACGCCAACTTTGACCGGTTGTTTGATATATAATAAGTAGTTTTTCTTTGAGTAACTTTTTTAATATATATTCTATTTTGTGCAGAAAATTAATTTCATGCTTTTTGCCTTTTTGGTAAGCATGCAGTCGGACTCGGACAGTCTCTCTGCAAAATACTGTAGACTCCACAATATTATATTAGAATTAAAGTGAGGGGAATTGCATAGCTGATAAATGCATAAAACCTTAACTACAATGCTAATTAATTTCAGTCATACAAGTTCACATAAGTATAACCCTTTATTTTCAAAGAACGTTTTGATTATACCCAGTACAAACCTTTTTATGTACTTCTACATGACATGTTATTAACACTTTGGTAAACTTATTGTAAATCGGTACAAGTTAAAATAAATAATATAATCCACATAGTATGTTAACATGTAATATGACATAAACCATATGAGCAAATTATGAGAAAAATATGTTACAGACTCTTATTCGTTATATAAAAGTAAAAAGTAAATACATCACATATCCGTTCCACAACATAAATTTGTTTTTTCTTTTATCTAGTGACTCATCCTCCTGATAAATTAAATACGAGTTCCCCTCTCTGCCATATCCCAAAAGATCCTATAACCAACATTTGTCACTTAAATTGTGGTCACTTAAACATAGGAGGGAGAGTGTTTAGTGTGTTACTGTTACGAATGTGGCGAAGGGTTGGGTTATTTAAATTTTTATGGGGTTGGGTGGTGGTGATTTGGCGTGTGTATTTTGTAGTGCCTTGCGTTCTTTTGGTACTATATATATATATATATATATATATATATATAGTACCACTGTGCATTATCTTTGTACCATCTATAAGAATTTCATTTTTTTATGAAATTTTGTCTCGCGTATGTATAGTGTTTTGTTTCTAGTTAGTGATGGGATGTGGGCCGAGTCAACTCACCTTGACTCGACCCGTTTATAACTCGCCCCATATTTGAGACGGAGTTGAAGCAACTCGTCTCATTTAATAAGTGAGCGGAAGTGGGCTCATCCGGATTAATCTGGACGAGCCCGACTCGTGTCCATTTTCGGCCCATTTCTATAAATGGGCTGAATATGGATAAAAAAAAAGTTTGCCCAGCTGAAATATAATGTTTGGCCCAAAAAAAACAATTTTTTTAAAACGAAACGGGCCAAAAATGGCCCAAATGGCCAAATTCAAATGTTAAAAAAAATTTAAAAAAAAAGGAGAAAGAAAAAGACTATGAACTGCACATTGGATTGATAAAAATTGGGCGATGAAGAAAAGAATATTTGAATTTGTTGATCTAGAGTGTCCACACAAAGGTCATCACATACGTAATGCTATAGTAGAATGCTTAGAATATTGGGGCATAAAAGAAAAAATACAAAGTCTATCGTTCGATAATGCTAGTAACAACCTTAAAGCCATCAAATTAATGAAAACTACTTTTGCATACCAACTTCTACTAAATGGTGATATATTTCATATTAAATGCATCTGTCATATATTACATTTATGTGTTAAGGATGGCATGGAGGTTATGCAATCATCTATAGAAAAGATACGTGTGTGCTTAACTTACATTTCTAGAAAGGTTCATAGACTTCAAGGATACAGAGAAATATGCAAGTCTTTTGACATGAAATTTAGGATGCAAGTCTTTTGACATGAAATTTAGGTGCATTTAGTGCAGGACATCGCGTTCTTACGGATGCAAGAAATCGACTATCATCCGACAATGTCAAATACTGTGTCATATGGAAAGACGAACTCGACCAAGATTATAGAGAAAGAACATTGAGAAAAGTTGAAACCGTATTGGATTATGATGAAACCGATTACACCATGACCATTCCAGATATTTAAACGAAAGATTACCCAATGTATTTTTTTTAGAGTTTACTTTTTATGTTTTTTTTCCATATCTTTTCATGTTTTTTAAGTTAGCTTTTTATGTCTTTTTTTATTTATAGACTATAGTTTTTTTAGAGTTTACTTTTTATGTTTTTTGCTCTCCACAACTTAATAATATTATCATGAATTCTATCTCTTTTTATCTTTGTTGTTATTTAAATTAAGTTCTTAAAAAAAATCAAACAAAAATATGGGTCAAAATATGGGCCAAAATATGGTACCCGAGTTGGACCATATTTTAAGAAAAAAAAAATGGATCGAGCTGGACTGACTCATAATGTAAACGAGTCAGTCCAACTCGTTTTATATAGAATGTGAACAAAACTGATCTGGGCCGAGCTGGCCCAGATCCGCCCACATCCCAAAATTCTAGTGATTCTTTTTTAAGCTGTGTTGTTGTGTGTGAAGTTAGCGTTATTATTTTGGTCTTATTTCGTTCGGGTAACAAACACCGTAAAAATGTTACAAAGAGAGCAATAACTGCCAAATAATGATAATCTTATACAATGAATGGACTACCTTGGTCCAGAACACCTACTGTAAATTACAAGTATGGGACTTTTCCCGATATCCTAATTAGGCAAAGAGTCGTGTAGGTCGAACAGAGACTGTTCGATGTATGCTTCGAACACGAATGGTTCGATGCTGAAGTATGTTGAATCCAAAGGATCGATGTTGCCCTTAATTGAATTATCGGAGTGTCGAATAGTTCTGGTTCGGTGTAGAGAATACCGATTGAACAACAAACGTGTTGAATGCTACGAGTTCGATGTAACTGAATGTCGAATAAAGTTGATTCGATGCTGACTGTTGAGAGGTAGATCACTGTCGAATAGTAGTCGAATGTCGAACGTTAAAGTAAATCGAATTAGGTCAATTCGATGTGTAAGTGTATATGGTGTGTGTAGAAAATGAATGCTCAAGAAGGCCAAGAGACGAGGTATTTATAGACCCTGTCCCGTGGGGCCCTCCCGATGCTGGATAAGAAATATCGAACATGAGCGGTTCGATGCATAATCCGCATCGAACCATCCTCGTTCGATGCGCTCATTCCAGTGGGCCTATGCTGCTGGGTCGGCCCAAATTCGTATTTGGGCCTATCTTAAATAATTCCCATCATATTGTCCTCCTAGTTTGGGAGAGGATGTCGATTAGAGGGCGACTTTCAAACTTAATAAATTTTGCGCTTTGCTTATAAATCTTTGAAAATCATGCCCCTTATTGGGAGACAATCTGGATAAGAGATTGGGCTCCAATCTTGGAGTACATAAGTGTTTTTCGTTAAATCATGCATCCGATTGGGAGACAATCTCGATAAGAGATTGAGCTCCAATCTTGGAGTACATAAGTGCTTTTCGTTAAAATCATGCCCCGATTGGAAGACAATCTCGATAAGGGATTGGGCTCCAGTCTTGGAATACTTGAAAAATCATGGTTGAGTCCAGGTCGTTCGATGCACTTAAACTGCAACATCGAATTTAAGGAAATCGCAAAAGGGTTTCTAAGGCAGTAGGTCGAATGACCTAACGTTCGATACACCCTGTATCGAATTGAGTACATTCAATATAGGGAGTATCGAACCATGCCCGTTCAATGCTACTCACATTTCGTCCGAAGTTCTCCAAAGGCAAGAATGAGGTCCTCCACCTCTTCCCCCTTTATATAGAGGGGGAAAATGCCCATTAGGCCCATCGGAAGCAATGTCGAATCGAGCGCATTCGATATTGCAAATAAATCGAATGCCCACGATTCGATCGATGCCAGAAAAAAGAAGAAATTATGATCGAAATTCTGCTATGCGACTTACTAGCCAAGATCGAATCTGCCTCCATTCGATCGACAGAGAAAATTAGAATTTAAAATAATATATATAATGCATATATATTCGGCACATTTTGAAATCGAATCCATAGAATTCAACATTATTTGTAAGTCAAATTCGAGTTTCTGTTCCTAAAATCGATCGAGAAATCCAAAACGATATTGGAACCCAGGTTCTCCGAATCCTGACTCCCAATTGGGGGCATAATTTCAACAGCGATACAACCGACAAATACTTAGCGATGCAGTCAACCCAAAATTTTAGAGTTTGGCACCAACTCTCTGACTGAGACCGGCTCCCAAACTGGGGGGGACTATATGATGGGGATATTTTAGGAAATGCCCAATATAAGTATTGGGCCTACCCACGAAGAGAGGCCCATAAAATTGTAGATCGAACAGAAGGAGTTCGACTTTAAACGAATATCGAATGTGCAGGATTCGATCTAAGGGATAGATCGAATTTGCACAATTCGATATTCTTTTCCCAACTACCATTGGGGCCCACGGGACAAGGCTTATAAATACATCGTCCCCTGATATTCTGAGCATGCATTCAAGACTAGCTCTCAACTACTCAACATCGAGCTCTTCTAATTCGATACACAACAATTCGATCTTCATTCGATCGAGTCCTCCCAATTTGATCTTCATTCGATCGAGTCCTCCCAATTAGATACATAAGCACTTCAGCCATCACTATATCGAAGCTTCCAGATTCGATATAGGACAATTCGACATTCACTGTATCAAAGTTGCCCGATTCGACACACTCCATTCTCGAGCAGGAACGACTCGTCATTCGATCGATCGAACCCTAGTGATCCGATCTACAAAGCATTTATTGTATTTCTATTTAATTTGCCTAGTCAGCTTGTATTAGGTGTTCTGGACCAAGCTATTCCGATTTTTATTTGATTAGCATTATTTTGGCATCTGTCAGGCCCATTGTAACAATATCAGGTGTATTGTAACCCGAACGAAATAAGACCAAAATAACTGAGACACTGAATATTTTGTTTTCATCGTCTTCAACCTTCAACTGGGTCAAAACCAACCCGGTGCGACCCATTTACAGAACTCGGTCAAAACCAACCCGGTGCGACCCATTTTGCACCCGTTTCAACATCAAAATAATGTTTCAAAGCCCAAAATTATTGTAACTTCTGTTGATTACCTTTTTACAAATTTATAAGAAAACAAATATCTTATATCATAGCGGTCACAAGGCTCGTCTGGTGGTTATCCATAATTCAATACAATGGAGAGGCAAAGGTTTAATTCCTCACTCAGACACTGAATATTATTTTTTTCATCGTCTTCAACCTTCAACTGGGTCAAAACCAACCCGGTGCGACCCATTTACAGAACTCGGTCGTTTTGCACCTGTTTCAACATCAAAATTAATGTTTCAAAGCCCAAAATTATTGTTACTTCTGTGATTACCTTTATACAAATTTATAAGAAAACAAATATATGCTATCACAGCGGTCACAAGCCTCGTCTGGTGGTTATCCATAATTCAATGCAATGGAGAGGCAAAGGTCTCACTGAGACACTGGATATTTTTTTTTCATCGTCTTCAACCTTCAATTGGGTCAAAACCAACCCGATGCGACCCATTCAGAGAACCCAGTCGTGCACCCGTTTCAACATCAAAATTAATGTTTCAAAGCCCAAAATTATTGTTACTTCTGTGATTACCTTTATACAAATTTATAAGAAAACAAATATCTGCTATCATAGCGGTCACAAGGCTCGTCTGGTGGTTATCCATAATTCAGTGCAATGGAGAGGCAAATGTTTAATTCCTCACCGAGACACTGAATCTTGTTTTTCATTGTTTTCAACCTTCAACTGGGTCAAAACCATCCCGATGCGACCCATTTACAGAAATCGGTCGTTTTGCACTCGTTTCAACATCAAAATTAATGTTTCAAAGCCCAAAATTATTGTTACTTCTGTGATTACCTTTATAAGAAAGTAAATATCTGCTATCACAAGAGTCACGATGCTCACCTGGTGATTATCCATAATTCCATGCAATGGAGAGGCAAAGGTTTGAGTCCTCACTGAGACACTGAATATTTTTTTTTCATCGTCTTCAACCTTCAACTGGGTCAAAACCAACCCAGTGCGACCCATTTTCAGAACCTGGTCGTTTTGCACCCGTTTTAACATCAAAATTAATGTTTCAAAGCCCAAAAATTAGAAATCGAATTTCTAGATGATTTCCAACATAATAAACAAGTTTTAATGATAGAATCAAAAGACCCATCAAAACTTTATCAACGTAACTTTTCAAAAAAAATTGAAAAATCAAGGAGAAGCAAATATAAATGGTTTGATGCCAACTGTAAGAGTCCTAATGTGATCATGTAATCATACATAAAATTACATAAATACGGAAGCAAAAGATCGGCGTACCTCCTACCATTATTAAAAATAAACAAGGATTTGCGACGTTCACGAATTCCGAGTAGTGTTCCTTTTGGTCTTTGATATTACATGGTATAGTAACAATACGTGTTATGCCACAATTGCAAGGATCACCAATATTTGTGTATAACGAACTAGGCACCTTATGATATGTCATTGGAAAGACACGAATTTCTAGGTTGTAATGCAACAAGAGGATAGCAATTCGGAGGTTCGGAGTGGAAGTTATGTCCGAAACGGTGGAACTGCGCAGATCTGGACACCATATCAAATATCACCCCCGATATGCCATTTTCAATATACCAAGGTTCTTTTGCCTATAAATACCTCTCTATTTGGCCATAAAGTAATGAGAGAAGGCCTAGGGAACCCCCTAGCTCATATGTCGAATATATTCGATATACAACCCCTGACATGTGATGTTGAATGCCATTATCGACATCATATTTGACATGCAGCAGACCCGACATTGTATTCGACATATAGAATGCTCTACATGTTCATTAGATATGTATATTATATCAAATGAAAGATATTTGAGATACAGTTCTATACGAAGAAGAGGATTGAGGTTTCAATATACGTACATCGGGATATGGCCGATATCGTGAGGCCTCGCTGAAATACCCAACATGATATTCGATATAGAGGATATTCGACATGTCTCCCCGATATGTACCTTATATTCTTGGAAATCTAAGGCAGTCTACTTTCCGTATCAAGAAGTGGATTGGGTTATGGACCTTCCTACAAGGAGATATGATCAAAACCGTGAAGCCATGCAATGCAGAAACATTTGAATCACGTAGCTGATTAGTGCTCGGTCATTAGAATAAATAAATGAACTACGTTCGGCTTGATTCCCTCAAGGGGATACATAGGCATCTTGGGATAATCTGAGTCCAGTCCGAAATCATTAAAGATCCATTCGTCCCCTCCCCACGTCGTTTGAAGTACATGTAGCGTAGCCCAGAACTAACATGATGTGGAGCGTTTTGTCAGCCTACCAAGCCAGCAGATGATAATACACCAAATCATTGGCGCCGTTTGTGGGAACACACTGGAATGTACTTGAAAACAAGCACGCAACCTTAAAATTCAATTGAGTTCATCAAGAATAATGACAAATTGGAGCGTCATCGGAGCATATCGAGCATATCGATGTAATTGAAGCTCATTCTTACGATTCTGGGCTGACCCACATTCATCAAAACTTTGGAGCATATCGAGCACCCAATACCCCCGCTCTGCCAATTAAGGTAAGTCATATTAATTAAATTTATTGTTCACCTGCTTATTCGGCAATTAATTACGTTAGGCTGATCCACCTACATATCGAGCCTATTTTTCGAGATCGAGCCTATTTTTCTATATTAAAACCTACTTTTCGATGTCGAGCCTATTTTCGATATTGAGCCTATTTTTGATGTCGAGCCTATTTTTAATGTCGAGTCTGTTTTCGATGTCGAGCCTATTTTTGATATCGAGCTTATTTTCGATGTCGAGCCTCTTTTCAATGTCGAGCCTATTTTCGATATTGAGCATATTTTCATTGTTGACCCTATTTTTGATTTCGAGCCTATTTTTGATGTCAAGCCTATTCTCGATATCGAGCCTATTTTCGATGTCGAGCCTATTCACGATATCGAGCCTTTTCGTTGTGAAGCCTATTTTTGATATCGAGCTTATTTTCGATATAAGCATCCACCTTCGATATACACCATTCCCGATACACTACACCTGATATGGAGACTATCTTCGACATATCTTAAGCCCGATATACACTCAAAATCCTGGTATCTCCGATATCCATTACATTCAACATCGTTCAGATTCGATATAATCCCAAATTCAATGTCTTTCAGACTCGACGGAGTGTTTGCCCAGAAATTACTCGGGCTTATTAATTTTTGCTTTTAATTATGTTGGAAAGATTTATATTTACCTAAATTGCCTTTCCTCCAGATTAGGTGAACTCGGCTTTACCCGGTTTTCGACCGCTATCTATTATTAATCTTTATCTTGCGAATGCTATATATCTCTCTCGTTCATAGTATTGGACTGATTGCAGGAGCGAACATATCCTACAGGATAAGACCGAAATATACCTTAAAGGGTAAAAATATCTTTTATCCTAGGGGTAGGCAGATCAGATGCTATCCGTTTCTTGGTTGTTATGTATCTTAAAGTTTTATATTGATATAACCTTGCCTATTGTTATCCGTTTAAATGACAGGAATGTAGACATCCTCTGTCAACAAAATAAGGAGAAGAAGATCCCCTATCCATCGAGATAAGGACGACAAATAAAAGAAAAGAATATCCCCAGATAAGGAGGACTAACAAAAAAAGAAGAGGAAAATGCTGGTACAACAGCAAAGAGGTTTCGCCCTCAGGTCATATCGCTTGAAAAGACGATTGACCATATACCATCGCGGTAGATACGCTGATACAACAACGATGATGTTTCGCCCTCATGACATATAGCTTGAAAAGGCGACTATCCATATACCCTCGCAGTAAATATGCAGACACAACAACAAAGAGGTCTCGCCCTTAGAACAACTCGCTTACAACGGCGACTGTCCATATACCCTCGTGGTAAATAAGATGATACAACAACAGAGGTCTCGCCCTCAGGACATATCGTTTACAATGACGAATATCCATATACCCTTGTGGTTGATACAGTGATACAACAACTGAGGTTACGTCATCTTGACTACTTATACGGTGGACTTATCTCCTATCCTACGGGATATACGACAGAGGAATACCTTAACAGGTCAACATACCTCCTATCCTATGGGATACGACAGAGAATACCTTAATAGGTAGACTTGTTTTTTGTCCTACGGGATAATATAGTAAATACCTTAACACAGTAGAGTTATCTCATATCCTATGGGAAAATCCAGAAAATACCTTAACATGTAATTTGTTTATTTACTATCCTACAGTATATGACAGAAAATATTTAAATAGACTCGGAAACCCTCTTTTATTCACGAACTCAAACAAGGAAACGGACAATGTCGACAACACAAACGATACATGCCAGAAATGGGAGAGCCACATCTACCTAAAAAGTAAAATGCTAGAAATGGCAGCGTCACTTCTACCAATACGGTAAAATGCTAGAAATGGCGGAGTAACATCTACCTATACGGTAAAATGCCAAAAATGAAAGAGTAACAACTACATATACAATAATATGCCTGAAATGACAAGAGTAACATGTACCTTTACGGAAACATGCTAAAAATCCTCTGCGTCCATCATCGCATTCATCATTTTCACAATTACTATAGCCAAAAACCTTCCTTATGATGACTTCTCGCTCATTACCTATCTTACCCTTTTTAAGATTGACAGAGCGCATGTTTAAGTTACATGGGAGAGAATGTCGACATCTCTCCTTAGACCTATAAGTGATATGGACGTAAACCATCTTTTACAAACATGGGCCTTGGGAGCCTCCAGTTCACCATGACGAGCTTTAACTTTTTCGATTGATGTTTCATATGATTTTCGCTCTCGCTGCAGCCTTGCTTGACTTCAAGCCGTTTACTATCAGTCGATTCGCCTACATAAAAAGGTAGAAAATAAACCTCAAACCGTAAATGATATCTCCTATCCTACGGAAAATGATAGAGAATACCCTAACACCTACTCCTACTCTCAGTTTGGACACTACGACACACAATTCACGCCAATCAACACGAGACTATTTTTCTTTAGAATCTCAACAACGCCATCAGGCGCAAGATTGTCATACCTACACTATGTGCGGGTGATAGCTCAAAATCACCCGTGAGGTGTAACAATACTTGAAGCTACACTTTACAATAGCTTCAGCCAGAAACTGCCCAATTATGGTGTAGTGAAACATACCTTGCGGGGTATCTAAGTCATTTACCTCTCATGATACAATGCAATATTCTCTACATAGAATTTATGCGTAGGGCATACTGAACACATTATCATAGATCATACCTCACACGGTATAACAAGAAGCGCAATCATATGATAAAGTACTCGAATAACTCAAGAGGTACCTACAAAGTTTGAGTTGGTTACGTACCCACCTCACCAAACGCGAGACTCAGGCACACTAACGTTGTGGTCGGGCTAGAGCATTCAAATATTTTTACATATCCCAAGTTGTTATGAAGCTAAGATCATAATAAGCAATAAATAACGCAAGGTTGGTAAAAACAACACTTTCATAAACGGTCATATATACATAATCGCAAGTTATATCACATACATCCTCGCACATAAAAAACCCCAAGTGGTCCAATTCGTCTCTAGCTTTAATGCTTTGGGGGCCACGACGGCCTAATACAGAGAACAACCTACTGGTGTTCTACACTGCCCCATACCATGACATATTAACACTATATTGCTATGGAAAGAAACCCAACATACCTTGTTGATTTGATATAATGGAAATTCGATATCCAGGCTCACAAAATGACAAAAGGTCCCTAATAAAATAATAGCATCTGGACAAGAGGTGGGAACCAGCTTATATAATAAACACATGTGGGCCCCGATGACGATAAATAGTTTTCTATATTGGGGAGATATCAAAAACGTATATTCAATATCCACCTGATATCGCAGAATTTCTGACTTCCATCTTAACCAAATTGTTTACACGACAATCTCAATGAAACCGTCTATAAGCACCCGCCTCTCGGGTTTTGAGTTTTGGAATTCGAGTCGTTCGGACCATGTTTGCCTTTTGAAGAAGTCGCTATATGGTCCAAAATAGGTGCCTAGGGCGTGGTATCAAAGATTTGCCAATTTTGCTTTCTCCGTTCGATTTTTTCACAGCAAATCCGACCATTCTCTCTTTATTTATCACCTAGTTATGATATTTCTTACTTACTTCTTTATGTCGACGATATTATTCTTACTGTATCGTCTGTTGCTCTACGTTGTTTCATCGTTGATCAGTTTAGTGCTGAATTTGCCATGAATGATTTGGGTACCTTTAACTATTTTTTGGGCATTACTGTTTCTAACACTGCATGTGGTCTGTTTTTTTCGCAAAGTAAGTATGCAGCTGAAATTATTGAGGGCGCGGGCATGGCCTCTTGCAAACCCGCCGCCACCCCTGTTGACACCAAACCGAAGTTCGAATCCTCGGGTACCCCATTTCCCGACCCGACTTTGTTTCATAACTTGGCTGGTGCTCTCATGTATCTCACCTTCACTCGTTCAGATATATCTTATGCTGCTCAACAAATATGCCTCCACATGCACGACCCACGTATGGAACATATGACTGCTCTTAAACGCATTATTCGCTATGTGCAATGGACGTCCCACCTCGGCCTTCACCTCTCTCGATCGAGGCTTGACTCTCTTGTCTCTTACGTCGATGCGGATTGGGCCGGCTGCTCGGACACACGGCGCTCTACATCCGGGTATTGCATGTTTCTAGGAGATAACCTTATATCTTGGTCTTCCAAGCGCCAACCTACTTTATCTTGTTCTAGGGCCGATGTTGAATATCGTGTCGTTGCTAATGTCGTTTCAGAATCTTGTTGGATCAGAAACTTATTATTGGAGCTTCGTATTCCTCTCTCGATGGCCATTTTATTTAATGCGATAATGTGAGTGCCATCTGTTAACCATAAAAAATAAATATGAGACTAAAATGAAGTATTATTCCTAAATATAGGAAATAATACATGGACAATAATATTGTCACGAGTACTTCCGATGAGATGTACCCACTCCTAAAAAGGAGGCCCCTCGGAGGTTACCACACCGTGGTCAATGACCCAAAGAGGTACGAAGGAACCTCCGAGGAGATACCTAAGCGTCCCTTGGAAATTCAACGATGAATAAAAAATAGATATCAACGCGGTATCGGAAAAAGAGTAAACCCCGATGGATCCGCGCGACTCCGATGTCCATCAATGCGCCAAGAAGGACCACAACGGACCCCGAATCCCATAATCCTGCGAGAATTCTTCCTTGCTGAACACTCCTCAACGTAAATCACCCTCGGAACATCACTCCGAAGACCAAATCTAAGAACAAAGCCAGGGATAAATACCAAAGCCACTGGAAGACACTCTACGAGAACCTGGACACAAAAATGCTATTTTACGAAGGCCAAACAAAGCCCTCGGAGATCAAGCCAAGTGCTCAGAGATCAAGCCAAGCCCTCGGAGGTTAAGCCACGCCCTCAGAGATCAAGCCAAGCGCTCAGAGATCCAGTCAAAACCCTTCGGAGCCCAATTCACAGAAGAAAACACCCCTCAGAGAACACATACAGAAGTCCCTACACCAGAATAAACCTCTACCAAAGCAACAACACCACCCGAAGAAGATCCTAAACCGGTCCATCAGATCATCACCAAATATAGAGCCCCTCGTGAAACTAACATCTCGAAGAAACAGCCCCTCGGAGACCCTCAGAGACCTTGGAAGAGGCAAAGATCAGCTTAGTCAGCATCTAGTAGACTCAAGATATACCTTATCTTATCTCTTTCACACCTGTACCTATATTACGACACATGTACTTACTAAACACATGCATAGCGACACCTATCCCTAACAAAGTCTATATAAAGGGAGGTGATCTGTTGAAGAAAGGGGAGGCCGGATACATACAATCATGCATACAAAATTGAGGAGTGAAGTTCAGTGAATAAAGGAAAGAATATTCTCGCATTGTTATCTTCTATAAAATTATTGTTTTTCGAATCACGGGCAGGGCGTTCCAACCCTAAATAAATCCATTAAATATGGAATAATATCCAACCTGTTAACACCATCTATCTCACAAATAATCCGGTGCAACATCAACGCACCAAGCATATTGAGCTAGACATTCACTTTGTTCACGAAAAGGTGTCTCAGGGTCAAGTTCGAGTTCTTCATATTCCCTCTCGGTTTCAAATTGCCGACATATTCACTAAGGGACTGCCCTGGGTACTCTTTGAAGATTTCCGTTGTAGTCTCACCGTTTGTGAACCTCCCGATTCCACTGTGGGGGTATATTATATATATATACATATATATATATATATATTCTTTGATTGATTTGTATATATCTTAGTGTAGGTTATTTACCTTAATTATCCTTGTATTGTATCTATTTATTGATGAAAAAGTAATGAGAAATTCATTCAGCAAAATACTATCTTACAAAGACAAAGTTTAGTAAAATATATGGTTACCTACTATGACTGATCATCAATCTGGTCCTCTAATGCGAATATAGATATTGGTCCTCGAATATGGTAATATTCCAATTTTAGACGGGCTTTCGCTGTAAATTTCGCTTGGCGTCTCAGTCTTGATTTGATCAAGAGCGAAGCCAAAAATATAGTTTGGGGGGGGGGGGGGGTTGCGAAATAACATTGCAGACTTTTTTAAAATTATATACGTGTATCTTTAATATTATATGATGTTTAGTTTATCGATAAACAATAATTCATCAAGAAGTATATTAAGTTATCAATGATTTGTAGTTGAAAGCCTAATGGTGCAACCATTTTTTGGATTTTCTAAGATTAAATAAAAAAAGCAGATAAATTAATACTAAATTTAATTTAATCAAGTCAAAAGAAGACAAAAAAAGGGGCACAAATTTAGGGTGAAAAATAAATTAAATAAAGACATGTCCAACAATACGTGTGTAATTAACTCATTGACTCAAACTGTAAATTAGTAATTCGATTATTTAATTACTTTTTCTAAATGAGATAAGTGTAAATATGGATAAACTCTATTTCCTAAAAAAAAAAAAGATGGATAAACTCAACCAATAGCTGTCATCATCTCTTTCATTTCTCTCTTTCCCTTTCGGCTTTGAATTCTCTCGTACAAATGTGTTATACATCTTCTACAACATCATTCGGATGAATGCCATGTGGACATAATTAAAAATCTCTTAATACTATGTTTGCTTTATATTAAAAAAGTTAGATGATATCTTAACCTTACCTCTAAAAAAATCTCAACTTTCCTAATTTTTGCAACACAATTTCTCTCTTAATTGGATAAGATTTCAACTTCTAAATTTATATTTCCAACTAATTTGAATTAAAAATAATTTCATGATTAATAGCATAAGATTCCACTTCCAGAATTACTTTTCAAAATAACTAGTCTAATTTAAACGAGAATTTCTTAAAAATTTAGGCTAAAATAATGGGTAAGAAGTAAGAACTCAGATTAAAAAAAAACAAAAGTAAGAACTCATTTGATAAACTTTATTTCATATTGATATTGGTAACATAATTAACGTTTCAAAAAGGCTTTTTTCTTTTTTAACAGATCCATTTTGATTAGCTCTAAATTATTCAAATCAAACTCCAGTTTAATAGATAATGATTTAGATAAAGTGAAAAAATGATGTCCTGTCTTAATTATAAGTTCGAGAATAAAATATAGTAAACAAATTTTCCAATAGCAATCTTTACAACATTGCCATATTCTTTTCTTTGTGAAAATCTGAATTTTTCATTAAAAAATAAAAAGTACGTGCTTTATATGAATTAAATCCTGAAGAATTATGCACCACCAAATAAATCGGTGTATATTTAAATTATGAGAAAAAAATATTGTAGCCTAGAATTATTGAGATGGTAATTAAAAGAAACTTTTTAATTTAATTAGTTGGAAAGATAAATTTAGAAGCTGAGATCTTATCCAATTAGGAGATAACTGGAAAAATTAGGAAGTTGAGATTTTTTTGGAGGTAAATATATTTAAGTTTGGTGGGATAAGATAAGCATCTAACCTTTTTAATATAAAGCAAACATGGTACTATGCGTTTTTTAATTATGTCCACATGACATTCATCAAAATAATGTAGTAGATGATGTAGCACATATTTGTAGGAGAGGATCCAGAGCCATTTCTTTCAACCCGTTCCCTGTTTTCAAGCTTTTCTCACAGGACAATGTAGTTCTTCGTGTTTTCCATTCGCTAATAAACTATCATTTCTTTTGGTTTTCCAGTGAATCTTTCTACAAACTTATCTGTATGTATATACTCGTACTCGTATACTATGTGTGTAGGGGGAGGGTTGGGCTGAGGCACCCCCTCCCCCCAATTTGGCTTCTCTCATTTGATGTTTACGTTTTCTCCAACTTTATTTTTGAAATCTTAGCATACTTAACACTAAGTTTTTTCTCCAGCTTTCTGCAGACGGCGCCACTAATTTGACAATAGATCGTATATATAGAATAAGGCCGTTTACAAGTATGTTACAACGAGTCTATCTCAAACTATGTCTCTTATCTCTAGCTATAGGATGTCTTTGGTTCGGAACACTAGGTACTCAGTCGAATAGTATTCTCAATGCCGGGAGTGATGTCGAGGGTAGGTCGAATATAATATCGGAAATATATCGGAGATTATGTCGAGAATGATCTCGTGGATGACGTCAGGTAGGACACGTGGTACTATGTCGAATCCCTCATCCTGTTATATGTCGGAATCTACGTCGAAAGTTATATCGAATATGAATATTCGATATCGGCGGGTAGATCTAGGTATCTTTATTGTGTGTGTTCTCGGTATGTGGGGCGGGGTATTTATAAAGTCTGGGCTGTACCATATCGAAGGTGACCTTTGATATACATGTCGGGGATCATCCCCGACATAAATAAAACCTGGGCCTGGCCCATGGCAGACCCAATACGAGAAATATCCCTATCATACATGCCCCCCCTTGGCTTCGCTCATTTGATGTTTACTTTTTCTCCAGCTTTATCTTTGAAATCTTAGCATACTTTAACACTAAGTTTGAAAAAATAGTAGGAGGTTGTTTGTTAGCTTGCTTTAAAAGCAAATGACTCTAACTACAATGTATAACTCTCAGAGTGATTTGATTTTAGCACATGACCAGTTTAGGTACTGTTCTCTTCCCAACTGATTGTTGCTAGGAGTCAAATAACAGTCATTTTTAAGGATGCGTGACTTATTAAACAACCTTAGGGGGTGCAAACCTAAATGTAGTGAAAGCCCAAGCACAACTGTTTCATTACAAGAAAATTGGCTTTGAATTGCTCTTTGCATGCCAATATGTTAACCAACAATGTCAGCAATGAATGAAGGTATTATCACAGTTTGGTATCCCATATTTACTGTAATTGTCATTCTACCAGCAATCTTCTTGTGATCTATCCCTACTGTTGCCAGCCATTGTTCATTAACACCCATGTGGGCAATGGTGTGGTCCAACTAATCCAATTAGTTGTTCATGTGGGTTGGTTGAGATAATGAAGTGGAATTTATTCTTCTTGTCTCCCATTTTGGCCTATAAATAGGCTTGCAACATTGGTATGAAAGACACACCAAAATAAGAAGAAACAATTCTTCAATATCTCCCAAGCTCTCTTTCTCTCTCTAGCAATATCTCTCCCTTCGTGTAGTTTTCGATCGTCGGGGTCCTTAGTTCGTGGATCGGGTGAATATTATTCTAGTAATATATTCCACTACCGAGATCGAGGAACACAAAGGTTTCGTCGCCGGGTTCGACACGGAGGATCAACGACACAACAGGGACGCTACTATCGACTTACAGAGGTATAAATAATTTATTGTTTATGTCTCGTAATTCCGCTGCGTAAATTTATTTCGGTAGTAGTATCGACGTTATTATTCATTAAACTGTTGGCGGCGAAGTTGTGGTGTGACTAGTGAGAATACGGTAAAGGCGATTGACGATTCTGTCAAAGGTAATTGGTTCTTAAGCGGGACCGTTGTGACCCCACCAATTACCTGGGAACCTTGAAATCATGTCTGGTAAGACGACCTATCTCTTTCCGGGGGTTTACTTTGCACGATTCTGATCTACGAAACTCCCCGACTCGCCAATATAATAGTTTAACGAATAATGACATTGTTATTAAATAACTAAAATGTCCAACATTGGTATCAGTGCGTATGGTTATTTTGATCCTACGTTGTAAGATACTTGATGTTAGGATTAAATAAATAAAATGAAATTGTTTATTTAATTATGTTGCTAATTATAAATTGAGAAATATAACTTGGGATTATAGTGAGCACTATTCCGCGTCGAAGGGCTGTCCGGGTTTAGTCTCCTATAAGTTAATTTGCGCGAATATTAAATTAAATAATTATAATTGGACAATGTGGCGCAAGAGATGATTCTGAAGCTTAGCAATTTTTCGATCTTGCGACGTGTATTAATTATTTTTATTTAATTTTAGATAAACGCGGAAAATTATTTAGTGTGTGTATCATATCCTGAATTGTCCATTTATGTAATGAAAATGGCGTCGAAGGGAATCATTGCTGATTTGAACAAGGGAGGCAAATTGGATGGGGAAAACTATGACATTTGGCATCGTAAGATCCAGTATGTCCTGAACGAGCAAGAGGTCCTAGAGACTCTTACCCATACAATTGAGGCTCCTAGTGAATCTGCTCGCCCTGCTGAAAATTTTGAAAGGCACCAACAAGACCTTGTCGCCTACGACAACTGGATGAAAAAGGATCGATGTGCGCGCTTTACTATGTTAAGCAGCATGCACAATGATCTAATTGGTGAATTTGAAAATTTTGGCACGGCGAAAGAATTATGGAACGCTGTGAAAGCTAGATATGGAGGCACATCGGCGACCAAATTTAGTGGTTTAACGATGAGATTTGACACATACAAGATGCGCTCTAACCACAACATGAGGCAGCATCTTAGAGCTATGTCATCAATGATTCGTGAACTTAAGTCTGCTGGTAACGGGTTGACTGACGAACAGCAGGTTCAGGGGGTGATACGTTCACTTCCTGGCTCCTGGGAGACCATGAGCCAAACTATGACGCATAGTGAGCATATCAAAACATTTGATGATGCGACACGTCATTTAGAGCTGGAAGCAGAGCGCCTAGAGGCAGCTAATGCTAATGGTTCTGCTTATGTGGCCGAGTCTTCCAGGGCGCGTGAGGCATTTAGGCCCAGACGCAACAGGCATGCGAAAAAGGTAGAAGTGCGTGCTGGTCAGGTTCAGAAGACCTCCAACACCAACCAGCGCCGAAAAAGGGGCAAGCGTGGTGGTGCAAAAGCTACCAAGGGGGTATGCTTCAACTGTAACAAGGAAGGTCATTTTGCTCGTGAATGCACTGAGCAGAATAAGGTACTTTCTAATTTTTTCCAAGTGCTTATGTAACTAGTCATGTTATGGTTGCTCATAGCTCTCCTTCGTGGATTGTAGACTCTGGGGCAACCGAGCACGTAGCTCGGGATAGAATTGGATATGTGGAGTACCGCCGAGTACCTGTTGGCAGTCGAGACATCAAAGTAGGAAATGGAGCTAGCGTTGCGGTGCTGGGAATCGGCACGTACAAGCTCGATCTGCGCAACAGACGCACTCTTTTATTACACGATGTTTTGTATGCCCCAGATATTCGAAGAAATTTGCTTTCTTTGGTTATGTTGTTAAAGCTTGGTTTTCATTTTGTGTTTGAAAACAATAATGCTTCCATATTTCTTGGGAACACTTTGTACGGACGAGGTTTTATTCCTGATGGTTTCGTAGTAATGGATTTAAATTACCCTATCATCGATGAATCTATTGTTCTATATGCTATTCCAAATAATGCAGATTCTAACGTGTGGCATGTCAGACTGGGTCATATAGGGGAAGATCGGATGGCAAGATTAGCTCGAGAAGGCCTATTAGGAAATCTCTCTAATGTCTTTCTTCCCACATGCTAGCACTGTCTGATAGGGAAGGCAAAAAGAAAACCATTCGGTAAAGCCGAAAGAGCATATTTTCCTTTGCAACTTATTCATTCTGATATCTGTGGACCAATGAATATGAGGGCAAGACACGGTGGTGTCTACTTCATTACATTTATAAATGATTATTCACGATACGGTCATGTATACTTGATCTCCCATAAGTCAGAAGCATTTGAGTGCTTTAGACAATATATGACAATGGTAGAGAATCAATTGAATTCGAGCATTAAGGCTCTTCGAACTGACCGTGGTCGTGAATATTTATCTGAGCAATTCAAAAGGCTCTGTGATGAAAGAGGAATCAAGAGACAGTTGACGATGCCTTATTCTCTGCAACAAAATGGTGTAGCAGAGAGAAGAAATTGATCACTTCTCGAGATGGTTAGATCAATGATGGCGCATGCTAGTCTCCCAATATCCTTTTGGGGTGACGCTCTTCTAACTGCTGCCTACATTCTTAACTGAGTGCCCTCTAAGTTAGTTAGTTCTATCCCCTACGAACTGTGGACAGGCGAGAAACTAAATCCGAGTAACTTGCGTCATTGGGGTTCTACGGGATACGTTCTCAATAGTTCTCATAGATACGGGAAACTAGGTCTTAGAGGAAATAAGTGTATCTTTATAAGATATTCTGAATACTCTAAGGGCTATGTTATGCTTGGAGAACGTGAGGATGGTAGTGTAACTGAAATTGAGTCACGAGATGTGGACTTCATTGAAAATGAATTCCCTAATAGGGGTGATGTTGATAGGAGTCTAGAACTCCAAGAGTTTTCAGAGGAAGTGACCCCAAGTCGCCAAGTTGAGAATGAAGAAGAAAATCTTCACACTTCTAGGGACAATGGGAGTGACTTGACTCCGAGTGGGAGCTTTCCACTTGAAGAGAAATCACAAGTCTCTCAGCTGCGTAGAAGCTCGCGTGAAAGTATACCCCGTCGTCGTTTTGAGATTGAAGGAGAAGCTTTTATGGTGGCTTCGCAGGATGATGGAGAACCTAAGAATTTCAAGGAAGTTCTTACATCCCCTGTTAAAGAAGAATGGTTAAAAGCAATGAAAGATGAGATGGAGTCTATGAGGACAAACCAAGTCTGGGACTTGGTCGATCTACCACCTGGGCGTAAAGCTATAGGGAGCAAATGGGTTCTCAAGCTTAAATGCAAGTCGGATGGATCGATGGACAGGTATAAGGCTCGATTAGTTGCGAAAGGATATACCCAACAAGAGGGTATAGACTACGAGGAAACCTTCTCTCCAGTTGTGAGGTTTGCCTCAATTCGCCTAATCCTAGTTATGGTAGCTCACCTGGACCTGGAACTCTACCAGATGGACGTAAAGACAGCATTCCTCAATGGAGAACTAGATGAAGAGATCTATATGGATCAACCAGTGGGGTTTGAGGTCAAGGATAAAGAGCGCAAAGTGTGCAAGCTTAAAAGATCCATTTATGGCCTTAAACAATCATCTAGACAATGGTACTTAAGATTTCATCGAGCTATTCTTACGAATGAGTTTACGATGATTGAAGAAGACCATTGTGTGTATGTCAAACGGTCCAAAGGGAGTTTCATAATATTATCATTGTACGTTGATGATATTCTACTGGCGGGTAATGACAAAGTGATGTTTGTCGCCACTAAAGAGTGGTTGTCTTCAAACTGTGAAATGAAAGACATGGGTGAAGCAGAATACATTCTGGGAGTTAAGATCTCTAGAGAGCGCTCTAAGAAACTTCTTAATTTGTCCCAACAGACTTACTTGAAAAAGGTTCTAGAGCGCTTCCAGATGCAAAACTGCAAACCTATCGACACCCCTATCGCCAAAGGTGAGAGCTTATGCCAAGAAATGTGTCCTAAGACTCAATCCGAAAAAGAGCAAATGGCTCGTGTTCCTTATGCTAGTGCTGTTGGGAGCTTGATGTATGCAATGATGTGTACTCGCCCAGATATTTGTTATGCTGTTGGGCTAGTAAGCAGATTCCAGTCGAACCCAAGTCTTGCTCATTGGAAAGCAGTCAAGAGGATTCTTAGATATCTGAAAGGAACAATGGACTATGTACTTTGCTATCAAGGTTCAGATTTGCAGCTACAAGGTTATAGTGATGCTGATTGGGGCAGCGACCTTGATGAGCGCAAATCCACTTCTGGGTACGTATTCTTGCTGAACAATGGCGACATTACTTGGAGTAGCAAGAAACAACCTTGTATAGCATTGTCCACTATGAAAGCTGAGTACATAGCATGTTCTGCAGCAGTGCAAGTAGCTGTTTGGTTGAGAAGATTCCTTATGCACTTAAATATTGTAACTGATGCCTCAGATCCAGTAACAATATTTTGTGATAGTGTTGCGGCTCTGGCCCATGCAAAGGATTCAAAGTATCATGGAAAAACCAAACACATTGATCTAAGGTTTCACTACATACGGGACATGATTACGAGAAATGAAGTAGTCCTAAAATACATATCTACGACTCGCATGGTTGCTGATCCAATGACCAAACCTATAGCTAGAGATGTCTTTCAGACTCATGTTAGAAGTTTGGGATTGCGTAGATTGTTTTAGTTGACCTTAATTTGTTTACTTCATTTGGATATTAATGCAATATGATGTTCATTTCAAGTTTGATTCCATATAACATTTATGTTTATACACACACTAAAGTATGTCAACAGGCATGATCAGCTCTCTCACACGAGCGATCGCCTCTGACGCTAGGTGAGCGAGCAGAGATGAGATAAATGTGTCCCTTACTTGTCTTGCAGAAGATGAGTTGAGAGGTTGATACAAGTATACATCGCCTTAGTTTGAGCAGAGATGAGATAAATGTGTTCCTTACTTGTCTTGCAGAAGATGAGTTGAGAGGTTGATACAAGTATACATCGCCTTAGTTTGATATTAAGATGAGATCCTTGATGTTAAGGATCGAACATAGATTTCTCCCAAAATCTATGTAGCCTGTGTAGTAAGCCATATGTGAGATCTCTTCGTCGCTATGCGAAGCGGACGAGTGATAGACTCAAGCTAGTCACTAGGATGATTGGGCTAAGATCTGTGCGGTGTCGATAGACATATACTCTTTTATGCGTAAAGAGTATTCCACCGCAGCATGTGTTTCATACTACATGTGCTTGGACGACCATTTGCAAGAGTGAGTGAATAATTCCATGTTTCCTCACTGTGTGAGCTACATATCTTTTAGTGCCCTTATTGACTTTTGACTATGTCATGACATCGAGGATTTGATGCTAGCTACTTTAGAATGTTATCTATGACCATGATTGATTCGGTCTAAAGAGACATTACTGGGAAAGCAATCAAACCAAAATCGATTGACATGAGGGCAAAGGAAGACAATTTGATATCGCATCCCTGATAGTGTCCATCGTTAACGAACAATTGCGCGTTAAGTATGCAAAATTGTTATGGAACATATCGTGAGAGTTTGGAGTTAAAGTATGGCCTTGAGGTTCAACCTCTTGAGGGATTAGGCATTCTTTTAACTGATGCGATCAAATGAGTCTAGGGCATATCGAGAAGACATAGGGATTGTGCTACGCTGGTTTTCTTTCATAGAAGATTTGGTGTAGTACTCCCAAACTTGCAGGTGTTCTCGGTGGTCGCACGAACTATTAACTAGTATGAAGACAATGAAAATACACAGAGAGATGCATGATTGGGTTGTGCCCACTATGTGCGAGTGGGAGATGTTGCCAGCCATTGTTCATTAACACCCATGTGGGCAATGGTGTGGTCAAACTAATCCAATTAGTTGTTCATGTGGGTTGGTTGAGATGATGAAGTGGAATTTATTCTTCTTGTCTTCCATTTTGGCCTATAAATAGGCTTGCAACATTGGTATGAAAGACACACCAAAATAAGAAGAAACAATTCTTCAATATCTCCCAAGCTCTCTTTCTCTCTCTAGCAATATCTCTCTCTTCATGTAGTTTTCGATCGTCGGGGTTCTTAGTTCGTGGATCGGGTGAATATTATTCTAGTAATATATTCCACCGCCGAGATCGAGGAACGCGAAGGTTTCGCCGCCGGGTTCGACACGGAGGATCAACGACACAACAAGGACGCTACTATCGACTTACGGAGGTATAAATAATTTATTGTTTATGTCTCGTAATTCCGCTGCGTAAATTTATTTCGGTAGTAGTATCGACGTTATTATTCATTAAACTGTTGGCGGCGAAGTTGTGGTGTGACTAGTGAGAATACGGTAAAGGCGATTGACGATTCTGTCAAAGGTAATTGGTTCTTAAGCGGGACCGTTGTGACCCCACCAATTACCTGGGAACCTTGAAATCTTGTCTGGTAAGACGAGCTATCTCTTTCCGGGGGTTTACTTTGCACGATTCTGATCTACGAAACTCCCCGACTCGCCAGTATAATAGTTTAACGAATAATGACATTGTTATTAAATAACTAAAATGTCCAACCACTACATTTAATAATTTTTTCTGGCTTGAGACTTAAACACTCATCAGCTTCTATCACTCCCCTCGGCCTTTACTACAATTTTAAGTCGTTTCTTATAATCTATTTATGCCTGCCATCATGAATTTCTGATTTATTAAATTAAAGATGGTACCTCCATTTACTTCTCTATATATTGTTGGCCTTGAAGCATATAAAATATAATCTCAACAACTGTGTAAGTTTTAGCATCGGAAATTCCAAGTTTTCTTCAAATCTAGTTGGCTGCGGGAAGGTAAAAATCTCAGACTTAGTAACTTTGCTTTATTTCGTTTTCTCGCATTTTTGTTACTGGTTAATAAACTCAATTGCATAACATATGATTTTTCGACAAGAATTATCATGTATGTTAGAAAAACAAAACTTATTTACTACCAAAAACACTTTCGTGAATTTAGATTTTAGAACCTTAGATTGTAACAAGAAAAAAGGTGTTACAAATGTTGGAAAATTGGTGTTGCACCAATATTATATAATTTATTTCAATAAATTCCTATTTATGAAATTAGAATTTCTTTAGCTCAATGAAATCTACATTTCGTGTAGATGAAGCTAATATATTTAATTGTTCAAAACCAATTTGGGATGAATGAGAAATTAAATGATAAATTGAGCTAGTTCACTACAAGAAAAAGGGGTCATTAGGGACTGCCTGGGCGGTCCCTAATGACCCCCCAGGCGGTCCCTATTGACCAATAGCGACCGTCTAACGGTCGCTACATGGCGGTCGCTATTGACAGCGGTCGCTTGCCAATAGCGACCGTTAAGCGGTCCCTATTGAGGTCATTAGGGACCGCAATTTAGCGACCGTTAAGCGGTCCCTAATGACCTCAATAGGGACCGCTTAACGGTCGCTATTGGCTTATTGTAAAAATTAGGGACCGTCTGGGCGGTCCCTATTGTGAAAAATTAGGGACCGCCCAGACGGTCCCTAATTATTTACAATAGGGACCGCTCAGGCGGTCCCTAATTTCTACAATAGGGACCGTCTGGGCGGTCCCTAATGTGCTTCAGAACATAGCGACCGCTTAACGGTCGCTATATTGTGAAAAAAAATTAGGGATCGTTAGACGGTCCCTAATTTTACAATAGAGACCGTTTAACGGTCCCTACTAATATTCGTAGATTTTCTATGAATATTAGTAGGGACCGTCAAACGGTCCCTAATACCAACAACAGGGACCGTTTGACGGTCCCTAATATCAAAACTAGGGACCGCTTAACGGTCCCTACTAATATTCATACTATGAATATTAGTAGGGACCGTTAAGCGGTCCCTAATGACCTCCAGAAAAAAAAAAAAATACAATTATATTCCGGATTAAATCCGGAATATAATTGTTTTTTTTGTAGAATTGTAATTTTAACAAGATCAAAACAATAAAATGATGAATAAAAAGTTAATATAATGACAATTGATATGAAAGAATAAAAGAATGTGAAAATATGAATAAAATAAGTAATAATATAAAATGAATGAAATCAAAAGTGAAGAATAGTAAATGAGATCCAAAATAAAAAAAAAAGTATAAGAAAAAAAGATTGTATTGGTCAAAAAAAGAAAATAAAAATCCAAAATAAAGAAAGTGAAAGAAAAGAAAATGAAGAAAAGATTGTGTTGGTGAAAAGAAGAAAAGTTTTTGTGTTGGTGAAAAGAAGAAAAAAAAGATAGTGTTTTTGTGTTTGTGAAAAGAAGAAAAAAAGATAGTGTTTTTGTGTTGGTGAAAGAAGAAAAAAAGATAGTATTTTTTGGAGATAATGAAATGGGTGTAAAGAGTGGTGAGGTTATATATAGGATTCAATTAGTTTTTGTCCGTTGGATGATTTTAGATGATCGACGGTTTGAGATGGCGATCCGTGTTAAAGACATGATGGGGTACTTATGACCGTAGATTAGGATTTAATCGACGGTTGAGAATTGCTTTGGTGAAATTCAAATTTCCCCCTCATTTCCGCCAAAAAATTTGCCAAAAATTCAAAATTTACGATTTTAGTGACCGTTAAGCGGTCCCTAATGTCAAATTAGGGACCGGTTAACGGTCCCTAATGTCAAATTAGGGACCGCTTAACGGTCCCTACTAATATTCATAATTTTGATGTATGAATATTAGTAGGGACTGCTAAGCGGTCCCTAAACTAACAATAGGGACTGCCAAGCGGTCCCTAATATGACAATAGCGACCGCTAAGCGGTCGCTAATGTCACAATAGGGACCGTTAAGCGGTCCCTACTAATATTCGTACTTAAAAATCGATTTTTTTTTATTGATGTTGTTGTGTTTGTGATTGTAAGCAACCAAACTCATTGTACTATGTAAATTTAAGTAATAAATGATTGCAAAACCAGCCTTATAGTAGATTAGTTGTGAAATAATAGATTAATTGAGATCGATCGAGTTATTAACTTTCAAGATATATTTCACAAATGTACAACTAACTAATTAGTTAGTTGTAATTGTTATCCGTGTTTATGATTTACTTCACAAACGTTAGCATAGATACGATTATGAGGCATAATCATTAGATCAAATATTCATTAATTATACGTATATATGTAGATCGAATTAATTTGTCATTATTTCATTCGTCGTACAAAATAGTAGGAGAATCTTCAAAGCGGCCCGTTCTCCTTGTATAATGTTTGGATATACAATGTGTCGTTGTACTTATTGTTATTTTAACTATTCCAATGGTTATTATGAACTAAACATACAACGCGGCACCTCGAACCATCGAAAAATTCATAATTTTGATGTATGAATATTAGTAGGGACTCCCAAGCGGTCCCTAATTTTACAATAGGGACTGCGAAGCGGTCCCTAATTCAGATTAGGGACCGCTTAACGGTCCCTATTGTCAAATTAGGGACCGCTTAACGGTCCCTACTAATATTCATACTTAAAAATCGATTTTTGGCGATCCGTGTTAAAGACATGATGGGTACTTATGACCGTAGATTAGGATTTCATCGACGGTTGAGATTTGATTAGGTGAAAATTCAAATTTCCCCCTCACTTCCGCCAAAAAATTTCGCCAAAAATTTAAAATTTTCGATTTTAGGGACCGTTAAGCGGTCCCTAATGTCAAACGGATAGAAAATCTACGAATATTAGTAGGTACCGTTAAACGGTCCCTATTGTAAAATTAGGGACCATCTAACGGTCCCTAATTTTTTTTTCTTTAGAAAATAGCGACTGTTGAACGGTCGCTAAGTTCTGAAGCACATTAGGGACCGCCCAGACGGTCCCTATTGTATAAATTAGGGACCGCCTGAGCGGTCCCTATTGTAAAAATTAGGGACCGTCTGGGCTGTCCCTAATGTGCTACATTAGGGACCGCCCAAGCGGTCCCTATTGTAAAAAATTAGGGACCGTCTGGGCGGTCCCTAATGTTCTACATTAGGGACCGCCCAGACGGTCCCTATTGTCAAATTAGGGACCGCTTAACGGTCCCTATTGTCAAATTAGGGACCGCTTAACGGTCCCTACTAATATTCATACTAAAAAATCGATTTTTTTTTATTGATGTTGTTGTGTTTGTGATTGTAAGCAACCAAACTCATTGTAATATATAAATTAAAGTAATAAATGATTGCAAAACCAACCTTATAGTAGATTAGTTGTGAAGTAATAGATTAATTGCGATTGATCGAGTTATAAACGTTCAAGATATATTTCACAAAAGTACAACTAATTAATTAGTTAGTTGTAATTGTTATTCGTGTTTATGATTTACTTCACAAACGTTAGCATAGATACGATTGTGAGGCATAATCATTAGATTAAGTATTCATTAATTATACGTATATATGTAGATCGAATTAATTTGTCATTATGTCATTCGTCGTACAAAATAGTAGGAGAATCTTCAAAGCGGCCCGTTCTCCTTGTATAATGTTTGGATATACAATGTCTCGTTGTACTTATTGTTATTTTAACTATTCCAATGGTTATTATGAACTAAACATACAACGCGGTACCTCGAACCATCGAAAAATTCATAATTTTGATGTATGAATATTAGTAGGGACTGCTAAGCGGTCCCTAAATTGACAATAGGGACTGCCAAGCGGTCCCTAATATGACAATAGGGACCGTTAAGCGGTCGCTAATATGTCAATAGGGACCGCTTAACGGTCCCTACTACTATTCGTACTTAAAAATCGATTTTTTTTATTGATGTTGTTGTGTTTGTGATTGTAAGCAACCAAATTCATTGTACCATGTAAATTTAAGTAATAAATGATTGCAAAACCAACCTTATAGTAGATTAGTTGTGAAATAATAGATTAATTGCGATTGATCGAGTTATTAACGTTCAAGATATATTTCACAAATGTACAACTAACTAATTAGTTAGTTGTAATTGTTATCCGTGTTTAAGATTTACTTCACAAACGTTAGCATAGATACGATTATGAGGCATAATCATTAGATTAAGTATTCATTAATTATACGTATATATGTAGATCGAATTAATTTGTCATTATGTCATTCGTCGTACAAAATAGTACGAGAATCTTCAAAGCAGCCCGTTCTCCTTGTATAATGTTTGGATATACAATGTCTCGTTGTACTTATTGTTATTTTAACTATTCCAATGGTTATTATGAACTAAACATACAACGCGGCACCTCGAACAATCGAAAAATTCATAATTTTGATGTATGAATATTAGTAGGGACTGCTAAGCGGTCCCTAAATTGACAATAGGGACTGCCAAGCGGTCCCTAATATGACAATAGCGACCGCTAAGCGGTCGCTAATGTCACAATAGGGACCGTTAAGCGGTCCCTACTAATATTCGTACTTAAAAATCGATTTTTTTTTATTGATGTTGTTGTGTTTGTGATTGTAAGCAACCAAACTCATTGTACTATGTAAATTTAAGTAATAAATGATTGCAAAACCAACCTTATAGTAGATTAGTTGTGAAATAATAGATTAATTGAGATCGATCGAGTTATTAACGTTCAAGATATATTTCACAAATGTACAACTAACTAATTAGTTAGTTGTAATTGTTATCCGTGTTTATGATTTACTTCACAAACGTTAGCATAGATACGATTATGAGGCATAATCATTAGATTAAGTATTCATTAATTATACGTATATATGTAGATCGAATTAATTTGTCATTATGTCATTCGTCGTACAAAATAGTAGGAGAATCTTCAAAGCGGCCCGTTATCCTTGTATAATGTTTGGATATACAATGTCTCGTTGTACTTATTGTTATTTTAACTATTCCAATGGTTATTATGAACTAAACATACAACGCGGCACCTCGAACAATCGAAAAATTCATAATTTTGATGTATGAATATTAGTAGGGACTGCTAAGCGGTCCCTAAATTGACAATAGGGACTGCCAAGCGGTCCCTAATATGACAATAGCGACCGCTAAGCGGTCGCTAATGTCACAATAGGGACCGTTAAGCGGTCCCTACTAATATTCGTACTTAAAAATCGATTTTTTTTTATTGATGTTGTTGTGTTTGTGATTGTAAGCAACCAAACTCATTGTACTATGTAAATTTAAGTAATAAATGATTGCAAAACCAGCCTTATAGTAGATTAGTTGTGAAATAATAGATTAATTGAGATCGATCGAGTTATTAACGTTCAAGATATATTTCACAAATGTACAACTAACTAATTAGTTAGTTGTAATTGTTATCCGTGTTTATGATTTACTTCACAAACGTTAGCATAGATACGATTATGAGGCATAATCATTAGATCAAATATTCATTAATTATACGTATATATGTAGATCGAATTAATTTGTCATTATTTCATTCGTCGTACAAAATAGTAGGAGAATCTTCAAAGCGGCCCGTTCTCCTTGTATAATGTTTGGATATACAATGTGTCGTTGTACTTATTGTTATTTTAACTATTCCAATGGTTATTATGAACTAAACATACAACGCGGCACCTCGAACCATCGAAAAATTCATAATTTTGATGTATGAATATTAGTAGGGACTCCCAAGCGGTCCCTAATTTTACAATAGGGACTGCGAAGCGGTCCCTAATTCAGATTAGGGACCGCTTAACGGTCCCTATTGTCAAATTAGGGACCGCTTAACGGTCCCTACTAATATTCATACTTAAAAATCGATTTTTGGCGATCCGTGTTAAAGACATGATGGGTACTTATGACCGTAGATTAGGATTTCATCGACGGTTGAGATTTGATTAGGTGAAAATTCAAATTTCCCCCTCACTTCCGCCAAAAATTTAAAATTTTCGATTTTAGGGACCGTTAAGCGGTCCCTAATGTCAAACGGATAGAAAATCTACGAATATTAGTAGGTACCGTTAAACGGTCCCTATTGTAAAATTAGGGACCATCTAACGGTCCCTAATTTTTTTTTCTTCAGAAAATAGCGACTGTTGAACGGTCGCTAAGTTCTGAAGCACATTAGGGACCGCCCAGACGGTCCCTATTGTATAAATTAGGGACCGCCTGAGCGGTCCCTATTGTAAAAATTAGGGACCGTCTGGGCGGTCCCTAATGTGCTACATTAGGGACCGCCCAAGCGGTCCCTATTGTAAAAAATTAGGGACCGTCTGGGCGGTCCCTAATGTTCTACATTAGGGACCGCCCAGACGGTCCCTATTGTCAAATTAGGGACCGCTTAACGGTCCCTATTGTCAAATTAGGGACCGCTTAACGGTCCCTACTAATATTCATACTAAAAAATCGATTTTTTTTTATTGATGTTGTTGTGTTTGTGATTGTAAGCAACCAAACTCATTGTAATATATAAATTAAAGTAATAAATGATTGCAAAACCAACCTTATAGTAGATTAGTTGTGAAGTAATAGATTAATTGCGATTGATCGAGTTATAAACGTTCAAGATATATTTCACAAATGTACAACTAATTAATTAGTTAGTTGTAATTGTTATTCGTGTTTATGATTTACTTCACAAACGTTAGCATAGATACGATTATGAGGCATAATCATTAGATTAAGTATTCATTAATTATACGTATATATGTAGATCGAATTAATTTGTCATTATGTCATTCGTCGTACAAAATAGTAGGAGAATCTTCAAAGCGGCCCGTTCTCCTTGTATAATGTTTGGATATACAATGTCTCGTTGTACTTATTGTTATTTTAACTATTCCAATGGTTATTATGAACTAAACATACAACGCGGTACCTCGAACCATCGAAAAATTCATAATTTTGATGTATGAATATTAGTAGGGACTGCTAAGCGGTCCCTAAATTGACAATAGGGACTGCCAAGCGGTCCCTAATATGACAATAGGGACCGTTAAGCGGTCGCTAATATGTCAATAGGGACCGCTTAACGGTCCCTACTACTATTCGTACTTAAAAATCGATTTTTTTTATTGATGTTGTTGTGTTTGTGATTGTAAGCAACCAAATTCATTGTACCATGTAAATTTAAGTAATAAATGATTGCAAAACCAACCTTATAGTAGATTAGTTGTGAAATAATAGATTAATTGCGATTGATCGAGTTATTAACGTTCAAGATATATTTCACAAATGTACAACTAACTAATTAGTTAGTTGTAATTGTTATCCGTGTTTAAGATTTACTTCACAAACGTTAGCATAGATACGATTATGAGGCATAATCATTAGATTAAGTATTCATTAATTATACGTATATATGTAGATCGAATTAATTTGTCATTATGTCATTCGTCGTACAAAATAGTAGGAGAATCTTCAAAGCAGCCCGTTCTCCTTGTATAATGTTTGGATATACAATGTCTCGTTGTACTTATTGTTATTTTAACTATTCCAATGGTTATTATGAACTAAACATACAACGCGGCACCTCGAACAATCGAAAAATTCATAATTTTGATGTATAAATATTAGTAGGGACTGCTAAGCGGTCCCTAAATTGACAATAGGGACTGCCAAGCGGTCCCTAATATGACAATAGCGACCGCTAAGCGGTCGCTAATGTCACAATAGGGACCGTTAAGCGGTCCCTACTAATATTCGTACTTAAAAATCGATTTTTTTTATTGATGTTGTTGTGTTTGTGATTGTAAGCAACCAAACTCATTGTACTATGTAAATTTAAGTAATAAATGATTGCAAAACCAACCTTATAGTAGATTAGTTGTGAAATAATAGATTAATTGAGATCGATCGAGTTATTAACGTTCAAGATATATTTCACAAATGTACAACTAACTAATTAGTTAGTTGTAATTGTTATCCGTGTTTATGATTTACTTCACAAACGTTAGCATAGATACGATTATGAGGCATAATCATTAGATTAAGTATTCATTAATTATACGTATATATGTAGATCGAATTAATTTGTCATTATGTCATTCGTCGTACAAAATAGTAGGAGAATCTTCAAAGCGGCCCGTTATCCTTGTATAATGTTTGGATATACAATGTCTCGTTGTACTTATTGTTATTTTAACTATTCCAATGGTTATTATGAACTAAACATACAACGCGGCACCTCGAACAATCGAAAAATTCATAATTTTGATGTTTGAATATTAGTAGGGACTGCTAAGCGGTCCCTAAATTGACAATAGGGACTGCCAAGCGGTCCCTAATATGACAATAGCGACCGCTAAGCGGTCGCTAATGTCACAATAGGGACCGTTAAGCGGTCCCTACTAATATTCGTACTTAAAAATCGATTTTGTTTTATTGATGTTGTTGTGTTTGTGATTGTAAGCAACCAAACTCATTGTACTATGTAAATTTAAGTAATAAATGATTGCAAAACCAACCTTATAGTAGATTAGTTGTGAAATAATAGATTAATTGAGATCGATCGAGTTATTAACGTTCAAGATATATTTCACAAATGTACAACTAACTAATTAGTTAGTTGTAATTGTTATCGGTGTTTATGATTTACTTCACAAACGTTAGCATAGATACGATTATGAGGCATAATCATTAGATTAAGTATTCATTAATTATACGTATATATGTAGATCGAATTAATTTGTCATTATGTCATTCGTCGTACAAAATAGTAGGAGAATCTTCAAAGCGGCCCGTTCTCCTTGTATAATGTTTGGATATACAATGTCTCGTTGTACTTATTGTTATTTTAACTATTCCAATGGTTATTATGAACTAAACATACAACGCGGCACCTCGAACCATCGAAAAATTCATAATTTTGATGTATGAATATTAGTAGGGACTGCTAAGCGGTCCCTAAATTGACAATAGGGACTGCCAAGCGGTCCCTAATATGACAATAGGGACCGTTAAGCGGTCGCTAATATGTCAATAGGGACCGCTTAACGGTCCCTACTACTATTCGTACTTAAAAATCGATTTTTTTTATTGATGTTGTTGTGTTTGTGATTGTAAGCAACCAAATTCATTGTACCATGTAAATTTAAGTAATAAATGATTGCAAAACCAACCTTATAGTAGATTAGTTGTGAAATAATAGATTAATTGCGATTGATCGAGTTATTAACGTTCAAGATATATTTCACAAATGTACAACTAACTAATTAGTTAGTTGTAATTGTTATCCGTGTTTAAGATTTACTTCACAAACGTTAGCATAGATACGATTATGAGGCATAATCATTAGATTAAGTATTCATTAATTATACGTATATATGTAGATCGAATTAATTTGTCATTATGTCATTCGTCGTACAAAATAGTAGGAGAATCTTCAAAGCGGCCCGTTCTCCTTGTATAATGTTTGGATATACAATGTCTCGTTGTACTTATTGTTATTTTAACTATTCCAATGGTTATTATGAACTAAACATACAACGCGGTACCTCGAACCATCGAAAAATTCATAATTTTGATGTATGAATATTAGTAGGGACTGCTAAGCGGTCCCTAAATTGACAATAGGGACTGCCAAGCGGTCCCTAATATGACAATAGGGACCGTTAAGCGGTCGCTAATATGTCAATAGGGACCGCTTAACGGTCCCTACTACTATTCGTACTTAAAAATCGATTTTTTTTATTGATGTTGTTGTGTTTGTGATTGTAAGCAACCAAATTCATTGTACCATGTAAATTTAAGTAATAAATGATTGCAAAACCAACCTTATAGTAGATTAGTTGTGAAATAATAGATTAATTGCGATTGATCGAGTTATTAACGTTCAAGATATATTTCACAAATGTACAACTAACTAATTAGTTAGTTGTAATTGTTATCCGTGTTTAAGATTTACTTCACAAACGTTAGCATAGATACGATTATGAGGCATAATCATTAGATTAAGTATTCATTAATTCTACGTATATATGTAGATCGAATTAATTTGTCATTATTTCATTCGTCGTACAAAATAGTAGGAGAATCTTCAAAGCGGCCCGTTCTCCTTGTATAATGTTTGGATATACAATGTGTCGTTGTACTTATTGTTATTTTAACTATTCCAATGGTTATTATGAACTAAACATACAACGCGGCACCTCGAACCATCGAAAAATTCATAATTTTGATGTATGAATATTAGTAGGGACTCCCAAGCGGTCCCTAATTTTACAATAGGGACTGCGAAGCGGTCCCTAATTCAGATTAGGGACCGCTTAACGGTCCCTATTGTCAAATTAGGGACCGCTTAACGGTCCCTACTAATATTCATACTTAAAAATCGATTTTTGGCGATCCGTGTTAAAGACATGATGGGTACTTATGACCGTAGATTAGGATTTCATCGACGGTTGAGATTTGATTAGGTGAAAATTCAAATTTCCCCCTCACTTCCGCCAAAAATTTAAAATTTTCGATTTTAGGGACCGTTAAGCGGTCCCTAATGTCAAACGGATAGAAAATCTACGAATATTAGTAGGTACCGTTAAACGGTCCCTATTGTAAAATTAGGGACCATCTAACGGTCCCTAATTTTTTTTTCTTCAGAAAATAGCGACTGTTGAACGGTCGCTAAGTTCTGAAGCACATTAGGGACCGCCCAGACGGTCCCTATTGTATAAATTAGGGACCGCCTGAGCGGTCCCTATTGTAAAAATTAGGGACCGTCTGGGCGGTCCCTAATGTGCTACATTAGGGACCGCCCAAGCGGTCCCTATTGTAAAAAATTAGGGACCGTCTGGGCGGTCCCTAATGTTCTACATTAGGGACCGCCCAGACGGTCCCTATTGTCAAATTAGGGACCGCTTAACGGTCCCTATTGTCAAATTAGGGACCGCTTAACGGTCCCTACTAATATTCATACTAAAAAATCGATTTTTTTTTATTGATGTTGTTGTGTTTGTGATTGTAAGCAACCAAACTCATTGTAATATATAAATTAAAGTAATAAATGATTGCAAAACCAACCTTATAGTAGATTAGTTGTGAAGTAATAGATTAATTGCGATTGATCGAGTTATAAACGTTCAAGATATATTTCACAAATGTACAACTAATTAATTAGTTAGTTGTAATTGTTATTCGTGTTTATGATTTACTTCACAAACGTTAGCATAGATACGATTATGAGGCATAATCATTAGATTAAGTATTCATTAATTATACGTATATATGTAGATCGAATTAATTTGTCATTATGTCATTCGTCGTACAAAATAGTAGGAGAATCTTCAAAGCGGCCCGTTCTCCTTGTATAATGTTTGGATATACAATGTCTCGTTGTACTTATTGTTATTTTAACTATTCCAATGGTTATTATGAACTAAACATACAACGCGGTACCTCGAACCATCGAAAAATTCATAATTTTGATGTATGAATATTAGTAGGGACTGCTAAGCGGTCCCTAAATTGACAATAGGGACTGCCAAGCGGTCCCTAATATGACAATAGGGACCGTTAAGCGGTCGCTAATATGTCAATAGGGACCGCTTAACGGTCCCTACTACTATTCGTACTTAAAAATCGATTTTTTTTATTGATGTTGTTGTGTTTGTGATTGTAAGCAACCAAATTCATTGTACCATGTAAATTTAAGTAATAAATGATTGCAAAACCAACCTTATAGTAGATTAGTTGTGAAATAATAGATTAATTGCGATTGATCGAGTTATTAACGTTCAAGATATATTTCACAAATGTACAACTAACTAATTAGTTAGTTGTAATTGTTATCCGTGTTTAAGATTTACTTCACAAACGTTAGCATAGATACGATTATGAGGCATAATCATTAGATTAAGTATTCATTAATTATACGTATATATGTAGATCGAATTAATTTGTCATTATTTCATTCGTCGTACAAAATAGTAGGAGAATCTTCAAAGCGGCCCGTTCTCCTTGTATAATGTTTGGATATACAATGTGTCGTTGTACTTATTGTTATTTTAACTATTCCAATGGTTATTATGAACTAAACATACAACGCGGCACCTCGAACCATCGAAAAATTCATAATTTTGATGTATGAATATTAGTAGGGACTCCCAAGCGGTCCCTAATTTTACAATAGGGACTGCGAAGCGGTCCCTAATTCAGATTAGGGACCGCTTAACGGTCCCTATTGTCAAATTAGGGACCGCTTAACGGTCCCTACTAATATTCATACTTAAAAATCGATTTTTGGCGATCCGTGTTAAAGACATGATGGGTACTTATGACCGTAGATTAGGATTTCATCGACGGTTGAGATTTGATTAGGTGAAAATTCAAATTTCCCCCTCACTTCCGCCAAAAATTTAAAATTTTCGATTTTAGGGACCGTTAAGCGGTCCCTAATGTCAAACGGATAGAAAATCTACGAATATTAGTAGGTACCGTTAAACGGTCCCTATTGTAAAATTAGGGACCATCTAACGGTCCCTAATTTTTTTTTCTTCAGAAAATAGCGACTGTTGAACGGTCGCTAAGTTCTGAAGCACATTAGGGACCGCCCAGACGGTCCCTATTGTATAAATTAGGGACCGCCTGAGCGGTCCCTATTGTAAAAATTAGGGACCGTCTGGGCGGTCCCTAATGTGCTACATTAGGGACCGCCCAAGCGGTCCCTATTGTAAAAAATTAGGGACCGTCTGGGCGGTCCCTAATGTTCTACATTAGGGACCGCCCAGACGGTCCCTATTGTCAAATTAGGGACCGCTTAACGGTCCCTATTGTCAAATTAGGGACCGCTTAACGGTCCCTACTAATATTCATACTAAAAAATCGATTTTTTTTTATTGATGTTGTTGTGTTTGTGATTGTAAGCAACCAAACTCATTGTAATATATAAATTAAAGTAATAAATGATTGCAAAACCAACCTTATAGTAGATTAGTTGTGAAGTAATAGATTAATTGCGATTGATCGAGTTATAAACGTTCAAGATATATTTCACAAATGTACAACTAATTAATTAGTTAGTTGTAATTGTTATTCGTGTTTATGATTTACTTCACAAACGTTAGCATAGATACGATTATGAGGCATAATCATTAGATTAAGTATTCATTAATTATACGTATATATGTAGATCGAATTAATTTGTCATTATGTCATTCGTCGTACAAAATAGTAGGAGAATCTTCAAAGCGGCCCGTTCTCCTTGTATAATGTTTGGATATACAATGTCTCGTTGTACTTATTGTTATTTTAACTATTCCAATGGTTATTATGAACTAAACATACAACGCGGTACCTCGAACCATCGAAAAATTCATAATTTTGATGTATGAATATTAGTAGGGACTGCTAAGCGGTCCCTAAATTGACAATAGGGACTGCCAAGCGGTCCCTAATATGACAATAGGGACCGTTAAGCGGTCGCTAATATGTCAATAGGGACCGCTTAACGGTCCCTACTACTATTCGTACTTAAAAATCGATTTTTTTTATTGATGTTGTTGTGTTTGTGATTGTAAGCAACCAAATTCATTGTACCATGTAAATTTAAGTAATAAATGATTGCAAAACCAACCTTATAGTAGATTAGTTGTGAAATAATAGATTAATTGCGATTGATCGAGTTATTAACGTTCAAGATATATTTCACAAATGTACAACTAACTAATTAGTTAGTTGTAATTGTTATCCGTGTTTAAGATTTACTTCACAAACGTTAGCATAGATACGATTATGAGGCATAATCATTAGATTAAGTATTCATTAATTATACGTATATATGTAGATCGAATTAATTTGTCATTATGTCATTCGTCGTACAAAATAGTAGGAGAATCTTCAAAGCAGCCCGTTCTCCTTGTATAATGTTTGGATATACAATGTCTCGTTGTACTTATTGTTATTTTAACTATTCCAATGGTTATTATGAACTAAACATACAACGCGGCACCTCGAACAATCGAAAAATTCATAATTTTGATGTATAAATATTAGTAGGGACTGCTAAGCGGTCCCTAAATTGACAATAGGGACTGCCAAGCGGTCCCTAATATGACAATAGCGACCGCTAAGCGGTCGCTAATGTCACAATAGGGACCGTTAAGCGGTCCCTACTAATATTCGTACTTAAAAATCGATTTTTTTTTATTGATGTTGTTGTGTTTGTGATTGTAAGCAACCAAACTCATTGTACTATGTAAATTTAAGTAATAAATGATTGCAAAACCAACCTTATAGTAGATTAGTTGTGAAATAATAGATTAATTGAGATCGATCGAGTTATTAACGTTCAAGATATATTTCACAAATGTACAACTAACTAATTAGTTAGTTGTAATTGTTATCCGTGTTTATGATTTACTTCACAAACGTTAGCATAGATACGATTATGAGGCATAATCATTAGATTAAGTATTCATTAATTATACGTATATATGTAGATCGAATTAATTTGTCATTATGTCATTCGTCGTACAAAATAGTAGGAGAATCTTCAAAGCGGCCCGTTATCCTTGTATAATGTTTGGATATACAATGTCTCGTTGTACTTATTGTTATTTTAACTATTCCAATGGTTATTATGAACTAAACATACAACGCGGCACCTCGAACAATCGAAAAATTCATAATTTTGATGTTTGAATATTAGTAGGGACTGCTAAGCGGTCCCTAAATTGACAATAGGGACTGCCAAGCGGTCCCTAATATGACAATAGCGACCGCTAAGCGGTCGCTAATGTCACAATAGGGACCGTTAAGCGGTCCCTACTAATATTCGTACTTAAAAATCGATTTTGTTTTATTGATGTTGTTGTGTTTGTGATTGTAAGCAACCAAACTCATTGTACTATGTAAATTTAAGTAATAAATGATTGCAAAACCAACCTTATAGTAGATTAGTTGTGAAATAATAGATTAATTGAGATCGATCGAGTTATTAACGTTCAAGATATATTTCACAAATGTACAACTAACTAATTAGTTAGTTGTAATTGTTATCGGTGTTTATGATTTACTTCACAAACGTTAGCATAGATACGATTATGAGGCATAATCATTAGATTAAGTATTCATTAATTATACGTATATATGTAGATCGAATTAATTTGTCATTATGTCATTCGTCGTACAAAATAGTAGGAGAATCTTCAAAGCGGCCCGTTCTCCTTGTATAATGTTTGGATATACAATGTCTCGTTGTACTTATTGTTATTTTAACTATTCCAATGGTTATTATGAACTAAACATACAACGCGGCACCTCGAACCATCGAAAAATTCATAATTTTGATGTATGAATATTAGTAGGGACTGCTAAGCGGTCCCTAAATTGACAATAGGGACTGCCAAGCGGTCCCTAATATGACAATAGGGACCGTTAAGCGGTCGCTAATATGTCAATAGGGACCGCTTAACGGTCCCTACTACTATTCGTACTTAAAAATCGATTTTTTTTATTGATGTTGTTGTGTTTGTGATTGTAAGCAACCAAATTCATTGTACCATGTAAATTTAAGTAATAAATGATTGCAAAACCAACCTTATAGTAGATTAGTTGTGAAATAATAGATTAATTGCGATTGATCGAGTTATTAACGTTCAAGATATATTTCACAAATGTACAACTAACTAATTAGTTAGTTGTAATTGTTATCCGTGTTTAAGATTTACTTCACAAACGTTAGCATAGATACGATTATGAGGCATAATCATTAGATTAAGTATTCATTAATTATACGTATATATGTAGATCGAATTAATTTGTCATTATGTCATTCGTCGTACAAAATAGTAGGAGAATCTTCAAAGCAGCCCGTTCTCCTTGTATAATGTTTGGATATACAATGTCTCGTTGTACTTATTGTTATTTTAAATATTCCAATGGTTATTATGAACTAAACATACAACGCGGCACCTCGAACAATCGAAAAATTCATAATTTTGATGTATGAATATTAGTAGGGACTGCTAAGCGGTCCCTAAATTGACAATAGGGACTGCCAAGCGGTCCCTAATTTGACAATAGCGACCGCTAAGCGGTCGCTAATGTCACAATAGGGACCGTTAAGCGGTCCCTACTAATATTCGTACTTAAAAATCGATTTTGTTTTATTGATGTTGTTGTGTTTGTGATTGTAAGCATCCAAACTCATTGTACTATGTAAATTTAAGTAATAAATGATTGCAAAACCAACCTTATAGTAGATTAGTTGTGAAATAATAGATTAATTGAGATCGATCGAGTTATTAACGTTCAAGATATATTTCACAAATGTACAACTAACTAATTAGTTAGTTGTAATTGTTATCGGTGTTTATGATTTACTTCACAAACGTTAGCATAGATACGATTATGAGGCATAATCATTAGATTAAGTATTCATTAATTATACGTATATATGTAGATCGAATTAATTTGTCATTATGTCATTCGTCGTACAAAATAGTAGGAGAATCTTCAAAGCGGCCCGTTCTCCTTGTATAATGTTTGGATATACAATGTCTCGTTGTACTTATTGTTATTTTAACTATTCCAATGCTTATTATGAACTAAACATACAACGCGGCACCTCGAACAATCGAAAAATTCATAATTTTGATATATGAATATTAGTAGGGACTGCTAAGCGGTCCCTAAATTGACAATAAGGACTGCCAAGCGGTCCCTAATATGACAATAGGGACCGTTAAGCGGTCGCTAATGTCACAATAGGGACCGTTAAGCGGTCCCTACTAATATTCGTACTTAAAAATCGATTTTGTTTTATTGATGTTGTTGTGTTTGTGATTGTAAGCAACCAAACTCATTGTACTATGTAAATTTAAGTAATAAATGATTGCAAAACCAACCTTATAGTAGATTAGTTGTGAAATAATAGATTAATTGCGATTGATCGAGTTATTAACATTCAAGATATATTTCACAAATGTACAACTAACTAATTAGTTAGTTGTAATTGTTATCCGTGTTTAAGATTTACTTCACAAACGTTAGCATAGATACGATTATGAGGCATAATCATTAGATTAAGTATTCATTAATTATACGTATATATGTAGATCGAATTAATTTGTCATTATGTCATTCGTCGTACAAAATAGTAGGAGAATCTTCAAAGCAGCCCGTTCTCCTTGTATAATGTTTGGATATACAATGTCTCGTTGTACTTATTGTTATTTTAACTATTCCAATGGTTATTATGAACTAAACATACAACGCGACACCTCGAACAATCGAAAAATTCATAATTTTGATGTATGAATATTAGTAGGGACTGCTAAGCGGTCCCTAAATTGACAATAGGGACTGCCAAGCGGTCCCTAATATGACAATAGCGACCGCTAAGCGGTCGCTAATGTCACAATAGGGACCGTTAAGCGGTCCCTACTAATATTCGTACTTAAAAATCGATTTTGTTTTATTGATGTTGTTGTGTTTGTGATTGTAAGCAACCAAACTCATTGTACTATGTAAATTTAAGTAATAAATGATTGCAAAACCAACCTTATAGTAGATTAGTTGTGAAATAATAGATTAATTGAGATCGATCGAGTTATTAACGTTCAAGATATATTTCACAAATGTACAACTAACTAATTAGTTAGTTGTAATTGTTATCCGTGTTTATGATTTACTTCACAAACGTTAGCATAGATACGATTATGAGGCATAATCATTAGATTAAGTATTCATTAATTATACGTATATATGTAGATCGAATTAATTTGTCATTATGTCATTCGTCGTACAAAATAGTAGGAGAATCTTCAAAGCGGCCCGTTCTCCTTGTATAATGTTTGGATATACAATGTCTCGTTGTACTTATTGTTATTTTAACTATTCCAATGGTTATTATGAACTAAACATACAACGCGGCACCTCGAACAATCGAAAAATTCATAATTTTGATGTATGAATATTAGTAGGGACTGCTAAGCGGTCCCTAAATTGACAATAGGGACTGCCAAGCGGTCCCTAATATGACAATAGCGACCGCTAAGCGGTCGCTAATGTCACAATAGGGACCGTTAAGCGGTCCCTACTAATATTCGTACTTAAAAATCGATTTTTTTTATTGATGTTGTTGTGTTTGTGATTGTAAGCAACCAAACTCATTGTACTATGTAAATTTAAGTAATAAATGATTGCAAAACCAACCTTATAGTAGATTAGTTGTGAAATAATAGATTAATTGAGATCGATCGAGTTATTAACGTTCAAGATATATTTCACAAATGTACAACTAACTAATTAGTTAGTTGTAATTGTTATCCGTGTTTATGATTTACTTCACAAACATTAGCATAGATACGATTATGAGGCATAATCATTAGATTAAGTATTCATTAATTATACGTATATATGTAGATCGAATTAATTTGTCATTATGTCATTCGTCGTACAAAATAGTAGGAGAATCTTCAAAGCGGCCCGTTCTCCTTGTATAATGTTTGGATATACAATGTCTCGTTGTACTTATTGTTATTTTAACTATTCCAATGGTTATTATGAACTAAACATACAACGCGGCACCTCGAACAATCGAAAAATTCATAATTTTGATGTATGAATATTAGTAGGGACTGCTAAGCGGTCCCTAAATTGACAATAGGGACTGCCAAGCGGTCCCTAATATGACAATAGCGACCGCTAAGCGGTCGCTAATGTCACAATAGGGACCGTTAAGCGGTCCCTACTAATATTCGTACTTAAAAATCGATTTTTTTTTATTGATGTTGTTGTGTTTGTGATTGTAAGCAACCAAACTCATTGTACTATGTAAATTTAAGTAATAAATGATTGCAAAACCAACCTTATAGTAGATTAGTTGTGAAATAATAGATTAATTGAGATCGATCGAGTTATTAACGTTCAAGATATATTTCACAAATGTACAACTAACTAATTAGTTAGTTGTAATTGTTATCCGTGTTTATGATTTACTTCACAAACGTTAGCATAGATACGATTATGAGGCATAATCATTAGATCAAATATTCATTAATTATACGTATATATGTAGATCGAATTAATTTGTCATTATTTCATTCGTCGTACAAAATAGTAGGAGAATCTTCAAAGCGGCCCGTTCTCCTTGTATAATGTTTGGATATACAATGTGTCGTTGTACTTATTGTTATTTTAACTATTCCAATGGTTATTATGAACTAAACATACAACGCGGCACCTCGAACCATCGAAAAATTCATAATTTTGATGTATGAATATTAGTAGGGACTGCCAAGCGGTCCCTAATTTTACAATAGGGACTGCCAAGCGGTCCCTAATTCAAATTATGGACCGCTTAACGGTCCCTATTGTCAAATTAGGGACCGCTTAACGGTCCCTACTAATATTCATACTTAAAAATCGATTTTTGGCGATCTGTGTTAAAGACATGATGGGTACTTATGACCGTAGATTAGGATTTCATCGACGGTTGAGATTTGATTTGGTGAAAATTCAAATTTTCCCCTCACTTCCGCCAAAAAATTTCGCCAAAAATTTAAAATTTTCGATTTTAGGGACCGTTAAGCGGTCCCTAATGCCAAACGGATAGAAAATATACGAATATTAGTAGGGACCGTTAAACGGTCCCTATTGTAAAATTAGGGACCATCTAACGGTCCCTAATTTTTTTTTTCCAGAAAATAGCGACTGTTGAACGGTCGCTAAGTTCTGAAGCACATTAGGGACCGCCCAGATGGTCCCTATTGTATAAATTAGGGACCGCCTGAGCGGTCCCTATTGTAAAAATTAGGGACCGTCTGGGCGGTCCCTAATGTGCTACATTAGGGACCGCCCAAGCGGTCCCTATTGTAAAAAATTAGGGACCGTCTGGGCGGTCCCTAATGTTCTACATTAGGGACCGCCCAGACGGTCCCTATTGAGGTCATTAGGGACCGCTTAACGGTTCCTATTGTCAAATTAGGGACCGCTTAACGGTCCCTACTAATATTCATACTAAAAAATCGATTTTTTTTTATTGATGTTGTTGTGTTTGTGATTGTAAGCAACCAAACTCATTGTAATATATAAATTGAAGTAATAAATGATTGCAAAACCAACCTTATAGTAGATTAGTTGTTAAGTAATAGATTAATTGCGATTGATCGAGTTATAAACGTTCAAGATATATTTCACAAATGTACAACTAATTAATTATCATTAGTTAGTTGTAATTATTATCAGTGTTTATGATTTACTTCACAAACGTTAGCATATATACGATTATGAGGCATACTCATTAGATCAAGTATTCATTAATTATACGTATATAGGTAGATCGAATTAATTTGTCATTATGTCTTTCGTCGTATAAAATAGTAGGAGAATCCTCAAAGCGGCTCGTTCTCCTTGTATAATGTTTGGATATACAATGTGTCGTTGTACTTATTGTTATGCGGCACCTCGAACAACGAGTCACCTCGAACCATCGAAAAATTCATAATTTTGATGTATAAATATTAGTAGGGACTGCCAAGCGGTCCCTAAATTAACAATAGGGACTGCCAAGCGGTCCCTATTGTAGAAATTAGGGACCGTCTGGGCGGTCCCTATTGTAAAAATTAGGGACCGTCTGGGCGGTCCCTATTATTCCACATTAGGGACCGCCCAGACGGTCCCTATTATCAAAAAGTATGGCGACCGTCAAGCGGTCGCTATATTGCGGTCCCTATTGAGGTCATTAGGGACCGCTTAACGGTCGCTATTTTGCGGTCCCTAATGACCTCAATAGCGACCGCTAAGCGGTCGCTATTGACCAATGCGGTCGCTGAAGACTAGCGACCGCTTGGCGGTCGCTAATTTGCGGTCCCTAATGACCCCTTTTTCTTGTAGTGGTTGACATAAGTTGTATTGGTGGAAGAAAAGGAAATAAGTGGGAAGGTGAAAAATCACCATCCCACATGGAAAAAAGAGAGCTAACTTTTACACCCTATTAGTTGTTTGTTTGTGATAAGGGTTTGGGCCCCAAGGGGTACCACAAGTCTTTGAAGGGGAGAAGATTTAGATGGGCTATGCTTTAATTCAAGCCCACACGCACGTGCGCCGCCGCCGTCCGTCCGTACCAGACCCTGGCCTGGGCCGGGGTCGGGGTCGTGGGTCGTGGGCTTGGGCTTCCCTATTAAATACTTATTTTTTGGACAAAGTTTAATTAAGTAATTAATTAATTGTCTGAAAATAAATAAAGCAACAAATTAATAATTAATTAAATCGTGATTAGGTGTAAATATCTGATCGAATGAGTGTGTCCAGTGGCTGAAAATCTGGCGGAAAATGTCTAGTCAGCAAACAGTCACTACGCACCTAGTCTTTCAGAAACAATGCCACCTTTCATCCGAATAGGTGTACAGTCAGCCGAAGTGGTGCAGATTCTGGCGGGAAAGCTGTGACGTGGAACGGATGTGTCCGTCCAGTCACCCGCTAGGCCCACTTTCGACATCTATAAAAGGCAGGCTCCTCTTCTTCCAAAAACACACAATCAAATACATTCTTTCTTAATTTCTGTTTTGTTTCGAGAGTTCAAAACGTTCTTCTGTTTCGCCGTTCTTAATATTTGAAGTGCTGCTATATTAAGAGATAGTCGAGTTATCTTGGAAAACGAATTGCCGATCAAACCGTAAGCACCGAGTGGGGCAAATATCATTTTAAAGAGAAAGAGTTCAACTCTTGCCTCGACTTTAAATATTGGGTTATTTTTTGTTATACACCCGTTACCATTAACAATTTTAAAACGATATTCTGCTTGTTGTATTTCAGAAAAATGGTGACCATATCGCCTGTGCACAGTAGCGGCGAGAAGCCGGAAAAGTTTTCCGGCACTGATTTCAAAAGGTGGCAACAGAAGATGTTGTTCTACCTTACGACCTTGAACCTCTCAAGGATGCTGACCGAAGATGCTCCTGCGGTGGCAGAAGACGTGACTGATCCTCGTCCAAGGGCTGCCTTCGACGCTTGGAGTCAAAGTGACTTTCTGTGCAGGAACTACGTTGGAGGCCATCTGCCCGGGAGTTATTTCATGCGCTGATATCATTGCTCTCGCCACAAGAGATGCAATCTTCCTGGTATACACATAATAATTAAACTAATAGATAGGAATGAGATTACTATCTTAGCTTATATAATTTACTTAAGGGCATGTATCAAATAGATTTTTTGTTATAAATAAATGAATATTTTAATATCTGTGTATGCACGTACATACAGGCTGGAGGAGCGAGGTACATAGTACGCACAGGAAGGAGAGATGGGAAAGTTTCTCTTGCTAGTAATGTCAACCTCCCCGGTACTGCAATATCAGTTAACAGTTCCATCAGCATGTTCGCTAGTAAAGGATTAAATACAACAGACATGGTTCTCCTACTAGGTAACTTCTTAATTATATTGCTTACCACCACGTACATATATGCACGCGTTGCTTAGATCTTCTATTTCACTGGGTGTCCTGTCACGCTCGAACCAAAAAAATCTTTACGATTTAATTATATTTTATGTTTATGTTTAATGATTATATGAATTAGCCCTCCGCTGTTTTAAATCCTAGATAGGCCATTGGTGATATCACTAATGATTGATTTATAGTGTTGAATATCAATAATAAATTGCATATATTCAGGTGCTCACACAATTGGAGTGGCTCACTGTTCATTCTTTATAGACCGTCTCATAGCTTTTAATGGCACGGGGGAATCCGATCCAACTATGGATCCTTCTCTACTTAAATTGTTGAGGTCCAGATGTCTTCGGGATCTAACCGTTGACAGCATCGTGAATCTGGATCAGAAATTTTTGAGTGAAAGTAACATCGACAATTCGCACTACCAACAAATAGTTGCAAACAGAGGAGTGCTCCAGATCGATCAGGCGCTGGCTCTGGATCCACTTACAAAGGATATAGTCGGATCCATTGCCACTAAAGTACCGGATGACTTCGCGGGGAGATTCGGGGAGGCCATCATCAAGTTAGGGAGAGTAGGAGTGATTACTGGTAAAAAACGCGGAGAGATTAGGCGTTCATGCCGATCCATCAACTAATTACTAACTATATATTTTAATTTCTTAGTTTGGTTTTAATTTGTTTCCTGTTAATTTAATTTCGTATTCAACATTCCTGATTGGGACTGTCTTGTTATTTTTATATTTTAGTTATATCAGATTGTAATTAGCATGGTTGAGTTATATATATATATATATATATATATATATATAATATTTAAGGCTTTTTATCCGTATGTATTTCACTACAACAAAACGCATCAATTGCATGGAAAAAATTCCATGCTATATGTTTTCCATGCAATTGATCAATTGCATGGAAAAGTTTCGATGCAAAGTTTTCATGCATCTGGTGTCCATGCAAGAGAATTGCATCGAAAAATTCCGATACAATTGGACTCTGCATCCGAATTTTCGGATGCAACGTTGCATGAAAAATCCTCATGCGAAACTTGCTGCATCGAAAAAATCCGATGCAAGAAAAGCGCGTGCATCAAAAATTTCCTATGTAGAACCAAAAGTCAGCTTTTACGAGAACATGCCGCGTGGCGACATTTGGTTGGTGCGGATACTGCATAGGAAAATTCCCATGCAATTGCTCATGTAGCAATTGCATGGGAAAAATAAAAATCTGATGTAATTGCTTTTCAGCAATTGCATCGAAAATTTGCAATGCAGAAATTTGCATTGCAAATATCCGATGCAATACATATGTTGCATGGAAATATTCCTATGCAACATAATTCGAAATTATTTAAAAAAAAAGTGGCGAGATTATTTCGCCACTTTTTAAATTTTTTCCTTTTTATTAATATAAATAATTCATTTAAAGTATATTTTTTTAAGTTTTAAAGTATTGTTTTTATGAAAGAAATACGTATTTTATACTAATTTATAATTATTTCTAAAATACGTATTGATTAATTTTTCAAGATATACATAACCTAAGAATATTATTCTAACAATATACGTATTTGTAAAATATTCTTATACGATTTCCTATACATACGTATTATATTTTTCCGTATAGTTATAGTAAAAAAAATTGTAAATCCTTTAACAAATATTTTAGAGAGAAGAGGAGTAGAGAGGAGGTGATGAATGAGAAGTGAATGAGGTGTGGGAGTATTTATAGGAGAAGGTAAGCAGTTTTACATTGCAAATTTTCCATGCACGTTTTGCTCTGCATGGAAAAATTTCGATGCAATTGGAAAAAGTAGTTTTTGCATCAGAATTTTCCCATGAAACATGTTCTGCATTGCAATATTCCGATGCAGCATGTATATAGTACAAATTGCATGGTAATTTTCCTATGCAAGTGGAAACAGGTACAATTTGCATAGAAATATTTCTATGCGATTTTATTTGCACGTAAATATTTCCCTTCATAAATTTATTACTATTTATAAAAAATCTATACTTATTAAATTTATATTTACATTTTTGACCCTAAAAGTATGTTAAACGTCTTTCGTTCTGCGTTTTTGACAAATTTTGAATGTACATATGTCTCATAAGTGTTATTAAATAGTGGTTAAAAAAAACAGAGTTTTGATGTTGTTTTCCATCTTTTGCATAATTATATATTTTACCCCAAATATTTTTTAAACGTCTTTCCTTACTCTGTTTTTGACGAAATTTTGAAGAACGCTGTTATTTTTAATAACATAGCGTATGGTAAAAAAATCGAGGATTGGAGTTGATTGACACTCTCTACATGTGAAAATACAAATTTGGTTTAGTAGAGTATATGTGTATAGGGTTTAAGTTTTAGGGTTTAGGGTTTAGGGTTTAGAGTTGAAGATCATATAGTGTTATATGGTTACATTGTTTATTGTGCGTCTTTCGTTACTCCATGTTTTACGAGATTTGAAAGAACACTCCTAGTTATTGTTTAGAAAATGTTGGTGAAAGAAAAAGTGAAATTTAAGTAGTTTTGCAACTTTTGAATAATTACATCTTCACCCCGAAATGTTTGTTTGCGTCTTTTGTTACCTCGTTTTTGACGAAATTTGAAAGAACACTCCTACATATTGTTTAGAAAATGTTGGTGAAAGAAAATGTGAAATTTGACTTGTTTTTCAACTTTTGAATAATTCTATTTTCACCCCAAAAGGTTTGTTTGCGTCTTTTTCTACCCTGTTTTTGACGAGATTTGAAAGAACACTTCTACTTATTGTTTAGAAAATGTTGGTGAAAGAAAAAGTGAAATTTGAGTTGTTTTACAACTTTTGAATAATTATATTTTCACCCCGAAATATTTGTTTGCGTCTTTTGTTACCCCGTTTTTGACGAGATTTGAAAGAACACTCCTACTTATTGTTTAGAAAATGTTGGTGAAAGAAAAAGTGAAATTTGAGTTGTTTTGCAACTTTTGAATAATTATATTTTTAACCCAAAATGTTTGTTTGCGTCTTTCGTGACCACGTTTTTTACGAGATTTGAAAGAACACTCCTACTTATTGTTTAGAAATTTTGGTGAAAGAAAAAGTAAAATTTGAGTTGTTTTGCAACTTTTGAATAATTATATTTTCACCCCGAAAGGTTTGATTGCGTCTTTCGTTACTCCGTTTTTGACGAGATTTGAAAGAACACTCCTACTTATTGTTTAGAAAATATTGGTGAAAGAAAAAGTGAATTTACAATTCCTTTGCAACTCTTGAATAATTACATTTTCACCCCAAAATATTTGTTTGCGTCTTTCGTTACTCCATTTTTTACGATGCAAAGTGGTATGGTGAATCGGTGTTCGATATAATGTACGAAAAATGGTATGGTGAATCGGTGTTCAATATACTCGTACGAAAAGTGATATGGTATATCGGTGTTCGATATAGTGTACGAAATGTTGGTACATAAAATCGGTGTTTGATTTACTTGTACTAAAAGTGGTATGATAAATCGGTGCTCGTTTTACTTGTACGAAAAATGATATGATAAATCATGTTCGTTTTACTTGTACAAAAATTGGTATGATAAATCGGTGTTCGATATAATGTACGAAAAGTGTTATGGTGAATCAATGTTCGATATAATGTACGAAAACTGGATACATAAATCGTAGTTCTTCCGCGTACTAATTTTTTTAGCTGGCTATAGGGACATGAGGCTTTAGCCACCCGAAACTTCCTTTGCCGCGGATATGTCCCCATCTCTAAAATGTGCACCCTATGCCACTCGACTATTGAAACGACAACCCTCCTGTTTGCGGACTGCCCCCTCTTTTTGGACGCCTGTCAGGCATTCTCCCTTTTAAATCCACCCCCTCCCCATTGGGGGCTAATGTCATCTCGCATCTTCGACACATTCCTCAGCCAACCACCACTCTCATTTGATGTTGGGATCTGTGGCATGCGCGGAATGAACTCTTTTTCCAAGGAAGGCCAATTTCAGCATCCTTCATCATCACTCACTAGCGGACGATATTAGGACTCCCATTTGCCCTGCCCCTAAGACCTCCCAAAACTTACAGATTCCCTATCCGATGGGACCCCCTCCCCGAGGTTGTTATAACTCAATTACATGAAATGTACATAAACATAACTTCATTATACTAAGATCTAGTTAAATACAAATAAAAAATAGGCTACAACTACTAATCTTCAACCACATCGTCCAGCCAAAATTACTTAGAACGATCACCTTGTCATCATCATCACCACCATCATCATCAACATCCTCAGCATACTCATCCACATCATCATCGTCACACTCTGGCGCATACATAGGCGCAGTCGAAGAGCGGGGAGCAAATGGATCTCGTCTCCTACGGGGCGACAACGCATGCATCGACATGGTACCACAGTACCTGGATCGATGAGTCGAGGCCATAAATCCAGTAGGAAGCAATGAAGGCTGAGTACATGTCGCCTTCTGAATGTGCTGGGACAAGCCTTTGATATGCTGCAGTAGGACGTCAACTTTTTTTATCAAAACTTGTCCACAAATCATGGCTCTCGGCCTCCAACTCTTCGATGTGGCCCTGCGTCAAGTTAGCATCCCTCATAAACTCGATACGTAAAGACTCTGGAGCTACTTCACTCGGCAAGCCATTCGCCTTCCCCTTCTTCATGCCTTCAATCACTTTACCCCACAGCTCATGATCTATGTAGCGCTAGGTAGTCCGATCCGGATACCTCTCCTTCATCCAGCGGATGTATCTCCCATGTTAACGTTTTGAAAATGGGTATTTAGATAATAATGCAGAAGTTAACAAATTTCTCAAGATAAATAAAAAGTATGTAACTGAAAGAACTTACCCAAATTTCTATGTACGGCCCATCTAGCCAAACGCGCCTATGTGGATCTCCCTCCCTCACCCCTACACCATATGCGTATGCTGAAAATGGTATGTCTCATTGTGTCAAATGGAGGTGGTCCGCTCCGGATTCTCCACCGTCTACATATTACAATAAAAGTACATTAAACTCTACACATATATGACAAGGTTTAAGCGTATAAGACAAAATTTAATAAGGCATACCATCCTACGGTGAATCTCTGTGTAGTCGATGGATCCACCAGAAGTAGTGAAAGGTGCAGACGGGCGTTCTATGGGTCATGCCCTCCTTGTTTTGTTCCTCTGCACCCTCTCTCATACCACCCTTTTCTCTGGCGACTCTTAGTAACGTACATCCTCCTTATCCAACTTGTCATTCTCCCAGGTCTTCGGACGACCTACCCACTTCGGATTATCCCTCCTTGCATAGTAATTCTTCTTCATGTTGCTAATCGATTCCTTAAACTTCTTTCTAACATTTTACTTGTATGTTTTATGAACCTTACTCCAATCGACTTTACGGACCCTATATAGAGACAACAAATAAGTAAGTTTTTTAGATTTCTCAGATTTTTTTTATAATATAAAATACACTACATTAAAATACTTATATAATAACTTCCCACCGTAAATTTCTTCCACGTCTCCTCTCTTGTAGCCGCATAGAGCTTCCTAAAAGTGGGAACAAAGGTTATCAAGAATTACCTGATAAGTTATGTGATCATCGACGAAATCTCGTGCCCATGCTCAAAAAGTCCCTAACTAGTCAATGAAATGCCATGGCGGGCTGTCGGGTCATGGGGTACCGGAGCTTTCTAGAGGGTCCCGTAAGTGGAAGCTCGTCCGTGCTTATAGATGGTCCTACTTGTGTAGAATTTGTTGGCTTACTGTTGTTAACAAGTTTGATATTATTTCCTATTTAAAGGGTTTATTTTTGGGTTGGAACACCTTGCCCGTAATTCAAAAGCGATGGTTTTATAACGGAGAATAAGAGATGCGAAAATATTCATTTTTTATCCACTGAACTTTTCTCAATTTTGTATGTATGTGATTGTATGTGTGTGTCCGAAGTCATCTTTCTTCAATCGATCACCTCCCTTTATATAGAGTTTGTTAGGGACAGGTGTCGTTATGCATGTGCTTTAGTAAGGTACATGTGTCGCAATATGCGTGAAAGTGTAAAAAGATAAGATAAGGTATATCTTGAGTCTACTAGATGCTGACTAAGCTGATCTTTGCCTCTTCCAATGGCTCCGAGGGTCTTCGAGGGGCTGTTCTTCGGGATGTTTAGTTTTCCGAGGGGTCCTATATTTGGTGACGACTTGAGGGACCAGTTAGGATCTTCTCCAGGGGGTGTTGTTGCTTCGGTAAGGGTTCATTCTGGTGTAGGGGCTTCTGTATATGTTCTTCGAGGGGTGTTTCCGCTTTTGACTTGGGCTCCGAGGGTCGGGCATGGTCTCCGCGGGGTTTGACTTGGTTTCCGAATGCTTGACTTGCTCTTCGGGATCTTGACTTGGTCTCCGAGGGCTCGACTTGATCTCCGAGGGCTTGACTTGATCTTCGTGAAGTAGTACTTTAGTGTCCAAGTCCTCGTAGAGTGTCTTCCAGTGGCTCTGGTATTCAGACCTGGCTTTATTCTTAGATTTGGTCTTCAGAGTGATGTTCTGAGGGCAATTTACGTTGAGGAGTGTTCAGCAAGGAAGCATTCTCGCAAGATTATGGGACTCAGGGTCCGTTGTAGTCCCTATTGGCGCATTAATGGATATCGGAGTCGCGCGGATCCATCGGGGTTTACTCTTTTTCTGATGCCGCATTGATATCTATTTTTTATTCATCGTTGACTTTCCAAGGGACGCTTAGGTGTCTCCCCGGATGTTCCTTCGTGCCGTTTTAGGTCAGTGACCGAGGGGTGTGGTAACATCTGAGGGGCCTCCTCAGTGGAAGTGGGTACATCACATCGGAGGTACTCGTGACAATAGTATTGTCCATATATTAATTCCTATATTTAGGATTAATATTCTTCTTAATCTCATATTTATTTTTTACGGTTAACAACTGTAAATGTATGGACCGGGATTGTACCTTTTTGTTATGATTCACACACTGTGTGTATACTGAGTGTTGTGCCAACACTGATTGTATTCGGTGTTGTCCCAACACTCGTTGTAGAGTAATTTTGCAGTGGAATGAAGAACACAGTGAGATGAATTTTAAGCAGGTTAATATAACCTGCAGAGCCTTATGGCCAAATAATCACTAAACGCTAATTCAATGATTTTACCAAATACAACTGAGTAGAAACCCAATCCTGACACTAACTAACATATCCACTAGTTTAGCTAGATAAAACTCAGTTAAAGAAAGACCAACTAAATATAAGAATTACTTCTCTACTTTTCAGAACTTAATTCTAGTCTTGTTGTTGTTCTTGATGTCGAGCATGCCTCTTTATAGGATTTGATCGTCCATGAGCAATGGCGTCATAGACACGAGTTGTTGATTGCTCTCTTGTCTCTTGGATAACTCTAAGATATTCTTCAGCATTATCTTCATAAGATCTTCACCTATTATCTTCAAGATCTTCTTCGAATCTTTGGCTTTTATCCTCTCGTTCCTTAGCAGCGTTCTGCACGTTCCTTGATAATCTGAAATAATCATAGATAACTACAACTATGGAAATAGGTGAGTTTACGAATAAAGGCAAAATAATATATTTAATATAATTAAATCAATCAGTGTAGTGTTGAGTTCAGTATTATGCCAACACTCTATGTCAACACTTGCACTTTCAATCTCCTCCTTTTTGGTACCATACTATGTAGACCTCCAGAGATAAAACCAGAGCTGGAGGATAAGAGACTCCAACAAATCCGACAACAACTACCTAGCACTGCTAGAGTCGAACCTCTGGGCGAATCAAAAGTGATATGTCTATCTCCAACCAATCCCAAGCTCATCCAATGTTTCTGACACAACATGGATAAATTTGCATGGACGGACAACAACCTTAAAGGTATTGATCCTTGTATTGTTGTACACAAGTTGAATGTCGATCGAGAAGCAAAAGATGTAAGACAAAATAAATGCAGTTTCAGCAAAGAAAAGCACATTGCAGCTGACAAAGAAGTAACTAAGAAGTTATCCGCGCGGCACATATATGAAGTACACTTCTTAGAATGGCTCAACAACATTTTCCTCGTACCCAAGCCCAATAAAGATTAGCGCATTGTTCACGGGACCTGTTTTCTCAACAAGCATTGTTCACGGGACCCGTTCTCTCTGACCAAGATCAATTTGCTGGTTGACTCAACTGTAGGATGTGCACTCCTTAGTACGATGGATGCTCAAAGTGGATTTAATCAAAATTTGATGGCGTTTTGTCACATACATGATTATTCTGCTATACAATCATGCCTTTCGGCCTCAATAATGTTGGCGCCCCCTTTCATGGTTGGTGGTCAGAATGTTTTACGACCACATCGGCAAAACCATGGAGGTCTACATAGATGACATGCTTGTCAAAAGCGTCAAAGATGTAGATCACGTTGATCATCTAACAACTACCTTCTCCATCATGAGACAATACATCATGAAGCTAAGCCCGAAGAAATGCAATTTCAGAGTCAACAAAGGTAACTTCCTTGGCTACATGGTCAATCAGCGAGGGATCAAAGCAAATCCTCGACAAGATCAAAGCTATTGTAGAGCTATCGTCGCCCCGAAGCGTCTGGGACGTACAATGCCTTGTCGGCAGAAGGGCAACTTTGGGAAGGTTAATGACAACTATAGCTGAGAAAATCTTGCCATCCTTCAAAGTCCTCATGAAGAACCAGAACTTCTAATAAAAAAAAACAATGTGAAGAAGCTTTCATGCAACTAAAGCAATATCTTGCTTCCCCTTCACTCTTGGCAAAGTCGGCCGATGGTGACACCATGTACATGTACCTAGCAGAATCCGACAATGCTTTGAGCATAGTTTTGGTAAGAATGGAAAGCATCATTCATTAACCAATATACTACGTCTCCAAAGTATTCAATGCGACTGAGAATAAATACATTGAGATAGAGAAGTTTGCATTGATTGGCGTTGTTATGGCACAAAAATTGCGTCCATACTTCCATTCACATCCTATTGTGGTGCTCACCGACAAGCCATTAAAGCAATTGTAGTTGAAACCCTAGACCTCCGGAAGGTAGATCAAATGGACCATACAGCTAGGGGTACGACATTGAGTACTGCCCCAGAACAACAATCAAAGCACAAGTCCTAGCTAACTTTGTTGCAAAAACCCTCGGAAGGGCTCAAACTCAGGAATCACAAATTGTCATCGTGTATACAGAAGAAGCCCCATGGACATTACATGTCAAAGGCTCAGCTGCATACAAAGGTGGAGGAGTAGTTGTATACCTAAGATCTCTTGACCCGAGAGAGTTCGAGTACGCAATCAGTCTAAACTTTGTTGTAACGAACAATGAGGAGGAATACGAAGCTATCCTTTCTGGAACCTCAATGACAAGCTCGTTGGGATTCAAGCGCCTTGCAGTCTTTATAGATTTGCAACTAGTCGCACACCATTTCAACTGCTCATACGAAGCCAATGAGGACACAATGATCATTTACCTTAACAAACTCAAAGATATTGTGACATATTTTTCTGTTTTTACATTGTGTCAGGTCCCTAGAAGTGAAAACATCAAAGACGATGACCTTTCCAAGTCTGCAACTTCTACAAAGGTCTATACTGAATGAAGAATCGTCTTACGAGTGGCCACATGAAAGACTCGATATCTCTATACTCTCAAACGAGTGTAACATGTTATGTCAATCATATATGAGCCTTCATGGAAGGATGATAGCTTCACTTACCTCAAAGAGGAAGGCTTCCAAGCAACTCAGTTGCAGAGCGAAGATTGAAATATAACGTATACCGTTTTACCATCTTCAACGATGAGCTCTACAGACAAACCTTTGAGGGTCCACTCATATGGTTCATGTCACCACAACAAGCAGAAATCATGCTCAACGAGATACAAAGTGCAGCTTGCATAATTCATTTAGGAGGGTGCTCCTTGGCCCAAAAGATGTTGCGCCAAGGTCACTATTGGCCCACCTTGCCCAAAGATGCGATGAATCTTGTCAAAAGACGCAAGAGTTGCCAGATCTTGCCCATCCTACTCATGTTCATGCACAACCCCTCAACTCGATGCAAGCATCATGCCCATTTTCTTAGTAGGGTATTGACATAGTCGGACCCTTCGGCCCTCCGAAGTGACATAAGAGATTTTTAGTTGTTGTAGTCGAATATTTCAACAAGTGGGTAGAAGTTCAAGCATTGTCCTCCATCACGGAGCAAAATTTCATCGAATTCATCTGGCAAATGATCATCTGCCATTTTGGAATACCTCGAGTACTCATATTTGACAATGGCACACAATTCGTGGAACACAACGTCCGAGCATGGTGCAAGGATCTGAGTATAACTCAACACTTCACGGCAGTCTATCACGTACAAGCGAACGTTCAAGTATCGAATACGAACAAGACCCTTGTGGAATACCATGAGAAAATGATTCACAAGCTCAAGGAGTCATGGGTGGAAGCTATGCCTGGAATATTGTGGGCTTACCGCACAACCCCGAAAACTTTTACCAGCCAAACACCGTATCTATTGGTTTATGGCTTAAAGGCAATTATCCATGCCGAAATAGTAACGCCCACTCAGCGCATACTAATATACAACAAAGAAAAAGATGCAAGAATGCGCTTCGAGGACTTGGAATTCATAGGCTCAACATGTGATCAGGTGTACGAGCAAAGTTAGGCATACAAGACTATGATGGCAAAATCATATAACAAACGGGCCCGATTCTGACAATTCCAATTGGAGAACTTAGTCCTACGAAAATTGAGACTCACAAACGAGTTGGCAAGCTTCAACCGCATTGGGAATGACCGTACAAGGTTACCCAAGCTAGCTTCAAAGGCTATTACTATCTACAGAAAATCGATGGTCGCAACATAGCACGAACGTTCAGAACCTTCGAAAATCATATGCCTAGCAACGGCATCTCGAATTCTCCTTTACCCATTTTATGAATTAATGATGTAATAAACTCGATGAACTACAAAGATTTGATTCCCAAGTTTACTTGGGATACGTAGGCAACTTGGTCAAAAGCCAAGTGCAATCTAAAAATTAATAAAAATCTTTTCCTGTTTGTCTTTGCTATGAGCAAATTTCGTGTACACACTTCAACTTTTCTTCCCAAAGATAAGAAGAAGTAGCACAACACGGCCTAAGCGCCCTAAGTCCAATTTTCAACTGGATGCAAACACAAAAATCGTTTTTCAAGGAAAAAATAAAGAAGTAGCAGCCTGTTGTTGGGTCACCTCCACACTCAACTTGATGCAAACGACCAAGTCGTTTTCAAGGAAAAAGAAAGGAATAGCACCCCGTAGCCGGGTCACTTCCACACTGAACTTAATGCAAACGCCCAAGTCGTTTTTCAAGGAAAAAAAAAGGAAGGAGTAGCACCCCATAGCTAGGCTACCACCCTACAACCAAGACTTCATATTTTGAAGCAAAAAATGCAAAATACTACACAAGAGTGAAAGCTTTTGTTGCACTTTGCGCATATACTACGCATTGGTGTAATAGCCTTTGCTGCAAAAAACTCATTCATGCCCGGGTTAATAACTTAGCAATGTTTCTCGTTGGTGACATGTCATACATGGTTGTGGGTGCATTGGACAGAGTATTTAAACAACACCAGATTGGTAGCCTTAGATGTGTAAAACCATGCAAGACTTGGTCGCCTTTAAGGCATAAAACCACATGTCAAAGATCTGGTTGCCTTAGATGCATAAAGCCATGCAAGACTTGGTTGCCTTTAAGGCGTAAAGCCATGTGAAATTATGTACGAGAGCAGAAATCAGAGTCATGGTTGCATCCGAGTATGTAACATCCAAGAAATAGGTTATACTCGAGATTGCGTAAAGCCACACTAAATTTAAGGGGTATCACAAGTTGCGTAAAACCTAAGAGAATCTATTGCATTTGAAAGGAACTAAGGAGTACTAACAACAACGTGTGAAGACCCACACATCGCCATAAAAAAAACAACACGAGTTACTTACTGGCACAATGCCTTAAAGAAATCAAATTTCACCATACACACGTACTTGGTGTCACAATACTAGATCGAGCACAGTTCTCATCAAAAGCACACGTTCCAAAAGAATGTCATACTACAGCTCATATGCCTAACACATCTACACAGTGTCAATTCTAAATCGAGCTTAGCACTCATCTACTCCATACTCTTAACGAGTAAACTCAATATGAAAAGGCTTCACCGCCTCAAAGCCTATTCAAAAGGCACAATAATTGACTGAGTACAACTCATCAAATTTAACAAGGAACCATGTTTCCTTATACATCCATGCACTCGTTCTATGGCCCGAGCTGCCTATATAGTTACGCGCTGCTTGCACAAAAAAGTTTTATGCACAAAGAAACATCTCATTTACTAACAAAGGATCGATAAAAGCAAAAGAACACCTATACGCCAAGTATAAGTTGACATGAAAGCAATCAAAGATAGGCGAAGCAGAAAAACAAGTAAGACTTATCCAACACAAAGACTATTTTGGATAAATGTGCCACGTGCAAAATATCCAAAACTAAGTCAACATGAGCATAAACTTTGTAAGTCTCAAACGCCACCAATGGCAATTACCAAATCACGATGATTAGTGCAAATATAACGCAACGCCATACATCGACATAAAATATCAAATGGTACTAACACCCAACATCCTGCAAGTACTAAAACAAGGAAAGTACGGATAAAATGGCACCTACACAAGAACTAAGCAAACATGGCTGGATACTGACCTTAGCGATAGCTCAAAACGCATGCTTAGAACTACATCATCGCCTATATTGGTACTGGTCCGCAGACCTGTTGCTCCAAACGCGGCCTCAGCCTCCTTCAGGATTGTAGGAGTGTCTACAATGGCATTGAAGTTATCCTTGGCGTGTCCACCATCTTCATCCAACATGTTGGTAATATGAAACTAACAAGAGTTCATTCCAGCAGAACTTGAATCAGATGAAATGTACAAAAGCATATTTTGTGCGTTCGAGGTATAACGATTTAGGCGTGCAAAAAATATCTTTGAGTGCCAAGTACAACAACAAGATCCTCGGCACGAACATGACAAGCTCTATGCACTCTGAAAGCCCTAGAACAATAGGAGAGATTACATCGGCCTCAGACTAAACCTTCCCATCCCCAACACTAGCTGGTGAAACCTCATCTACTATAGCATCCTCCACAACATCATCTTATGCGAGTGGATCCACGTCACACAGCCAAAGGCTGCAACGACCCATCATACTGCTAAAAGCATCTGCCACCAACTTTCCATCATCCTCGTTGACTTCTTCATTAGCTACATGAGCCACATAAGATGGATCTAATAGTCTACACCGTAAAAATGATCGGATGAATCAAAATCCTGGTCCAAGACCTCATAAAATGTGAAATCACTAATACACTCCTTTTATCCTTTGCCATTATCAAATGCCCCTCAAATGCCCCTCGCTCACAAGCAATATACTTCCAGGTATTAGACACCAGGAACTCCTCAATCACATTGACCTTTGAGTCATCATCTAAGGGTTCTTTATACATAATAAGCCAAAAAAATTACATCTTTAAGTAAGATAATAATAATAAAGGATAACAAGTACAATAAGAGTTATCTTAAAGAGGGAATCTTACCGCATACTGTCCTTACTTGAAAGCTTCGGCTTCAGCCTTCTTGGCCGCCTCAAGCTCTTTCTCCAATCTGATGATGGAAGCATCGCAGACCTCAATAGACCTCCCAATGCCTCACTGGTCAAATGTACATTGGACAGCTCATTCTGGGATCTTCTAGAATCCTTTAATGTGTCATCAAGAGCTTTTTTTTCAGGTTTTGTGGGTCCGCTTCCACCCCTTCAAATGACTAAGTTTGGCTAAACTAACGCCAGCCCGGTCACGAATAATGTATTTTAGCTGAGCAACAAAAACCCTTTGGTCTTGTAACAGTTTCTCATAACTCAGCCTCATGAGCTCCAACTCATCAATCTTGTTCAAGAGTAGGGCTGTCTGCTCAAACGCAAAGAATCACAATAAACTTGCAGCATAGAAATAATGTATGCAAAACATGTATGGAAACAATAGACTCACCGCAACCACTGAATGGCAAAGTCAACGTCTCAATCCCTCATGACCCCCAATTCTGGATAATACTTCTGCATCATTATGCAAAGTAAACATCCCTCTCACTTTTTTTTCAGAGAAAAAGAGTCGGTAATTGACTCATGCAAACTAACATTGATACTCATGTACACTTCATCACTTGGACCGTATGATAGTTCACCACTACAGTAAGTGGTACGACGTTGATAAGGAACTCTCTTCCTCTTGGGCACGAAGTGTTAAAATATTGCTAATTACCAAGAACGGCCTAGAGAATTAATATTCGCGTCATATCGATAGTTGAACATGGTAGTTATGCCTAGTCTTCTCTTTCTAGTTTGAATCACACTATACAAGCCGAGCCCTCTACAAGCCGAGCCCTCTACAAACTGGGGGACTTATGGTGTGCAAATTACGACTTTTATAAATTACACTATAATCTTGAGAATAATCCGAAATAAAGGGAGTGAAATGCAAGATCCTCCCAATCCAATTAAACCACACAAGATAAACAACAAATGGAACCCGAAAGCACCGCTCCCCATGACCCGAATCCAAGACCCAAAATAGTGGTAATAATGGGTGCAACGGGTGCGGGCAAATCCAAATTAGCCATAGACCTTGCTTCCCAGCGCAATTTTTCTATTCCGCACCCCTGTTCCCGCCTCTGTTCCCCCAATGATATTTAGACATGTGGCGTTTAGGTTATACAAGAAATGTAGTGAATAACCTTCTTCAACATCTCACATTTTCCTCACGGGAAGAAAGAGAAAAATAGAAGAAAAAAAATACAAAAACTCAATTACTAGAACTGAAAATTCTCAAGGTGCTGTAGAATTATTGATTATAATTGTAGCAACACAGAACAATCCAATTTACTTGGAATAAAACAAAGATATCCATGTTTAATTCAGATATTATGTGAAGAAAATAGAGCAAACATAATATATACAACAGATTGTAATCTGAGTTTTTCAGAATACAGAACCTTTGGATTTGAAGTTCTTTACGTTTGGAAATGATAAATTCATATTATTCTCTACCATTAATCTGTAGCTAATTTACTAATTATTAGTAATTTAATTCCAAAATCAAATAAAAAAAACTAACTGATGATGGAGATACGTGGTGAAGGAAAACCTGAGTTAATGATAGTTTTTTTCATTATATTTTATGTATAATTAATCCAAAGTTTCTACCATTAAAGGATTCTAAAGCTTGCATAGAGGATGAGGTTGGAGATGGGAGAAAGCAGTAATATTCTTGTTTTTGTTTTTGTTTTTTTTTTCTTCCATTTTTCTCTTTCTTCCCGTAAGGAAAATGTGAGATAATGAAGAAGGTTATTCACTACATTTCTTGTATAACCTAAACGCCACATGTCAAAATATCATTGGGGGAACAGAGGCGGGAACAAGGGAGCGGAATAGAAAAATTGCGCTGCTTGCTTCCTACTTCCCCATTGAAATCAAATCATCAACGCCGATTCCATGCAGGTGAGGTACCGCTGCTTTTAACTATTTCTCGAAATACCCTTTTACGAGAAAAAGGGAAGGAAATATTAACTAAAGTATCATACTTTTGTAGTAAGAAAGCTTTGTGTAATGATGATTCATTGTCAGGTTTACCATGGATTAGATGTTCATGTTCTTACCAATAAAGTTCCTCTGCAGGACCAAAAAGGTTGTTTGCTCTATTCTTTTAAGGGATAATTTTATCAAACCCCCCAAACTATGGGGTCATTTACCGCACAGGGTCAGAACTTTAGTTTTAGCGGCAGTGCCCCCTGAACTTTGGTCGTTTGTGCGATTTACTTTTGTGCGTTTTCCGAACATATTTTTACCGGAACAGTAAGCCACGTGCACAGCACATGTTATAGTTTAAGGGCATTTTTGTCCAAAAAAATTCTTTTAAACTTTGTCGCACCCCAAACTATACTAAGTGTGCGTTTTGCCCCCTGAACTATGAAGTGTGCGATTTGCCCCCTGAACTATTGTTTCTTTTGAAGTTATACCCTTTAACTATATTTTAATTTTCTGAAACGCCCCCTGTACTATATTTTCCATTTCTAATTTAGGCCCTGAATTTTATTAGTTTGGTCATTTATATACACTAAAAAAAACATCATATACCATAAAAAAGGATGACTAAATACACCAATTATACACCATTAGAACATCAAACATTCAACATCAAAATAACAAAACATCTCAAGCCATAACATCAATTGTTCATACTCCTACATTACAAGAAAAATAAGAACTGTTCATAACAAAATGCAAAATGGGCATCACATTGTTATCCCTCCCAAAATAGACGCTCATAAGGGCTGATTGCCCTTCAAAATCCTGCTCACTGTATTGTGAAGTGCCTTTTTAAGTGTTGTGTCAACTATTCTCTCCACAACACTTGCAGGGTTGCACACTCTATTCACTTTTTCCCTTTTAGATGACTGCAACAAAAACACATGAAAAATAAACAATCATATTGGGACCTCAACCAATAGATAATAATATTTCTCACCAAAAACATGCACAAGGCAGTTTTTACCTCATACCTAGGGCCAATTTCTTCTGAAGTGGAGGCCCCCTTCTTTTTCAATTCTCCATATCTCTTTTTTACCTGTAAACAAATCAAAGTGGTTGGTTCAGGCAGATAGCAATAACCAAAGATTCAATAATTTGGAAAGCATTTAAATAGAAAACAACCTCAGCAAGTGTTGGCTCCTCTTCCTCTGTTGTGACTTTGGCTTTTTTGGCTTTGTTGTTGACATTTTTCTTGGTCACCTTCTTACCACTAACCTCCTCAACCAGTCTTGCCACTTTCTTCACTTTTCTAATCTGCCTCTCCCTAACTTCCAACCCCTCTTCCTCAGTTACTAACTTTCTTTTAACATTTTTCCTTCTTGGAGCAGGTGGTGAAGAAGTAGCATTGACCTGTACTGTAAACCTTGGGCTTGATCTAGTTGGAGAAAGCTGGCTTGCAATAGGTGGTGGTGAAGGTACTTTGGTCTGGCTTGTGAATCTTGGGCTTGATCTAGATGGGGTAGTACCTGTAGATACCACCTGATCATCTGCTACACCATCATTTAAATCTGCCATTTGAGGCTCATGATCACCAGCAGCAGCTCCACTTTCTCCATTTGCACCAGAATCCAAATCAATAGGATTCTCTTTGACACCAGAAGCAGCAGCATTGGAATCCTTCTTCTTCTTGGCACTCTTTTTTTTCCCTTTCTTAGATGGCTGCAATAAACAATTTAGTTAGTACATGTTATGAGTATGAATGATCAAATATAAGTTAGCAAAAATCAGTTAATATTTACCTTTGCAGTTTTTGTTGTCTTTGGAGGAATGTCTACTCCAGCAGTAGCCTCAGTGCCTAATATTTCATGCCTCTTTGGACAAGTCCTCTTATTATGCCCAGCCTTGTGACAGAACCCACAGTTCATCACCACACCCTTCTTGCTCAATTTCACCCTCTCCCCTTTACTACCCCTCTTCTTCAATTCTTCTAATTCTTCAGGAGGCTTGATCCTGTCATTCTTCTTGGGCCTGCCTGGTAACTTTTCTGGAATGGGTGGAAGGCATGGTGGAAGCTCAGACAATGGCCAATCCTCAGGACCTCTCAAGGTGTGCATGCAATGCTTATAACTCTCATTATAAGCAGAGATCTTGAAACATTCCTCAACATGCTCAGAAGGATCACACTCTTTGAAGTATAAGGCAGCCATGCCATGTGCACAAGGAAGGCCACTAATTTGCCACTTCCTACATGTGCATTCCCTTCTTGCAATGTTACAGTTCATTTGACCATGTGGGCTGCTAACTTCAAAGTCATCTGCTCCATTCCAAAATGCCTTACATTCACTGCTCTTCTCATGTGTCTTCTCCAACACCTTATGAATATTTGGACAAACCTCCCCAATCCACTTAAGTGATAGATCCCTCTTCACATAAGTCCTCTTCATTAAGATAAGCCTGATGTGCTCCAACAAATCAATTATAGGCTTAGGTCTGGCTTCCAAAATCATGGCATTGAAGGACTCACACATGTTGTTGAGCAACACATCACAATTGAATCCTGGCTTGAAGTAGGACCTAGACCAGTACCTTGCAGGCCTCATTGCAAGCCACTTAAAAGCCTCTAAATCCCTCTCCCTTATCTCCTTCATAAACCCCTCAAAGTCATCAACTCTTGTGGACTTTGCAGCCTGCCATAGTAGTGTCTTCAATGGAAGCCCCTTGAAACTTTGCTTAAAATTCCCATACATATGCATAACACAAAATATGTGTTGTGAATGTGGGAACACACTCTCCACAGCATCTATAAGGCCCTTCTGTTTGTCTGATATCACCACATATCCACCATTGCCATCTTCTATAATATCCAAATCCTTCACAAGCAGATTCATGAACCACACCCATGATTCCCTCTTCTCTTTTTCAAGTACATCATAGGCTATGGGAAACAAGAAGTTGTTGGCATCAATCCCAATAGCACTCAATAATATCCCACCATAGTAGCCCTTCAGATGACACCCATCAAAACACAGTATCTTCCTGCATCCTGCCTTATAACCCTTCTTCAGTTGACCCCAACAAATATAAAATCTTTTGAATATTGGACCATTCTCTGAAGGCATGGTCTTTATCCTCACAGTGTTGTCAGGGTCACTCCTGACTATCTCAGCTGCATACCTCCACAGAAGTGCATACTGCTTCTTATCATTACCCACACTCAACTGCTTCACCTTACTCTTTGCTCTATACATCTGGAACCTTGTAAACTTGATCTTAGTGTCATTCCTCACCATGTCAACTAATGCAGAAGCAGCCATTCCTGGATTATACTTCAACATCAGCTGATATTTCTCTGCAACCCATGTTGATGTTGCTGCTTTAACAACCTCCTGCCTTTGACATATATGCTTTCCTTTCCATGTCTTCACAATCAAAGTCTTACAGTTGCCCACCTCTGATGCATAAATCATCCAATCACATTTGTCATTTTTGCACTTGATTCTGATCATGTGCTTGTCATTCTTGACAAATGAGATATCCCTCCCAACCAAAATAGCAAACTCCCTCACTGCTCTTCTGAAAATAGCTGCACTCTGGAAACACAGTCCTGGGTGGAAAATGGGCTTTGTCATATCCCTTACTGGATTGAACACAGGATAACCCATGTAATTCCATTGTCCCCTTGACAGTTTCTCCACAACAGGTTTCTGAGATGGTTGTTGTGCTTGAGTGGAAGGTGGTGGTGGGGTTTGAGTTGGCTGTTCAGTAGGGGGGACTTGATTGTTTTCAGGTTCTGGGACTTCATCTTTTTTAGCTTCAGGAGATTGTGTATTCACAGGAGTTTCCTCCTCAAAAACATCTTCTTCATCATATGCAGAGGGGGGAATCCAATGTGCTTCAGTTTCTCCAGCAGCCACATACAAAGATTCATCATCTGACCACTCCTCCCCACTATCACTGAAACATTCTGATAGATCTGTATCACTCCCAACAGAATTTACATCATCAGACAGAACTGCTTCTTTATCTTGTATAAGTTCATCCCATAAACCAGCCTTCTCCTCAACCTCATCTTCACCATCAGCTTCCAAATCTTCTCTCAAGTCATCACCATTTTGTTCATCACCAACCTCTTCTTGACCTCTAAAGGTATCATTTGCAACTCCATCAGAAGGTTCCCCATCATCCTCCAACACATTGTATAACTCCCCACCCTCTGTGTACAAATGCACCACTCTGTCCTCATCTAAATACTTATCAAGCTTCAATGTTTCCTCATCCCTCCACAAGTAATCCATAACTGACAAATCATTCTCACCAAACTGACTACAGTAGAACTTGGAATCCTCATCCTTCTTAAAACCAGCAGCTTCACTCATTGCATAAATCTCTTGCAGGCTTATCTCTGACACATTGCAATAGTCAATGTGACTAACATCTCCCCCCACATATCTCACAACTCTACTGTGTCTAAACTTGCCACTGTGATGAAGTGTGATAGTGAAATCTTCAGGATCAGTTCCTGCAATAATAATGAAAATATTTGTTAAGTATGTATGCTAGGTTATTCACATGCACAAATGCTCAAAAGACTAAGTTATTGAAAAGCATGACAATGATAGAATATGGATGGACCACAACAAGTAAAGCAAAGCAAATCAATACACTAACATAATATTCATCAATTTTTATTAAGGATCAAACCCCAACACTGCACAACCTAATATCTCCCCTTTTATTCTACAACAGAAGTAACAATTTGCAGCAACAAAATTAAAAAAAACAATCATTTCGGGACCACTGTTCAAACCCTAGCCCACGTAATAGGAACAAAATGCAAAATTGCAAACATTGACACTTATTATAACATTCTGTGAGTCGTAAGTTACTAATTAAAACCAAAGACTAAGCAAATCGACAAAAAATTTAAGAAATTAGGGTTTCGGTTCGATTTAAACTTACCATAATCGGGATGATTTCGACATTCTGGAAGTTCGTCGCTGGATATACGGAGAACCCACACCATTTTAATGATTATAACGCGGAAATTGATCGGAAATTAAGCAAAATTAATTTTTTCGACGAACCCTAAAAACGCCCCCAAATTTGATAGTTGTGTGATGAGTGTTAGGTTTTGCCCCCTGATGTTTAGAGTTTTGTTTTTAATTTTTTTATGTGACGGGTCTATTTTACCCCTTACGGGTCACGTGAGTCGGACACGTGAGGGAATATTCTAAGAATATTCCGGTAAAATGTGACCGGAACACGCACTAAAACCAACACGCACAAACGACCAAAGTTCAGGGGGCACTGCCGCTAAAACTAAAGTTCTGACCCTGTGCGGTAAATGACCCCATAGTTTGGGGGGTTTGATAGAATTATCCCTTCTTTTAATAATGTATTTTTACTTATTAGTTATGTGAATGAGTTTGAGTTTGAGTTGTGAGTAAAGATTGAATCTTTATGCAGCAGGAGTGCCTCACCATTTGCTTGGGACGGTTAGCCCCAATGTCGAATTCACGGCTAAAGATTTTCGGGATGCGGCTATACCGGTATTGATACTCTTTTTATCACGAGTCTCTTCTGTTTCATCGCTTTCGTTTACTCTCTTTTGTTGTGTGGCGGTTTTTCAATAAGCTTCTTTTCTTTACTAGTTAAAGTGTGATTTTTATTAGCAATTGCCCAACTTTGAGATCTGACAAATAGCAAATGACACTCTTAACTCTAATAAAGACTGATTAATTACAAAGTTTGATAGTTGTTTGGGTTTTGATGGACTAGATAAGTAAAACTTTTCTGGAGATTTTGTTTGGATTTTTCAGAATATTACGAGAACTTTAGAAAAATGGGCATTTAACAATTTCTTTTTTATTTCTATTGAGCTAAAACTATGTTATCAAATGTTTTGATGCAAGTATATAAAAGCTTTAATTTATAACCACAGTATTTCTGTATATATTAAAAAGGTACAATGAAAAGTGATTCTTCCGATCAAGTACAGGGTAGGTACACTAAAATGGTGTATCGTTTATTTTAGTTTGTGTCACTAGTGTTGTTCCATTGCTTCATGCACCCATGTGTTCAATGAGGGCTGCATTTTTATTTTTTGGTTACTATAGAGCAGTCTTTCTTGTAACGATGCATACTAATTACGGGTTCAATTTGTTATATCTATATTTGATGCAAACAATGATAATGGTAGCTTTTGGGATATAATCTACAAACCAAATCTGCTATTCTTCTCCACTTTTATTTCTAATCTCCTGGCTTTTGGTTTGTCTTTTAGGTTATCGACGAGATACGCTCCCGCAATTGCTTACCTGTTATAGTTGGTGGAACAAATTACTATATCCAGGTTAGATGCTGTTGCTTCTTTTGTTTTATTTTAATTGTCAATGTCAAATTGTTCATTTCGAACCATTGTACGAAAATAATGGAAGTTAATTCTACTTGGTTGTGTTTAGTATTTCTGTTAGTACAACACATCACTGCTTTAGAATGCTGCAATATCAACTTCAAATAAGATCCTGTTTTATCATTCCAGAATATTGCTGTATTGTTGATGAGAGGGTGTCAGTTATTTGCATCTTGATTCGACTGTGTAGATCATTTTTATCTACTGATGACATATTCAGTGAAGTGAAGGAGCGGATTCTCACAAAATTTGCACTGTTGAGAAAAAATCCCTTAGGTTATAAATAAAAGTTAATGTTTACCTTTGGATGTTACACATGCTGCATGCGGGGAGAGCACTGGGATCAATTACACACAAGAGTGTGCACCCACCATATTTGTTAATAACATGGATTCAGCACAACTTCCCACGTGTTACCCCCTGAGAAAACTACTAGGTATATTACCCCTCTTTGTTTCTTACGCCAAGAAAAATGTCCCAGACGCACAAGTTTTAAAATCACAAGAGGTTAATGTGCCAAAATAACATGTGGCTGGGGTAATTAGACTGTTTATAAAACAAGTGGTAAAAGAACATCAGTTTTTCACAAGAGCAGGTTTATTTTATTTTGAAACTCATGTATGTTGTGTTTGATCTATGGACAAATGATTTAGGATTTTATTTTTCGTGTGTTCAGTTCAATGTTTTAAAAAGCTTATTTGAGGCTCGCTTTAAAGCATGCTTTGAAGCAAAGCTCACTCGAAAACGCCTCAAGGCTCATGCAAAAGCTTAAGTATTATAAAGCTTACGCCTTATTGCCAAGGCGTACACTTTTGGTGCGGTTTTTGCGCTTTACGCCTTGAGTAATAAACTAACGCTTAATTATATATTAAAAAAAGAAATAACTTCTCACTAAATCAATGACAAAATTTTGAATATAATTATAATGTTGAAGGTAAAAGTCAAAATTATGTTTATTGACAAAAAAGTATGTGTTTTTTTTTTTAAACATAAGTTAAAAGAAAAAAGCCACAACACCTATTTTCACAATAGTTTTATTTAGATTATGCATAATAGTGTGACCAAAGTGCATTTATATTATACTTAGAATATATTTATATAAAGATTCATATTATATAAAGATTCATATTTTTAGCAACACTTCTTTTCATATAATACTTAATATCAAAATCCATAAAGCTTTACGCTTTGTGCCTCAAGGCTTACGCCTCGCTTTTTGGAACATAAAACGCCTCACCTACACTTTCGCTTTTTACTTTCGCTTTTTAAAACACTGGTTCAGTTACAATCTTAATTCAGATACCATCAACAGAATGATTGAATTAATTGAGCTATAGTTACATACTGAACGCTAATGTTGTATCAAGTAATAATCCTTGTTAGTTCGTAAGGATCTTAATGAAGGGACTTTTAGAGTTTTAGTTTATATGATATGGTGATACTTTCGACTTCAGTTAGATCTATTCGTCAAACTATACTTAATATGCCTTTTTTTACGAAGTCAAATCAAACAAACCGTCCTCTTTGCCTGCCAAGGCACAACTGCCCCGGGAAGTTCCTACCGGATTCTTATATGAAATGCGTGGTTATCCTGATTATCTTCTGTCATCGTCCCTTTTTTTTGGTAACTTTACAAATACTATGTTGAGTACTAAGGTTTATCATTCTCGATACTTATAGTATCAGCTCTTAGCAACTTTTACAGTGAATTTTGAATGTCACGTTTGTTTAAGCTGTCTTTTGCTGCTTTTATTTTGACAATTTTTTTAATATACTTATAGTTGTGTTTTAGTGATCTGATGGCTTGATCTGATGGATATCTTTGTCATTTTGCCAGGCACTTGTAAGTCAATTCTGTTGGATGATAATGCAGAAGATCTTGAAGTACATAGCTTCTTGGACATTCCTGGTAAGAAGCCTCCTTTGATGATATTACTAATATCCACTTGTGGCGCAGGTTCACATTCTATAGATACTCATAGAGAACAAATACATCTGCAATCAGCTTTGAACATAAACATGTTCCTGATTTTACAGGATATGAGAAGTAAGATCTTGAACTTTAACCAGTTGTTGAAGATTTTGAGTATACTTACAGTCATCTTAAAAACGTTGATCCAGTTGCGGCAGACAGAATTCATCCAAATGATGATAGGAAGGTGAGAATAGTTTGAAGAAAGCTAAGTTATCTGATACCAAGTTGGGATTTTCTTTATCCCTTCTTTTCATCGTGTTGCCCTCAGACTGAAAGAAGGCAACAACATAGTTATGCAGGATATTTGCTTCTGGTTAGTTCTGGATTGCTGATCTGGCTGGTTTTGTTATTGATTTTGGATTCGTGTCTATTTGATTTTTATTTTTCTGGAGGAAGTTGGAACTAGAGATGATATTCAACCTCGTGATCCTGTTATATTTTAGTCTGGAATATCATATGCGTAAACTTGGTTTCCATTTAAGTTTTTGCCATCTGTTGAAAGCAAACTTCCTGGTGAATTGTTGGTGGCATTATGTCCAGTATGAAAAATAAGTAGCCAATTTGTTACTATATTACATTGCCAGATTTCTTTTCTATTTGCTCTTTGACCATTGTAATGATTGTTTGGCGTTGAATATCTTTTCACAACTACTGCAGATCAAACAATATCTAGGATTATATTCATGCCTAGGTGTTCTACCAAGCAAACTTTTCAAGGGAAATACGATGGAGGTATGCTTTTATGACTTGGCTTGTTTAGCCTATGATAAATAGTGGAGGCATTATGCTCAACTTCTTTTCTCATAGCATTGGCCCTTATGAATTCGATAATTTTTGCTCTTAAATGAAATAATGAAAAAAAAAAATTTGTCTTGGATTCAGACAAAAATGTTTTTCGTATTTCTTATGGAGATTGCAAATATAGAGGACACAATCTTTGATGTGACTACGAAAAGGTGGAATTATGGATTTGTTCGCCTTATTTGATTTTCTTACTCTGGAATGTGGCAGGGCAGAAATGGGGCCGAGCTGATAATTTAAGATATGATTGCTGCTTTATATGTGTGGATGCGTCTCTCCCGTCATTGGATCAATATGTGAATCAACGAGTGGACTGTATGGTTGAGGCTGGTCTGCTTGAAGAAGTTTGTGACACCTACAAGTTTAATGCAGATTATACACGAGGTCTGCGGCAAGCAATTGGTGTCCGAGAATTCGAGGATTTTCTAAGATATTGGAACTTTGAACATCAACTTTCTTCTGGCTGCCAGGAGCTGTCCACACAAAATGTGCAACATTTCATGAATTCCTTCAGCGACAACCAACCAAAACATTTGTTGAGAGAAGCTATCGAGAAAGTAAAGCTAAATACTAGAAGGCTTGTAAGGCGTCAAGTAAGAAAACAAAGCTCTGATTCCTTTTCTCTAAAGTAGATTCTGGATCATGGGAACTTTTCAACTTTGTCACAAAACTACAAAAATTTAACAGTAGTTTTAAAGTTGTGTGCTAATTTCTGGTAGAACCTGAATATGGTACTAAAAGACATCGTTTCAGCTTGAGCTTAGATTTGTTTGATTATATATTTATCAATAGATGTTATAATTTCTTTTTTTGAAAATTTATAATATTATAGGAGTCCTCCCCCCGCCCCCCCCCCCCCAAAAAAAAAATGCTATTATAGATTTAAGTTTCAAGCAGAGTTGTCGTTCCAACTGATTTTGCATTGAAGTAATCCAACTAATCACGTTCTAATGCATTTCCATTTCACAGAGGAGAAGGCTTAGAAGACTTCAAATGCTATACGGATGGAACATACAGTATATTGACGTCACAAACTGTCTTTCATGTATGTATTCCTTCTATTTTTTGATGCTAATCATCCTAATTTAGCTAAATTATGGAATAATTTGGCCTTTTCTATTCATAGACTTGAGTTGCGGTAACCTGTTTTTATAGGTTTTGCGGATAATTTATGGTCCGTGAACGTAGTAGAGCCATCAGTAAAAACTATTAAATCTTTCCTTGATACAACTGCCAGTTCACAACTGGTCAATTCAAGTTGTGAAGAGATCAAGCTGCAGCAGAGGGACCTTTGGAGTCGATATGTTTGTCAGGTTAGTTCATTAATACCAACCATGCATGCCTGCAGAAAAGAGATATATACACACACCACGCGCATCTATGGTAATGGCAGTAAAAGATGGAAGAATACTTTTGTGTTTCTGTTTTACGAACCTTGGTATGTTGATTTATCGACAGGCCTGTGGCAATAAGGAACTGAGAGGGGAGCATGAGTGGGAGCAACATAAGCAGGGAAGGGGACATCGGAAACGAATATCTCGGCTGAAAAAATCAGGAATCCTTCTGGATATTTCCCACAAGAGTTGTACTGATTCACTAGCTGTGTGATCTGTTTTGAACTATTTGATTGAGAGTTCATATTTTCCCTGAGGTTTGAGATTTTTTCTTCATCCATTGGTTTTTGGTATAAAAAAGAAGGCTTGATTGGGCAATGCATGTAGTTCATCGAAAGGTTCATTGCATCTTCTTCAGTAATGTGTACCCTGACTGTACAAGATTGACCAAAAAGCTCATTATTGAATATGTTGCGAATGGTTGAAATATCAATAAGAACATGTGGTTTTTTGGAATATTTGGGAGAAAAACTATTTCAGTTAATCTACCCGTGTTATTTGTAATCGACGAAGCATCCGTGTTATTTTTATTAGCAAAAATCGCCTCATGTTAATAAGTCAACAGGAACTGGTGGAAGCTGCGGCTGCTGAATGGCAGCTCCATTATTATTGGGTGGAGCGACCCGAATGAGTATGTTCTTAATATGGACTCGTAGTGATGCCATGAGAGTTTTTTTTGGGAAATGAGTGGAAGACTCTTGGAAGAAGTGAGAGGAATTGGATGACAATAAATAATCAAGATGGTGAGCACGGAGGAGTGTGTAAGTGTTTTAGAAGATTTTCCATGCTAAAAAACAAAAATTTTAAAAATACAAAACAAAAAACCATCATATTATAGTACTACTGCGATAAACTGGGCTGTTCCATGCCCATTCTGTACATATGTATGTACTCATTTCACTTTTATCATAGAGATGTGTACATAAAAGAAAAATATGTTGTACATTAAATTTTTACAAGCCTTTACTCATTTGTGATATAACAACAGTGTGCTTTTGCAACTGTTATCTGTTTTTTCCTCTTTTGTTTAAATCTCATTAAATGCAAGACAAAAGGATCCATTAAATGAATTAAATGCATGGCTTTTGTTTTGACTCTCAAAAGGTGTGGGTGTTGAAAACAAAATCAGTGTTTTGTTTTATTTGGTCTCATGTGTGGACTTGTGCACGCCTTTAGTTAATTTTCAACTCCACTTTCCATATATAAAAAAATATACTATTTGAGCTGGAGTAGGGCTGGCGAAGCAGGGGCTGGGAAAAGGCATGGGAAGTTGAAAGAGAAATACAAAGCTCCAACTTGGAGAGCTAGAAAGATAAAGTTGGCCAAGACAATTAAATATGTCATCTTCTCCGTGAAATAACTTTTGAGCGGGTTTAGAACCCGATTCTTCCTAGTGTAGAGGAGCATCAATTTCCAACTCTTAAAACCAACGAGAGGACTGTCGATCGAGCAGGCGCCTAGAACCATGCCGAACGTGGCGAATCAGAAATTGCACCTTTCATTTGAAGAGTTCCCAGTCCATATCCCAATAAAAATAGCGGACTGAACCAATATCATTACCCTCTTTTGGTTGAATATAAGCACTTTAAGCGCTTTAATCTCGCCGTCAAGCTGGGCAATGGCGGCGTTAGCCTGAAAAGGAGGATCGTTTGCGGGTACACCGTCCGCGGCCTGATGATTAGGAGGAACGGCCGCGGGTGCAGCGGTCCGTTTGAATATGTTCTTGAAATTCTTCCATGCTCCGTAGAAGGTACTGGCGCCTTGGTTGTTTGGTCCGGCGACTTGGTTGTTTTGTGCTTCCACGTCAACAGGAACAGGTGGAAGCTGCGGCTGCTGAATGGCAGGACCATTATTGTTGGGTGGAGTGACCCGAATGAGTATGTTCTTAATATGGACCCGTAGTGATGCCATGCGAGTTTTTTTTTTTGGGAAATGAGTGGAAGACTCTTGGAAGAAGTGAGAGGAATTGGATGGCAATAAATAATCAAGATGGTGAGGACAGAGGAGTGTGTAAGTGTTTTAGAAGATTTTCCATGCTAAAAAATAAAAATTTTAAAAATACAAAACAAAAGACCATCATATTATAGTACTACTGCGATAAACTGGGCTGTTCCATGCCCATTCTGTACATATGTATGTACTCATTTCACTTTTATCATAGAGATGTGTACATAAAAAAAAAAGATGTGTTACATTAAATTTTTATAAGCTTTTACTCATTTGTGATATAACAACAGTGTGCTTTTGCAACTGTTATCTGTTTTTTCCTTTTTTGTTTAAATCTCATTAAATGCAAGACAAAAGGATCCATTAAATGCATTAAATGCATGCATTTGTTTTGACTCTCAAAGGGTGTGGGTGTTGAAAACAAAATCAATGTTTCGTTTTATTTGGTCTCATGTGTGGACTTGTGCACGCCTTTAGTTAATTTTCAGTCCCTCTTTCCATATATAAAAAAACATACTATTTGAGCTAGAGTAGGGACTGGCGAAGCAGGGGCTGGGAAAAGGCATGGGAAGTTGAAAAAGATATACAAAGCTACAACTTGAAGAGCCAGAAAGATAAAGTTGGCCAAGACTATTAAATATGTCATCTTCTCCGTGAAATAACTTTTGAGTGTGTAGAGGAGCATCAGTTTCCAACTCTTAAAACCAACGAGAGGACTGTAGATCGAGCAGGCGCCTAGAACTATTTCGAACGCGGCGAATCGGAAATAACACCTTTCATTTGAAGGGTTCCCAGTCCATATCCCAATAAAAAATAGCGGCCTGAACCAATATCATTGCCCTCTTTTGGTTGAATATAAGCACTTTAAAGGCTTTAATCTCGCCGTCAAGCTGGGCAATGGCGGCGTTAGCCTGAATAGGAGGACCATTCGCGGGTGCACCGTCTGCGGCCTGATCATTAGGAGGAACAGCCGTGGGTTCAGCGACCCGTTTGAATATGTTCTTGAAATTCTTCCATGCTCCGTAGAAGGTACCGGCGCCTTGGTTGTTTGGTCCAACGACTTGGTTGTTTTGTGCTTCGACGTCAACAGAAACTGGTGGAAGCTGCGGCTGCTGAATGGCAGCTCCATTATTGTTGGGTGGAGCGACCCGAATGAATATGTTCTTAATACGGACCCATAGTGATGCCATGAGAGTTTTTTTGGGAAATGAGTGGAAGACTCTTGGAAGAAGTGAGAGGAATTGGATGGCAATAAATAATCAAGATGGTGATGACAGATGAGTGTGTAAATGTTTTAGAGGGTTTTTCATGCTAAAAAACAAAAATTTTAAAAATACAAAGCAAAAAATCATCATATTATAGTACCACTGCGATAAATTGGGCTGCTCCATGCTCAGTCTGTACATATGTATGTACTCATTTCACTTTTATCATAGAGATGTGCACAATAAAAAAAAAGTTGTGGTGCATTAAATTTTTATAAGCCTTTACTCATTTGTGATATAACAACAGTGTGCTTTTGCAACTGTTATCTGTTTTTTCCTTTTTTGTTTAAATCTCATTAAATGCAAGACAAAAGGATCCATTAAATGTATTAAATGCATGGCTTTTGTTTTGACTCTCAAAGGGTGTGAGTGTTGAAAACAAAATCAGTGTTTTGTTTTATTTGGTCTCATGTGTGGACTTGTGCACACCTTTAGTTAATTTCCAGTCCCTCTTTCCATATATTAAAAAACATACTATTTGAGCTGGAGCAGGGGCTGGCGAAGCATGGGCTCGAAAAATGCATGGGAAGTTGAAAGAGAAATACAAAGCTCCAACTTGAAGAGCCAGAAAGATAAAGTTGGCCAAGACAATTAAATATGTAATCTTTTCTGAGAAGTAACTTTTGAGCGGGTTTAGAACCCGGTTCTTCCTAGTGTATAGGAGCATCAGTTTCCAACTCTTAAAACCAACGAGAGGACTGTCGATCGAGCAAGGGCCTAGAACCATTTCGAACGCGACAAATCGGAAATAGCACCTTTCATTTGAAGGGTTCCCACTCCATATCCAAATAAAAATAGCGGACTGAACCAATATCATTGCCCTCTTTTGGTTGAATATAAGCACTTTAAGCGCTTTAATCTCGCTGTCAAACTGAGCAATGGTGGCGTTAGCCTGAATAGGAGGACGTTTGCGGGTGCACCGTTCGCGGCCTGATGATTGGAGGAACGACCGCGGGTGCAGCGGCCTGATGATTAGGAGGAACGGCCGTGGGTGCAGCGGCCCGTTTGAATATGTTCTTGAAATTCTTCCAAGCTCCATAGAAGGTACCGGCGCCTTGGTTGTTTGGTCCGGCGACTTTGTTGTTTTGTACTTCGACGTCAACAGGAACTGGTGGAAGCTGCGGCTGCTGAATGGTAGAACCATTATTGTTGGGTGGAGCGACCCAAATGAATATGTTCTTAATACGGACCCGTAGTGATGCCATGTTTTGGGAAATGAGTGGAAGACTCTTGGAAGAAGTGAGAGGAATTGGATGGCAATAAATAATCAAGATGGTGAGGACAGAGGAGTGTGTAAGTGTTTTAGAGGATTTTCCATGCTAAAAAACAAAAATTTTAAAATACAAAGCAAAAACCCATCATATTATAGTACCACTGCGATAAAGTGCGCTGCTCCATGCTCAGTCTTTACATATGTATGTACTCATTTCACTTTTATCATAGAGATGTGTACATAAAAAACAAAGATGTGGTACATTAAATTTTTATAAGCCTTTACTCATTTGTGATATAACAACAGTGTGCTTTTGCAACTGTTATCTGTTATTTCCTTTTTGTTTAAATCTCATTAAATACAAGACAAAAAGATTCATTAAATACATTAAATGCATGGCTTTTGTTTTGACTCTCAAAGGGTGTGGGTGTTGAAAACAAAATTAGTGTTTTGTTTTATTTGGTCTCATGTGTGGAGTTGTGCACGCCTTTAGTTAATTTTCAGTCCTCTTTCCATATATAAAAAAACATAATATTTGAGTTGGAGCAGGGGCTGGCGAAGCATGGACTGGGAAAAGGCATGGGAAGTTGAAAGAGATATACAAAGCTACAACTTGAAGAGCCAGAAAGATAAAGTTGGCCAAGACAATTAAATATGTCATCTTCTCCGTGAAATAACTTTTGAGTGGGTTTAGAACCCGGTTCTTCCTAGTGTAGAGGAGCATCAGTTTCCAGCTCTTAAAACCAACGAGAGGACTGTAGATCGAGCAGGCACCTAGAACTATTTCGAACGCGGCGAATCGGAAATAACACCTTTCATTTGAAGGGTTCCCAGTCCATATCCCAATAAAAAATAGCGGCCTGAACCAATATCATTGCCCTCTTTTGGTTGAATATAAGCACTTTAAAGGCTTTAATCTCGCCGTCAAGCTAGTCCATGGCGACGTTAGCCTGAATAGGAGGATTTTTCGCGGGTGCACCGTCCGCGGCCTGATGATTGGAGGAACGGCCGCGGGTGCAGCGACCTGATGATTAAGAGGTACGGCCGCGGGTGCAGCGGCCCGTTTGAATATGATCTTGAAATTCTTCCATGCTCCGTCGAAGGTACCAGCGCCTTGGTTGTTTGGTCCGGCTACTTGGTTGTTTTGTGCTTCGACGTCAACATGAACTGGTGGAAGCTACGGCTGCTGAATGGCAGCACCATTATTGTTGGGTGGAGCGATCCGAATAAATATGTTCTTAATACGGACCCGTAGTGATGCCATGAGAGTTTTTTTTTTGGGAAATGAGTGGAAGACTCTTTGTAGAAGTGAGAGGAATTGGATGGCAATAAATAATCAAGATGGTGAGGACAGAGGAGTGTGTAAGTATTTTAGAGGATTTTTCATGCTGAAAAACAAAAAATTAAAAAATACAAAGTAAAAAACCATCATATTATAGTACCACTGCGATAAAGTGCGCTGCTCCATGCTCAGTCTGTACATATGTATGTACTCATTTCTCTTTTATCATAGAGATGCGTATATAAAAAAAAAGATGTGGTACATTGAATTTTTATAAGCCTTTACTCATTTGTGATATAACAACAGTGTGCTTTTGCAACTGTTATCTGTTTTTTCCTTTTTGTTTAAATCTCATTAAATACAAGACAAAAAGATTCATTAAATGCATTAAATGTATGGCTTTTGTTTTGACTCTCAAAGGGTGTGGGTGTTGAAAACAAAATCAAGGTTTTGTTTTATTTGGTCTCATGTGTGGACTTGTGCACGCCTTTGGTTAATTTTCTGTCCCTCTTTCCATATATAAAAAAACATACTATTTGAGCTGGAGCAGGGGTTGGCGAAGCATGGGCTGGGAAAAGGCATGGGAAGTTGAAAGAGAAATACAAAGCTCCAACTTGAAGAGCCAGAAAAATAAAGTTGGCCAAGACAATTAAATATGTCATCTTCTCCGAGAAATAACTTTTGAGTGGGTTTAGAACCCGGTTCTTCCTAGTGTAGAGGAGCAACAGTTTCCAACTCTTAAAACCAAGGTGAGGACTTTCGATCGAGCAGCGCCTAGAACCATTCCGAACGCGGCGAATCGGAAATAGCACCTTTCATTTGAAGTGTTCCCAGTCCATATCCCAATAAAAATAGCGGACTGAACCAATATCATTGCCCTCTTTTGGTTGAATATAAGCACTTTAAGCGCTTTAATCTCGCTGTCAAACTGAGCAATGGTGGCGTTAGCCTGAATAGGAGGACGTTCGCGGGTGCACCGTCCGCGGCCTGATGATTGGAGGAACGACCGCGGGTGCAGCGGCCTGATGATTAGGAGGAACAGCCGTGGGTGGAGCGGCCCGTTTGAATATGTTCTTGAAATTCTTCCATGCTCCGTAGAAGGTACCGACGCCTTGGTTGTTTGGTCCGGCGACTTGGTTGTTTTGTACTTCGACGTCAACAGGAACTGGTGGAAGTTGCGGCTGCTGAATTGTAGAACCATTATTGTTGGGTGGAGCGACCCAAATGAATATGTTCTTAATACGGACCCGTAGTGATGCCATGTTTTGGGAAATGAGTGGAAGACTCTTGGAAGAAGTGAGAGGAATTGGATGGCAATAAATAATCAAGATGGTGAGGACAGAGGAGTGTGTAAGTGTTTTAGAGGATTTTTCATGCTAAAAAACAAAAATTTTAAAAATACAAAGCAAAAACCCATCATATTATAGTACCACTGCGATAAAGTGCGCTGCTCCATGCTCAGTCTTTACATATGTATGTACTCATTTCACTTTTATCATAGAGATGTGTACATAAAAAACAAAGATGTGGTACATTAAATTTTTATAAGCCTTTACTCATTTGTGATATAACAACAGTGTGCTTTTGCAACTGTTATCTGTTATTTCCTTTTTGTTTAAATCTCATTAAATACAAGACAAAAAGATTCATTAAATGCATGGCTTTCGTTTTGACTCTCAAAGGGTGTGGGTGTTGAAAACAAAATCAAGGTTTTGTTTTATTTGGTCTCATGTATGGACTTGTGCACGCCTTTAGTTAATTTTCTGTCCCTCTTTCCATATATAAAAAAACATACTATTTGAGCTGGAGCAGGGGTTGACGAAGCATGGGCTGGGAAAAGGCATGGGAAGTTGAAACAGAAATACAAAGCTCCAACTTGAAGAGCCATAAAAATAAAGTTGGCCAAGACAATTAAATATGTCATCTTCTCCGAGAAATAACTTTTGAGTGGGCTTAGAACCCGGTTCTTCCTAGTGTAGAGGAGCATCAGTTTCCAACTCTTAAAACCAACGAGAGGACTGTCGATCGAGCAGGCGCCTAGAACCATTCCGAACGCGGCGAATCGGAAATAGCACCTTTCATTTGAAGTGTTCCCAGTCCATATCCCAATAAAAATAGCAGAATGAGCCAATATCATTGCCCTCTTTTGGTTGAATATAAGCACTTTAAGCGCTTTAATCTCGCTGTCAAACTGGGCAATGGTGGCGTTAGCCTGAATAGGAGGATCGTTCGCGGGTGCACCGTCCGCGGCCTGATGATTGGAGGAAACAGTTAATTTTTTGTCCCTCTTTCCATATATAAAAAAACATACTATTTGAGCTGGAGCAGGGGTTGACGAAGCATGGGCTGGGAAAAGGCATGGGAAGTTGAAACAGAAATACAAAGCTCCAACTTGAAGAGCCATAAAAATAAAGTTGGCCAAGACAATTAAATATGTCATCTTCTCCGAGAAATAACTTTTGAGTGGGTTTAGAACCCGGTTCTTCCTAGTGTAGAGGAGCATCAGTTTCCAACTCTTAAAACCAACGTGAGGACTGTCGATCGAGCAGGCGCCTAGAACCATTCCGAACGCGGCGAATCGGAAATAACACCTTTCATTTGAAGTGTTCCCAGTCCATATCCCAATAAAAATAGCGGAATGAACCAATATCATTGCCCTCTTTTGGTTGAATATAAGCACTTTAAGCGCTTTAATCTCGTTGTCAAACTGGGCAATGGTGGCGTTAGCCTGAATAGGTGGATCGTTCGCGGGTGCACCGTCCGCGGCCTGATGATTGGAGGAACGACCGCGGGTGCAGCGGCCTGATGATTAGGAGGAACGGCTGTGGGTTCAGCGGCCCGTTTGAATATGTTCTTGAAATTCTTCCATGCTCCGTAGAAGGTACCGACGCCTTGGTTGTTTGGTCATGCGACTTGGTTGTTTTGTACTTCGACGTCAACAGGAACTGGTGGAAGTTGCGGCTGCTGAATTGTAGAACCATTATTGTTGGGTGGAGCGACCCAAATGAATATGTTCTTAATACGGACCCGTAGTGATGCCATGTTTTGGGAAATGAGTGGAAGACTCTTGGAAGAAGTAAGAGGAATTGTATGGCAATAAATAATCAAGATGGTGAGGACAGAGGAGTGTGTAAGTGTTTTAGAGGATTTTTCATGCTGAAAAACAAAAATTTAAAAAATACAAAGTAAAAAACCATCATATTATAGTACCACTGCGATAAAGTGCGCTGCTCCATGCTCAGTCTGTACATATGTATGTACTCATTTCACTTTTATCATAGAGATGCGTATATAAAAAAAAAGATGTGGTACATTGAATTTTTATAAGCCTTTACTCATTTGTGATATAACAACAGTGTGCTTTTGCAACTGTTATCTATTTTTTCCTTTTTGTTTAAATCTCATTAAATACAAGACAAAAAGATTCATTAAATGCATTAAATGCATGGCTTTTGTTTTGACTCTCAAAGGGTGTGGTTGTTGAAAACAAAATCAAGGTTTTGTTTTATTTGGTCTCATGTGTGGACTTGTGCACGCCTTTGGTTAATTTTCTGTCCCTCTTTCCATATATAAAAAAACATACTATTTGAGCTGGAGCAGGGGTTGGAGAAGCATGGGCTGGGAAAAGGCATGGGAAGTTGAAAGAGAAATACAAAGCTCCAACTTGAAGAGCCAGAAAAATAAAGTTGGCCAAGACAATTAAATATGTCATCTTCTCCGAGAAATAACTTTTTAGAGGGTTTAGAACCCGGTTCTTCCTAGTGTAGAGGAGCATCAGTTTCCAACTCTTAAAACCAAAGTGAGGACTGTCGATCGAGCAGCGCCTAGAACCATTCCGAACGCGCCAAATCGGAAATAGCACCTTTCATTTGAAGTGTTCCCAGTCCATATCCCAATAAAAATAGCGGACTGAACCAATATCATTGCCCTCTTTTGGTTGAATATAAGCACTTTAAGCGCTTTAATCTCGCTGTCAAACTGAGCAATGGTGGCGTTAGCCTGAATAGGAGGACGTTCGCGGGTGCACCGTCCGCGGCCTGATGATTGGAGGAACGACCGCGGGTGCAGCGGCCTGATGATTAGGAGGAACGGCCGTGGGTGCAGCGGCCCGTTTGAATATGTTCTTGAAATTCTTCCAAGCTCCATAGAAGGTACCGGCGCCTTGGTTGTTTGGTCCGGCGACTTGGTTGTTTTGTACTTCGACGTCAACAGGAACTGGTGGAAGCTGCGGCTGCTGAATGGTAGAACCATTATTGTTGGGTGGAGCGACCCAAATGAATATGTTCTTAATACGGACCCGTGGTGATGCCATGTTTTGGGAAATGAGTGGAAGACTCTTGGAAGAAGTGAGAGGAATTGGATGGCAATAAATAATCAAGATGGTGAGGACAGAGGAGTGTGTAAGTGTTTTAGAGGATTTTCCATGCTAAAAAACAAAAATTTTAGAATACAAAGCAAAAACCCATCATATTATAGTACCACTGCGATAAAGTGCGCTGCTCCCTGCTCAGTCTTTACATATGTATGTACTCATTTCACTTTTATCATAGAGATGTGTACATAAAAAACAAAGATGTGGTACATTAAATTTTTATAAGCCTTTACTCATTTGTGATATAACAACAGTGTGCTTTTGCAACTGTTATCTGTTATTTCCTTTTTGTTTAAATCTCATTAAATACAAGACAAAAATATTCATTAAATGCATGGCTTTTGTTTTGACTCTCAAAGGGTGTGGGTGTTGAAAACAAAATCAAGGTTTTGTTTTATTTGGTCTCATGTATGGACTTGTGCACGCCTTTAGTTAATTTTCTGTCCCTCTTTCCATATATAAAAAAACATACTATTTGAGCTGGAGCTGGGGTTGACGAAGCATGGGATGCGAAAAGGCATGGGAAGTTGAAACAGAAATACAAAGCTCCAACTTGAAGAGCCATAAAAATAAAGTTGGCCAAGACAATTAAATATGTCATCTTCTCCGAGAAATAACTTTTGAGTGGGTTTAGAACCCGGTTCTTCCTAGTGTAGAGGAGCATCAGTTTCCAACTCTTAAAACCAACGTGAGGACTGTCGATCGAGCAGGCGCCTAGAACCATTCCGAACGCGGCGAATCGGAAATAGCACCTTTCATTTGAAGTGTTCCCAGTCCATATCCCAATAAAAATAGCGGAATGAACCAATATCATTGCCCTCTTTTGGTTGAATATAAGCACTTTAAGCGCTTTAATCTCGCTGTCAAACTGGGCAATGGTGGCGTTAGCCTGAATAGGTGGATCGTTCGCGGGTGCACCGTCCGCGGCCTGATGATTGGACGAACGACAGCGGGTGCAGCGGCCTAATGATTAGGAGGAACAGCCGTGGGTTCAGCGGCCCGTTTGAATATGTTCTTGAAATTCTTCCATGCTCCGTAGAAGGTACCGACGCCTTGATTGTTTGGTCATGCGACTTGGTTGTTTTGTACTTCGACGTCAACAGGAACTGGTGGAAGTTGCGGCTGCTGAATTGTAGAACCATTATTGTTGGGTGGAGCGACCCAAATGAATATGTTCTTAATACGGACCCGTAGTGATGCCATGTTTTGGGAAATGAGTGGAAGACTCTTGGAAGAAGTAAGAGGAATTGTATGGCAATAAATAATCAAGATGGTGAGGACAGAGGAGTGTGTAAGTGTTTTAGAGGATTTTTCATGCTGAAAAACAAAAATTTAAAAAATACAAAGTAAAAAACCATCATATTATAGTACCACTGCGATAAAGTGCGCTGCTCCATGCTCAGTCTGTACATATGAATGTACTCATTTCACTTTTATCATAGAGATGCGTATATAAAAAAAAAAGATGTGGTACATTGAATTTTTATAAGCCTTTACTCATTTGTGATATAACAACAGTGTGCTTTTGCAACTGTTATCTATTTTTTCCTTTTTGTTTAAATCTCATTAAATACAAGACAAAAAGATTCATTAAATGCATTAAATGCATGGCTTTTGTTTTGACTCTCAAAGGGTGTGGTTGTTGAAAACAAAATCAAGGTTTTGTTTTATTTGGTCTCATGTGTGGACTTGTGCACGACTTTGGTTAATTTTCTGTCCCTCTTTCCATATATAAAAAAACATACTATTTGAGCTGGAGCAGGGGTTGGAGAAGCATGGGCTGGGAAAAGGCATGGGAAGTTGAAAGAGAAATACAAAGCTCCAACTTGAAGAGCCAGAAAAATAAAGTTGGCCAAGACAATTAAATATGTCATCTTCTCCGAGAAATAACTTTTGAGAGGGTTTAGAACCCGGTTCTTCCTAGTGTAGAGGAGCATCAGTTTCCAACACTTAAAACCAAGGTGAGGACTGTCGATCGAGCAGCGCCTAGAACCATTCCGAACGCGCCGAATCGGAAATAGCACCTTTCATTTGAAGTGTTCCCAGTCCATATCCCAATAAAAATAGCGGACTGAACCAATATCATTGCCCTTTTTTGGTTGAATATAAGCACTTTAAGCGCTTTAATCTCGCTGTCAAACTGAGCAATGGTGGCGTTAGCGTGAATAGGAGGACGTTCGCGGGTGCACCGTCCGCGGCCTGATGATTGGAGGAACGACCGCGGGTGCAGCGGCCTGAGGATTAGGAGGAACAGCCGTGGGTGCAGCGGCCCGTTTGAATATGTTCTTGAAATTCTTCAATGCTCCGTAGAAGGTACCGGCGCCTTGGTTGTTTGGTCTGGCGACTTGGTTGTTTTGTACTTCGACGTCAACAGGAACTGGTGGAAGCTGCGGCTGCTGAATGGTAGAACCATTATTGTTGGGTGGAGCGACCCAAATGAATATGTTCTTAATACGGACCCGTGGTGATGCCATGTTTTGGGAAATGAGTGGAAGACTCTTGGAAGAAGTGAGAGGAATTGGATGGCAATAAATAATCAAGATGGTGAGGACAGAGGAGTGTGTAAGTGTTTTAGAGGATTTTCCATGCTAAAAAACAAAAATTTTAAAATACAAAGCAAAAACCCATCATATTATAGTACCACTGCGATAAAGTGCGCTGCTCCATGCTCAGTCTTTACATATGTATGTACTCATTTCACTTTTATCATAGAGATGTGTACATAAAAAACAAAGATGTGGTACATTAAATTTTTATAAGCCTTTACTCATTTGTGATATAACAACAGTGTGCTTTTGCAACTGTTATCTGTTATTTCCTTTTTGTTTAAATCTCATTAAATACAAGACAAAAAGATTCATTAAATGCATGGCTTTTGTTTTGACTCTCAAAGGATGTGGGTGTTGAAAACAAAATCAAGGTTTTGTTTTATTTGGTCTCATGTATGGACTTGTGCACGCCTTTAGTTAATTTTCTGTCCCTCTTTCCATATATAAAAAAACATACTATTTGAGCTGGAGCAGGGGTTGACGAAGCATGGGCTGGGAAAAGGCATGGGAAGTTGAAACAGAAATACAAAGCTCCAACTTGAAGAGCCATAAAAATAAAGTTGGCCAAGACAATTAAATATGTCATCTTCTCCGAGAAATAACTTTTGAGTGGGTTTAGAACCCGGTTCTTCCTAGTGTAAAGGAGCATCAGTTTCCAACTCTTAAAACCAACGTGAGGACTGTCGATCGAGCAGACGCCTAGAACCATTCCGAACGCGGCGAATCGGAAATAGCACCTTTCATTTGAAGTGTTCCCAGTCCATATCCCAATAAAAATAGCGGAATGAACCAATATCATTGCCCTCTTTTGGTTGAATATAAGCACTTTAAGCGCTTTAATCTCGCTGTCAAATTGGGCAATGGTGGCGTTAGCCTGAATAGGAGGATCGTTCGCGGGTGCACCGTCCGCGGCCTGATGATTGGAGGAACGACCGCGGGCGCAGCGGCCTGATGATTAGGAGGGACGACAGTGGGTGCAGCGGCCCGTTTGAATATGTTCTTGAAATTCTTCCATGCTCCGTAGAAGGTACTGGCGCCTTGGTTGTTTGGTCCGGCGACTTGGTTGTTTTGTACTTCGACGTCAACAGGAACTGGTGGAAGTTGCGGCTGCTGAATTGTAGAACCATTATTGTTGGGTGGAGCGACCCAAATGAATATGTTCTTAATACGGACCCGTAGTGATGCCATGTTTTGGGAAATGAGTGGAAGACTCTTGGAAGAAGTGAGAGGAACTGGATGGCAATAAATAATCAAGATGGTGAGGACAGAGGAGTGTGTAAGTGTTTTAGAGGATTTTTCATGCTAAAAAACAAAAATTTTAAAAATACAAAGCAAAAACCCATCATATAATAGTACCACTGCGATAAAGTGCGCTGCTCCATGCTCAGTCTTTACATATGTATGTACTCATTTCACTTTTATCATAGAGATGTGTACATAAAAAACAAAGATGTGGTACATTAAATTTTTATAAGCCTTTACTCATTTGTGATATAACAACAGTGTGCTTTTGCAACTGTTATCTGTTATTTCCTTTTTGTTTAAATCTCATTAAATACAAGACAAAAAGATTCATTAAATGCATGGCTTTCGTTTTGACTCTCAAAGGGTGTGGGTGTTGAAAACAAAATCAAGGTTTTGTTTTATTTGGTCTCATGTATGGACTTGTGCACGGCTTTAGTTAATTTTCTGTCCCTCTTTCCATATATAAAAAAACATACTATTTGAGCTGGAGCAGGGGTTGACGAAGCATGGGCTGGGAAAAGGCATGGGAAGTTGAAACAGAAATACAAAGCTCCAACTTGAAGAGCCATAAAAATAAAGTTGGCCAAGACAATTAAATATGTCATCTTCTCCGAGAAATAAATTTTGAGTGGGTTTAGAACCCGGTTCTTCCTAGTGTAGAGGAGCATCAGTTTCCAACTCTTAAAACCAACGTGAGGACTGTCGATCGAGCAGGCGCCTAGAACCATTCCGAACGCGGCGAATCGGAAATAGCACCTTTCATTTGAAGTGTTCCCAGTCCATATCCCAATAAAAATAGCGGAATGAACCAATATCATTGCCCTCTTTTGGTTGAATATAAGCACTTTAAGCGCTTTAATCTCGCTGTTAAACTGAGCAATGGTGGCGTTAGCCTGAATAGGAGGACGTTCGCGGGTGCACCGTCCGCGGCCTGATGATTGGAGGAACGACCGCGGGTGCAGCGGCCTGATGATTAGGAGGAACAGCCGTGGGTGCAGCGGCCCGTTTGAATATGTTCTTGAAATTCTTCCATGCTCCGTAGAAGGTACCAGCGCTTTGGTTGTTTGGTCCGGCGACTTGGTTGTTTTGTACTTAGACGTCAACAGGAACTGGTGGAAGCTGCGTCTGCTGAATGGTAGAACCATTATTTTTGGGTGGAGCGACCCAAATGAATATGTTCTTAATACGGACCCGTAGTGATGCCATGTTTTGGGAAATGAGTGGAAGACTCTTGGAAGAAGTGAGAGAAATTGAATGGCAATAAATAATCAAGATGGTGAGGACAGAGGAGTGTGTAAGTGTTTTAGAGGATTTTCCATGCTAAAAAACAAAAATTTTAAAATACAAAGCAAAAACCCATCATATTATAGTACCACTGCGATAAAGTGCGCTGCTCCATGCTCAGTCTTTACATATGTATGTACTCATTTCACTTTTATCATAGAGATGTGTACATAAAAAACAAAGATGTGGTACATTAAATTTTTATAAGCCTTTACTCATTTGTGATATAACAACAGTGTACTTTTGCAACTGTTATCTGTTATTTCCTTTTTGTTTAAATCTCATTAAATACAAGACAAAAAGATTCATTAAATGCATGGCTTTTGTTTTGACTATCAAAGGGTGTGGGTGTTGAAAACAAAATCAAGGTTTTGTTTTATTTGGTCTCATGTATGGACTTGTGCACGGCTTTAGTTAATTTTCTGTCCCTCTTTCCATATATAAAAAAACATACTATTTGAGCTGGAGCAGGGGTTGACGAAGCATGGGCTGGGAAAAGGCATGGGAAGTTGAAACAGAAATACAAAGCTCCAACTTGAAGAGCCATAAAAATAAAGTTGGCCAAGACAATTAAATATGTCATCTTCTCCGAGAAATAACTTTTGAGTGGGTTTAGAACCCGGTTCTTCCTAGTGTAGAGGAGCATCAGTTTCCAACTCTTAAAACCAACGTGAGGACTGTCGATCGATCAGGCGCCTAGAACCATTCCGAACGCGGCGAATCGGAAATAGCACCTTTCATTTGAAGTGTTCCCAGTCCATATCCCAATAAAAATAGCGGAATGAACCAATATCATTGCCCTCTTTTGGTTGAATATAAGCACTTTAAGCGCTTTAATCTCGCTGTCAAACTGAGCAATGGTGGCGTTAGCCTGAATAGGAGGACGTTCGCGGGTGCACCGTCCGCGGCGTGATGATTGGAGGAACGACCGCGGGTGCAGCGGCCTGATGATTAGGAGGAACAGCCGTGGGTGCAGCGGCCCATTTGAATATGTTCTTGAAATTCTTCCATGCTCCGTAGAAGGTACCGGCGCCTTGGTTGTTTGGTCCGACGACTTGGTTGTTTTGTACTTCGACGTCAACAGGAACTGGTGGAAGCTGCGGCTGCTGAATGGTAGAACCATTATTGTTGGGTGGAGCGACCCAAATGAATATGTTCTTAATACGGACCCGTAGTGATGCCATGTTTTGGGAAATGAGTGGAAGACTCTTGGAAGAAGTGAGAGGAATTGGATGGCAATAAATAATCAAGATGGTGAGGACAGAGGAGTGTGTAAGTGTTTTAGAGGATTTTCCATGCTAAAAAACAAAAATTTTAAAATACAAAGCAAAAACCCATCATATTATAGTACCACTGCGATAAAGTGCGCTGCTCCATGCTCAGTCTTTACATATGTATGTACTCATTTCACTTTTATCATAGAGATGTGTACATAAAAAACAAAGATGTGGTACATTAAATTTTTATAAGCCTTTACTCATTTGTGATATAACAACAGTGTGCTTTTGCAACTGTTATCTGTTATTTCCTTTTTGTTTAAATCTCATTAAATACAAGACAAAAAGATTCTTTAAATGCATTAAATGCATGGCTTTTGTTTTGACTCTCAAAGGGTGTGGGTGTTGAAAACAAAATCAAGGTTTTGTTTTATTTGGTCTCATGTGTGGACTTGTGCACGCCTTTGGTTAATTTTCTGTCCCTCTTTCCATATATAAAAAAACATACTATTTGAGTTGGAGCAGGGGTTGGCGAAGCATGGGCTGGGAAAAGGCATGGGAAGTTGAAAGAGAAATACAAAGCTCCAACTTAAAGAGCCATAAAAATAAAGTTGGCCAAGACAATTAATTATGTCATCTTCTCCGAGAAATAACTTTTGAGTGGGTTTAGAACCCGGTTCTTCCTAGTGTAGAGGAGCATCCGTTTCCAACTCTTAAAACCAACATGAGGACTGTCGATCGAGCAGGCGCCTAGAACCATTCCGAACGTGGCGAATCGGAAATAGCACCTTTCATTTGAAGTGTTCCCAGTCCATATCTCAATAAAAATAGCGGAATGAACCAATATCATTGCCCTCTTTTGGTTGAATATAAGCACTTTAAGCGCTTTAATCTCGCTGTCAAACTGAGCAATGGTGGCGTTAGCCTGAATAGGAGGACGTTCGCGGGTGCACCGTCTGTGGCCTGATGATTGGAGGAACGACCGCGGGTGCAGCGGCCTGATGATTAGGAGGAACAGCCGTGGGTGCAGCGGCCCGTTTGAATATGTTCTTGAAATTCTTCCATGCTCCGTAGAAGGTACCAGCGCCTTGGTTGTTTGGTCCGGCGACTTGGTTGTTTTGTACTTCGACGTCAACAGGAACTGGTGGAAGCTGCGGCTGCTGAATGGTAGAACCATTATTGTTGGGTGGAGCGACCCAAATGAATATGTTCTTAATACGGACCCGTAGTGATGCCATGTTTTGGGAAATGAGTGGAAGACTCTTGGAAGAAGTGAGAGAAATTGGATGGCAATAAATAATCAAGATGGTGAGGACAGAGGAGTGTGTAAGTGTTTTAGAGGATTTTCCATGCTAAAAAACAAAAATTTTAAAATACAAAGCAAAAACCCATCATATTATAGTACCACTGCGATAAAGTGCGCTGCTCCATGCTCAGTCTTTACATATGTATGTACTCATTTCACTTTTATCATAGAGATGTGAACATAAAAAACAAAGATGTGGTACATTAAATTTTTATAAGCCTTTACTCATTTGTGATATAACAACAGTGTACTTTTGCAACTGTTATCTGTTATTTCCTTTTTGTTTAAATCTCATTAAATACAAGACAAAAAGATTCATTAAATGCATGGCTTTTGTTTTGACTATCAAAGGGTGTGGGTGTTGAAAACAAAATCAAGGTTTTGTTTTATTTGGTCTCATGTATGGACTTGTGCACGGCTTTAGTTAATTTTCTGTCCCTCTTTCCATATATAAAAAAACATACTATTTGAGCTGGAGCAGGGGTTGACGAAGCATGGGCTGGGAAAAGGCATGGGAAGTTGAAACAGAAATACAAAGCTCCAACTTGAAGAGCCATAAAAATAAAGTTGGCCAAGACAATTAAATATGTCATCTTCTCCGAGAAATAACTTTTGAGTGGGTTTAGAACCCGGTTCTTCCTAGTGTAGAGGAGCATCAGTTTCCAACTCTTAAAACGAACGTGAGGACTGTCGATCGATCAGGCGCCTAGAACCATTCCGAACGCGGCGAATCGGAAATAGCACCTTTCATTTGAAGTGTTCCCAGTCCATATCCCAATAAAAATAGCGGAATGAACCAATATCATTGCCCTCTTTTGGTTGAATATAAGCACTTTAAGCGCTTTAATCTCGCTGTCAAACTGAGCAATGGTGGCGTTAGCCTGAATAGGAGGACGTTCGCGGGTGCACCGTCCGCGGCCTGATGATTGGAGGAACGACCGCGGGTGCAGCGGCCTGATGATTAGGAGGAACAGCCGTGGGTGCAGCGGCCCGTTTGAATATGTTCTTGAAATTCTTCCATGCTCCGTAGAAGGTACCGGCGCCTTGGTTGTTTGGTCCGACGACTTGGTTGTTTTGTACTTCGACGTCAACAGGAACTGGTGGAAGCTGCGGCTGCTGAATGGTAGAACCATTATTGTTGGGTGGAGCGACCCAAATGAATATGTTCTTAATACGGACCCGTAGTGATGCCATGTTTTGGGAAATGAGTGGAAGACTCTTGGAAGAAGTGAGAGGAATTGAATGGCAATAAATAATCAAGATGGTGAGGACAGAGGAGTGTGTAAGTGTTTTAGAGGATTTTCCATGCTAAAAAACAAAAATTTTAAAATACAAAGCAAAAACCCATCATATTATAGTACCACTGCGATAAAGTGCGCTGCTCCATGCTCAGTCTTTACATATGTATGTACTCATTTCACTTTTATCATAGAGATGTGTACATAAAAAACAAAGATGTGGTACATTAAATTTTTATAAGCCTTTACTCATTTGTGATATAACAACAGTGTGCTTTTGCAATTGTTATCTGTTATTTCCTTTTTGTTTAAATCTCATTAAATACAAGACAAAAAGATTCTTTAAATGCATTAAATGCATGGCTTTTGTTTTGACTCTCAAAGGGTGTGGGTGTTGAAAACAAAATCAAGGTTTTGTTTTATTTGGTCTCATGTGTGGACTTGTGCACGCCTTTGGTTAATTTTCTGTCCCTCTTTCCATATATAAAAAAACATACTATTTGAGTTGGAGCAGGGGTTGGCGAAGCATGGGCTGGGAAAAGGCATGGGAAGTTGAAAGAGAAATACAAAGCTCCAACTTAAAGAGCCATAAAAATAAAGTTGGCCAAGACAATTAATTATGTCATCTTCTCCGAGAAATAACTTTTGAGTGGGTTTAGAACCCGGTTCTTCCTAGTGTAGAGGAGCATCAGTTTCCAACTCTTAAAACCAACATGAGGACTGTCGATCGAGCAGGCGCCTAGAACCATTCCGAACGTGGCGAATCGGAAATAGCACCTTTCATTTGAAGTGTTCCCAGTCCATATCTCAATAAAAATAGCGGAATGAACCAATATCATTGCCCTCTTTTGGTTGAATATAAGCACTTTAAGCGCTTTAATCTCGCTGTCAAACTGAGCAATGGTGGCGTTAGCCTGAATAGGAGGACGTTCGCGGGTGCACCGTCTGTGGCCTGATGATTGGAGGAACGACCGCGGGTGCAGCGGCCTGATGATTAGGAGGAACAGCCGTGGGTGCAGCGGCCCGTTTGAATATGTTCTTGAAATTCTTCCATGCTCCGTAGAAGGTACCAGCGCCTTGGTTGTTTGGTCCGGCGACTTGGTTGTTTTGTACTTCGACGTCAACAGGAACTGGTGGAAGCTGCGGCTGCTGAATGGTAGAACCATTATTGTTGGGTGGAGCGACCCAAATGAATATGTTCTTAATACGGACCCGTAGTGATGCCATATTTTGGGAAATGAGTGGAAGACTCTTGGAAGAAGTGAGAGGAATTGGATGGCAATAAATAATCAAGATGGTGAGGACAGTGGAGTGTGTAAGTGTTTTAGAGGATTTTCCATGCTAAAAAACAAAAATTTTAAAATACAAAGCAAAAACCCATCATATTATAGTACCACTGCGATAAAGTGCGCTGCTCCATGCTCAGTCTTTACATATGTATGTACTCATTTCACTTTTATCATAGAGATGTGTACATAAAAAACAAAGATGTGGTACATTAAATTTTTATAAGCCTTTACTCATTTGTGATATAACAACAGTGTGCTTTTGCAACTGTTATCTGTTATTTCCTTTTTGTTTAAATCTCATTAAATACAAGACAAAAAGATTCATTAAATGCATTAAATGCATGGCTTTTGTTTTGACTCTCAAACGGTGTGGGTGTTGAAAACAAAATCAAGGTTTTGTTTTATTTGGTCTCATATGTGGACTTGTGCACGCCTTTAGTTAATTTTCTGTCCCTCTTTCCATATATAAAAAAACATACTATTTGAGCTGGAGCAGGGGTTGACGAAGCATGGGCTGGGAAAAGGCATGGGAAGTTGAAACAGAAATACAAAGCTCCAACTTGAAGAGCCATAAAAACAAAGTTGGCCAAGACAATTAAATATGTCATCTTCTCCGAGAAATAACTTTTGAGTGGGTTTAGAACCCGGTTCTTCCTAGTGTAGAGGAGCATCAGTTTCCAACTCTTAAAACCAACGTGAGGACTGTCGATCGAGCAGACGCCTAGAACCATTCCGAACGCGGCGAATCGGAAATAGCACCTTTCATTTGAAGTGTTCCCAGTCCATATCCCAATAAAAATAGCGGAATGAACCAATATCATTGCCCTCTTTTGGTTGAATATAAGCACTTTAAGCGCTTTAATCTCGCTGTCAAACTGGGCAATGGTGGCGTTAGCCTGAATAGGAGGATCGTTCACGGGTGCACCGTCCGCGGCCTGATGATTGGAGGAACGACCGCGGGTGCAGCGGCCTGATGATTAGGAGGAACGACAGTGGGTGCAGCGGCCCGTTTGAATATGTTCTTGAAATTCTTCCATGCTCCGTAGAAGGTACTGGCGCCTTGGTTGTTTGGTCCGGCGACTTGGTTGTTTTGTACTTCGACGTCAACAAGAACTGGTGGAAGTTGCGGCTGCTGAATTGTAGAACCATTATTGTTGGGTGGAGCGACCCAAATGAATATGTTCTTAATACGGACCCGTAGTGATGCCATGTTTTGGGAAATGAGTGGAAGACTCTTGGAAGAAGTGAGAGGAATTGGATGGCAATAAATAATCAAGATGGTGAGGACAGAGGAGTGTGTAAGTGTTTTAGAGGATTTTTCATGCTAAAAAACAAAAATTTTTAAAATACAAAGCAAAAACCCATCATTTTATAGTACCACTGCGATAAAGTGCGCTGCTCCATGTTCAGTCTTTTCATATGTATGTTCTCATTTCACTTTTATCATAGAGATGTGTACATAAAAAAAAAATATGTGGTACATTAAATTTTTATAAGCCTTTACTCATTTGTGATATAACAACAGTGTGCTTTTGCAACTGTTATCTGTTATTTCCTTTTTGTTTAAATCTCATTAAATACAAGACAAAAAGATTCATTAAATGCATTAAATGCATGGCTTTTGTTTTGACTCTCAAAGGGTGTGGGTGTTGAAAACAAAATCAAGGTTTTGTTTTATTTGGTCTCATGTGTGGACTTGTGCACGCCTTTGGTTAATTTTCTGTCCCTCTTTCCATATATAAAAAAACATACTATTTGAGCTGGAGCAGGGGTTGGCGAAGCATGGGCTGGGAAAAGGCATGGGAAGTTGAAAGAGAAATACAAAGCTCCAACTTAAAGAGCCATAAAAATAAAGTTGGCCAAGACAATTAATTATGTCATCTTCTCCGAGAAATAACTTTTGAGTGGGTTTAGAACCCGGTTCTTCCTAGTGTAGAGGAGCATCAGTTTCCAACTCTTAAAACCAACATGAGGACTGTCGATCGAGCAGGCGCCTAGAACCATTCTGAACGCGGCGAATCGGAAATAGCACCTTTCATTTGAAGTGTTCCCAGTCCATATCCCAATAAAAATAGCGGAATGAACCAATATCATTGCCCTCTTTTGGTTGAATATAAGCACTTTAAGCGCTTTAATCTCGCTGTCAAACTGAGCAATGGTGGCGTTAGCCTGAATAGGAGGACGTTCGCGGGTGCACCGTCCGCGGCCTGATGATTGGAGGAACGACCGCGGGTGCAGCGGCCTGATGATTAGGAGGAACAGCCGTGGGTGCAGCGGCCCGTTTGAATATGTTCTTGAAATTCTTCCATGCTCCGTAGAAGGTACCAGCGCCTTGGTTGTTTGGTCCGGCGACTTGGTTGTTTTGTACTTCGACGTCAACAGGAACTGGTGGAAGCTGCGGCTGCTGAATGGTAGAACCATTATTGTTGGGTGGAGCGACCCAAATGAATATGTTCTTAATACGGACCCGTAGTGATGCCATTTTTGGGAAATGAGTGGAAGACTCTTGGAAGAAGTGAGAGGAATTGGATGGCAATAAATAATGAAGATGGTGAGGACAGAGGAGTGTGTAAGTGTTTTAGAGGATTTTCCATGCTAAAAAACAAAAATTTTAAAATGCAAAGCAAAAACCCATCATATTATAGTACCACTGCGATAAAGTGCGCTGCTCCATGCTCAGTCTTTACATATGTATGTACTCATTTCACTTTTATCATAGAGATGTGTACATAAAAAACAAAGATGTGGTACATTAAATTTTTATAAGCCTTTACTCATTTGTGATATAACAACAGTGTGCTTTTGCAACTGTTATCTGTTATTTCCTTTTTGTTTAAATCTCATTAAATACAAGACAAAAAGATTCATTAAATGCATTAAATGCATGGCTTTTGTTTTGACTCTCAAAGGGTGTGGGTGTTGAAAACAAAATCAAGGTTTTGTTTTATTTGGTCTCATGTGTGGACTTGTGCACGCCTTTGGTTAATTTTCTGTCCCTCTTTCCATATATAAAAAAACATACTATTTGAGCTGGAGCAGGGGTTGGCGAAGCATGGGCTGGGAAAAGGCATGGGAAGTTGAAAGAGAAATACAAAGCTCCAACTTAAAGAGCCATAAAAATAAAGTTGGCCAAGACAATTAATTATGTCATCTTCTCCGAGAAATAACTTTTGAGTGGGTTTAGAACCCGGTTCTTCCTAGTGTAGAGGAGCATCAGTTTCCAACTCTTAAAACCAACATGAGGACTGTCGATCGAGCAGGCGCCTAGAACCATTCCGAACGCGGCGAATCGGAAATAGCACCTTTCATTTGAAGTGTTCCCAGTCCATATCCCAATAAAAATAGCGGAATGAACCAATATCATTGCCCTCTTTTGGTTGAATATAAGCACTTTAAGCGCTTTAATCTCGCTGTCAAACTGAGCAATGGTGGCGTTAGCCTGAATAGGAGGACGTTCGCGGGTGCACCGTCCGCGGCCTGATGATTGGAGGAACGACCGCGGGTGCAGCGGCCTGATGATTAGGAGGAACAGCCGTGGGTGCAGCGGCCCGTTTGAATATGTTCTTGAAATTCTTCCATGCTCCGTAGAAGGTACCAGCGCCTTGGTTGTTTGGTCCAGCGACTTGGTTGTTTTGTACTTCGACGTCAACAGGAACTGGTGGAAGCTGCGGCTGCTGAATGGTAGAACCATTATTGTTGGGTGGAGCGACCCAAATGAATATGTTCTTAATACGGACCCGTAGTGATGCCATGTTTTGGGAAATGAGTGGAAGACTCTTGGAAGAAGTGAGAGGAATTGGATGGCAATAAATAATCAAGATGGTGAGGACAGAGGAGTGTGTAAGTGTTTTAGAGGATTTTCCATGCTAAAAAACAAAAATTTTAAAATACAAAGCAAAAACCCATCATATTATAGTACCACTGCGATAAAGTGCGCTGCTCCATGCTCAGTCTTACATATGTATGTACTCATTTCACTTTTATCATAGAGATGTGTACATAAAAAACAAAGATGTGGTACATTAAATTTTTATAAGCCTTTACTCATTTGTGATATAACAACAGTGTGCTTTTGCAACTGTTATCTGTTATTTCCTTTTTGTTTAAATCTCATTAAATACAAGACAAAAAGATTCATTAAATGCATTAAATGCATGGCTTTTGTTTTGACTCTCAAACGGTGTGGGTGTTGAAAACAAAATCAAGGTTTTGTTTTATTTGGTCTCATATGTGGACTTGTGCACGCCTTTAGTTAATTTTCTGTCCCTCTTTCCATATATAAAAAAACATACTATTTGAGCTGGAGCAGGGGTTGACGAAGCATGGGCTGGGAAAAGGCATGGGAAGTTGAAACAGAAATACAAAGCTCCAACTTGAAGAGCCATAAAAATAAAGTTGGCCAAGACAATTAAATATGTCATCTTCTCCGAGAAATAACTTTTGAGTGGGTTTAGAACCCGGTTCTTCCTAGTGTAGAGGAGCATCAGTTTCCAACTCTTAAAACCAACGTGAGGACTGTCGATCGAGCAGGCGCCTAGAACCATTCCGAACGCGGCGAATCGAAAATAGCACCTTTCATTTGAAGTGTTCCCAGTCCATATCCCAATAAAAATAGCGGAATGAACCAATATCATTGCCCTCTTTTGGTTGAATATAAGCACTTTAAGCGCTTTAATCTCGCTGTCAAACTGGGCAATGGTGGCGTTAGCCTGAATAGGAGGATCGTTCGCGGGTGCACCGTCCGCGGCCTGATGATTGGAGGAACGACCGCGGGTGCAGCGGCCTGATGATTAGGAGGAACGGCCGTGGGTGCAGCGGCCCGTTTGAATATGTTCTTGAAATTCTTCCATGCTCCGTAGAAGGTACCGGCGCCTTGGTTGTTTGGTCCGGCGACTTGGTTGTTTTGTACTTCGACGTCAACAGGAACTGGTGGAAGTTGCGGTTGCTGAATTGTAGAACCATTATTGTTGGGTGGAGCGACCCAAATGAATATGTTCTTAATACGGACCCGTAGTGATGCCATGTTTTGGGAAATGAGTGGAAGACTCTTGGAAGAAGTGAGAGGAATTGGATGGCAATAAATAATCAAGATGGTGAGGACAGAGGAGTGTGTAAGTGTTTTAGAGGATTTTCAATGCTAAAAAACAAAAATTTTAAAAATACAAAGCAAAAACCCATCATATTATAGTACCAATGCGATAAAGTGCGCTGCTCCATGCTCAGTCTTTTCATATGTATGTACTCATTTCACTTTTATCATAGAGAAGTGTACATAAAAAAAAAGATGTGGTACATTAAATTTTTATAAGCCTTTACTCATTTGTGATATAACAACAGTGTGCTTTTGCAACTGTTATCTGTTATTTCCTTTTTGTTTAAATCTCATTAAATACAAGACAAAAAGATTCATTAAATGCATTAAATGCATGGCTTTTGTTTTGACTCTCAAACGGTGTGGGTGTTGAAAACAAAATCAAGGTTTTGTTTTATTTGGTCTCATATGTGGACTTGTGCACGCCTTTAGTTAATTTTCTGTCCCTCTTTCCATATATAAAAAAACTTACTATTTGAGCTGGAGCAGGGGTTGACGAAGCATGGGCTGGGAAAAGGCATGGGAAGTTGAAACAGAAATACAAAGCTCCAACTTGAAGAGCCATAAAAATAAAGTTGGCCAAGACAATTAAATATGTCATCTTCTCCGAGAAATAACTTTTGAGTGGGTTTAGAACCCGGTTCTTCCTAGTGTAGAGGAGCATCAGTTTCCAACTCTTAAAACCAACGTGAGGACTGTCGATCGAGCAGGCGCCTAGAACCATTCCGAACGCGGCGAATCGGAAATAGCACCTTTCATTTGAAGTGTTCCCAGTCCATATCCCAATAAAAATAGCGGAATGAACCAATATCATTGCCCTCTTTTGGTTGAATATAAGCACTTTAAGCGCTTTAATCTCGCTGTCAAACTGAGCAATGGTGGCGTTAGCCTGAATAGGAGGACGTTCGCGGGTGCACCGTCCGCGGCCTGATGATTGGAGGAACGACCGCGGGTGCAGCGGCCTGATGATTAGGAGGAACAGCCGTGGGTGCAGCGGCTCGTTTGAATATGTTCTTGAAATTCTTCCATGCTCCGTAGAAGGTACCAGCGCCTTGGTTGTTTGGTCCGGCGACTTGGTTGTTTTGTACTTCGACGTCAACAGGAACTGGTGGAATCTGCGGCTGCTGAATGGTAGAACCATTATTGTTGGGTGGAGCGACCCAAATGAATATGTTCTTAATACGGACCCGTAGTGATGCCATATTTTGGGAAATGAGTGGAAGACTCTTGGAAGAAGTGAGAGGAATTGGATGGCAATAAATAATCAAGATTGTGAGGACAGTGGAGTGTGTAAGTGTGTTAGAGGATTTTCCATGCTAAAAAACAAAAATTTTAAAATACAAAGCAAAAACCCATCATATTATAGTACCACTGCGATAAAGTGCGCTGCTCCATGCTCAGTCTTTACATATGTATGTACTCATTTCACTTTTATCATAGAGATGTGTACATAAAAAACAAAGACGTGGTACATTAAATTTTTATAAGCCTTTACTCATTTGTGATATAACAACAGTGTGCTTTTGCAACTGTTATCTGTTATTTCCTTTTTGTTTAAATCTCATTAAATACAAGACAAAAAGATTCATTAAATGCATTAAATGCATGGCTTTTGTTTTGACTCTCAAACGGTGTGGGTGTTGAAAACAAAATCAAGGTTTTGTTTTATTTGGTCTCATATGTGGACTTGTGAACGCCTTTAGTTAATTTTCTGTCCCTCTTTCCATATATAAAAAAACATACTATTTGAGCTGGAGCAGGGGTTGACGAAGCATGGGCTGGGAAAAGGCATGGGAAGTTGAAACAGAAATACAAAGCTCCAACTTGAAGAGCCATAAAAATAAAGTTGGCCAAGACAATTAAATATGTCATCTTCTCCGAGAAATAACTTTTGAGTGGGTTTAGAACCCGGTTCTTCCTAGTGTAGAGGAGCATCAGTTTCCAACTCTTAAAACCAACGTGAGGACTGTCGATCGAGCAGGCGCCTAGAACCATTCCGAACGCGGCGAATCGAAAATAGCACCTTTCATTTGAAGTGTTCCCAGTCCATATCCCAATAAAAATAGCGGAATGAACCAATATCATTGCCCTCTTTTGGTTGAATATAAGCACTTTAAGCGCTTCAATCTCGCTGTCAAACTGGGCAATGGTGGCGTTAGCCTGAATAGGAGGATCGTTCGCGGGTGCACCGTCCGCGGCCTGATGATTGGAGGAACGACCACGGGTGCAGCGGCCTGATGATTAGGAGGAACGGCCGTGGGTGCAGCGGCCCGTTTGAATATGTTCTTGAAATTCTTCCATGCTCCGTAGAAGGTACCGACGCCTTGGTTGTTTGGTCCGGCGACTTGGTTGTTTTGTACTTCGACGTCAACATGAACTGGTGGAAGTTGCGGATGCTGAATTGTAGAACCATTATTGTTGGGTGGAGCGACCCAAATGAATATGTTCTTAATACGGACCCGTAGTGATGCCATGTTTTGGGAAATGAGTGGAAGACTCTTGGAAGAAGTGAGAGGAATTGGATGGCAATAAATAATCAAGATGGTGAGGACAGAGGAGTGTGTAAGTGTTTTAGAGGATTTTCCATGCTAAAAAACAAAATTTTTAAAAATACAAAGCAAAAACCCATCATATTATAGTACCAATGCGATAAAGTGCGCTGCTCCATGCTCAGTCTTTTCATATGTATGTACTCATTTCACTTTTATCATAGAGAAGTGTACATAAAAAAAAAGATGTGGTACATTAAATTTTTATAAGCCTTTACTCATTTGTGATATAACAACAGTGTGCTTTTGCAACTGTTATCTGTTATTTCCTTTTTGTTTAAATCTCATTAAATACAAGACAAAAAGATTCATTAAATGCATTAAATGCATGGCTTTTGTTTTGACTCTCAAAGGGTGTGGGTGTTGAAAACAAAATCAAGGTTTTGTTTTATTTGGTCTCATGTGTGGACTTGTGCACGCCTTTAGTTAATTTTCTGTCCCTCTTTCCATCTATAAAAAAACATACTATTTGAGCTGGAGCAGGGGTTGGTGAAGCATGGGCTGGGAAAAGGCATGGGAAGTTGAAAGAGAAATACAAAGCTCCAACTTGAAGAGCCATAAAAATAAAGTTGGCCAAGACAATTAAATAAGTCATCTTTTCCCAGAAATAACTTTTGAGCGGGTTTAGAACCCGGTTCTTCCTAGTGTAGAGGAGCATCAGTTTCCAACTCTTAAAACCAACGTGAGGACTGTCGATCGAGCAGGCGCCTAGAACCATTCCGAACGCGGCGAATCGGAAATAGCACCTTTCATTTGAAGTGTTCCTAGTCCATATCCCAATAAAAATAGCGGACTAAACCAATATCATTGCCCTCTTTTGGTTGAATATAAGCACTTTAAGCGCTTTAATCTCGTTGTCAAACTGAGCAATCGTGGCGTTAGCCTGAATAGGAGGACGTTCGCGGGTGCACCGTCCGCGGCCTGATGACTGGAGGAACGACCGCAGGTGCAGCGGCCTGATGATTAGGAGGAACAGCCGTGGGTGCAGCGGCCCGTTTGAATATGTTCATGAAATTCTTCCATGCTCCGTAGAAGGTACCGACGCCTTGGTTGTTTGGTCCGGCGACTTGGTTGTTTTGTACTTCGACGTCAACATGAACTAGTGGAAGCTGCGGCTGCTGAATGGTAGAACCATTATTGTTGGGTGGAGCGACCCAAATGAATATGTTCTTAATACGGACCCGTAGTGATGCTATGTTTTGGGAAATGAGTGGAAGACTCTTGGAAGAAGTGAGAGGAATTGGATGGCAATAAATAATCAAGATGGTGAGGACAGAGGAGTGTGTAAGTGTTTTAGAGGATTTTTCATGCTATAAAACAAAAATTTTAAAAATACAAAGCAAAAACCCATAATATTATAGTACCACTGCGATAAAGTGCGCTGCTCCATGCTCAGTCTGTACATATGTATGTACTCATTTCACTTTTATCATAGAGATGTGTACATAAAAAAAAAAGATGTGGTACATTAAATTTTTATAAGCCTTTACTCATTTGTGATATAACAACAGTGTGCTTTTGCAACTGTTATCTGTTTTTTCCTTTTTGTTTAAATCTCATTAAATACAAGACAAAAAGATTCATTAAATGCATTAAATGCATGGCTTTTGTTTTGACTCTCAAAGGGTGTGGGTGTTGAAAACAAAATCAAGGTTTTGTTTTATTTGGTCTTATGTGTGGACTTGTGCACGCCTTTAGTTAATTTTCAGTCCCTCTTTCCATATATAAAAAAACATACAATTTGAGCTGGAGCAGGGGTTGGCGAAGCATGGGCTGGGAAAAGGCATGGGAAGTTGAAAGAGAAATACAAAGCTCCAACTTGAAGAGCCAGGAAAATAAAGTTGGCCAAGACAATTAAATATGTCATCTTCTCCGAGAAATAACTTTTGAGTGGGTTTAGAACCCGTTTCTTCCTAGTGTAGAGGAGCATCAGTTTCCAACTCTTAAAACCAACGTGAGGACTGTCGATCGAGCAGGCCCCTAGAACCATTCCGAACGCGGCGAATAGGAAATAGCACCTTTCATTTGAAGTGTTCCCAGTCCATATCCCAATAAAAATAGTGGACTGAACAAAATCATTGCCCTGTTTTGGTTGAATATAAGCGCTTTAAGCGCTTTAATCTCGCTGTCAAACTAGGCAATGGTGGCGTTAGCCTGAATAGGAGGATCGTTCGCGGGTGCATCGTCCGCGGCCTGATGATTGGAGGAACGACCGCGGGTGCAGCGGCCTGATGATTAGGAGGAACGGCCGTGGGTGCAGCGGCCCGTTTGAATATGTTCTTGAAATTCTTCCATGCTCCGTAGAAGGTACTGGCGCCTTGGTTGTTTGGTCCAGCGACTTGGTTGTTTTGTACTTCGAAGTCAACAGGAACTGGTGGAAGCTGCGGCCGCTGAATGGTAGAACAATTATTGTTGGGTGGAGCGACCCAAATGAATATGTTCTTAATACGGACACGTAGTGATGCCATGTTTTGGGAAATGAGTGGAAGACTCTTGGAAGAAGTGAGAGGAATTGGATGGCAATAAATAATCAAGATGGTGAGGACAGTGGAGTGTGTAAGTGTGTTAGAGGATTTTCCATGCTAAAAAACAAAAATTTTAAAATACAAAGCAAAAACCCATCATATTATAGTACCACTGCGATAAAGTGCGCTGCTCCATGCTCAGTCTTTACATATGTATGTACTCATTTCACTTTTATCATAGAGATGTGTACATAAAAAACAAAGACGTGGTACATTAAATTTTTATAAGCCTTTACTCATTTGTGATATAACAACAGTGTGCTTTTGCAACTGTTATCTGTTATTTCCTTTTTGTTTAAATCTCATTAAATACAAGACAAAAAGATTCATTAAATGCATTAAATGCATGGCTTTTGTTTTGACTCTCAAACGGTGTGGGTGTTGAAAACAAAATCAAGGTTTTGTTTTATTTGGTCTCATATGTGGACTTGTGAACGCCTTTAGTTAATTTTCTGTCCCTCTTTCCATATATAAAAAAACATACTATTTGAGCTGGAGCAGGGGTTGACGAAGCATGGGCTGGGAAAAGGCATGGGAAGTTGAAACAGAAATACAAAGCTCCAACTTGAAGAGCCATAAAAATAAAGTTGGCCAAGACAATTAAATATGTCATCTTCTCCGAGAAATAACTTTTGAGTGGGTTTAGAACCCGGTTCTTCCTAGTGTAGAGGAGCATCAGTTTCCAACTCTTAAAACCAACGTGAGGACTGTCGATCGAGCAGGCGCCTAGAACCATTCCGAACGCGGCGAATCGAAAATAGCACCTTTCATTTGAAGTGTTCCCAGTCCATATCCCAATAAAAATAGCGGAATGAACCAATATCATTGCCCTCTTTTGGTTGAATATAAGCACTTTAAGCGCTTCAATCTCGCTGTCAAACTGGGCAATGGTGGCGTTAGCCTGAATAGGAGGATCGTTCGCGGGTGCACCGTCCGCGGCCTGATGATTGGAGGAACGACCACGGGTGCAGCGGCCTGATGATTAGGAGGAACGGCCGTGGGTGCAGCGGCCCGTTTGAATATGTTCTTGAAATTCTTCCATGCTCCGTAGAAGGTACCGGCGCCTTGGTTGTTTGGTCCGGCGACTTGGTTGTTTTGTACTTCGACGTCAACAGGAACTGGTGGAAGTTGCGGATGCTGAATTGTAGAACCATTATTGTTGGGTGGAGCGACCCAAATGAATATGTTCTTAATACGGACCCGTAGTGATGCCATGTTTTGGGAAATGAGTGGAAGACTCTTGGAAGAAGTGAGAGGAATTGGATGGCAATAAATAATCAAGATGGTGAGGACAGAGGAGTGTGTAAGTGTTTTAGAGGATTTTCCATGCTAAAAAACAAAATTTTTAAAAATACAAAGCAAAAACCCATCATATTATAGTACCAATGCGATAAAGTGCGCTGCTCCATGGTCAGTCTTTTCATATGTATGTACTCATTTCACTTTTATCATAGAGAAGTGTACATAAAAAAAAAGATGTGGTACATTAAATTTTTATAAGCCTTTACTCATTTGTGATATAACAACAGTGTGCTTTTGCAACTGTTATCTGTTATTTCCTTTTTGTTTAAATCTCATTAAATACAAGACAAAAAGATTCATTAAATGCATTAAATGCATGGCTTTTGTTTTGACTCTCAAAGGGTGTGGGTGTTGAAAACAAAATCAAGGTTTTGTTTTATTTGGTCTCATGTGTGGACTTGTGCACGCCTTTAGTTAATTTTCTGTCCCTCTTTCCATCTATAAAAAAACATACTATTTGAGCTGGAGCAGGGGTTGGTGAAGCATGGGCTGGGAAAAGGCATGGGAAGTTGAAAGAGAAATACAAAGCTCCAACTTGAAGAGCCATAAAAATAAAGTTGGCCAAGACAATTAAATAAGTCATCTTTTCCCAGAAATAACTTTTGAGCGGGTTTAGAACCCGGTTCTTCCTAGTGTAGAGGAGCATCAGTTTCCAACTCTTAAAACCAACGTGAGGACTGTCGATCGAGCAGGCGCCTAGAACCATTCCGAACGCGGCGAATCGGAAATAGCACCTTTCATTTGAAGTGTTCCTAGTCCATATCCCAATAAAAATAGCGGACTAAACCAATATCATTGCCCTCTTTTGGTTGAATATAAGCACTTTAAGCGCTTTAATCTCGTTGTCAAACTGAGCAATCGTGGCGTTAGCCTGAATAGGAGGACGTTCGCGGGTGCACCGTCCGCGGCCTGATGACTGGAGGAACGACCGCAGGTGCAGCGGCCTGATGATTAGGAGGAACAGCCGTGGGTGCAGCGGCCCGTTTGAATATGTTCATGAAATTCTTCCATGCTCCGTAGAAGGTACCGACGCCTTGGTTGTTTGGTCCGGCGACTTGGTTGTTTTGTACTTCGACGTCAACATAAACTGGTGGAAGCTGCGGCTGCTGAATGGTAGAACCATTATTGTTGGGTGGAGCGACCCAAATGAATATGTTCTTAATACGGACCCGTAGTGATGCTATGTTTTGGGAAATGAGTGGAAGACTCTTGGAAGAAGTGAGAGGAATTGGATGGCAATAAATAATCAAGATGGTGAGGACAGAGGAGTGTGTAAGTGTTTTAGAGGATTTTTCATGCTATAAAACAAAAATTTTAAAAATACAAAGCAAAAACCCATAATATTATAGTACCACTGCGATAAAGTGCGCTGCTCCATGCTCAGTCTGTACATATGTATGTACTCATTTCACTTTTATCATAGAGATGTGTACATAAAAAAAAAGATGTGGTACATTAAATTTTTATAAGCCTTTACTCATTTGTGATATAACAACAGTGTGCTTTTGCAACTGTTATCTGTTTTTTCCTTTTTGTTTAAATCTCAGTAAATACAAGACAAAAAGATTCATTAAATGCATTAAATGCATGGCTTTTGTTTTGACTCTCAAAGGGTGTGGGTGTTGAAAACAAAATCAAGGTTTTGTTTTATTTGGTCTTATGTGTGGACTTGTGCACGCCTTTAGTTAATTTTCAGTCCCTCTTTCCATATATAAAAAAACATACAATTTGAGCTGGAGCAGGGGTTGGCGAAGCATGGGCTGGGAAAAGGCATGGGAAGTTGAAAGAGAAATACAAAGCTCCAACTTGAAGAGCCAGAAAAATAAAGTTGGCCAAGACAATTAAATATGTCATCTTCTCCGAGAAATAACTTTTGAGTGGGTTTAGAACCCGTTTCTTCCTAGTGTAGAGGAGCATCAGTTTCCAACTCTTAAAACCAACGTGAGGACTGTCGATCGAGCAGGCGCCTAGAACCATTCCGAACGCGGCGAATAGGAAATAGCACCTTTCATTTGAAGTGTTCCCAGTCCATATCCCAATAAAAATAGTGGACTGAACAAAATCATTGCCCTGTTTTGGTTGAATATAAGCGCTTTAAGCGCTTTAATCTCGCTGTCAAACTAGGCAATGGTGGCGTTAGCCTGAATAGGAGGATCGTTCGCGGGTGCATCGTCCGCGGCCTGATGATTGGAGGAACGACCGCGGGTGCAGCGGCCTGATGATTAGGAGGAACGGCCGTGGGTGCAGCGGCCCGTTTGAATATGTTCTTGAAATTCTTCCATGCTCCGTAGAAGGTACTGGCGCCTTGGTTGTTTGGTCCAGAGACTTGGTTGTTTTGTACTTCGACGTCAACAGGAACTGGTGGAAGCTGCGGCCGCTGAATGGTAGAACAATTATTGTTGGGTGGAGCGACCCAAATGAATATGTTCTTAATACGGACACGTAGTGATGCCATGTTTTGGGAAATGAGTGGAAGACTCTTGGAAGAAGTGAGAGGAATTGGATGGCAATAAATAATCAAGATGGTGAGGACAAATGAGTGTGTAAGTGTTTTAGAGGATTTTCCATGCTAAAAAACAAAAATTTTAAAAATACAAAGCAAAAACCCATCATATTATAGTACCACTGCGATAAAGTGCGCTGCTCCATGCTCAGTATGTACATATGTATGTACTCATTTCAATTTTATCATAGAGATGTGTACGTAAAAAAAAAGATGTGGTACATTAAATTTTTATAAGCCTTTACTCATTTGTGATATAACAACAGTGTGCTTTTGCAACTGTTATCTGTTTTTTCCTTTTTGTTTAAATCTCATTAAATACAAGACAAAAAGATTCATTAAATGCATGGCTTTTGTTTTGACTCTCAAAGGGTGTGGGTGTTGAAAACAAAATCAGTGTTTTGTTTTATTTTGTCTCATGTGTGGGCTTGTGCACGCCTTCAGTTAATCCAGTCTGTCTTTCCATATATAAAAAAAATACTATTTGAGCTGGAGCAGGGGCTGGCGAAGCATGTGCTGGGAAAAGGCATGGGAAGTTGAAAGAGAAATACAAAGCTCCAACTTGAAGAGCCAGAAAGATAAAGTTGGCCAAGACAATTAAATATGTCATCTTCTCCGATAAATAACTTTTGAGCGAGTTTAGAACCCGGTTCTTCCTATTGTAGAGGAGCATCAGTTTCCAACTCTTAAAACCAACGAGAGGACTATCGATCGAGTGGGCGCCTAGAACCATTCCGAACGCGGCGAATCGGAAATAGCACCTTTCATTTGAAGTGTTCCCAGTCCATATCCCAATAAAAATAGCGAACTGAACCAATATCATTGGCCTCTATTGGTTGAATATAAGCACTTTAAGCGTTTTAATCTCGCCGTCAAGCTAGGCAATTGATGCGTTAGCCTGAATAGGAGGATCGTTCGCGGGTGCACCGTCCGCGGCCTGATGATTGGAGGAACGACCACGGGTGCAGCGACCTGATGATTATGAGGAACGACCGTGGGTGCAGCGGCCCGTTTGAATATGTTCTTGAAATTCTTCCATGCTCCGTAGAAGGTACTGGCGCCTTGGTTGTTTGGTCCGGCGACTTGGTTGTTTTGTACTTCGACGTCAACAGGAACTGGTGGAAGCTGCGGCTGCTGAATGGTAGAACCATTATTGTTGGGTGGAGCGACCCAAATGAATATGTTCTTAATACGGACTCGTAGTGATGCCATGTTTTGGGAAATGAGTGGAAGACTCTTGGAAGAAGTGAGAGGAATTGGATGGCAATAAATAATCAAGATGGTGAGGACAGAGGAGTGTGTAAGTGTTTTAGAGGATTTTCCATGCTAAAAAACAAAAATTTTAAAAATACAAAGCAAAAACCCATCATATTATAGTACCACTACGATAAAGTGCGCTGCTCCATGCTCAGTCTGTACATATGTATGTACTCATTTCACTTTTATCATAGAGATGTGTACATAAAAAAAAAGATGTGGTACATTAAATTTTTATAAGCCTTTAATCATTTGTGATATAACAACAGTGTGCTTTTGCAACTGTTATCTGCATTTCCTTTTTGTTTAAATCTCATTAAATACAAGACAAAAAGATTCATTAAATGCATTAAATGCATGGTTTTTGTTTTTACTCTCAAAGGGTGTGGGTGTTGAAAACAAAATCAGTGTTTTGTTTTATTTGGTCTCATGTGTGGAGTTGTGCACGCCTTTAGTTAATTTTCATTCCCTCTTTCCATATATGAAAAAACATAATATTTGAGTTGGAGCAGGGGCTGGCGAAGCATGGGCTGGGAAAAGGCATGGGAAGTAGAAAGAGAAATACAAAGCTCCAACTTGAAGAGCCAGAAAGATAAAGTTGGTCTAGACAATTAAATATGTCATCTTCTCCGTGAAATAACTTTTGAGCGGGTTTAGATCCCGGTTCATCCTAGTGTAGAGGAGCATCAGTTTCCAACTCTTAAAACCAACGAGAGGACTGTCGATCGAGCAGGCGCCTAGAACCATTCCGAACGCGGCAAATTGGAAATAACACCTTTCATTTGAAGGTTCCTAGTCCATATCCCAATAAAAATAGCGGACTGAACCAATATCATTTCCCTCTTTTGGTTGAATATAAGCACTTTAAGCGCTTTAATCTCGCCGTCAAGCTAGGCCATGGCGGCGTTAGCCTGAATAGGAGGATTATTCGTGGGTGCACCGTCCGCGGCCTGATGGTTGGAGGAACGGCCGCGGGTGCAGCGACCTGATGATTAGGAGGAACGGCCGCGGGTGCAGCGGCCCGTTTGAATATGTTCTTGTAATTCTTCCATGCTCGGTAGAAGGTACCGGCGACTTGGTTGTTTTGTGCTTCGACGTCAACAGGAACTAATGGAAGTTACGGTTGCTGAATGGCAGCACCATTATTGTTGGGTGGAGCGACCCGAATAAATATGTTCTTAATACGGACCCGTAGTGATGCCATGAGAGTTTTGTTTTTTGGGAAATGAGTGGAAGACTCTTTGTAGAAGTGAGAGGAATTGGATGGCAATGAATAATCAAGATGGTGAGGACGGAGGAGTGTGTAATTGTTTTAGAGGATTTTTCATGCTGAAAAACAAAAATTTTAAAACAACAAAGTAAAAAACCATCATATTATAGTACCACTGCGATAAAGTGGGCTGCTCCATGCTCAGTCTGTACATATATATGTATTCATTTCACTTTTATCATAGAGATGTGTACATAAAAAAAAAAGATGTGGTACATTAAATTTTTATAAACCTTTACTCATTTGTGATATAACAACAGTGTGCTTTTGCAACTGTTATCTGTTTTTTCCTTTTTTGTTTAAATCTCATTAAATGCAAGACAAAAAGATCCATTGAATGCATTAAATGCATGGCTTTTATTTTGACTCTCAAAGGGTGTGGGTGTTGAAAACCAAATCAAGGTTTTGTTTTATTTGGTCTCATGTGTAGACTTGTGCAGGCCTTTAGTTAATTTTCAATCCCTCTTTCCATATATAAAAAAAACATACTATTTCAGCTGGAGCAGGGGTTGGCGAAGCATGGGATGGGAAAAGGCATGGGAAGTTGAAAGAGAAATACAAAGCTCCAACTTGAAGAGCCAGAAAAATAAAGTTCGCCAAGACAATTAAATATGTCATCTTCTCCGAGAACTAACTTTTGAGTGGGTTTAGAACCCGGTTCTTCTTAGTGTAGAGGAGCATCAGTTTCCAACTCTCAAAACCAACGTGAGGACTGTCGATCGAGCAGGCGCCTAGAACCATTCCGAACGCAGCGAATCGGAAATAGCACCTTTCATTTGAAGTGGTCCCAGTCCATATCCCAATAAAAATAGGAGACTGAACCAATATCATTGCCTTCTTTTGGTTGAATATAAGCACTTTAAGCGCTTTAATCTCGCTGTCAAACTGGGCAATGGTGGCGTTAGCCGGAATAGGAGGATCGTTCGCGGGTGCACCGTCTGCGGCCTGATGATTGGAGGAAAGACCGCGGGTGCAGCGGCCTGATGATTAGGAGGAACGGCCGCGAGTGCAGCGGCCCGTTTGAATATGTTGTTGAAATTCTTCCATGCTCCGTAGAAGGTACCGGCGCCTTGGTTGTTTGGTCCGGCGACTTGGTTGTTTTGTACTTCGACGTCAACAGGAACTGGTGGAAGCTGCGGCTGCTGAATGGTAGAACCATTATTGTTGGGTGGAGCGACCCAAATGAATATGTTCATAATACGGACCCGTAGTGATGCCATGTTTTCGGAAATGAGTGGAAGACTCTTGGAAGAAGTGAGAGGAATTGGATGGCAATAAATAATCAAGATGGTGAGGACAGAGGAGTGTGTAAGTGTTTTAGAGGATTTTCCATGCTAAAAAACAAAAATTTTAAAAATACAAAGCAAAAACCCATCATATTATAGTACCACTACGATAAAGTGCGATGCTCCATGCTCAGTCTGTACATATGTATGTACTCATTTCACTTTTATCATAGAGATGTGTACATAAAAAAAAAGATGTGGTACATTAAATTTTTATAAGCCTTTACTCATTTGTGATATAACAACAGTGTGCTTTTGCAACTGTTATCTGCTTTTCCTTTTTGTTTAAATCTCATTAAATACAAGACAAAAAGATTCATTAAATCAATAAAATGCATGGTTTTTGTTTTTACTCTCAAAGGGTGTGGGTGTTGAAAACAAAATCAGTGTTTTGTTTTATTTGGTCTCATGTGTGGAGTTGTGCACACCTTTAGTTAATTTTCATTCCCTCTTTCCATATATGAAAAAACATAATATTTGAGTTGGAGCAGGGGCTGGCGAAGCATGGGCTGGGAAAAGGCATGGGAAGTAGAAAGAGAAATACAAAGCTCCAACTTGAAGAGCCAGAAAGATAAAGTTGGTCTAGACAATTAAATATGTCATCTTCTCCGTGAAATAACTTTTGAGCGGGTTTAGATCCCGGTTCATCCTAGTGTAGAGGAGCATCAGTTTCCAACTCTTAAAACCAACGAGAGGACTGTCGATCGAGCAGGCGCCTATAACCATTCCGAACGCGGCAAATTGGAAATAACACCTTTCATTTGAAGGTTCCTAGTCCATATCCCAATAAAAATAGCGGACTGAACCAATATCATTTCCCTCTTTTGGTTGAATATAAGCACTTTAAGCGTTTTAATCTCGCCGTCAAGCTAGGCCTTGGCGGCGTTAACCTGAATAGGAGGATTATTCGCGGGTGCACCGTCCGCGGCCTGATGGTTGGAGGAACGGCCGCGAGTGCAGCGGCCTGATGATTAGGAGGAACGGCCGCGGGTGCAGCGGCCCGTTTGAATATGTTCTTGTAATTCTTCCATGCTCCGTAGAAGGTATCGGCGACTTGGTTGTTTTGTGCTTCGACGTCAACAGGAACTAGTGGAAGTTACGGTTGCTGAATGGCAACACCATTATTGTTGGGTGGAGCGACCCGAATAAATATGTTCTTAATACGGACCCGTAGTGATGCCATGAGAGTTTTTTTTTTGGGAAATGAGTGGAAGACTCTTTGTAGAAGTGAGAGGAATTGGATGGCAATGAATAATCAAGATGGTGAGGACGGAGGAGTGTGTAAGTGTTTTAGAGGATTTTTCATGCTGAAAAACAAAAATTTTAAAACTACAAAGTAAAAAACCATCATATTATAGTACCACTGCGATAAAGTGGGCTGCTCTATGCTCAGTCTGTACATATATATGTATTCATTTCACTTTTATCATAGAGATGTGTACATTAAAAAAAAAGATGTGGTACATTAAATTTTTATAAACCTTTACTCATTTGTGATATAACAACAGTGTGCTTTTGCAACTGTTATCTGTTTTTTCCTTTTTTGTTTAAATCTCATTAAATACAAGACAAAAAGATCCATTGAATGCATTAAATGCATGGCTTTTGTTTTGACTCTCAAAGGGTGTGGGTGTTGAAAACAAAATCAAGGTTTTGTTTTATTTGGTCTCATGTGTAGACTTGTGCAGGCCTTTAGTTAATTTTCAATCCCTCTTTCCATATATAAAAAAACATACTATTTCAGGTGGAGCAGGGGTTGGCGAAGCATGGGCTGGGAAAAGGCATGGGAAGTTGAAAGAGAAATACAAAGCTCCAACTTGAAGAGCCAGAAAAATAAAGTTCGCTAAGACAATTAAATATGTCATCTTCTCCGAGAACTAACTTTTGAGTGGGTTTAGAACCCGGTTCTTCCTAGTGTAGAGGAGCATCAGTTTCCAACTCTCAAAACCAACGTGAGGACTGTCGATCGAGCAGGCGCCTAGAACCATTCCAAACGCGGCGAATCGGAAATAGCACCTTTCATTTGAAGTGGTCCCAGTCCATATCCCAATAAAAATAGGAGACTGAACCAATATCATTGCCTTCTTTTGGTTGAATATAAGCACTTTAAGCGCTTTAATCTCGCTGTCAAACTGGGCAATGGTGGCGTTAGCCGGAATAGGAGGATCGTTCGCGGGTGCACCGTCTGCGGCCTGATGATTGGAGGAAAGACCGCGGGTGCAGCGGCCTGATGATTAGGAGGAACGGCCGCGAGTGCAGCGGCCCGTTTGAATATGTTGTTGAAATTCTTCCATGCTCCGTAGAAGGTACCGGCGCCTTGGTTGTTTGGTCCGGCGACTTGGTTGTTTTGTACTTCGACGTCAACAGGAACTGGTGGAAGCTGCGGCTGCTGAATGGTAGAACCATTATTGTTGGGTGGAGCGACCCAAATGAATATGTTCATAATACGGACCCGTAGTGATGCCATGTTTTCGGAAATGAGTGGAAGACTCTTGGAAGAAGTGAGAGGAATTGGATGGCAATAAATAATCAAGATGGTGAGGACAGAGGAGTGTGTAAGTGTTTTAGAGGATTTTCCATGCTAAAAAACAAAAATTTTAAAAATACAAAGCAAAAACCCATCATATTATAGTACCACTACGATAAAGTGCGATGCTCCATGCTCAGTCTGTACATATGTATGTACTCATTTCACTTTTATCATAGAGATGTGTACATAAAAAAAAAGATGTGGTACATTAAATTTTTATAAGCCTTTACTCATTTGTGATATAACAACAGTGTGCTTTTGCAACTGTTATCTGCTTTTCCTTTTTGTTTAAATCTCATTAAATACAAGACAAAAAGATTCATTAAATCAATAAAATGCATGGTTTTTGTTTTTACTCTCAAAGGGTGTGGGTGTTGAAAACAAAATCAGTGTTTTGTTTTATTTGGTCTCATGTGTGGAGTTGTGCACACCTTTAGTTAATTTTCATTCCCTCTTTCCATATATGAAAAAACATAATATTTGAGTTGGAGCAGGGGCTGGCGAAGCATGGGCTGGGAAAAGGCATGGGAAGTAGAAAGAGAAATACAAAGCTCCAACTTGAAGAGCCAGAAAGATAAAGTTGGTCTAGACAATTAAATATGTCATCTTCTCCGTGAAATAACTTTTGAGCGGGTTTAGATCCCGGTTCATCCTAGTGTAGAGGAGCATCAGTTTCCAACTCTTAAAACCAACGAGAGGACTGTCGATCGAGCAGGCGCCTATAACCATTCCGAACGCGGCAAATTGGAAATAACACCTTTCATTTGAAGGTTCCTAGTCCATATCCCAATAAAAATAGCGGACTGAACCAATATCATTTCCCTCTTTTGGTTGAATATAAGCACTTTAAGCGTTTTAATCTCGCCGTCAAGCTAGGCCTTGGCGGCGTTAACCTGAATAGGAGGATTATTCGCGGGTGCACCGTCCGCGGCCTGATGGTTGGAGGAACGGCCGCGAGTGCAGCGGCCTGATGATTAGGAGGAACGGCCGCGGGTGCAGCGGCCCGTTTGAATATGTTCTTGTAATTCTTCCATGCTCCGTAGAAGGTATCGGCGACTTGGTTGTTTTGTGCTTCGACGTCAACAGGAACTAGTGGAAGTTACGGTTGCTGAATGGCAACACCATTATTGTTGGGTGGAGCGACCCGAATAAATATGTTCTTAATACGGACCCGTAGTGATGCCATGAGAGTTTTTTTTTTGGGAAATGAGTGGAAGACTCTTTGTAGAAGTGAGAGGAATTGGATGGCAATGAATAATCAAGATGGTGAGGACGGAGGAGTGTGTAAGTGTTTTAGAGGATTTTTCATGCTGAAAAACAAAAATTTTAAAACTACAAAGTAAAAAACCATCATATTATAGTACCACTGCGATAAAGTGGGCTGCTCTATGCTCAGTCTGTACATATATATGTATTCATTTCACTTTTATCATAGAGATGTGTACATTAAAAAAAAAGATGTGGTACATTAAATTTTTATAAACCTTTACTCATTTGTGATATAACAACAGTGTGCTTTTGCAACTGTTATCTGTTTTTTCCTTTTTTGTTTAAATCTCATTAAATACAAGACAAAAAGATCCATTGAATGCATTAAATGCATGGCTTTTGTTTTGACTCTCAAAGGGTGTGGGTGTTGAAAACAAAATCAAGGTTTTGTTTTATTTGGTCTCATGTGTAGACTTGTGCAGGCCTTTAGTTAATTTTCAATCCCTCTTTCCATATATAAAAAAACATACTATTTCAGCTGGAGCAGGGGTTGGCGAAGCATGGGCTGGGAAAAGGCATGGGAAGTTGAAAGAGAAATACAAAGCTCCAACTTGAAGAGCCAGAAAAATAAAGTTCGCTAAGACAATTAAATATGTCATCTTCTCCGAGAACTAACTTTTGAGTGGGTTTAGAACCCGGTTCTTCCTAGTGTAGAGGAGCATCAGTTTCCAACTCTCAAAACCAACGTGAGGACTGTCGATCGAGCAGGCGCCTAGAACCATTCCAAACGCGGCGAATCGGAAATAGCACCTTTCATTTGAAGTGGTCCCAGTCCATATCCCAATAAAAATAGCGAACTGAACCAATATCATTGCCCTCTATTGGTTGAATATAAGCACTTTAAGCGCTTTAATCTCGTCGTCAAGCTAGGCAATTGCTGCGTTAGCCTGAATAGGAGGACCGTTCGTGGGTGCACCGTCTGCGGCCTGATTATTGGAGGAAAGGCCGCGGGTGCAGCGGTTTGATGATTAGGAGGAATGGTCGCGGGTGCAGCGGCCCGTTTGAATATGTTCTTGAAATTCTTCCATGCTCCGTAGAACGTACCAACGCCTTGGTTGTTTGGTCCGGCGACTTGGTTGTTTTGTGCTTCGACGTCAACAGGAACTGGTGGTAGCTGCGGCTACTGAATGGCAGCACCACTATTGTTGGGTGGAGCGACCCGAATAAATATGTTCTTAATACGGACCCGTAGTGATGCCATGAGAGTTTTTTTTTTGGGAAATGAGTGGAAGACTCTTGGAAGAAGTGAGAGGAATGGGATGTCAATAAATAATCAAGATGGTGAGGACATAGGAGTGTATAAGTGTTTTAGAGGATTTTTCATGCTAAAAAACAAAAATTTTAAAAATACAAAGCAAAAAACCATCATATTATAGTACCGCTGCGATAAAGTGGGGTGCTTCATGCTCAGTCTGTACATATGTATGTACTCATTTCACTTTTATCATAGAGATGTGTACATAAGAAAAACAAAAGGTGTGGTACATTAGATTTTTATAAGCCTTTACTCATTTGTGATATAACAACAGTGTGCTTTTGCAACTGTTATCTTTTTTTTTTCCTTTTTTGTTTAAATCTCATTAAATGCAAGGCAAAAAGATCCATTAAATGCATTAAATGCATGGCTTTTGTTTTGACTCTCAAAGGGTGTGAGTGTTGAAAACAAAATCAGTGTTTTGTTTTATTTGGTCTCATGTGTGGACTTGTGCACGCTTTTAGTTAATTTCCAGTCCGTCTTTCCATATATAGAAAAACATACTATTTGAGCTGGAGCAGGGGCTGGCGAAGCATGGGCTGGGAAAAGGCATGGGAAGTTGAAAGAGAAATACAAAGCTCCAACTTGAAGAGCCAGAAAGATAAAGTTGGCCAAGGCAATTAAATATGTCATCTTCTCCGAGAAATAACTTTTGAGCGAGTTTAGAACCCGGTTCTTCCTAGTGTAGAGGAGCATCAGTTTCCAACTCTTAAAACCAACGAGAGGACTATCGATCGAGCAGGCGCCTAGAACCATTCCGAACGTGGCGAATCGGAAATAGCACCTTTCATTTGAAGTGTTCCCAGTCCATATCCCAATAAAAATAGCGGACTGAACCAATATCATTGCCCTCTATTGGTTGAATATAAGCACTTTAAGCGCTTTAATCTCGCCGTCAAACTGGGCAATGCTGGCGTTAGCCTGAATAGGAGGATCGTTCGCGGGTGCACCGTCCACGGCCTGATGATTGGAGGAACGACCGCAGGTGCAGCGGCCTGATGATTAGGGGGAACTGTCGCGGGTGCAGCGGCCCGTTTGATTATGTTCTTGAAATTCTTCCATGCTCCGTAGAAGGTTCCGGTGCCTTGGTTGTTTGGTCCGGCGACTTGGTTGTTTTGTGCTTCGATGTCAACAGGAATTGGTGGAAGCTGCGGCTGCTGAATGGCAGAACCATTATTGTTGGGTGGAGCGACCCGAATGAATATGTTCTTAATACGGACCCGTAGTGATGCCATGTTTTGGAACATGAGTGGAAGATTCTTGGAATAAGTGAGAGGAATTGGATGGCAATAAATAATCAAGATAGTGAGGACAGAGGAGTGTGTAAGTGTTTGAGAGGATTTTCCTTGCTAAAAAATAAAAATTTTAAAAATACAAAGCAAAAACCCATCATATTATAGTACTATTGCGATAAAGTGGGCTGTTCCATGCTCAGTCTGTACATATGTATGTACTCATTTCACTTTTATAATAGAGATGTGTACATTAAAAAAAAAAAAAGATGTGGTACATTAAATTTTTATAAGCCTTTACTCATTTGTGATATAACTACTGTGTGCTTTTGCAACTGTTATCTGTTTTTTCCTTTTTTGTTTAAATCTCATTAAATGCAAGACAAAAGGATCCATTAAATGCATTAAATGCATGGATTTTGTTTTGACTCTCAAAGGGTGCGGGTGTTGAAAACAAAATCGGTGTTTTATTTTATTTGGTCTCATGTGTGGACTTGTGCACACCTTTAGTTAATTTTCATTCCCCCTTTCCATATATAAAAAAACATAATATTTGAGCTGGAGCAGGGGCTGACGAAGCATGGGCTGGGAAAAGGCATGGGAAGTGGAAAGATAAATTTAGAAGCTGAGATCTTATCCAATTAGGAGATAACTAGAAAAATTAGGAAGTTGAGATTTTTTTGGAGGTAAATATATTTAAGTTTGGTGGGATAAGATAAGCATCTAACCTTTTTAATATAAAGCAAACATGGTATTATGAGTTTTTTAATTATGTCCACATGGCATTCATCAGAATAATGTAGTAGAAGATGTAGCACATATTTGTAGGAGAGGATCCAAAGCCCTTTCTTTCAACCCGTTCCCTGTTTTCAAGCTTTTCTCACAGGACAATGTAGTTCTTCGTGGGGCATTTAAGTTTTGGAAAAAAAAATAGTGGATAGAAATAATAATTCCTCCTAACATTTATATATGTAGACTTTTATATATTTATTTGGTCATCATCGCAAGTGCCATAACTCGTACGCAACGTCTATAACGCATAATCTGTTTGGATGACATAATAGAAAAGCATTAGATGAATCAAAAGATCATAACCATTAAATGCTTGCAATACGACCCTCGTGAAATACTATTGCTAAATAATTTAGTTTCTATTTGATGAATTAGGGATGTGATGCATCTATTCTGCTGGACGGTAACAACACTGAGAAAACTGCATTTGCAAATCTAAATGTTCGCGGGTATGAAATGATTGACGCTGCAAAAGCTACGTTGGAGGCCATCTGCCCGGGAGTTGTTTCATGCGCTGATATCATTGCTCTCGCCACAAGAGATGCAATCTTCCTGGTATACACATAATAATCAAACTAATAGATAGGAATGAGATTACTCTCTTATATGATATGTTTAAGGGCATGTATCAAATAGATTTTTGCATAAATAAATATTTTAATATCTGTGTATGTACGTATACACTAAACTGGAGGAGCGAGGTACATAGTACGCACAGGAAGGAGAGATGGGAAAGTTTCTCTTGCAAGTAATGTGAACCTCCCCGGTACCGCAATATCAGTTAACAGTTCCATCAGCATGTTTGCTAGAAAAGGATTAAATACAACAGACATGATTCTTCTACTAGGTAACTTCTTAATTATATAGCTCACCACCACGTACATATATGCACGCGTTTTAAATCCTAGATAGGGCCATTGGTGATATCACTAATGATTGATTTAATTATAGTGTGGAATATCAATAATAAACTGCATATATTCAGGTGCTCACACAATTGGAGTGGCTCACTGTTCGTTCTTTATAGACCGTCTCATAGCTTTTAATGGCACGGGGGATTCCGATCCAACTATGGATCCTTCTCTACTTAAATTGTTGAGGTCCAGATGTCTTCGGGATCTAACCGTTGACAGCATCGTGAATCTGGATCAGAAATTTTTGAGTGCAAGTAACATCGACAATTCGTACTACCAACAAATAGTTGCAAACAGAGGAGTGCTCCAAATCGATCAGGCGCTGGCTCTGGATCCACTTACAAAGGATATAGTCGGATCCATTGCCACTAAAGTACCGGATGACTTCGCGGTGAGATTCGGGGAGGCCATGATCAAGTTAGGAAGAGTAGGAGTGATCACTGGTAAAAAACGCGGAGAGATTAGGCGTTCATGCCGATCCATCAACTAACTATATATCTTAATTTGTTAGTTTGGTTTTAGTTTGTTTCCTGTTAATTTAATTTCGTCGTTCAACATTCCTTGGCGCACCGGTAAAGGTGTTGTTGTGTGACTAAGAGGTCATGGGTTCAAGTCCTAGGAGCGTCCTCTTGTCAAATTTGACAGGGAAAGGCTTGCCCCTTATACACCCTTGCGGTGGGACCCTTCCTCGATCTCTCGCATTATGGGGATGCTTTAGTGCACCGGACCCCCCAACATTCCTGATTGGGACAGTCCTGTTATTTTTATATTTTAGTTATATCAGATTGTAGCATGGTTGAGTTGAATATATATATATATATATATATATATATATATATATATATTCTATATATATATATCGAAATAATATTTATGGCTTTACGTTTATCCGTATGTATTTATCTTCACAGTACTGTCACCGCTACTGTGCCAATATTATTGCTTATAAGCTACTAAAAAAATTTCCTTAGGTTCCTTATGGCGTATCATGAGAATTTATTCCTGATTGAGAAATTTGATTTAAGTTCATCGCTCGTCATTCTCTTTGTAAGAAGTAATTTAACATATTCAAGACGAATATGCAATTTGAAAATGCATCAATCTAAAAGTAACCTTTAAACGTTCAACTTCAACAATCCGAACACTAATATATATATACGAATATGCCATTTGAAAATGCATCAATCTAAAAGTAACCTTTACACGTTCAACTTCAACAATCCCAACACTAATGTATATACTAGGTAACTGGCCCGTACTTGGCACGGTGCATTTTATTGTATATCATAATTTAATTATCAGTTTTAAAAGCGTTGTTATAATTTTAACGATAACTACTTTGAATATATATCTAACTGATAATGCAATATCGTCCGATCTCAGAAAGGGGGGGGGGGGGGTAATGCTCGTGATATTCGATGCCTTTATTGATGTTCACGAGAGCAGAGAGATTATACGAGGAGGAACTTAGTCGGGGAGGGGAGAGCTATGTCGAGGATAACTTGTAGATTACAAGTATGATTACTCTTCTAACGCCAAGTGACGTGCTAAGGTGTAGGTGTGAGAGTGTGTGAAAACGCTGGGACTAAAGTTTTGAGCGGGAGTGAGTGAAAGTGTTATCTTCAACTAAGTTCTTTTTTTGTTGGAGTGCTAACAAGCCCTATTTATAGGACATCAATGGGGTCTTTGACTAATGGATGTGAGTCTTCTGCTAAAAGTAATGGCTTTGATCAGGTCGGCTAATCGGGCAGATCGCTTTCTGCACCAATGGGTATTTCTGACAGTGGTGGCGTATGACAAGGCTTCTACTGCTCCAATGAGGGTCGTCGGCTGGTGGGGGCCAATCAGGTGAGCTTTATAGCCTCCAATTTGTGATGTGGGTGCTTTGGGCCAATTCGCCGCCCTCGGGCCCAATGCTTCGTCTTCTGTGGGGGGTGACCAATCGTGTTTGATCTTCTCCTTATTTATAGCAAGTGGTTGGGAGTTGGGAGTAAATATGGACTCAGTTCCTCTTAGTAACCTTTCATTGTTTTCCTCGGTTCTTGCATTAGTTGGCATCGTTGCTCTCTTCGTTTCTGCCAAGAGGTGAGAACAAAACATTAGTAAAATATATTCTAAGTTTTGGTTTACTCGTAATAAGATTTCATGGGAAGCTTAGTCCGAGTGGGAAAAAAGATACTATTAAGCCCGGCGAGGGCACTGCCAAAGAAGGCTAATTTGGTAAGGAGGCTTCCTGGAGTTCAAGCAACACTCCGAGTACGAGTGTTCTAGGGAGTACCACTAGGGTAACGTAATCCTCGATCTGCATCCTCAAAACCCGTAATCAGACCCATCAAACTTCTGATTGTTGATTTCCCCCTTCCATCGTAACTGCTCCCGCTAAACTTGATGCTCTAGATATCACTTGTTGCGCAGCGATTCGATAAATAGAAAATTATACACAAACGTAAAACAATAAAATACAAAGATTTGTTTATCCAGTTCGTCTATGATTACCTCTATATGCAATACCAAGCCCGAACTTTCACTATAATGATGATGAGTGATTCTCGATTACAAATAAGATAGAATTGTGCCCCATAGATTGAGAACTATCTCGCACAATGTCTCTTAATCTCACAAGTGTCTGTCTCTCTTATTTTTATCTCTATCTATATTTACCGCACTCTAAAAAATAGAACATCAGAATAGAGATCGGTCAAAACTGGGTAAAAAAACTGTCACGCGCAATTGGCGTGCAATCTGCGCCATAGCGCGGCTCCTGTAGTGTCAGTCTCTAAAAGTACTGCGTACGCAGCGCTTAGCGTCTCACCTAGTTTCATGTCTTGATTATTCAGGCTCCATAATTCTAAAATTTTAAACATTAAAGAACAAAAGAAGAAATATAGGCTCCATAATTCTAAGATTTTAAACATTAAAGAACAAAAGAAGAAATATAGTATACGCTATAGAGCTTAAAGTTTACCCATATATACAACAGATATATTTGAGCGTTAATGCATGTTCTCCGAGTAATTTAACATGGCACAATTTGCCATCTTTTCATTATTAAATTTTCAAATGTAAAAGGATACAATTCCAAACAAAAAAATGAACATAAAGCATTGACTGAGGCTGGTGAAATCTGGGTTGAACAAGAATTCCAATGAATCCAATTTTTAACCTCTTTTTAAAAGATGAACAATCTAAATAAGGAAAAAATAATCTAATTCCTTATGAAGCATAATCATAGATCCAAACATCATTAATCATGATCTATCTTAGGCCTTGGGGGCACTCAGACCAGCCTTAATCTTCTCAATAGTAGCCACATCCGTCTTGAAAGAGTTAGCCAACACTACATCATCAACTCCACTACCAAACAACTCCGTTGGAAGTGACACCGTTCCAGCGCTCGCGCTTCCAAAGGCCGAGACTGCGGTTGCCGCCTGCTTACCATCAGCATTGTACTGATAATGCATCAATCCCTTAGGAAAAACAAACAAGTCCCCAAGCTGCAAAGTCTGCGCGAAAAGCTTACCACTCGTGTCAACAAATCCAACCTCGAGCGAACCTTCAATGACAAATAACAGTTCCGAGGCACGTGGATGAGTGTGCACGGGGTTGACGCTGCCCGCAGGGTACTGCAAGACCGCGAAAGAGACGCTTTGGCCGTCTAAAGCAGGGAACTCTGCTTTGCTAGCTTTGGTTACTTTGAAAGTCGGGATGGAAGAGTCGAATATGCCACGCAAGTTGGTGAACGTGAAGAAGGTACCGTCTGTGACGGTGACGTTGGAGTTTGGTGGGGTGATGAAGTCTGATAAAATGTCTGGATCGCTCGCTCGAACGGTCGAGGCCATAGCGAGTATTGATAGAAGGGAGAGTATTTTGGAGATTGAGGCCATTTTTGGAATAGTAGATGTGGAGATTAAAAGAAGATATGTGGTGGAAACTCTGATTGAATTTTGGTATTGACCTTATAGAAACTTTTTTGATGTATGAAATGTAACAATGCATGGTTAGCCGGCTTTTGCCTATTGTTGTCTGTTATTGCTGTCAATTTTCAATTAAAACTACATATAGGATATTACATGCTTTGTGCTATTGTCAACAATGTTTTTGAAAGTATTGAATAGTGTTGTTTCTTGTTTCCCAGACGGTTATGCAGTAGGTATGGACACCAAACAGACAGAAGCAGAGAGCACAAGGCTTTTTTTTTTTTTTGTGTGTTAAAAAAGTTAGAGAAAAATAATGTTAGTCATTTACCAGCAAGCTGGAAATGGTTGAAAGATTTACTATTACAATGTATGATCACATTGGACACTCAGTATCATGAGATTATTGGACTATGCATGTTTCAAACTTTCAATTATGTCATGCACGGTAGTAATGTACAAAAATCAAAACGTCTGTTCTGTGTGGACTGGAAGGAAAACACCAATAGCCAAATAACAAAATGAAATAAACACCAAACACCACTAGCCAATTTCCTTTACAAAAGCTCCATAAAAAATGACTGCAATAACAAAGAGAGATCGTATATTCCCATTGTTGTCTAAGAATCAATTTGTCCAGCGGAGTGCACTATATACTCGAGTCCATCTAATGTCTAATCATCACACACAACCAAACCATATATAAGTCCTATAAATGTTTCTTCAATCCCAACCAAACAACACACTTCAAACACATTAACACTACTAAGAAAAAGAACTCAGGCAAAACATATCCAATGGCTTTCTTCAAGACATCACTCTTCTTACTCCTGACTTCCCTCGCCATATCCCGACTTGCCATGGCCGGAGATCCCGACATCCTCACCGACTTTGTCCTCCCAATAAGTGCCCCTGGCTCCATCGATGGGAACTTTTTCACATTCACAGGGTTTCGATCCCTCGTAAACGCCCCAATCCCCCCAGCTTTTAAAGCCCTTAAGGCCACCATGGAACAGTTCCCCGCACTCAACGGACAGAGTGTCGCCTATGCTGTCCTACTCTACCCCGCAGGCACAGTGAATCCCGTCCACACGCATCCTCGATCCGCAGAGCTTCTGTTCCTGGTTCAGGGCACACTACAAGTCGGATTCGTGGACACAACCAACAAGTTATTCACCCAGACCCTTCAGGAAGGCGACATGTTCGTGTTTCCTAAGGGACTTGTCCACTTTCAGTACAATGCCGATGCCAAGGCCCCGGCAATGGCTTTCTCTGCGTTCGGTAGCGCCAGCCCCGGAACTGTCTCTTTGCCGAATACGCTGTTTAATTCGACAATTGATGACATGTCTTTGGCCCTTTCGTTTAAGACTGATGTTGCTACCATTCAGAAGCTCAAGGCCGGACTCCACTGAAACTGAAATACTTTTCTTTTGCTGAGCAATAATTGTCTTTCTTGTTTGAAGGAATAATAACTAAATCGTTCTGTTGCTAGTGCTATGTAATATTCAGAATGCATTCAATTATCATCATATATTTCATTAATGTGTTAATTATGTACTGAAAAGTTTATGTTAAAGTATTGACACATCTAATTATACTAAGGTAAAATAAGGTGGTATAAAATCCACCTAAGAAGTAAAAACCATCATTAAGTTAAATTGAGAAGCGGTATAGGTACTGCAACTCAATAAAATAACAAGTCAACTGCAAGTCTGCAATTAATACAATTATATTTTGAAAAAATAATTATGTGATAAAAATTGAAGTCAACTGAAGAATATGGATGGTTTACTAGTCAGGTTGAACTAAAAAATTCTTTATGGACCACGCAAAAGATAAGTATCGAGACTAGCTCTTTAATAATTTCAATTTAATTACATTATATTTTCATGTTATTGAAGAAGTTATGGTCTTAGACTATATTATAACTACATAGTCTAATAAATCAATTGTAGTTATAACTCTAATATTTTTTTTGAACAACTATATTTTATTAATAACTTACGGTCGATCGAAGTCAAGTAATGTACATAGGCGTGCGAGGTTGGGACTGGTGTGATCACCGTGTAAATGTGATAAAGATTAGGCTTATTATATTTGTGTATCTATGATCTTATCTGAGCCGAGTCAAACGTCGTTCACAATAGGAAATGTCAAACGGATGACAGCTCGCCGACTTTTTTCCTTTTTAACTCTCAAATTTAATTTCACACGTTCGAACTTCGAAATCCAGTCTATAACTATCTCCTGTGATCAACACAATACACCCACAATCCTGTACAGAACCACAGTCATCCATACCCTCTCCATCGTATCCACAAGATCGAATTTACACCGCCACGTCAACATCATAAAACAGGTACCGCACCTGATTCCCACCAGTCTGGAGTATAAATAAATTATAAAAAAAAGAACTACACTCCCATAGGCTAATAAAAGTATTACACTCGAAATGGAACAACTCGCTGGCGGCGGCGGCGGAGGAGGAACCCGCCTCCGCCACCACCACCGCAGTGAAAGATTCCTCGGAATATTCCATCCTCCTCCTCTTCCTCAATCCTCCCCTTCTCCGCCGCTCGAACTCTCCGAAGACGACATATTCTCCACATCATCAGGCACTTCGAAACCAAACCCTAACCCTAACCCTAACCCGACCCGAGGATCCCCAAATTCCGCCACCCGGAACAGCATCTACGCGGCACTCAGCGGATCCGGGTCTGGATCCGATATCCGACCCGTTTTCAACCACAAGGCCTCTGTTTCGCCCTTTGCCGCCATTTCTCCGGCATCGTCGCCTTCTTCTCCTGTACGGATAGCTATTCCGAGGAGGCCGCCGGCTCCGCCGGATAGGGCGGCGCGGTTCCAGCAGCAATCGGCGCCAGTCAATGTTCCTGTGATGGCTGGGGTAATGAGGCGGAATGCCAAGGATTTTGATGACGTGGAATTGGAGGAGGAAGAAGGGGAGATGAAAGGGGGGGTGATTTTGCCGCCGCACGAGGTTGTGGCGTCCAGGGATTCACCGAGGTTGGCGTGCTCAGTGCTAGAAGGGGCGGGACGGACGTTGAAAGGGAGGGATTTGAGGCAGGTGCGCAACGCTATCTGGCGAAAGACTGGTTTTATTGATTGATTGATTGATTTAGTCGGTTTAGTGTTGTGTAGTGCGGTTTTAGTCGGATTTGTTACGTAGGAAATAATGTGATGTTCTTGTATATATGTAAGGATAGCGACGTAGCCTTGGTTGTATATATGAATCGATTTTTCAGTGTATATATGAAGTGTTTCTCTTATTTATGTTTGGGGAGTGTCTACCATTGGCGTTTATAACATGGATGGAAGTCTCGATTTTGGTGTCTTATTGGCACAAAGTCAAAACAGAAACATTTCCGTACCTTTCCAAGGAAATGCATAGAAATCTTGATTCCTGTTTGATATGCAATGCTGAATCTGATATTTGACAGCCACGTAATCATAATTGAGTTATTACAAGATGATTAAGATGTGGGATTGTTTCTTTATTCAATTAACTGTTGTCTTGGATAGCTGGTTTGCGGTGCAATACCTTGCGAAGTTGTGGCAAGCTGATTTAGAAAGTAGAAAATATGATTTGACTTGCACCATTAGGCATTAAAAATAAATAAATAGAATGATTAATTTGAAGGCTGATTCGGTGAACAATCAACTATATGATTCTTGGAGTTTAGAACTCCAAATTGTTTCATTACACGTTTCATCAGATAATTTCTATATTAAGAGTTAGATCGTTCCTTATGACATTTATATGCCAAGTGAAATAAGGATCCTTGCCCTGTTTTCGATCTCGTTTAATTCCCAGTAATCCTGTTTCATTGGATTCACAACCATCCATTTACGCCATGAGTTCAGATATGCCGTTCTCTCAAGAACTTGTCTGGCAAGTTAATGTAGCTTTGTTTTGCTGACCTGGTACTTGAATTATTGACCTCTTCAAAAGTTTATATTAGTGTTTATAAGTTTCTGCTCATATATACAGGTTTGCAGTTGTTTTCGACATATGAAACTGGAATATTAGCTTTATGCTGCGTAAATAACTGATGTATGGACTGAATAAGCTCTATTCTGAGCATGGCCTAATACTTCGCGGAATCCCGGCAAACGTGCGAACATAAAATGCATACAGAAAGTAATTTGTTAAAGTTGCATAAATATAACCTTTGTTATGTAAAAAGATTCTATGTTTGCTCATCATGTTAGAAAAATCTTTTTTATCAGGAGTTTTTAAACGTTTATCCAGATACTGCTTGTCAGAGCCATTGTCAGATTCTATATTAATGATTTTCGTAAACTTAAATTTTAGATGCTTTGCAGGGAAGCCTAGTTTGTCAAGTTTATTAGGTTTAGAAATGCTTTAGATTGTGTAGGAAATAACTGTTTATAAATATGGATCGGTGGCTCCGATCAATTCATATTTGTTAGTGGTCATTATTGGTAATACTTACTCCTTTTGGTATGGCATCTGGAGAAAATGTATTAATTTTTGTACTGTGATTTCCTTCAATATTGTCGGTTAACCATTGATGTATAGCATGAAGGTATTTCAATTACTTTTGGTTTTGTATATAGTTCATGTTGTTGCAGTTCCATTAACGAGGATATGCGAAATGCCACATTTCACTTTGTGAAAACGAAACGGTCAGTATGAAGTTAACACCGAACAGGCCCGATAGTCAGGGTTCATGTCCAGTGAGATTACATATTGTAAGGGTAATATGTATCTATGTTGATATTTTCCATTTTCCAAGAAAAAAGAGTTCTCTGCCAGGGATTCATAGAATTTATTCACACTTTTGGCCAATACACATTTCTGTGTCCTCTGGCACATTTTACTGAGGATATTTCATCTAATATGACCTTACCAGCTTACCTTATCTCTGCTATCACTTGTTATACACTTAAGGGTTCTAACGATCCTCGCTCCCTGTTAGAACACAGATCTTAAGATTTTAGTTTCCGTGTTAAGATAGGATTATCTCTATATTCTTGTCACTCTCTCTTATATATAGTAGCAACAAGGGTTCCTTCAACCTTCTAGTTCTATGCTCTTCCTGAGTTCTTTCTTATCTTCTTGTTACTCTTTTCAATACTCCCTTAAATTTGAGGTCAGCATCTCTAGTGAACACAGTCTTTGTTACGTGCATGAGTCATTCAAGCCACTTATGCTACATTAAGTTACTGGATATACAGTAACATGCTTGCGTTATATATGATTTCACTAAACTGGGTATTATATTATGGAAGAATGCTTTGATGATGAGTCAAGGTTCTGCTATCCTCAAATGTTACGTCTTTATGTTACTTCTGTTTTATTTATTATATGTGTGTTTCTCAATGGAGTGTTGATATATATTTGAGGCTAAGAATTTGTCATTTTATATCCCAGTTAAATCATTTTGTTGGCCAAATATTTTTAGGATAGGCTTGAGTAGCTAGTATTGAGTAACAACAACTTTCACCGAAACCTCTGAATAATTTCTGAGTAGTAAATATTAAGATGGAAAGAACTATTTGAATTGCAGAAGCTTAAGCCTGCTTTCAAAGAAGTAACATTGCTTACTCATTCCATGGAAGAGAGAAAAGCATTCTTGTTGTAATTTGCACTTGAATCAATTAGCCAATTGCCTCTTATATGTTGAATTCAATTGTTCTCCAAGAATGCATTATGGTGCAACTGAGGACTGATACTCATCCAGCTGAGCTTGTCGAGGTCATCTGAAGGGGTGAGACTATAATTTTCATCTAATATATTGCTTAAATTATCTTGGAGTTAGGATTCTCTGCAACTCATCCACTTAGGTTCTTAAACTTAAGACTAAACCTTAAAAGTTTCAGCAGGTGTCACGGTACCAAACAAAAACAGAGCTGGGAGTACTTAATGTACCTTTTAACCTAAGAATAATGTTTGAAACCCATCCACATGCCACAAGCTACGACATTAAGGATTGGTAGTTTGAATGGTTTTAGATTGTCCCTGGCTCAGATTGGTAGTTTCATAATGAAAATTAAGGATTTAAGACATTATGTTTCTTGTATAAGCATGATTCTTATCGGTTGTATTTGGCTGGGTTGTTCTTCGTCAAAATAGCACAATTTTTTGTGCTTGAATTCTCTTATCTGACCTGTTTTACGCTTGTGGTTAACATGTACGACATTAAATCAGGCTTGTATAGATTAATTAAGCATTATCTCTCGAAAAATATGATTCTAATGGTACTCTATCCAAAACTTGTCAATGTCTGTGGGCAAAAGCATCTAAGTTTTACTTTTTACTAGCTCATTCCGATACACGTTGATAGTATTGATCATATTCTCATAGTGGCCAAGATTTTTTTATTGCACCTCGTCATGTAACCTAGTTTGATTAACAAAGGGGGACCAATCTATTTATTCTTGTTTCTCTGTTTCACTTTTGCTTATACTGGTAGTGGCACCTCACCCTGCAACCTAGTTTGATTTACAAAGAATAACGAATCTATTTATTTTCTTATTTCTAAGTATCCGCTTTATTTTTGCGGAGCAACCTTTTCTTCTGGAGGTAGTCCTTTTGGACACACATTGGGAGAATCTGCATCCATGATGTTAGTCTTGCTAGGATTGTTTACTTGCTCCGGAGTCGAATCTTGTCATATATCCTGTGTTTATGATTTGTAATGCTGACCTAGTGATCTGGTCTACACCTACCAGTTATCAAGATACGCGCAACATACTTGTATTTGTAAAACGACCTTTTTAGTTCTATAAAAAAAATTGATTCGTTGTGACAATACTCATTTGGATCTATGAAATGATTTGATTCGATTGCCTTAGTCCTTTTCTCCTCTATTTAATCACGAGGAAACTCAGATGTTTGATCCTAACCCTGCAATTGAGACGGTTATCTGATTATGTTTCTGTTTCAAGTATTGAGCCTAAGGCACAAGAATACAAAACCTATCTTAAATTGCCATCCTAAGTTGGTTACAACAGTTAAATACAATTGTATTCAGCAATGAATGCGCATTGTTATTGTTAGGTTTCAGTCGTTATATTCTTTTTCACTGGTTATGAAGAGTTGGCAAACATCACGTGAAAGGATAAGCTCTGGCAATGTCTGCTTTTCACAACTGGAGAAAGAGATCATATGATCATATGATGAGATGAACGGGGCATTTTGATATCTTTAGACGTCTACTTTGTCCTTCATAATATTTACCAAAAATACTTATCACAGCACACTGGAGATAGTAAGTGACCTCACATAAGTGGTACAAACAATAATAACCCAGCAAGAATAAACAGGTCTTGCAGCTTGGATCTAGACCTCTTGAACTGTCATATTGAAAATTCTGTCAAAAGAACTTGTCATATTGAATTACTATCTTAATTTTCGTATGAACATGTTGATGGAAGTTACATATAAAGTTGCAGCATGCTGTTTGATTATTCTTGGAAAGTATTACATGCGTTAAAGGCAGCAGCGGGCAGCCTACATTTTGGTTGGATTTGATGGTGGAATTTAATACTGGTTTTATTTATCATTATCGTTTATGGAATTTCGACATATGCCTATAAAATTTTCCCTGCGTGATTTCGTGGAAGTGCTGTCTTTCGGGTAAAATTTATTGCCTGGATTCGTGAGCTGTTTTTCCCACAAAGATTGCTAATCATGCATCTTGAAACGTGATTGCACCAAGGGTAAGATGGGTAAGATGCCCATAAGATCTCCTAAATTGTCACTTTTGCCCTGATCATTCAAACTTATATATTTAATACTTGATTGTATCTGTAATTAAAGAACCTTTCCTCCGTTGATTTGGTGATAATTGTTTTACAATTAAAACTAATTCCGGCAACTTTTGATTTCACGAGAATGAATAAGAATCTAGTTGTACAATTTCTAATCGTGCCTTAGATATCTTAGTTGCTACCAACAATTATAAATTTTAGTCTACTGATTTATGATTATTAGTATTATTATTATTATTGAATTGCTTAACATTTAAATAAACTAAGCAATCAAGACAAAATATATTTTTCAATCTGATCATATAGCAGAAGCGGTTTGCACTAAATTATTAAAAATTTGTAAAGATGAGCTCCAATTTTTCCGTGTGAATCAATCACTTAAAAAAATATTTTGAGTTTTTTGTCAGATCTTAATCACAGATATACATAGTATGAAAAGAAAATATTTTAGAATTATTTATAAAGAACCTTCATGTATTTATTGAAGAAAAGTAAAATCACATAAATTGGTAGGCTTTTAATTTCAAATTTATAGCTTTGTCTCTCTCTTAAATCTATAGTGTGTGTTTACGTAATAATGAATATTAGCTAGTTACTTAAATCTTTTAATTTTATGTTAGAAATAGGAAAGAAGAATCAAATCAAACTTATCTCCAAAGATTCTAGTAAGATTTGATTAATTGTAGATAGGTAACAAAAAGGAAAATAAATTATACAATTGATTTGAAAGGGTATAATAGACAACTATAAAAAATTGCTCTGTATTTATGGATTTTGCTCTTTCTATATCGCCTCCCATTACATTAACCCCATGCGTTACTTTAATCACTAAAATCTTTAATCTTCCATAGAAAACTTCCAATTACAAGTTATCTCTTGAGTCTTGATGAAATCTAATAAATAACAAAAGAAAATTACACTATGTACGGATCGCATGCTTACAATTTAAGATTTTGTATATCAATTAAATGTCTCGACTAATAAGAAATAACTTAAAGACAATGTATTTTGTTTTGAAACTCTTGATATATATTTTATATTGACCTTAGTGTATCTGAAATTCTGAATGGCGTCCAATGTATGGAATAATGAAGATAAGATAATTAAAACTGTGAACAGGCTTTCTTTCTTTTATTTTGGCCTTCGAAGAATAAAAGAAAAAAAAATATATTTTTTGATGAATTAAATTATGAACAGTTAGATTGCAACAGAATGTACTGTTAATGAACCTTCTATTCATAAATTTCGATCCATAATAGATATAATTACGAAGTACCAACTTATACATAGTGAAGGTTACACAATGTTCACATGGATTTGGTGGGGCAAATTGTCATAAATATAGTTGGTACTGGTAGGGATATGACAAAGGATAAGGTTGTCAAATATTTGTGACACGATGAGATGTGTTCCTGTTGATCTGATTGAGAGAGTTCAGTGTTAATATATATATATATATATATATATATATATATATATATTATATACTAGAAATTTTGACACACGCCAGACCACGTGCAAGTTATTTTAATTTTAAAAAATAAAATTTGAAAGATTACATTAAGAGCTATATTTTAGAATTGCAGTTGATCCAAGTGAGTAAAGTAACAATATAATCATTTTATTCTTTTATTTGAATTGAGAGGAGTAGGGGTATTTTTGAAAAATCAAAAATTGGTATTCCAACAATTTTTTGTGAGTGAGAGGACTTTGTTTTTAATATATATATATAATATATATATATATATATATATATATATATGTTCAACAATTGACCAAAATGTGGAAATCGAGAGAAAATACCGCGTATTTGTCTTTTTTTTTTTTTTTTAATTACTCGTGTTACATCATTGTGTGAAATTGAAGTTTGTTCTATGTATAAATTCATTTTAGCGAGAATACTCTATTGTTGGTTATAATTGCAGAAGGTATACATATGTAGCAACACTGGACATTTACTCAAAAATTCACATATGGAAATGTCAAAAAATCACATATGGAGTGGCCGACGCATATGTGGAATTTGAACACATTATACATACGAGGTATCTCATAATTAGGACAAAATAAAACATTACTAATATTTAATCCAAATAAAATGGAGTTATTTCCGTCAAGAGCCGTGGATCATTTATCATGTTTAACCCCACTACGCTTTTATTCGAGGCAAAGAAAAGAACACAGCACTAATTTTATTTTTTTTTGTTTGTAATGAAATGGAGTTCACAAAGGGTCGTTAGATCATGTCCGCTCTATAGAAGCTAACAACATGAGTAGGCGGAGACTCCCAAAGGACTCTCTGCTCCTATCATCTATTCTTGATCTCCCTAACATATCCGTCACTTTGTTAGCCGCCCTCGGTATCCACTTAACAATGCACTCCCACGGAAGTCGCACAAGGCTTCTACATTCACTCTCAAGCTCGGAAAGTTGCGGTCCTATCTCATGTACTTCACTAATGCGCTTTGCCACAGAAAGCGAATCCACCTCGAGAATGATTTTCGGATATCTCCCTTCCCAAGCCAAAGTAAGACCCTTCTTAACCGCCTCTAATTCCACCTCGTCCACCGTTGGCTACACAAAATTCATTTGAAATCCCCATAGCCAACTTCCCTCCGCATCCCGTAAAAGACCCGCGGCATATCTCTTGTTCTCATCGGGTAGTACACCCCCATCAGTGTTCAACTTGAGCCAACCCCTCTCGGGTTTTCTCCATGTAGCTTCCATAATCTGCTTCGGGGGTAGAGGTCGACCCTGCTTAAGATCCGTACTAAGCAGTCGTATTTGGAAGACACACGATTGTACCGTGTCCATCTTGTCCCAAAACACTTTTGAGTTCCTATTCTTCCAGATAATCCAAAGTCCGGCGGCAGATGTACATCTCAAATCCACATCATCATCTAAGTTATGCAAGAACTCCTTGCTCCTCAAACCCCTCCTAATCCACGACTCATCCGGGATACTCTGAAAGGCGGTACAGCTGCTCGCCGCCACGACACTTTTCTAGATCCGACGCGACATGCTACAATGTCTAAGCATGTGGATGGTAGTCTCAGCATAAGTACCACACAAGGGGTAAACCTCAGATGTCGGGATGCCACACCTCTTGTCAACCACATTCGTGGTAGAGTCGGTTTTGCACGAGTAGCCACAAAAAGTAATGCAACTTATTGCTCAATCCCAAACGCCAAACCCAAATCACATCCTCGTGCACCATCTGATCCTCCGAGTAATAAACTAGATATGCCTTGTACGCCGATTGACAAGTAAAATTACCCCCGAGCTTTCCAACCACAAAACCCTGTCATTGGACTCCTGAAATATAATTTGCTTCCCATGAACCTCGTCCAGAACAGCCTTCGGTATTTCGGACTCCAAGTCCACCAACATCCCATCTCCTGCATTGTCCACAACTTCACGTAGTGTTAATTTTGCCTCCCCGGATCTAATGACGCAACCCGCTTCACACAACCTCTTATCCCCCATCTAATTATCATACCAAAATAATATTTTCCTCCCATCTCCAATTTTTCAACGAAGAAAAGGGGACATTAGACCAACACACCTAAGAATCCCTTTCCAAGTCGCACTATCAGATGGCTTAGCAATGCACTCCATTACTCGGCCGTTCTTTAAGTACTTGGAAATAATCAACTCCCTCCATACGGTATTCTCTTCACGTATAATCCGCCAACCTAACTTCGATAATAGCGCCTCTTTATTCACCCGTGCTAACCGAATCCCTAACCCTCATTCCTTCTTTGGTTTCGTGATGCGCGGCCATCCCACAAGGTGCATATTTTTTTTGTAATATCCGACGACCACAAAAAACCACGGTTTAGGCGATCTAACTGCGAGCACACATGTTCCGAAAGCCATGTCGCCTGCATGTGGTAAATGGGTTGTGCCGTCGATACAGATTGAATTAAAGTAGCACACCCCGCAAGAGATAGCAGTTTCCCTTTCCACCCATTAAATCTCTTCAGGATCTTATCCAAACCCCGAAAAAGTCCTCATGCGTGCGTCTTCCATGTGTTAAAGCTACCCCAAGGTACCTACCCAAATTGTTGGTTTTCTCGAAACCCAAAATCTCACTAATACGCCGATTTAAGCCTGCCCCTTCGCTTCGAAAAATAGACTTTAGATTTCTGCAAGCTAATCGTCAACCCCAAAGCGTCGCAAAACTGATCCAACACCCGTTTAATTGCTCTCGTTGTTCCCTTACTTGCGCGCCCCGTGAGCACCAAGTCATCTGCAAAAACAAATGAGACAACTGCGGGCCCCTGACACGGAACCAATGGTTGCCATTTATTTTTCTCGACCTCGTCTTGAACTAGATATTCTAGTCGTTCGACGCACACCACGAATAAGTAGGGAGACAAAGGGTCTCCTTGGCGAAGCCCACAAGCGTGCTTAAAGGGAGACAGTGGAGTACGATTCTATAACACCCTCATCGACGCATTACTAACACTGAACATTATGATCTCAATCAGCTCTTCGGGAAAATTAAACACATGCAACGTGTCATCCAAGAATCCCCAATTGATCTTATCATACGCCTTTTCCAAATCAAGTTTCATAATCATGCCACCGATTTTATTGTTTTTCTTGGTGCGCATAGGATGTAGTACCTCTTGAAGTAGGAAGATGTTATCCTGGGTACTACACCCCTTAATAAAACTCGACTGTGTAGGAAAAATTAGATCGGGCAAAAAATCCCGAAGTCGAGTCGTGATGCACTTTGTAATGCACTTGTAAAGTACATTGCAAAGGGATATGGGCCGAAATTGGGATATGTTATCCGGGTGTTGAACCTTCGGTATTAAACAGAGGAAGGCCTCACAAACCTTGGGGTCAAAAGACCTATCTCTGAACACGGCTTCAGCAAACTCCACGAGAGAACCCTGTAACCAATCCCAGCTCTTTGGATATAACCCCGCGCACAATCCATCAGGCCACGGCGTCTTAAGCAGGTTCATGGCAAACACCATTGCTTTGATCTCTGCCACCTCTAACCGACGGGATAGTTCCACTCCTGAAACCCTGAAATCGGCAATTCGAGGTGTAGACGAAGAGCCGCATCCCGCGAATAATGCGGAGAAGAATTCGTGCGTGTGTTGCTTCAGCACATCCTCATCGTTTGTCATAATTCCAGCAATTTTCAGCTCCAGAATCTTATTCCTTTTGTGACGTTCCAGAGTTGATCGGTGAAAAAACTTAGTATTTCGATCTCCGTCACGAATCCACTTCACCCTTGATTTCTGAAACCAAAATATTTCCTCTTGTCTTAAAACCTTGTTAAACTCCTCAGTTACAGTTTTCCCAAGCTCTCTAAGATAGAAACAAGGTCCTCGCGCCAATGCTTTTTGGACACCATTAATACGAGCCTTAAGTACTCTTTTCCTGTGAAATATATTCCTAAACCTCTATTCTACGGTTCAAGAACCCGTAGGACTTCCTCTATGGATGATAAAATATTCGAGTGGGACTCCCAAATGTTCCTCAGTAAAGGTGCGCACTCGGGGTGTCGAAACCAAGCCTCTTCGAACCTAAATAGCCGCTGAGTCATGCGCTAAAGTTTCCCGAGACAATCCATAAGGATCGGATGATGGTTAGAATGAAGCTTCGGTAGATGTAAGAGGTCCTGATGCGGGAAATGATCCTGCCAATGTTGATTCGCCATTGCCCTATCCAATCTCTCCTAAATATACACCCCATCCTCTCGTTCGGTTGCCCAAGTAAACATTGGACCGCGAGACCCTGTATCAATAAACTCGCACCATCCATAAACCCTTTAAAGAAATTTAGATGGCTTAACGGGACCGAGTTCCTCCTGATTTCTCATGTGTGTAAGACACTTCATTAAAGTCTCCCATTACAAGCCACGACATGTCAAACTCGCATGCCATATTTTCCAATCGATCAAAGATATGCACTTTCGCACTACAACGCGGTTGTGCGTAGATCCCTGACAGTCTCCATCGTTCATGCTAATTTGGATCAATAACCGCATGAATAGCCTGATCGTCTAACACGCAAGTTGCTCGTCAACAGAGCGAATTTGCTCCCGGAGATCACCCAACTTGTCTTCCAAGCTTACCACCCGGGCTCTCTCCATCACCAAGCAGCGCTCAAAATCCCAGGATTTGTCCCGCTCTGCCTGCAAGATAGCGGCATGAACCTCATCGGAAGTCTCCCGATCAGCCCGCAATTGATCTATTTCCTCTCGGGCCTCCAGCAAACCCTGCTCCAGTTCATCCCTACGACGATATACCAACTCCGTATCAGAGGATGATTCGCCCCTGGATTCGATGGCATTCAACACCAGATAGATCTTTGGAAAAATAAGCGCATAACTACGAAGAGCGTATAAAGGTTAGTATCACGCAAATAAGACTATACTATTACCTCGCATAAGTCTTTGCAGGCTAAGTCCTGGAGGCCCGACAAGGGCAGCGGCTTCATAAGCTCGCAATCCGTGGCATTTAGCAAACCGCTCAAATAGTTACGACAAAAGCTAACCGTCCCCAAGACGGAAGGGGCCAAAACACCACTTCCGAGCAGCTCTAGCCCCGTAACGGGAAGGTTTCCTTCAAAGGGCGGCCTCAGAATGCGGTCGGGATCCCCGCCGGGTGGCGCAGAAGCTCCCACAATCGGAGACAAAGAACCCTCCTCAAATAGCATATATAGTCCTCGTATTTCCCCAAGAAGAAGAATACGACACCAACGGAGGCAATGGAATATCCACCTGCGCAAGCGCAGCTATCGGATCATACTCGGGAGCCATAGAACTCACTGGGGGGCTGCCACGGGTGAACTCCCTGCCCCCGAGGGACCGACTAACACGTCAAAGCTAAGACGCTCGGACGATTCATCGCCCGAAGCGTCATACCCACTGTTCATTGTTTCTCCTAAGAAAGCCTTATCAAAAGGCTCCATGGCAAAAGCCCCCATCTCCGCCCCTATCAAAAGAAAAAAGTAACATGAGTACAAGGACATCAAAATATGACACGAAAGGATTGCAAAAAAAAAAAAAAAACTAACGAAAGAAGAAATTGCTGTAGAGAGGCTGTTGCGGAAGATTGAAAATCTCCGCCCCCTCTTGCAAAACTGCCATAATCAATGTCTCCGGAAACTCCAATAGACTGTTGATACCGTATACCCCCGAAAACAACCCGCTATCGGACAAGGTGTCCCATTCTCTCCTCAGAATCGCTTCGTTAGGGGTAACATAATCCAACCCTCACTGAAGTGGTACCCCCCATGACCTGGCTGATAGGCCCCTCGGACGGACAAATAAGAATGCCCTCTTCCAATCCGTTCTATTGTTACGAAAATTGGATACATCCAGAAAGGCATTCCTCTTGTCCCGATGGGCCAAGCTGAAGAAAGGGAGACCACCCGAGCATGGGCGAAGGTTGAATATGGCCCCCATCCGATGAGGAGACAATGGCAACCTCAGCAACTCGGAACACAAAATATACCCCACCATATAACGATAGGAGTTCGGAGTCAACTGACTCGGGCATACATGCCAATATTGAAACAAAGTTTGAAGAAATGGGTGAAAAATCACCCGCAACCTGCACCGCATTTGCTCCCGGTATACGGTAAGATAGCCCAAGGGAGGATCATAAGCCCTCTGCTCGGGGTGCGGTAGTACTATGTCATATTTGTCCATATCCAGATTATATTTGGCAAAGAGTGCCATAATGGAGGCACCGTGCTCGTTTCCAACGGCAGTACCAACGCGCCCTTGCCCCATTATCCGCGCGGGCTCCAATACGAGCCTGGTATACACCAAAGACTCATCCACCAACTGATAAAGATCACAACTCGTGAACACATTGCGAATATGGTTAATACGGTAGAGATCATCCTCCGAGGACATAGACACGACCCTCGCAGAATTACGTCTCCCACCATGCACCCTACGCTCACTATACCTACTCCCCTGAGTCGAATTCTCTGAGGCCGCGCGGCGCACTCCTAATGGTAAGGGGGGATTCCGGGCGGGGCTCGGAGGAGAGTGGCGGGGCGAGGAAAAGTCATCCTGCTTGAAAAACGGAGGCATCATCTTGATAACGTAAGTAATTTACTTGCTTTACTTGATTTTCGAAGGAAAACTTAGCTTTTCAAAGAAAATATAATGAGCCTTGAAACAATAAAAAATTTAAGGTAATTTTGAAAGAATTACTGGATAACTACTTATACTTTACCAGATAAGTAAAAAATATAGAAAGCATGAGTTTTTTAAAGTTAGTTAATACACGTGTCTAATTATTATCTCACTTACATAGGGCGACATGCCAAGCGACACCTCATACTTAACTTTTAAACTTAGTCAGCAAGCTTTTCCTATTACTTATCTAAAACACTAAAAATAGTGGCCAAGTAATTATACTTGCTCAAAAGGGACGAAAACTTTAAAAAAAAAAGCATGTTCATTAAAAAGGATCCGAGAAGTCCTCGGAAAAACTTACAAGAGCAGAATGTTGGAAATGCATAAAATAGAAAGTACATAACAGAAAAACAAAAGAAACCTCTATTCTAAACCCCCGTACTCGGAAGAGGCGGGGGTGGAGTGGGGAGGGACCCCTCGGGAAGACCGGCAGACGGACTCGGAGGCAAAGCCCCACCCGAACTACTAGCTCCAGGAGTGAACGTGGTCGGAGGAGGGGCGGGAGAATTCCTTGGCATCATCACAACATCGAACATCTCCAGAATGTTCTGAACCTGCTCGGGAGACGACCTAGCAAGCTTCTTGACATCGAAGACACGGCCAAAGTTCACCCCCGAAGGCACCAGCTCACGGGCCAAAGTAGCACACTCCAAGTATCCCCATAGCATGTGCCCGAGTGTATCTCAAGCGGACAAGGAAGTGTATTGGCGTTCCGCCTCCGCTATTGCGCGCTGAACGACCTCATCAATCTGGGTTTGCACCTCCTTCTGTGGCACTACCCCAACTAACTTCAGCTCCACCAACTCATTTATCCGTGATTGGAGCGCCCGTTCCCTCTCCAACCCCTCGGACTTCTCCTTCTCCAGAGCCTCCACCCGAGCACGAAGGATTCACTCGGACTCTGCCTTCTCCTTCTTCAGGCGGGATAACTGCGCCCGGACAACCCCCTCGGATGCCTCCATCTGGTCGTAGGCCGACTGCACCCGTTGCAAGGTAAGGCGCATCACCTCCTTTACCTCCTGGTCCTCCTTCCACTTGAAGTCGTGGGCCTCCAACTTGGTACGAAGAGCCGCGATCATCAACTCGGCCTCATGGAGCTGCGCCTGAAGAGAAGCTACCTGCCCCCGAAGGGTACCCACTTCCGCCACCTCCTTTAAATGGCGCTGCTCCACAGTGGTGATGACCTCCCGAGTCTTCTTGGACTACATGACGGGAAACGGAGTATAAGTAAGAATGCAGGGAAACCGTGGTGAAAATAAAACTAAGAAATAATAGATACTTACGATAGAAATGGTGCTGGCCCGCAGAAACTGATACCCCTCCGCAGGCGCTAAAAGGGCGGAACCGAAGAAATGAAGAATCTCGTGGTAAGCTTCCCCCACGATCGATGGATCCTTCTCGGGTACCTGGGGCGAAAAGCTTCCCTCGGAAGCGGACCTCCGCAAAGTAGCCCTCTTCGGGAGATCGGCTGTCGGAGGAGGGACAGTCGTAGTCGGAGTTACGGTCACTGCCTCCGTCATCACCGCCTCATGAACCTCCGTAACGGCCGAGGAACCCTCCCCCCTGAGCAAAGTGCCCAACACCTCCTTCTTCACCCCTAAGTCCTTCAGCAAGTCAGCAGGACTCTTGAAAATCCCCTCGGAACCCCCCGATGGCTCCTCCGGGTACGATTGGAGCAGTTGAGCAAACAACTCAGCACTCGGAAACATAAGGGCCTTCCCCTTATTGATTACCGCTACAAAAACAAAATATATAGTTAAGTAACCATGCAGAGTAAATTCGAATATAATAACACAGATATAATACTAAAGCAAATTAAACAAGGGAGAGAAGGAAACTTACGAGGGGGGGAGGGAGAAGGGTCCCGGGAAAAGACAAGCACAACCTCAGGCCCAGGAGATAAGGGCTCTTCTACTTCCGCCCTCGGGCATAGCGCCCCCTTAGAGCTCCTCGGAGAGCTACCAGTGTTAGACTCGGGAGCCGGCACTACGACGAAAAGACATAGGGTCCACTTTTCGCAGTGGAACGGCCTCCAGACACACCCCCTCAGCGTCCACGAGGGGGCGCGGGATGTCCTTGTGATTTCCTCAGCCTCCGGGTCCACCCCTGCCATTCCCGGAGCCTGTACTTCCCCTTCCTCATGATTCCCCCCCTCGGAAGCCTGCACTTCCTCGTGATCTCCCCCCTCGGAAGCCTGCACTTCCCCTTCCTCGTGATCTCCCCCCTCGGGAGCCTCTTCAAAATCCGACTGTAAGTAGCATCTCGCCATAACCTCCTCTGCACCACACAAAGACGGGTAAATACAGAAATAAGATGCCCGTTTACAAAACAACACACGTACGAAATATACCTACGAGCGCGAAGAAACTACTCGGAGAAAGTAGATGCAAAAAAGAAAACATGAGGACAAGAGAGAGAAACTCACTAAAAGCTGCCAAGCCCACGACCGGTACGGAAAGTGGTTTCTTCACCTTATCGTCAGTAAACACTACGTGGTGAAGCCCGGAATTGTCAAACAACTTCGAAAAGTCCTCTGACTCCATTATCAACTGTTGTGCAATCACCGGGGAAAGCACCATGTCCTGATCCAGGTTACGGACCGGAGTCGCACCCTCCTTCCATACGAAAGGCACATCCCACTTCCCTCGGACAGGCTTCACATAGAAGAACTTATCCTTCCAAACACTGTGCGAGCTGATCGTTGCACGCAGGATCCTCTTTGTAGAATTAGGCGTGTTGTCCCGATGGAGGACGTGATAAAAAAAGTATCCGCCGGGTGACACCCCCACATCAAAGATGGAGAGAAAATGGTCCACTCCGCACTCGTACCCCTTGACGTGACACCAGAACACATAGATGCAAAGAGCAGCGAATCCGTTGGGCACCAATTGACTCGGACAGATGCCGCAAGTCTTAAAAACTTCACAAAAAAAGGGTGGCATAAATGAGCGCCACCCGTAATTCACTTGAGCGAAGTACACCGTAAGCATACCCGCAGGAGGATGGCACACACTCTGATCCTCAGTGGGAATGTTAACAGTCACATTCTTCATAGCGGTCCCCGTGGCCTTAAACAGATCCATGACCTGCTCGTAAGTGACAACGGACCGAACCCCTTCAATTTTGGAAAAATCACGAACACGGGGACTTCTTCGACTTCGAAACCCTAGCCTTTTTTGCAGAGGCGGCGCCGCTCCCCTCAGCGACGACAGCCTTTCTTTTACGAGTAGCAGCAGCAGGCCCCACGAGGGGAACAGTAGCCCCAAGAGCAGCGGAGACATCGGCAGAGGAAGTGTTTACAAAGGAAGCCATTTTTTTCCCTTTGAACGAGAGGAAGAAATTTGAGAGATATATGAGCCGATTTCTTGCTTAAGAAAATTGAGAGAGTTGAGAGAATTTGAAGATTAGTAAAGTGAAGAGGAGTACGGACGGGCCTATTTATAGGAATAAACAATTGAAGACGTGTTGCGAAACTCGCACCCCACGTCGCCCCTCAAAAGACGCGTGTCATCCGCACGTCCCAACCGTTGAAAATCCTCAACGGTCAAGTACCCACTATCATCAATGATCTAACGGCTAAGATGAAACTGTTAGGCTTTCAATGCCATAAACCGTTACTTCTCCACGACGCCACATCATAACTGCTCATTAAAATCGCCACCAAGCCGTTATGCCTCAAGGGCAATAAGGTAATTACCTTTGTAAAATTTTAATATGCACTTGTATATATTGCAATCCCTTCGGAGACGTGTAAAAAGGGTATAAACCTCCTCGGAAAAATCTTGAAAAAACACTCAAGGCTTTAAACCCCCTCGAAAAAAATCTTGAAAAAGGAAAGCCACACTCAGGGCTTTAAATCCCCTCGAAAAAGTCAAAAAAAAGTGGAAAGAGCTTCGCCTCCCTCGTAAAACGGCTTACAAAAATCCCAAATTTAAAATTTCCCTCGCCTCTACGATGGCGATCGAAAATTGGAGGGGGGGGGGGGGGGGGGTAGTGTTAACCGTATAAAATAAATACGAGATTAAAGAAGATATTAGTCCTAAATCAGAAGGATTAGTAAATGAACAATACTATTGCCACGAGTACTTCCGATGAAGTTGTACCCACTCTCAACGAAGAGGCCCATCGGGTGTGACCAATATCGCTCGGTTACTAACCCAAAGCAGTATGAGTGGCCATCCGACGAGGGCACCTAGCGTCCCTCGGAAAGTCACGATGAATCAAGACCATATATCAAGGTGGCATCGGATAAAAAGCAAACCCGGATGGATCCGCCTGATTCAGATATCCATCACGACGCCGAGCGGGGCCCCAATGGACTCCCGAGTCACAGAACCTTGACAAGAACGCTTCCTTACTATGTACTCCCAATACAAATGCCCTCGGAACAATGCCCCAGGCGACCAACTCAAAGAATGGAGCCACACATTAATGTAAAACCCCTAGAGCAACACTTTCCGGGCACTCGGAAAGAGAAACACCTACCCACGAAGGATAAAAGCCCATCGGAATTCAAATCACGGGTGAACACCCAGTCGGAGAAAATGCCCCGAATCACTTACTTCAGGATACATCCCCATCGGAGCGGCATTATCACTAAAGGAACGCCAAAACGTGGCCCTCGAGTCATTACTAGAAGCAATAAGCCCTCGGAGACCAAGAAGGCGGCCTACCACCCCTCGGAAAGAAGGCAAAAGCCCTCAGAGGAAGATAAAGCAGCATAGTCAGCACTTAGTAGATCGAGATAGACATTATCTTATTGATTGGTGTATATTATAACACGTGTATTCATCATAAAACATGTCAACATGCATAGAGACACCTGTCCCTAAAAATTTCTATATAAAGGGCCAAGAAACATAAGAGAAAGGGGAGAGATCAGAAAAAGAAGTGAAATATAGTGAATAAAGGAAGGAATGTTCTTGTTACTTTGCCTCATTTAAAAACAGCATTTAGCTTTTGAACCACGGGTAAGGGTGTTCCAACCCAAATAAATAATTCAGTTAATTAGGCCATAATTCCAAACCTGTTATCAATAATGTTTTTCATTTTATGATTGTGTAAAGTGGTACTAGCTTATGCACGCAGTAGTAAGTTCAAATTTTTTGAACATATGGTAGTCGCATGTAGAATTATAAAAAATTACAAATATCTAGTTACATACATGGTTTAAATTCAATTGTTTAGATCTTCTTCGTTATGTTATTTACCATATATATCATTTGTATCGCAGTTGTGTGGCTTTGTGTAATTTTTAAATATTCATGGCACTTGAAATGATAACGATAGGTCATCTGGAAAGCGAAATATTTTGATAAAGCCACAAAGTTGGCCGGGGAAGCATTTAAATTGCTTGAAAAATCTGAGGCTGGGGAGAATTAGGCACAACCACCACGGAATTTCCCGTCAATAGGTATCCTAATGTGGAGGCCACACTCATTAAGATTTTGACACAAATTATTAATGTTGTAGATTACCAGTACTAAAGTGACAAATTGTTTTCCCTCTATTATATTGGCCTATAGTAGCTAATTGAGAAAGTTCAGTCTTGCATCTTTTGGCGAAATGAAAATGGTAATTCTTTGTATAAAATTAATTATCACACACATATAAACAACTAAATAAGTACAACTAATTAAAGTGATCTTTTTTATTCCCAAAAAAAAAATCATTTTAATTAGTTGTAAACTTTTCTCAGTTTTATAACGGAAAGTACTTGCCATTACTAGTTGGCTCGATATTATTGGATTCACATAAACATCAAAAAGAATCAGCAACCATATTTCGGGAGAACAAATTAATTAATGGAGATGATATATAAAGAGCAAAATCACTCAATACAGAGCAAACTTTTGTTATTCACTATTATACCCTTATTCAAATCAACTATTTTATTTACTTTCCTTTTCTTGCATGGCATTAATTAGTAGAATTCTTAGAAATGATTGAATATTAACGATTCTGTGTTATAAATATTGATTGATTGATTTCCTTTCCTAAATATGAATACAAAAAATCATATTTCTACGTAATTCTACAAAGTATTAATATCTTGCATTTATAATTGGGAAAACGACACTTACCCCCCCTAACTTTTTGCTGGCCAGCACTTATTACCCCCTGAACTTTTTTTTGGAGTACTAACTGTTGGAGAATTTTAGATATTTGGGCTTAAGTGAGTAAGCCAAGTAAGTAAGTGTGTGGTGAATGTTCATTGACTTATGCAAGTGTAAGGGACTTTGTCCCACATTGGAAAAAGACCTACAAATTCTATTGGTTATATTGAGATACCCAATTAGAGAGTGTAGTGAACTAGAAGATATGGGACTCCTCGCGCAGTCGTCGTCGTCCGTCCGTCTCGTCGCGTCGCGCGTGTCCCCGCCGGGAAGGCAGTAAATATCTTTTTGGGAGAAATTTATTTAATTATATTATTAAATAAAATTCTTAAGCAAAAAGTCTGAATTCTGAATTTGAAATTTAAATTCAAGAATGATTATTACACACTTAAATGAAAATTAAATCTGCAGATTTAATTCGTGAATTAAATAAGACGTTTTGAATTGAGTCAAAACGTTTTAAATGCGGAATAAATTCCCTTGATTGTCTTTGGCTGTTACATATCTTTTCATGCTATAAAACCAGACCTCTGCGCAGAGGAATTAGAAGAGAGAAAAAATACATAGCATTCTGCATTTCATTTTTCATATACAATTTCAGAGTTTTGCAAATACCGTTCGTGTTCGAAATAGAAAAACAGTAGAGTCCTTCACTTGCTGTTTATTTGAGTGGACGTTGTACCTTGGGAGATCTCTTCCTTACGAGGGCTTGAAGGATAGCCGAGGAATTCGATCTTAAGGGGAGAAGGCTTGCTTTCAACTCGTCCTAAAACCGTTCGTCAATCCGTTCTTACACATTTTCGGTAAACTTGATTGTTTGTCATATGTATTTATTTTGGAAAATCAACATCATGAATATAAAAGTTATTTCTTGTCGTTATTTGTTCTTTATTATTGTTATACGTTTGCAACGCAATACCAACAATCTTAAGATCGAATCTGGGGATACTTCTAACGGCCAAAAGAAGAAACATTCCGATGTTTCAAAGACAAAAGGAAAAGAGAAAGAATAATTCTCGGGGGATTGCTACACATGTGGCAAGGCTGGACACAAAGCAAAGGATTGTCGCCGACGTCCCAAGGGGAAAGGGAAAGGCAAACGATCAGTTGCAAATGTGGCTGAGGCAAGCCAAAACTCCGATGAAGACACGTATCTAAGTGCTATGGTCTCGGAAATCAATCTTGTTGGAGGAAACTCCAAGGAATGGTGGGTTGATACGGGAGCTACGAGGCACATATGTGCAAATAAGTGGATGTTTAAAACATACCAAGCTGTTGAGAACGAACAATGCTACATGGGAAATTCCACTATATCTAAGGTGGAAGGCAAGGGAACGGTGGTGCTTAAAATGACCTCCGGGAAGATGGTGGGTTTAAGCGACGTTCTTCATGTCCCAGAAATTCGGAAGAACCTGATATCCGGTTCTATGATGAGCAAGAAGGGTTTTAGGCTCGTTTTCGAGTCCAACCGGGTCATCCTTTCAAAGGGAGGAACTTTTGTGGGCAAGGGATACTTGACCCAAAATCTGTTCAAAATGTCGGTGATGACATTGGCAAATAAGAGTGAAGCTACCAATGAAGCTAGCAACTAAGTGGAAAATTTAAATTATTGTAATAAAAGTCTTGAGAGAATAGACTAATAATTTAAATAATTGTAATAAAAATTAGTCTCGTGAGAGGAGGCTAAATATTATGAATAAAATTTTTCCTTTGATTAATTGCGATGTGTTTGCTACATTAAAGGATAATATATATATATATATATATATATATATATACTTGTTTGAGAATAACACAAGTGTGAGACTTGTATGTTATATATATTTGTAGAAAATAAAACCAAGTGCGAGACTTGTATTTTATTATATATATATATATGTGTGTGTTTGAAATATTTGGAATTGAGTCCAAATATAAGTGTGTAAATTAAATTGCTTAGTGAGAAGTAAGTGAGATTTAATACTATTTATTTTACTAAATAGATTAAATATTTAGATTTATTTGATGTAAGACGCGAAGTACGCAAACAAAATAAATTCTGAAATAAGTAATTTCTTTAAGGCTAGAGACATTTTTTTTCTTGAGGAAAAGAAAGAAATGTGGGGGGCTTGAAGAAGAAAGTGATGGTTAAGATTATTCCAAACTTTTAAGTTGAATAATAATCATAATATTTTCCGAATACTTGAAGAGGTTAAAGAAAATATTGAAGGCGATTGACGAAAGGTCTAGCGAGAGACTAAGTAGCAAATTCATCGAGGAAAATGAGAAATTTGAGCCCACCAAAAGACATCACCCCATGATGGCAACCCTGCCTGAATTGTAAACCCCAATTTACCGGTTCAAAGGGACAACCGAATTGTGGGGGCGAGTCGAACAAAGCACTCAGGAAATTGAGTTCCCAACCCATTTATATGATTAAAGAGTGATGGACCTGTACAGGTTAAGGAGAACTTGAGGTTCTAATGATCCTTATGTCTTGTGAACACAAGCGGGGTATTGCAGGATACCCTTAATGAGAGATCACCTATGTCGAATGTGAAGGGGCCGCTTCGTTGAGATGAGTTAAAGGGATAAATCTCTAGAACATTCGATGAATATCGCCAAGGTAGTCCAGGGCCGAAACGGACAACAACGAGGACTAATATGGTATTGGAATGAGTTGTGTGAGTACCATTGTCTTGGTATACACAAAACGCCGAATAGTTCAAGGCATCACGTCCAATGATTGACTAGTATATCTGATGGTATTTCACTAAGGAAGGTTCAAGGCCGAAAACCACCTATCCTGATGCAACAAGTTCTGGCAGAACTCTGAAATTGCATTTAGCATCGTTAGGCTCAGGTGCATTTCAGCCAATTACATTCATGTGGGGGATTGTTGGAGAATTTTAGATATTTGGGCTTAAGTGAGTAAGCCCAAGTAAGTAAGTGTGTGGTGAATGTTCATTGACTTATGCAAGTGTAAGGGACTTTGTCCCACGTTGGAAAAAGACCTACAAATTCTATTGGTTATATTGAGATACCCAATTAGAGAGTGTAGTGAACTAGAAGATATGGGACTCCTCGCGCAGTCGTCGTCGTCCGTCCGTCTCGACTCGACTCGACTCGCCTCGCCTCGTCGCGTCGCGTTGCGCGTGCCCCTGCCTGGAAGGCAGTAAATATCTTTTTGGGAGAAATTTATTTAATTATATTATTAAATAAAATTCTTAAGCAAAAAGTCTGAATTCTGAATTTGAAATTTAAATTCAAGAATGATTATTACACACTTAAATGAAAATTAAATCTGCAGATTTAATTCGTGAATTAAATAAGACGTTTTGAATTGAGTCAAAACGTTTTAAATGCGGAATAAATTTCCTTGATTGTCTTTGGCTGTTACATATCTTTTCATGCTATAAAACCAGACTTCTGCGCAGAGGAATTAGAAGAGAGAAAAAATACATAGCATTCTGCATTTCATTTTTCATATACAATTTCAGAGTTTTGCAAATACCGTTCGTGTTCGAAATAGAAAAACAGTAGAGTCCTTCACTTGCTGTTTATTTGAGTGGACGTTGTACCTTGGGAGATCTCTTCCTTACGAGGGCTTGAAGGATAGCCGAGGAATTCGATCTTAAGGGGAGAAGGCTTGCTTTCAACTCGTCCTAAAACCGTTCGTCAATCCGTTCTTACACATTTTCGGTAAACTTGATTGTTTGTCATATGTATTTATTTTGGAAAATCAACATCATGTATATAAAAGTTATTTCTTGTCGTTATTTGTTCTTTATTATTGTTATACGTTTGCAACGCAATACCAACAATCTTAAGATCGAATCTGGGGATACTTCTAACGGCCAAAAGAGGAAACATTCCGATGTTTCAAAGACAAAAGGAAAAGAGAAAGAATAATTCTCGGGGGATTGCTACACATGTGGCAAGGCTGGACACAAAGCAAAGGATTGTCGCCGACGTCCCAAGGGGAAAGGGAAAGGCAAACGATCAGTTGCAAATGTGGCTGAGGCAAGCCAAAACTCCGATGAAGACACGTATCTAAGTGCTATGGTCTCGGAAATCAATCTTGTTGGAGGAAACTCCAAGGAATGGTGGGTTGATACGGGAGCTACGAGGCACATATGTGAAAATAAATGGATGTTTAAAACATACCAAGCTGTTGATAACGAACAATGCTACATGGGAAATTCCGCTATATCTAAGGTGGAAGGCAAGGGAACGGTGGTGCTTAAAATGACCTCCGGGAAGATGGTGGGTTTAAGCGACGTTCTTCATGTCCCAGAAATTCGGAAGAACCTGATATCCGGTTCTATGATTAGCAAGAAGGGTTTTAGGCTCGTTTTCGAGTCCAACCGGGTCATCCTTTCAAAGGGAGGAACTTTTGTGGGCAAGGGATACTTGACCCAAAATCTGTTCAAAATGTCGGTGATGACATTGGCAAATAAGAGTGAAGCTACCAATGAAGCTAGCAACTAAGTGGAAAATTTAAATTATTGTAATAAAAGTCTTGAGAGAATAGACTAATAATTTAAATAATTGTAATAAAAATTAGTCTCGTGAGAGGAGGCTAAATATTATGAATAAAATTTTTCCTTTGATTAATTGCGATGTGTTTGCTACATTAAAGGATAATATATATATATATATATATATATATATATATATATATATATATATATATATACTTGTTTGAGAATAACACAAGTGTGAGACTTGTATGTTATATATATTTGTAGAAAATAAAACCAAGTGCGAGACTTGTATTTTATTATATATATATGTGTGTGTTTGAAATATTTGGAATTGAGTCCAAATATAAGTGTGTAAATTAAATTGCTTAGTGAGAAGTAAGTGAGATTTAATACTATTTATTTTACTAAATAGATTAAATATTCAGATTTATTTGATGTAAGACGCGAAGTACGCAAACAAAATAAATTCTGAAATAAGTAATTTCTTTAAGGCTAGAGACATTTTTTTTCTTGAGGAAAAGAAAGAAATGTGGGGGGCTTGAAGAAGAAAGTGATGGTTAAGATTATTCCAAACTTTTAAGTTGAATAATAATCATAATATTTTTCGAATACTTGAAAAGGTTAAAGAAAATATTGAAGGCGATTGACGAAAGGTCTAGCGAGAGACTAAGTAGCAAATTCATCGAGGAAAATGGGAAATTTAAGCCCACCAAAAGACATCACCCCATGATGGCAACCCTACCTGAATTGTAAACCGCAATTTGCAGGTTCAAAGGGACAACCGAATTGTGGGGGCGAGTCGAACAAAGCAATCGGGAAATCGAGTTCCCAACCCATTTCTATGATTAAAGAGTGATGGACCTATACAGGTTAAGGAGGACTTGAGGTTCTAATGATCCTTATGTCTTGTGAACACAAGCGGGGTATTGCAGGATACCCTTAATGAGAGATCAACTATGTCGAATGTGAAGGGGCCGCTTCGTTGAGATGAGTTAAAGGGCTAAATCTCTAAAACATTCGATGAATATCGCCAAGGTAGTCCAGGGCCGAAACGGACAACAACGAGGACCAATATGGTATTGGAATGAGTTGTGTGAGTACCATTGTCTTGGTATACACAAAACGCCGAATAGTTCAAGGCATCACGTCCACTGATTGACTAGTATATCTGATGGTATTTCACTAAGGAAGATTCAAGGCCGAAAACCACCTATCCTGATGCAACAAGTTCTGGCAGAACTCTGAAATTGCATTTAGCATCGTTAGGCTCACGTGCATTTCAGCCAATTACATTCATGTGGGGGATTGTTGGAGAATTTTAGATATTTGGGCTTAAGTGAGTAAGCCCAAATAAGTAAGTGTGTGGTGAATGTTCATTGACTTATGCAAGCGTAAGGGACTTTGTCCCACGTTGGAAAAAGACCTACAAATTCTATTGGTTATATTGAGATACCCAATTAGAGAGTGTAGTGAACTAGAAGATATGGGACTCCTCGCGCAGTCGTTGTCGTCCGTCCGTCTCGACTCGACTCGACTCGCCTCGTCGCGTCGCGTTGCGCGTGCCCCTGCCGGGAAGGCAGTAAATATCTTTTTGGGAGAAATTTATTTAATTATATTATTAAATAAAATTCTTAAGCAAAAAGTCTGAATTCTGAATTTGAAATTTAAATTCAAGAATGATTATTACACACTTAAATGAAAATTAAATCTGCAGATTTAATTCGTGAATTAAATAAGACGTTTTGAATTGAGTCAAAACGTTTTAAATGCGGAATAAATTTCCTTGATTGTCTTTGGCTGTTACATATCTTTTCATGCTATAAAAACCAGACCTCTGCGCAGAGGAATTAGAAGAGAGAAAAAATACATAGCATTCTGCATTTCATTTTTCATATACAATTTCAGAGTTTTGCAAATACCGTTCGTGTTCGAAATAGAAAAACAGTAGAGTCCTTCACTTGCTGTTTATTTGAGTGGACGTTGTACCTTGGGAGATCTCTTCCTTACGAGGGCTTGAAGGATAGCCGAGGAATTCGATCTTAAGGGGAGAAGGCTTGCTTTCAACTCGTCCTAAAACCATTCGTCAATCCGTTCTTACACATTTTCGGTAAACTTGATTGTTTGTCATATATATTTATTTTGGAAAATCAACATCATGAATATAAAAGTTATTTCTTGTCGTTATTTGTTCTTTATTATTGTTATACGTTTGCAACGCAATACCAACAATCTTAAGATCGAATCTGGGGATACTTCTAACGGCCAAAAGAGGAAACATTCCGATGTTTCAAAGACAAAAGGAAAAGAGAAAGAATAAGTCTCGGGGGATTGCTACACATGTGGCAAGGCTGGACACAAAGCAAAGGATTGTCGCCGACGTCCCAAGGGGAATGGAAAAGGCAAACGATCAGTTGCAAATGTGGCTGAGGCAAGCCAAAACTCCGATGAAGACACGTATCTAAGTGCTATGGTCTCGGAAATCAATCTTGTTGGAGGAAACTCCAAGGAATGGTGGGTTGATACGGGAGCTACGAGGCACATATGTGCAAATAAGTGGATGTTTAAAACATACCAAGCTGTTGAGAACGAACAATGCTACATGGGAAATTCCGCTATATCTAAGGTGGAAGGCAAGGGAACGGTGGTGCTTAAAATGACCTCCGGGAAGATGGTGGGTTTAAGCGACGTTCTTCATGTCCCAGAAATTCGGAAGAACCTGATATTCGGTTCTATGATGAGCAAGAAGGGTTTTAGGCTCGTTTTCGAGTCCAACCGCGTCATCCTTTCAAAGGGAGGAACTTTTGTGGGCAAGGGATACTTGACCCGAAATCTGTTCAAAATGTCGGTGATGACATTGGCAAATAAGAGTGAAGCTACCAATGAAGCTAGCAACTAAGTGGAAAATTTAAATTATTGTAATAAAAGTCTTGAGAGAATAGACTAATAATTTAAATAATTGTAATAAATATTAGTCTCGTGAGAGGAGGCTAAATATTATGAATAAAATTTTTCCTTTGATTAATTGCGATGTGTTTGCTACATTAAAGGATAAAATAATATATATATATATATATACTTGTTTGAGAATAATACAAGTGTGAGACTTGTATGTTATATATATTTGTAGAAAATAAAACCAAGTGCGAGACTTGTATTTTATTATATCTATATATGTGTGTGTTTGAAATATTTGGAATTGAGTCCAAATATAAGTGTGTAAATTAAATTGCTTAGTGAGAAGTAAGTGAGATTTAATACTATTTATTTTACTAAATAGATTAAATATTCAGATTTATTTGATGTAAGACGCGAAGTACGCAAACAAAATAAATTCTGAAATAAGTAATTTCTTTAAGGCTAGAGACATTTTTTTTCTTGAGGAAAAGAAAGAAATGTGGGGGGCTTGAAGAAGAAAGTGATGGTTAAGATTATTCCAAACTTTTAAGTTGAATAATAATCATAATATTTTCCGAATACTTGAAGAGGTTAAAGAAAATATTGAAGGCGATTGACGAAAGGTCTAGCGAGAGACTAAGTAGCAAATTCATCGAGGAAAATGGGAAATTTGAGCCCACCAAAAGACATCACCCCATGATGGCAACCCTACCTGAATTGTAAACCGCAATTTGCAGGTTCAAAGGGACAACCGAATTGTGGGGGCGAGTCGAACAAAGCACTCGGGTAATCGAGTTCCCAACCCATTTCTATGATTAAAGAGTGATGGACCTGTACATGTTAAGGAGAATTTGAGGTTCTAATGATCCTTATGTCTTGTGAACACAAGCGGGGTATTGCAGGATACCCTTAATGAGAGATCACCTATGTCGAATGTGAAGGGCCGCTTCGTTGAGATGAGTTAAAGGGCTAAATCTCTAGAGCATTCGATGAATACCGCCAAGGTAGTCCAGGGCCGAAACGGACAACAACGAGGACCAATATGGTATTGGAATGAGTTGTGTGAGTACCATTGTCTTGGTATACACAAAACGCCGAATAGTTCAAGGCATCACGTCCACTGATTGACTAGTATATCTGATGGTATTTCACTAAGGAAGGTTCAAGGCCGAAAACCACCTATCCTGATGCAACAAGTTCTGGCAGAACTCTGAAATTGCATTTAGCATCGTTAGGCTCACGTGCACTTTAGCCAAGTACATTCATGTGGGGGATTGTTGGAGAATTTTAGATATTTGGGCTTAAGTGAGTAAGCCCAAGTAAGTAAGTGTGTGGTGAATGTTCATTGACTTATGCAAGCGTAAGGGACTTTGTCCCACGTTGGAAAAAGACCTACAAATTCTATTGGTTATATTGAGATACCCAATTAGAGAGTGTAGTGAACTAGAAGATATGGGACTCCTCGCGCAGTCGTCGTCGTCCGTCCGTCTCGACTCTACTCGACTCGCCTCGCCTCGTCGCGTCGCGTTGCGCGTGCCCCTGCCGGGAAGGCAGTAAATATCTTTTTGGGAGAAATTTATTTAATTATATTATTAAATAAAATTTTTAAGCAAAAAGTCTGAATTCTGAATTTGAAATTTAAATTCAAGAATGATTATTACACACTTAAATGAAAATTAAATCTGCAGATTTAATTCGTGAATTAAATAAGACGTTTTGAATTGAGTCAAAACGTTTTAAATGCGGAATAAATTTCCTTGATTGTCTTTGGCTGTTACATATCTTTTCATGCTATAAAACTAGACCTCTGCGCAGAGGAATTAGAAGAGAGAAAAAATACATAGCATTCTGCATTTCATTTTTCATATACAATTTCAGAGTTTTGCAAATACCGTTCGTGTTCGAAATAGAAAAACAGTAGAGTCCTTCACTTGCTGTTTATTTGAGTGGACGTTGTACCTGGGAGATCTCTTCCTTACGAGGGCTTGAAGGATAGCCGAGGAATTCGATCTTAAGGGGAGAAGGCTTGCTTTCAACTCGTCCTAAAACCGTTCGTCAATCCGTTCTTACACATTTTCGGTAAACTTGATTGTTTGTCATATGTATTTATTTTAGAAAATCAACATCATGAATATAAAAGTTATTTCTTGTCGTTATTTGTTCTTTATTATTGTTATACGTTTGCAACGCAATACCAACACTAACACTCACAAGCTTAATTTTTGAAAATTTTGTACTCCCTGTGACACCCCCCACACGTGTGAAAGGGAGTATTCTACGGAATCTTTGGCTCCGTGTGAAACACTAAGGACACTTACACCCTTGAACTATTGGCTTGCGAGCACTTACACCCCTGAATTATCGATTTTGCCCTTAGTCTTGGACGACACGTGCACGAGGAGACCAAGATTCTGTGGAATATGGGGGGTGTCGCGGGGGGTACAAAACTTTTAAAACTGAAGCTTGGGTGTGTTAGTGCTCGGAAGGTTCGGGGTGTAGTGCTCGCGAACAAAAAGTTCAGGGGTGCAAATGACGTTTTTCCTTTATAAATTTGTCATCTTAAATGCACATTAATTTTTCTTCTATCATTTTAGGTGATCATTTTTTTCTCGGGGCCCCCCTTTCAAAACAAATGTGCAGACTTTTTTTTTTTTTTGCATACATTCAAGAAAATTAGACATGTACAATGCAAGTACGCGTAACATAAAATAACTCATAAAAAAGAGAAAAAGAACTATTTTCAAAATCAATATCATAAAATAATAATGAGAGTCATTTGTTCGGAAGTTCCAATTCTGTTTTCTAAACCTTTTTTTTCACATTAAAATTCCGTTTGAACGTATCTTTTTATGAAACAAGCCATTATTTTAAATTTAGTGAAGTTATTTGTCGTGTTAAATTTTTTCAAATAGGTCTTTTGATACGATTAATTTCCTTACTAAGAAAATATTATATGTGATCATTTGTTTGCTAATTTAAAGTATTATAAATCAAATTATTAGAAACGCAAATGAATATACAAAATTCAATTAAAATGAATGAAATTGTACCAAAAAAAGAAAAAAATAGTAAACGAAATATGATTAATCCATGCAAATTGGAGATTATTTTTTTTGCCATGCGTGATATGTGCGTGCATCTAATTATGAATGTATTTCTTAAATAGAAATTGCCAATTTAAGAAGTGGTGTGCATTATTCTTATGATTAAAAAAGAATGGGAGTAATAGATATCATATCTTTTTAGCAAAGGGTAATATCGGAAAACTCTATAAATTGCTCTCTGTGAATAGGAATTGCTCTGTATATATCATTTCCCTTAATTAATACAACACTGTTTTCTAAACCTTGAAAATAATGGAAATAATTAAGCTTCGGTACCGAATGTACATATGCATGCATAATTTACGTATGGATCAAATTTCCTTTTCCTATAATGTGGCTTATACATTTATTATTTATACTGTCAGAAGTGGAAATGGATATTGTATATTTCTGAATATACGTCCATATGAAAACTCATCCGCTGGGAATGTTTGGGAAATTTTAAGCTTTCCTTTAATGGCCACCTTTTGGCGGCACTTATGCAGTTGAACGGTGTCAACCACTTTACAGGTGGAAGAATTTAAATAACCTGTTATTTTATTTTTAGTACTTTTTGTTAAACTTCTTATGTGTGCAAATGACTTGACATTTAAATTTGTATAAGCACTTGTACCACCGACTTCTGAATCTTAAAGCAACTTTTTATTAAAAGTAGTCCATATATAATATTTGCAGATTTTCAGAAAATTACTTAAAATAATAATAATGTACTTGCAGTAATTACTGGGAAATAGTTATTTTTGTTTAATTTTTCTTGAAAACACTTTCTAAACTACCATCCAAAGTCCAAACAGCTCAGAGTATAACATCATATATCTAGTTTCTCTTGTTATTGTACTTTTTGTGGCTTTTTTATACGCAAAAGTGAACTTCTACAATACAAACACAAAGGGAGTACTGTTTAATTAGTAGGTCCAAAACCAAGAAGCATTTTGTAACCATTCGAAAACATCATCATTACATTATTACTCCTACATACATAAACATTAAATATAGACGGACCATCCCCAAATTGATTTAGTTATTTTTTATACTTTTCTGAGAAGTACAAATTCTCATTATTGATAATTCTTTGACTACCGTATGGATCTCCCATATAAATTAGATGCACTTTTGCACGAACGTATCAAACTTTATTCAATCATCAGTGTAAGGCACTAGTATGTACTTTAGTCTCTCACCAAGCCTACATAGGAAACATGCACCATTTATTCGAAGATTATATAGTTTGTTCCTCTTCTATAGGAACATATTATAACCTTTTGTGACGAAGATACTGTCTCATATTTGTGTCTCTCTTGCAAAATCAGAAGCAATTGAACCAACCAAAAAGGGAAAACAGGAAAAGAATTTGAATCACGAGGCTTGAAAAGCCAGCTAAGCACCGAAGAGTCCAGTGTGAAAGCCTTTAATTGTATACCACGTTGAAAACTCATTGAAAAGGGGTTATCTAGATTAAAACAATGTCTAGAGTGAAAGCTACCATGTCCTAATTCTGGTCAATGAGAGTTATTTTGCGCAAAGAGAATATGAATTGATTTCTTCAGAGCTTAAAACGTGAGCAAGCCTATTGTTTCTGGCAGAAGGGAATCTTTCGTGTCACTCATTTGGATTTCGATGCTGTATGTATTTCATGCATATGTGTGTTACGAGTTACGACAGACCATATTTAATGATTGATATCACTTGATGAGTATTGGCTTTGTGTTGGACTATTTTAATAAAAAAAAAATTAGTTTCATATATTTCAAAGATAATATTATGATAAAGAACAAGGAGTGAGTGCTTTGAACCATCCGTTTCCTCAATCATGCTTAAATGAGTTTTAATGCGGGTGTTTATTGGTCAATATGAATGATTCAATTCCAACGGTATGAGCAGCAAATTCTCATATTTATTATATAATTTCTAACCTCTTTATGTGTGAATTTCAGGTTACTTTTTCATCTATGTATAAGGCCATATAACTTTACACCCAAAAAGGGGCATTCGGGAAAAGGCTGAGAAAAAAAAATTACGAAGTGTACACAAAATTATATATATATATATATATGTATGTGTGTGAGCATATTATATGAGAAAAGATATATTACTTTGTTAATATATTTATATGAACAAAGAGTGCGAGCTTTCGTTTTATTTCTAAGCGTGCAATTTAGAAATAAAAATACAACGTGTGTTGTTGTGCTGTTGCATCTTGGAGACAACACGTGATGAGTTGATCATACTGCATGTTGAGTATTACCAACTAGGGGAGTGAACATCTTAACGAGAGCTGACATAGTCCGCGCCTCAGTCTTATGTTTATACTTCACACTCGATGTAAGCCGTTGCAATTACGATAATAGCATCACTTTACACACTACAAGATTGGAGCCTTTTTCCAACCAAAAAAGGCGACTGCAAGTCGGTTGCAAGGCTTTGCGTCCGGATTGCGGTCGCAACAGGTAGTTGCGATCGCAATCCAGTCACAATCCTTTAGCATGACCATTTCCCTCCAAAAGGCCGTAGTAGCAACCACAATGCAGTCACTACTGGAATTAGGGCGATCGGGTGTCGCCCTAATTTTCTGGCCCAGCTGGGCCGAAAGTAGCGACCGCATTGCGGTCAGTACTGGCCAGTAGTAGCGACCGCGTTGGTATTTATATAAACAACTCCCCCATTTTCTCTCATTTTTCACACCTCTCCTCTCTCTCATTTCCCTTCTTGCGACCGCCCCTCCTTTTGCCACCGCAGTTCCGTTGCAAACCCGATAATTGTAAATTTTTCCTTTTTCTTGATTTATGTTCTATAGTTAATGTTTTAATAAAATATATACGTAAAATTGTTAGTTTAGCATTTAAGAATTGTTTATGCCTTTAGGCGTTGTTAGATATTAATTGTTAGCCTTATAAACTTCGTTTATATCTTTAATTAGGAAATGTATTATGTTTTAAAGAATCGATTTATAAATTAGAAATCATGATATTTTTAGGAAATTCCCATAACCTAGAAATGATGATACTTTTAAGAATCTTTCTTTAGGGAATCTCTCCAATTTAGTATCTATAATAAATTTCTTCTAATTTAGATTAGTATGGTTTATGTTTTTTTTATGCATGTCTTCTATGTAATGACTTTTAATAATGTATTTTTTGTAAAAATGTTATTATAACTTTATAAAATGTTACCTATCTTACAATTATTTGATTTTATATATGTTTTATATATGTTATTTTATTTAGTTGAATTGAAAGTTATTATGACGTATGCCTTTACGAATTGCAATTAGATCTCGTAGAACTAATAGTTTTTATAATATCATCAATGCCTTTAGGAAACCTATATAACTTAGTAATGATTAAATTTTAGGTCATCTTATATTTAGAATTAATCTAACTTATAAATTTTGACTTAGTACGTGGCCAATGACATGTCGAACGATCCTCCAAGCTCGTCGCATTCGACACGCGCTGACTGCCCCTCGAATAGGGAGCGTGCGGGTGGACGGAGTGTCAGTATTTGCCACCGGATAGTTCACTCAGGTACTACACTGCCCAGCTCGTGTCGAGGCCCCTGCCACGTCTCAACTTCGTGATTCATTTGAGCCAATTGTCTAGACCCAAACTTGTGGGTCACAAGGTGGATCGAATAAAGGTACTCCACCAGAGGCAGTCGTTACACACATATTAGATGATCAACACGTAGGATCGCCACCTCGTACATCGTCCTGATCAAGGCGCAGTGCACATATGCCACCATATGTTGAGTCCACATGAGCTGGACCAAGTAGTAGGCCGACAGAGTCCGCCGGAGCAGAACCATCTACATGCACGCAACACTGTCCTGGTAGTGGCCCATCTAGAGTAGTTCCGGTACCGCCTGACACTAGAGGTCGTCGTCCAATTTATTTGGATGAGCATGGACTTTTTGTGGATGGGCGCGGGATTTCGACGATGATTACAGAGATCATCAGGAGATTTATGATGATAAGTATTCCCACATATGGTGCCCTCGAGCATACGAATAGAGACCAGATGTGGATTATATTTACGGTGAGAAATTATTATTATATATATAAGTATTTTATTTAACAAAATGTATCTAATATAGTAAATCTAAGACTGAAAATATAAAAACCTTAACTATTTGTAGGCTACATACAGTATTCGTCAAGACGATTGGCATACGACATTTCTAGCCTAGGAGGAGAAGGCTAGAAAGAGGTATAAGAAGGTGGTACACAAGGCAAAGACAAACTACTATGCGAGGAAGGTTGATCCCAAGTAGGCGGATCGTCCAAAGACTAGGTGGATGAACGACATATTGGAGAGGGCTTTTGTACAACAATGGGAATTAGATAGTCATAGGCAGCGAACTGATAGAGCACATAAGAACAGAAGAGGAGGGGAGACCCTAGGGCACCGCCTTCGTGCACATCCCACTCCTGTCAGTGGGTTCATCACCTACACGGAGATCCGTCGTCAGATGGTATGTCTCAATTAAATTTGGTCATATACAAATAATTTTTTTCTTAAATTTATAAATTTTAACGTACTTTTTATCGTAATATGTCGATGCGTATCATTTTTAGCATACACATGTGCCGGATGATCTGCTTCCTGGAGCTTGACGTCGCCTCATTTGGCTAGACCCCATGACATGGGTATTTGCGTAAGTATTTTCAAGGTTTTACTTGTAATTTATCTACCGATTTCTGTATTAACTTATACATTATTATTTATATACTAATTCTTAATAGAATGAACAGGAGACATGCATAGCCTTGATGACAAAGAGGTATGAGGCATATCAGGCTAAATGGCCCTTCATTGATCCCGAGTTGTGGGAGAGAGCGTCCGGACAAGTGAAGAAGGGGAAGGTTACGGGCTAGCCTTTGGAATCATCTCCAAATACTTTTGTTATGCAGTCGAGGAAAGTGTCGGACTTGACGCATGGCTACATTGATAGTTTGGAATCGGAGAACCACCATTTTAGAACCACTACTGATCATCGAGTTGAGATCCTACTGCATCACATCCAAGGCTTGACCCAACACATTACCGATGCGATAGGTACTTATCCTACTTCCCTTCCTACAGGATTCATGGCATCCTCACGTAGAGCCTACATGAGTTCCATGCCAATTCCCCCACCCCGGCCGCTCGTACGTGATCTATTTGCTCCTAAATCTTTTCGACTGCGATAATGTATGCGCCTGAGTATGAGGATAATAACGATGAGGATGCTGGTTTGGCTGAGGATGACGAGGATACTTTTGATGGTGAGGCTGCTGATATTGGTGGTGATGATGATGGTGATTGTGATGGTCGCTATGATGGTGGAGGCTCCATTCCTAGTACCTTTTAATTTGCTAATTAGGGTTATGCCGACTAGTAGTATTAGTTATTGCTTTTTATTCTGTAATGTATTGTGTTTAAGTAGATTTCACGTAATTAAGTTTCAACTGCGTACTCTTAGTGTAATTTAAGTTCCAACCGCGTATGATGATGGTAGTTATGTTAATGGATATGCTATTGTAATTCATTTATGTTTATGTAATGAATTTATGTTTATGTATATTTCATGTAAATAATTGTGCCCATTTTAGTACTAGTTTTGTTGTATTTATTATACGATTGCTCGTTTCAATTTCACTTGACAACATTGCATACATACAAGAATTTGTAACCAATAATCTTTCGCGCCACTCATACAAGCTATAATTTGAATCTGATGCTAAACAATATTTATTAAATATTATAAAACAAAAAAATTTGACTACTAAACTATAATCTCACGCTACTCATACATACTATCCTCTGACTCTAAGTTCCCCGCTCCATCGTCCTTTTCCTCAATGTCAACACTATCCTCCTTCTCTGAACTTCCTTTTTCAACCACATGAAATGCCCTATCCACTAATTGGATTTCCATATTGAACGAAGAAAGGTCTACACGTTAATTCAACCCTCTAGACTCATTCTCCTGTAGCACTTGGTCCAAAACTCCCACTTGGGCTTTGTTTGAATCGACCACTGATGACATATCGATTATTTTCCTGAAAGGAATAGTGGATACAACCAACCATCCTCTACAACCCGAATGACCCATCGTCTTCTTTGGGTATGATGCATAGTACGCTTGTAGTGCTTGATTAGCAAAAACAAACTGCTCATTGGTGGTAAGGATACAACGCGGGTTAATATCAACCAACTTGTATGTTGAGTGTACTCTGTACATGCGTTTATATCATACCACAAACGTTTGAACAACACTATGTAAAGCGGTCTTCTTTGCCCCAAATATTCTAAATGCATTATGTCTTTCAACGTTCCGTAGAAGTTGGTGGCCTTGGATCCTCCCATGTTTCCCTTGATATAAACACCACTACAATCACTCTTCTTCGGACCCAACATCATTTCAGTGTGGAATCTGAACCTATTCACAATATATCCATCGTAAGTCACCACTATATTTTTTGGACCAATGATTGGAGGATCTATTCGTACGTCGCTCTCGTAGCGCCCACAAGAATATTTCTGTTTGAACCACGCCACGTACTATTGGTTCCTCTTGGATTGTACTTCCATTAGACCGAGTCCACCACACTCATCCTCTTCAAACACCCCGTGTACTAAAAAGTAAGTTAGTACTTAACAAGACTAGATAGCATTTTAATTATGTCATGATTACAAATAACATTAACTTACTCGACGCATTCGTCAAGATCTGGAAAAATAAGTAGTGTATAAAGTTCTATTTGGTCGATTTTATTGGACGTCAAGTATCGCCTTTTATTTAGTGCCTATACTGGCGCCCCCTTCCTATTAAATATTAAAAGTTCATCATCCCACTTCGTGCTTTTTAACGTCTCGTTTCTGTTGAGATGGTTATATCTGGTCTGAATAGAGACATCCAGATATTGAGAACACAAATTGGCCAGCTTCGAAGTAGGTACGCATTGGCTATGGATTCTTCGACCCTCTCTTTATTCATTACTGAACCCTTAATATGTCCTTTTGCTCCCTCGTAAGACAATAGGTTGCCTTTGGCTTTAAAACTTCATTTCCTCAGCCAGTGGGTACTAAAATCAACTCTTTACGAATAGTCACTATCGCAAGATCTTTCCTAAACTTGATGTTGTCCTTCTTCTTAGCATCGTCCAACGATGTGTTGATGATGCTATCGAATAAGTTCTTCTTGAAAAAGTTCTTTCCCTCGAACTATGTTATTGGCTCACCATTTAGAGGCACTCAACGCAGTTCCAGATGCCACCGTCGCCACCGAACCATGAGTCACCAGAATATTCTTGCCCTTCCTTTTACGAGCACAACCTGCGGGGGCAAGAGAGGGCGTATACCTCAGCCCATCCATGGTCTCCCCTACAAAGTAAAGGCCATGCCAAAAGGAAATGAGGGTTAGAATTAGGGGTGGGAGGGCCGGGTCGGGTTCCCACGACCCGACCCGACCCGATCGGATTTTCCCAGAATCGGGGAAAATCCGATTGAAGATCCGACCCGATGCTGCGGGAATTTTCTCCCGCAGCAACTCCCGCGGATCGGATCGGGAGTCATGGCCGGAATCCGATCCGATCCGCGGGTCCCGATCTTTCCGCCACAGTCCGCCATCTCCGCCATCTCCGTCATCTCAAACACACACACACACAGTCCGCCATCTCCGCCGAGCAAAAGCTCACACAGTCCGCCATCTCCGCCATCCCAAACACACACACCCTCGCTTCGATTGCGACAGTCACCACTCACCACCGGTAGCACCACGCGAATAAACACCTCGGTCCAGGACGACCGCGCCGCCGCTGCTCCGCCCCTCCGTCGCCCCCCGCCGCACATAAGGGTCTTGTAACTCTTGTATTCCAGTCCGATTGAACTGCATATTTCGTTTTTGCTTGAGCTTCCATGGAAGATTGTGACCTCCGATGGCGTAGAGATGCCGCCCTCAACGCCACACCCCCTCCGCTGCTCCGACGCCGTTGATGCGGGATCCCGAGCGGAATCCCGCCTCCCGCGGAGCTCCCGCAATCGCGGGAGTTCCGCATTCCGCGGATCGGAACTGGAGCTACGTCTAGCTCCCGATTCCGATAAATTCCGATGGCCGGATTCCCGATCCCCGCGGAAATCTGGCCCAACTCACCCCTAGTTAGAATGGATAAAGCACAACAAAAATAAGGGACTAAGCTAATGAGAAAGAAAGAACTTACTCAGCAAAGTGTTGTGCAGGGTGAGAACAAAGGCATGCAGTGTCAAGTCATTCAACTTTCACGCTTTATACAGAGATAAAAAAGTATCCATTTTCGTCATCAGTGAATAGTCGAACACTTGGTCGAAGAAACCCTTGCTGGTGAGTACGTTCATCTCCTTCTCCATATCGTATGTGTTGGAGATGAACGGATCCTCGTTCCACTTAAGGGGCATGTCCCACTTAAGCTTCCAGTCACGAGGGCAAGTAAAGAAGAACGTATCCTCCCAACTACTTTGCAACCCAGTGAGCTCAGGCAGAATGCGATCCGTCCCCTTCTGTAAACGATTGAGCTCCCCGATGCCTTGTACAAGTCGAATGCCCCAAAGAGCCGAGCCACTGTACATGGGTAAATGTATGCCAGACCGATAAACAGAAATGCGGCCAATGTGGTGTACCCGTTAGGAGCTAGTTAACTCGGGCATAAACCACACGCCTTAGGAACTTAGTAGAAGAACATGGGCAACAACGATCGCAACCCAGCCTTCAACTGCGGGTAGTACACAGTTAGGTATACCTCACGAGGAGAGGTTCCCCTCTCGTCCTCCTTGGGGATTTGGAAATCCATGTGGGAAGCATCAATCTCATAATGGGTGAACTCAGCGTTAACCTCCCTCGTAGAATGCACATTACTCTGCACCTCCTCCGCTAAAACCCTAGGCGATGGAGTTGTCGCTGTCTTCTTTGACCTTTTCCACCCTGAGCATGACGGCGGTGAGAAGAGACATCCGCTTCCACCACCGTAAAAGGAACTGCAACAGCCTAATTCTCCTCCACAGCTGAAGAATTTCACCGCTCCACCACTAGAACACCCAAATCCCCAGGTTGAGTTCCAGACGTCATTATCGCAAAGAAGACAGCTTTGAAAAACTACTAAAGAAGAAAAGAGAGGGAAAGAGAGACCTGACGAAAGTGAATGAGGAAAAAAGAACTAAGTCCTGTATTTATAACCGAGGGAAGAGCAATTGCCGTTTTCAGACACGCGGGTAGCAAAGTGCCACGTTATCAACATGAAACCCAAGACTAGAAAATGTGTGATAACATACTCTAGTTCCTAGTGTTTTCTACGAAGCACACTCAAAATTGGCGGGGACTCTTGATGATGAATATCATAACATATTATTATTAACAGTTAAGGAGTAACAAAAGATATCCCAAGTTAGCGGATAAGACGCTCGTAAACTAAAATATCGATCACACGAGAAGGAAGGTATCATGTCATGCCTCTCGAGCTCCCCCCGACCCTCTCCTAACCGGTGGTGTCGTCAAAGTCCTTCTCACCGTACGCTCTGTGACTCCACCCGTACGTGGGGTATATCTATGTATGCTTCTGAGACTTAACAAAACAATACTTGCCCGCTCTCCGCGGATATCTTTCGTTGCCTCCTTCCCTTCGCAGAATCACGACCTCTAGACTAGATTTGTTCACACCACCCCAGTGGTACCCTACGAATGCACTTCACCTTCGAGTTGCACCAAAACAAACACCACGTCAGTTTCACAAAATCGTTTAATTGTGGCATCCTACGAGCCTTTCCAGGCCATAATCCATATCGGGCTAAATTATGTCATTTTCTCCACTCGGACAAACTTCCGATAAATTACGTATTACGAGTAACCAACACTTAGAAAATATTTCACTAACATTCCACTCACACCTCTTAGCGGGAACGAGGGAAGCAGCGGTGTTTGTCTACCGCAAAGACTGAGGAAAGCAACGAGGGATTACGAATGAGGAACTCAGTACTAATTTATTCCTCAACTCCTAACCAATTGTCATAAATTAAAAGAAGACGAGATATTAAGCCCAAGAGCGACAACACCATTGGTCCAGAGCATCTACAACACATACTAGAGGCAAAAAAGTTCACCAGTATGGTTCCCCCAGTCGACGACTCGGATTGAAGTAGAAGAAGCCTCACCACAAGCTGCGTCCATCAGAAACACCCATTGGCGCAGAAGAAGACTCCCCCAATTAGACGACCTGACCAAGGCCATTACTTCCAGCAGAAGATGCACAACCATTGACGTAATAACCCCATGGAAGTCCTATAAATAAGGGCTTGTTAGCACTACCCCAGAAACATGACTAAGTTCAAGACAACACTTTCACTCACTCCCACTCACCCCTTTTTCAGCTTTAGTCTCATCATTCCCGCTCAATTTCATATGCATCTTTTAGTACGACACTTATCATTTAGATGCTAAAAGAATAGTCATACTTGTCATCTTGAAGTTGTCATCGTAATAGCTCTCCCATCCCCAACTAAGTTCCACCTCTTGTACTCTACCCCTTTTTATGAATATCAATAAAAGACACTGCTTGCTCTTCTCAGGCTCGGGATCAGTGTTCTAAGCAAAATTAACTCCATCAATATTTCGAACTACCCTCCCAATGCGGCCGAAAGTTATTGCATCATCACATTCATCTTTAGTTAACCCATTCTCTTTGCATTCAAATCATTTTGTTTTCATTTAAAACATTCTCATTATTTTCTTTGCTTATTAGTTTTGTGATCTTCCACATTCAAAAACTGTTTTGATAAAACTGCATTCATAAGTTTCTGCATAAAAAGCATTCTACATACATTATGGATTCATCCTGAAAACCCAAGAGATAGCAACCGTGACAACCCTTAGTGCTTTGCATCTAAGTGATTTAGGCATAATTCCACCACTTCCTTGGGATACGATACTTAGTTCGTAACTATATTTATTATTTTATTATTACTTGATTCATGCACTTGTGAGAATAGGAATCTAGGTGTAACAATTGATTTGTTAACTTTATATTATTTGTTCGCTACACCAAATTTCTAATCAAGGACTTTCTAGAACCAGTAGGTAGACGAGGGTCTAAGTTAGAGTTACCTGATGTAACATTGGATGGTTGCACCTCACCTGGAGGAGTTGAGTGGGAATCCTCATGAGTAGGGGATGTTGTAGTTGATTATCACTCTAGATCGAGTCCATAATGAAGCTTCATTATCCAGTGGTTGTTGGATTTTCGATGTGACTGGTACATTGTTGCATGGGTCAAAGTTAGAGATGTTGTCTGAGTTGGTTGGCGAGTCAATGGGATCATCAACTACTGGAGCATGTATATTAAGAAAATAAGTGCTAATGAAGGGGTTAACTGGAAAGTAAACTATCTGAGTTCATTTTCTCAGCAGGCTGGTTTGAATGGGAAAATGTGTTCATCGAACACTACGTTCCTGTAGACAAGGACTTTTGAGTTATCATATCGAGCAGTAAGTATTCCTTAGAGCTCTGGGGATAACCAATGAAGATACATTGAGTTGCCCTGTGGTCAAATTTGTTCATAATAGCAGACAAAGTAAAAGCATAACACATGCACCAAAAGTTCTAAGTAATGTGTAATAAGGTGCATTTTTTAACAACATTTCATATTGAGTTTTATTATTAATGACCTTAGATGGCAGTCTGTTTATTATAAATAAAGCAATGGTAATACAGTTACTCAAGAAATTCAATGTAATACCAGATTGAAACCTTATAGACCTAACAATCCGGAGAAGGTGCTGGTGTTTTCTCTCAACCAGGCCCTTTTGGTAGTGTTTCTACACAACTTTTCTGGTGAATTATGCCTCGAGAGCTATAAAAATAAGGCATCATAAATTCATTGCCATTATCAGATCTAATACACTTTATGTTAAGGGTAAACTGATTAAAAACTAATTTATGAAAGTGAAGCAGAACTTGTCTGAATTCAGACTTTAAAGTCATTAAGAATACTCAAGTGCACCTTGAGTAATCATCAACAATGTTTAGAAAGTATTTGAAACCATCATGAGAAGTCACATAAAAATGTCCTCATGTGTCACAATTAATAAGATCAAAAGCATTATGCTAATAGGAAAATGCAATCTCTTTTGTTTAGCAAAATGGCAAACATCACAGTGATAAGGTTTATCATGAGGGCACAAGATATAGAATGCAACTTTTCAAAAGAAGAATGTCCTAGTCTATTATGCTATACAAGAGAACCATTATTCGTACCAGAATTACAAAAAATAGCAATTGGCTCAGCAGTGTTATTAGAGACAACAACAAAAACTTGATGATTCAGAATGTAAAGGTCATTCGATGAGCAGAACCAATCTTCTTCTTCTTGGTTTTGGAGTCCTGTAAAAGACAATTAGAGGCCATAAATAATAATGAAATATTAGAGTATTTGGTGAACTTTGACATTGAAAGAAGGTTGTGAATGAAACTTGCCACATAGAGAGCTTTCTCTAATATAACACCAATAAATAAAAGGATAGAACCAATATGACTCACATAGGTAACAATATTGTTAGGTTGGTGAATAGCAATAGCATGTGCAAAAGAAGGTGATATAAACCAAGACAATTTACATATCATATGATTAGTTGCTTGGCCCTATGTCTAAGAGCCAAAGAACATTATTATGAATTCCATATTTAAATGAAAGGCATAAGAGTTAGAAATACCAGTAGCTGCAGTTGCATCATAGTGTTGAGCTGGTGTTTGACTTGGTGTTTGGCTTGGAGAAGGCATGAACTGTTGCTCATATGCTTTCTGGAATGCCAAGATCTGCTTAAAAAGCCACTGATGAGATGAAGCAGCTTATTGTTGGCCTTGGGAAGAAGAGGCATTCTGAGAGTTGTCACTCAGCATAGAAGAAGCCACGATATAATCAACATTATGAATGTTGTTAACTCTATTCCCATTAGGACTATTCCAACCAGGGGATACCCATAAATTTTAAAGCACTTATCAATAGTATGGCCACTATAGCCACAATGTGTGCATTTGAGCTTTTTCTTCTCTTGCTTGGACAGTGGGGGCATGTTAAACTTGTGGCCTTGACCAGAGTTGTTAGCATTTCCTCCAAACTGATACTAGAATTCTTGATAATTTATCTGGCGAGTAAACAAGGCCGTAGAATCCAAAGAATGAGCGGTTGAAGAGTACATTTCACTTTGATTTTTCTCCTGAAGAAGCAGTGAATATACTCTTGACATGTTAGGAAGATGAGTCATCATGAGAATCTGACTTGTTATTGCAGCAAAAGAGTCATTAAACCCCACAAGAAACTTCAAAACACAATCAGATTGTTGAAGTGCAACCGTAGTCCCATTGACATTACAAGTACATAGCCTACAAGAACAAGCAACAACAGGCATGTGGCTAAGATATTCATCCTAAAAGGGTCTTGGAATTGGTATATGGCTCAATTATCAAGTTGTTGCTTTGAGTCAAAGTGGACAAGGACTTTTGTAGGTTGTAGACTCTAGAGCCATCAATGTGTGCTTATCTTGTCTTCAGATCATTCCACAATTCCAAAGCACAATTATGAAACAAAATGCTTTGCTTGATCTCATACACCACATAATTCTAAAGCCATGTAAGGATCAAACCATTTTCTCTTATCCAATAGTTAAAATACACTTCATTATCAGTAGATTGAGGGAGAGTACCAGCGATGAACTTCATTTTGTTCTTAACAGTGAGTGCCATCAAGATTCCCTTACTCTAAGAAAGGTAGTTCTTCCCATTCAACTTATCAACAACTATAGAAGTGCCTGTAAAGTCGGTGAAAGTGCAAGTATTCTCGCAATGTTAGAAGGTCAATGTTAAAGTAAAGTTGACTGACAGAATCTGTTTTACAGTCTTGTTATGAATATCTTTATTTATTGTTTTGCCTTATTCACTCGACTAATCTAGTACCAAAGTTGTGATTGTCTTTGGTTATTATTCAGGAAACAAATTTGCCATAGCTTGATCACTAAAAGTTTCCATAAAGAAAAGTTTCCTTAATTAAAGCTAGCCGCTTAACAATTAAAGCTAGTCGCTTAACAAGTCAAGAACTTATGTATAGTTGTGAAGTAAATCAAGACAAACATGAGACAAGAGCTAATAATCCAAGAGATTAATTCGCGAGTTGTTGAGTGTTGTCTTGCTTTTGCAAAGTTTGTGAGTTGTTCAATTAGTTCTAGATTTAGAATTGAGAGAATAATTCTTGTCTGCTTTGTTGAGTTCGAGCAATTTGAGAGTGAGGAGCTTGAGAGTTGTAAGAAACATATTTTCATAAACCCTTGTGGTATTTTGCCTACGGCTCGGAAGTAAATATTAATATATTCACTTCTTAAATTTCGTGTTGTTTATTTTCCGTTGCATTGTTATTCTTAACGTTGTTAAAGTAACATTGAGAAGTTAACAACTGTCACGTATCAACCGATCCACAATTTCAATTGGTGTCAGAGCTAAGCACCATCCTTACCGGTGTTTAGCGTTGATACGTCAAGAAGGACAACCCCAACCCCAATACCAGCAGACTGCCAGTGTTGGAAGGACCAAACAACTATGCATATTGGAAGATCAGGCTCAGGGTCCACATCAAATCCATTGACCTAACAACATGGGAATCAGTTCTGGAAGGCTACACCATCCCCTACTTACCAAGAGATGGAGATGTTGATCTAGTGCCTAAACCCAAAGGACAATGGACAGCCAATGAGATAGCTCTCTACAACTTCGATGAAAAGGCTCTCAATGCAATTTTCAGCTGGGTAGGTAATCATATGTTTAAACTTATTCAAAACTGCACTACAACTAAATCTGCATAGGATATTCTTGAACTTAATTGTGAGGGAGATGTGGCTGTGAGGGACTCTAAACATAGGAAGTTGCTTCAAGATTTTGAAAAAATGGTGATGGGTGAAGATGAGAGCATTGATAGCTATTTTGAGAAACTGCTTGATATTGCTAACCAGTGTCAAAACCTAAGATTTGTTATCTCTAATAAAACCATGGTTTACAAAGCTTTCATATCACTGTCTACTAAATTCACTGTCAAAAGAATAACTATGAATGAGTCTAGAGATCTTGCAAACATGGAGTTTAAACCTTAATAAACACTTCGAAAGAATTTGAGCTAGAATTCCTAAGTAAGTCCAGTAAGCAACCTGCTTTAGCCCTACTTGGAACTGGTTCAAATAATGTAGGAAGTGATGATGATGAGTATGAATTGATCTCTTATAACTATGGAAACATTACCAAGAAGTTTAGCAAATTAGGCTTCAAAGATAAAGGTAAAGAGAAACGATCTGGTAATGTTAATCCTGGTTATAAAAAGCTACCCCCTGAATTCATAAAGTACATGGCATCAAAGAGTACTCTCAAGATGCTAAAAAACTAAAAGTTGTCCAGCTCTATGAATGTAAAAGGTTTGGTCATTATAAACATGAATGTGCTAACGTCCTCCGAGCAAGAGGAAACTCTCATTGGGTTTGCGTAGATGATTTTTATGAAGCTAATTTCAACTTTGGATCAAATGCTGAGGAACACTCAGAAGAAATCAATATTGTTGCGCTCTACACTCAGATTAACTGGTCAGGAGAAGACTCCAGGAACTGCAACGAGTCACGATGTTACTTTAACATTGAGGAACCAACAACAGTACATGAGATCTTCTTTGGAAATTGGGACAACAATGACTTAATGGTTAATTCTGATTTTTACTGTGATTCTGATGATACTAACTTTGATTGTTTTCATGGTTCAGTTGATCTGGAGGAGGGATACTGCTTAAAAGAAAAATAGTCTCATGATGAAATCATAGAAGAGCTTCATTCCACATTCATCAAACTTGAGGAAGAGAACATTATGCTCATCAAAAGCAATAAAGCCCTGAAATGATTAAGTGCTTGAAGAACTTGATGAAACTCTATGAAAGAGATTTTGACAGAACAAAAGCTGAGTTGAGAAAGGTAAAATAAAAACTCAAGAAGAACACTTAGATCATTGTAAGATGGAATTCAGGAACCTCCAAACTTGATGAGGAACTGAACATGGGAAACACATGTACCAATGGTCTAGGTTTTGTTGAGAAAGACTCTGTTGAGAAATCTTCTAATGAGAAGTCCTCCTATCTTAAAACCAGTTTTGTCAAAGAATCGTCTAAATCGAGTTCTGGTCCAATCAACATAGCAAAAATAAAACCTATCTTTATCTGTCAATACTATTTTCAACCAGGCCACATTAAACCATTTTGTAAAAAATATTTGAATGTGAGTGGTAAGAAAACAGCCTCTGTAGCTACTGTTAAACCAACAGTTGTTTATGATGTTAGTCCAACATTAGGTTCTGGACAGAAAGGTAGAACTTGGGTTGAAAAGGTAAAATCCCCTAAGATCAAGATTGTGTGTAATGTGGCTTTCTCTGCTGTTTACTCTAACCTTTCAGTAAGTGGTACTTTGACAGTGGATGCTCAAGACACATGACAGACAAAAAATAGAATCTTAAACAGGTGGTTCCCCTAAGTGTTGGAACAGTCACCTATGGGGGAGGCACCAACGGGAAAAATATTGGAAAGGGGACACTAAATTTCGAAAGATTTCCACCACTCAAGGATGTTCTATTGGTTGCTTAGTTAAAAGAAAATTTAATTAGCATTAGTCAGCTCTGTGATGATGATCTGCTAGTTACTTTTGATAAAATGTCTTGTGATATTTATGATAGTGACAATGTTCTTGTTATGACATGTACTAGATCTAAAGACAACTGCTATTTGGCTCAGGAAGAAGCATAATGTTTTCATGCCAAGATAGATGAAGCCTCTATTTGGCACAGAAAACTGGGACATGTGCACTATAGAAACCTAGAGAAATTGCAGGAAGTTGATGCTGTAAGAGGTTTGCCTAAATTGTCCAGTCCAAGTAAGCTTTTGTGTGGTGATTGTCTCAAAGGTAAGCAAACCAGAGCTGTTCACGCTCCCCTACAAGTACAGAATGCTACTCATAGAACTATTAGGTGTTTTGAATTGCTGCATATGGACTTAATGGGTCCAATAGAGGTAAGCAGTCTGAGAGGAAAGAAATATGCATTTGTAATTGTAGATGATTTCTCTAGATATGCATGGATAAAGTTTCTTAGAGATAAATCAGAAGCTTTTGATGAGTTCAAAATTCTGTGTGCTAGTATCAAAACTTTGTATGGTTCTACTGTGTCTAAGATCAGGTCTGATCATGGAAAGGAATTTGAGAATGCTAGTTTTGATAACTACTGTAATACTAAAGGCATCTTTCATGAATATTCAGCTCCTAAAACACCTCAGCAGAATGGCATTGCTGAAAGAAAAATTAGAACTCTTCAAGAGATGGCCAGAGTGATGTTGATTGCTAAAGATCTATCTAAAAGACTTTGGGCCGAAACTTTAAATACTGCCTATCACATTAGTACAGAGTGTATCTCAGACCTGGAACTAATATGACTCCTTATGAAATCTTGAAGGGTGTAAAGCCAAACATTGCATATTTCCATGAGTTTGGATGTGACTATTATTTGCTAAATGACAGGGACTATCTAAGTAAATTTGATCCTAAAACTGAAAAATGCATCTTTGTAGGCTACTCTGCTAACAGTGCTTCTTTTAGAGTCTATAATCCTAGATAAAAGACTGTTCAAGAGCCTGTGGATGTTGTGTTTGATGATTTCACTTTTGAAACAGGTACTTGTGACATTTTAGTTTCTAATGTTGAACCAACATTGGAAACCGAGAAGGCTATACCAACACTGGAGCTTGAAGCTGGAACCACTGAGCAGGAGACAGGAACTGATGTTAGACTAACACCAGCCATATCGGATGTTAGACTAACAACAGAAGAGTCTGACTCAGAAACTGAAGTTGGCACTGAATCGAGAAGAGATCCCCTGCTAGGATACAAAAAGATCATCTAGCCTCTCAGATAATAGGGGAGATCACTGAACGGGTAAGGACACGCAACAATAAGAGACTGAATTATAGAGATATGGTTAAACTGTGTGTCTGTGTGAATTTCACTTGTACTGTTGATTATGCCTCATGCTTTGTATGTGTCATAGAACCTAAAAATGTATCTGAAGCTTTACTAGATATGTTTTGGATTAATGCCATGCAGGATGAAATATTATAGTTTACTAAAAATAATGTCTGGATCTTGGTACCTAGGCCACCTGATGTAAATGTAATAGGGACTAAATGGGTCTTTAAAATCAAAAGTAAAGAGGAAGGGGTAATTGTTAGGAAAAAAGCCAGACTTGTTCCTCAAGGGTATACTCAAGTTGAAGGTGTAGATTTTTATGAGACTTTTGCTCCAGCTGCTAGTATAGAATCTATTAGGTTACTTCTCTCCATTGTTTGCAGTCTTAAGATAAAACTATACCAGATGGATGTAAACGGTGCTTTCCTAAATGGGTTGATTGATAAGGAAGTGTATGTAGAACAGCCTAAGGGATTCACTGATCTTAAGTTCCCCAATCATGTGTACAAGCTGAAGAAAGCTCTATATGGTCTTAAACAGTCTCCTAGAGCATGGTGTGAAAGACTTACTGAATTTATTTTAAGTCTTGGTTTTGTTAGAGGTGATTGAGACAGAATACTGTTTGTTTTAAAGAAAAATTTTGATATCTGTATTGCTCAAATTTATGTTGCTGATATAGTGTTTGGTTCCACTAACAATTCTATTTTGGAAAAGTTTGTTGAATTCATGATAGGAATATTTGAGATGAGTATGATAGGAGAATTAAATTTCATTCTTGGTATTCAAATAAGACAAATAGGTACATGCATATTCTTGAACCAGGAGAAGTATGCCAAGAATTTGGTGAAAAGGTTTGAACTTGCAGATTCAAAGCATTGTAAGACCCATATGTCTGCCTCAGTGAAGATCATCAGAGATGGGACTGGAACTAATGTTGATCCAACATTGTACATATCAAGTATAGGAAGTTTACTTTACTTATTTGCTTATAGGCTTGGCATAATGTTCTCTGTTTGTGTATGTGCGAGGTACCAGGCATGTTCAAAGCAGTCTCACTTGATAGCTGTGAAGAGAATCCTTAGATACATATCTAAGCTTTGTCCATTGGCATGTGGTATTCATTTGACACTAACACAAATCTTATGGGTTTCAGTGATTCAGATTGGGCAGATGATGTTGATGATAGGAAATCCACAAGTGGAGGATGTTTTTATCTGGGGAACAATTTAGTCTCATGGTATAGCAGAAAGAAAAACCGTGTGTCTCTATCTACTGCTGAATTCGAGTACATAGCAACAGGTAGTTGTGTCACCCAGCTTGTGTGGCTCAAACACATGTTACTGGATTATGGGTTGGAGAGTGATACTTTACTTATGTTCTGTGATAATATTAGTGCTATCAGTATATCTAAGAATCTTGTTCAACATTCTAGAACTAAACATATAGACATAAGGAATCACTATTTGAGAAATATGGTAGAGGACAAGTTAATAGACATTGAGCACATTGAGACAAATAATCAGCTTGTTGATATGTTCACTAAACCCTTAGATTCCGAGAGGTTCTTCAGTTTGAGGAATTCGCTTGGCATGTGCATTGTGTAAGAATGTTAGTCCACATGTGTTGACATAACACCATTGTCTAGCACTGGTTATTGGTTGTGGTGTGTCTGTAATTATTTTATTTCCATTTTTGTATTTATTCTTTCTTGTATATTTCATCTTGGTTTGTCATCACTTGAGTTGTGTGGTTAACCTATGCTACTGACTGAATTGACTGGAGAACAGGTTCATATCTTAAGTTTTGTAAAGTAAGAAACTCTGATGTTGGTATGAGAATGTTAATCTAACATCAGGAGAAGATGGGGTACCCAGAGTTCACTACTTTGGTGTATTCAGTTGTGACTTATCCATGTTTCGGTTAAACAGAACATGAAGAGAAGTTGGGGTACATGATGTTGAGAGCTTCTGTGTGATTCAGTTGTGCTTATTTTCATGTTTTGTTTTTGTTATTTTTGGCCAAGGAAATGCATGATGGTAATCTTTTCTAGTGGGATGTTTGGAGTTTCGACTTTCCCACATTCAGTAGCACTGATTACTTGGTGTTTCACTTGTAAACAGGTTGGTCAATAAGTATGCATAAGGAGTTGGGGTAATAAAGTATATGATAAGTGTATTGTCCTCACCCAATTCCTTTGTACTTGCCTGATCTGTAGCTGATATTTAAGTTGCTGGGCTGTGTGGAGTCTTGTGCTGCCCACATTCAGTGACGAGATTATCCTTGTTTACTCATTCTCAGCTTTAGTTCAAAAAGAGTTTCATGATAATTGGAAAATATTTAAAAGTGTTATGTTCTGGACTCAATCAGTACAGTTCTTAGTACTTGGTTACCATCTCTCCATGTTAATCTACCATTGTTGCATTCATTCTTTCTTTTCTGCATTTTATTGTTGTGTCGTCTTGGGCTTAGGGGGAGTAGTAATCCAACTTCATGTGTGGAGGCACGCACTTTGTGTGACTATACTGCTAGGTAAACACACTGGATTGTGATCTGTTATGCTAAGGGAATGGGTGTCTTCTAGATACTTACATCTACTGTCTGTGTGTTTCTTCTGTTAGAAGTGTTACTTACTCATACTGATGATCTTAAACTGTGTCTTGTGTACTCATGTGCTTTGATGAAGGTTTCAGATCTGTGTTTAGTAATATCTCACGCTCTATTTTGGATGAAAGCCCTGCACCTCCAACTTCATGACCTGTTGTTAACTTGCCAATGTTAGACTAACATTGCAACGTGGTGACTTATAAGTTTTCAATTAAGGAAACTGCTCTGGTCACACGTTAATCTAACAACGACACGTGGGCAATGAATGTACGCGGGAACGTGTGTAAGTGGTCAGATTATTTTGGTAACATGTTACAAATCCACTAACACCACTCTTCACAATCGATTGCCTTATATAATTTTCCCTAATGTTTTCTAATTCTTCACGCGTTCAGAATCAGAATTTTGCAATTAAAATTTTCTATGCTTAAGCTCTTTTTCTCTCCAAAATTACTCTAACAATGGCTCGCAAGTCTTTGATTGAAGCCCTTGCAGATGCTACTGAGCAGATTGAGCAACCAAGGAGGTACAATACCAGGCATGCATCTACTGAATCACTCGTCGCTGCTGCTGCAAAAGGGAAAACTACCTAGAAATTGCGCAAAGGAAAGAAATCAGCAAAGGGAATGTTGGTTCAACATCAAAAGCTTGCGAAAACACCATTAATCCCACTAACACAGAAAACGAGGTAACAATGGCTAACACTACTCAAAATTTACCTGCCGAAGTTGAGATTGAAGGGGAGAATGTGGTTTCTGTTGTTGATGTAGGTGAGTCTGAGGATGTTGAGGTTGTTGTTGAGGAGGATGTGGCTGGGTCGGATACTACTGAGGGTATCCCTGCCGATAATGTTGAAGAGGACAATGTGAGCGAGAAGGAAGAAGAAGAGAGCCCTACTCTGACTGCTCTAGCTACTTCGGCAAGAAAGAGAAAGGCCAAACAAGTGGTGGTTGCTTTTGAGTTCGAGTCAGAAGCAGCTGATGAAGAAGCTGAAGAAGAAGAAGAAAAAGAAGAAGAGGAACAAGAAGAAGAGCACCAAGAGGAAACTGGGGATGAAAAAGAAGAACTTGTGGCTGAAGACCCTGCTGAGGCTGATGTTACTCCAACATCTGATGATGAGGAGTATTGTGATGTTATGGAGGGATAATATCCAGAGAAGCCTTATTCTCACTTTTATGTGTTTGTGGAAGTAGAAGAGCAATGAGAGGCTTACCAAGCAAGGGTAATACACAAGGAAAGGGAAATAAATGAGGAAAGTTTCGAAGAAAACATGATTTTTGAACTCCTGGAAGCTAGAGGAGTGCTTGGGTCAATGATGAACCATTCATCTTATGCCTCAAATATCATCAGAGAGTTCTACATGAACCTCTCTCAATGGGTGTGCCACCAGGATTCTGCCAAGTATGGGAAGCATGGGTTAGGAAGGGTGTCTTCGACATTAGCCCCTCCACCATCAATGAAGCATGGGGACTTTCTGATCCAGAAGAGTATGGGGATCCAAGCATGGATGAGATCATCACAGATATCACTGGTGGGCTGACCAGGAAATGGAATGACAACTTTCCCACAACAAGGCTGACTTCTCTGAGTGTTGTACTACACAAGATCTCTACCTACAACTGGCTACCATCTTCCAACATAACAGTGATGACTAATGAGTCTACAAGGCTGGTGTTTAAGTTGAAGAATGGTCTGAATGTCAACATAGGAGAAAAGGTGATGAGGTCAATGAAGGAGGTCACAACAATGTCCAAGGGAATCATTCCATATCCCTCTCTGATATCTAGCATACTGGTGAAATAAGGGTTGAAAACTTCAAAACCAGTGGGGTGGGTCAAGAACAAGGCCAGAATGCCTATCACCAGGAGCTACTTCACACAGGTGAGGATCCAAGATCTTCCATGGAATCCTGAGGATGCAGCTGGACAAAGCAGGAAGAAGAAGACGAAGAAGAAGAAGAGGCCTCCCAAGTTTGTTGCCTCTTCAGTTCCAATAGCTAGTGGTGACAGCTGCTCAGTGATTGTAGATGCTTTTGTGGAAGAGACCCTCAAGTGGTTGGACAAAGAGTACAAGAGACCCAAAGGGAGATAGCTGGAAAGCACGTCAGGCTGCAGGAGATTGACAGCCTCATAAAGAACCTCAAGGATCTTTCTTTCTCACAAAAAGGGGGAGAGTAGATCAAATTTAAATTTCAGAGTCTTAAGTTTTCTGTTTTTTTGCCTGTTCTGAACTTATTATGTTTTTGCGTGAACTGTTTCTATTTTCTTTATCTTTCTTCATTTTGATCAAGGAGTGTGTTCCTTGTTACAGTTATGGCCTGTATTTAAGTATTCTACTTATTGGTACTGGGGTTTTTGCTTATGATATCTTGAACTTTTGTCAAGTACTGACTCTATCTGCAGTTGGTAGCTGATAACTGATGTTAAGATAACATTGGAAATTTCAATGTTAGAAATATCGACTAAAGTCAATGTTAAGGTAACATTGATATAGAAGGATGTTATGACAACATAGAAAAATCAATGTTAGAACAACATGGGGTTGGACTCTCCTGATTTTAAGGGGGAGTTACTTGTTGTAGATGTATCACAAGGTTGAATAAGTTTGTTCTGAATATTTGATCTAACCACATGTTCTAAGGTTTTGTGAAGCAAGGCAAAAAAGGGGGAGACTGAAAATGCAAGTATTCTGGCAATGTTAGAAGGTTAATGTTAGAGTAACATTGACTGACAAAATCTGTTTTACAATCTTGTTATGAATATCTTTATTTATTGTTTTACCTTATTCACTCGACTAATCTAGTTCTGCAGTTGTGATTGTCTTTGGTTATTCTTCAGGAAACAAACTTGTCATAGCTTGATCATTCAAAGTTTCCATGAAGAAAAGTTTCCTTAATTAAAGTTAGCCGCTTAACAAATAAGGAAAGAAGAGTTCGAGTGCAACTAGGATATTTCCAAGTCGAGTTCTAATTTGAGGAAGGAGTCTTTCCTAAGTTAGTTCACTAACAAAGGAACTATTATTCAAGAAGAACGCCGAGAACAAAGAAGAGGAGCCTGACAAGGAAATTGGAAGATTTACCAAACCGTGTCCAACACACCTTGAAGACCAAGTCAAGAACCTATATATAGGTGTGAAGTACACCAAGACAAACACGAGACAAGAGCTAATAATCCAAGAGATTAATTCACGAGTTGTTGAGTGTTGTCTTGCTTTTGCAAAGTTTGTGAGTTGTTCAATTAGTTCTAAATTTAAAATTGAGAGAACAATTCTTGTCTACTTTGTTGAGTTCGAGCAATTCGAGAGTGAGAAGCTTGAGAGTTGTAAGAAACATATTTTCATAAACCCTTGTGGTATTTTGCCTATGGCTCGGAAGTAAATATTAATATATTCACTTCTTAAATTTTGTGTTGTTTATTTTCCGCTGCATTGTTATTCTTGACGTTGTTAAAGTAGCATTGAGAAGTTAACAACTGCAACGTATCAACCGATCTACAATTTCACATGGGATCTAGGATAATAGGCAGAACTAAAATCCACATAGGAATTCTTAGATACATCAGGTACAATAGTGGAGTTATCAGCAGGAGTAGTCATAACCATGATTTCAACTCAATGGTCGACAAAATAAGGGTTCTGAGAGACTTGAAATTGCGGGGGGGGGAACTTAAATACAGTACAATGCAGAGGATTTCAACACCAAAACACTTAATCAACTATCAAAATATGCACCATAACACAGAATAACAATGACTAATGCAATTGATCAACAATCAAATGCAAGAATCATAAATCGCAGTGAAAAGAATATGAATCGAATCTATTGGTGAATGGAACCATGTGAAACTCAATGATTTGACTAACTATTAACATCACAATTGATCGAATGAAAAATGTTGAATGATTTCATTAACCAAAATTCAATGATTTTGATCGAAAGATTAATCATTCGTGTTCATAGTTATCGCGATGAGAATCGCCTCTGGCAATAACACGTGAAAAATTAGAATTAAAAAGTTAAATTAAAATACATGTAAGCTCCTATTTATAGAGCAACAACTAAGGATCACACTACTAAAAGGAGAATTGCTTTCTATAAACGAAAAGATAACAAAATGGAGACACAAAGTTTTAATTAAACTTTCTAAAAGAGGGAAGAGAATGATAATTAACATTTTGAGTTGTTAATCATCATCTAATAACCTAAGACAACTAAGTGCAATAAAATTCTAATTGTATAGGTTGTTTGTATTACATACACATTAGTGTGTCTATATCATAGACACTTTAGTGTGTCTATGAGATTGTGAGACTAGTGTCTATATTAATAAAATAGTATTATTAGTCATATGCCCCAATAATCGAAAATTTTAATATGTCCAACCATTGTATTGATAACGTGGTGCATCTAAGTATAGAAAATAAAATATTTCCTAAATTATGCGAATTATCCACCCCATAACTTCATCCACACTGTTTATTGGTAGCAGCAACCAACTGGATGTACCACCTCATCATGTAGCGGTTGCACCTAATAATTTCTCCAATAATCGAGAGTATGTATTGCGTCTTAATTAGTTTGAGTATATGTGATGAGTTTGGTGAAAGTGCACTTCTCATTAGATGCTGACATGAGGTGTTATTTATGGTGCTAGCCTTGGGGTCTTCGTTTAATAAGGATAGGTCTTCCGACTTAACTCCTGGTGGTGGAGATAGTCAATGCTGCGAGGTTCTTCTACGCTAATCGAGATTGGTCTTCCGTCTTAACTCTGAGTGGTGGCGATGACCAATGCTGCGAGGGTCTTCTGCACCAATGAGAGTTTTCTCGCACGAGGCACCCAATAGTGTGAGTTGACTGAGATGTATAATGATGATGCCTACTCCAATCATCTTGTGTGTTGGTCTGAACCAATGAGGAAGAGCAGGTTCTGCTCTAATCATTGGCTTGGACCGGTAGGATTTTTTCGATTTCTTCTCCAATAGTCGTTTTAGACCAATGAGGTCTGGTCTTCCATCATAATGAGTGGTGGTTGGGAGATGCTTTAAACATGGGTGGTTGACACTTCCTTCAAGTCAGGTCGTGTCGTCGGTTCGTTTTCGTTGGAAAGGTCTGGTTGCCTTCCGAGTTGTGTTTATCTCTATGTAATCTGAGGAGGTTCTTTGCGTCGTGCTTTTTCCGAGTAGCCGCGAGATCTCTTGAGTTTTGTTATATTGAGACCGTAGATGAGAGCTCCATTTTCCTTCACCCTTCCTTGTATTCACTCGTTTCCTTATTGTTTTGTATTGTCTTCCTTCCTCAAAGATATTTTGCCTAAGTATGGGATACTTCCACCGAGGGGTCCCTTTTCGAGGGTCCCGTAAGATCCGAGTGGAGTTAGCCAATTTAGGGGGTCGACGCATCGGCCTGGGCGGGTTCTCGTGACTTTCCTTGTGGGTACTCCATATTTTAGGCGACTCAGGGCCCTGAGGTGAAAGGCACCCTAGTCTTTTGATCCAAGTCGTATACCCTTATTGGAGTGTTGGCTGGTCGTGACCCGGAGGTACTTTCTCCAGGTACTTAGACCATGTACCCTTATTGGGGCGTTAGTTGGTCGTGACCCGGGAGTACCTTTTCCCTAGCCCTTAGTCGTTTTTATGGGGTACCCATTTTGCCTCTGTCCGAGGGCATGGAAAATTATGCATCATCAGGGTCAGTCACCTCAACAACTTATAAGGGTGGGAAAGTTGGGATACCCAAGTGCAAAAATTCAATGTTCAGTTATACATGTGCAAAGACATCCAAAGTTTATCTATGATTCTGTAATTTTCCCTAAATATTATTCTCAAAACATAATCAAGAATCCATTAATTAAACTAAGTTAACTAACGAATAATAAGAACGAAAATTCGGTCCTAACAAACTTGGACACCTGAAGGCATTTATATGTACGGTATTGTGCAGTCATAATCTTGTGCACGTTAGCTTCCAACCACTTGTTTTTTCCAGCCAAGATCTTGTTTTGATTTCGTGATTAGAAAGCTCGTGTCATAAATAATATTACAAATATGGGCTTCTTTCATTAATTCTTACCAATCTATTAATATTGATTTGGCCCTTCTAGTTAACTCACAGTTTAGGTGAAGAATGGCCCGCATTTTGAGTTAGATACAAATTTATACACAACCTTGATCTAAGGCTGCTCTAAAATTGGATATGACCCGACTCATTGGTTGTATGTTGTTTAGGCTAATTGACCTTGTTTTATAGCTATATTCAACAATGTTAAACGAGATACTAATATTTTTATTTATTTTAAAATAACGTTTGTTTCTTTCAATAGCTTATCCCATAAATGGAAACAAATTTATTGAATCGTATTCTTTTATTAAATACTATAACCAATTAAAATTTATTACTCCATATGAAATTCACGATAGGGCAAATGACGTGTAATAAAATGAGATAATTAATACATATCTCGTCACTCACTATATAAATGAACATTCATGTGGTTAGAAACCATGAGGTTGTTGAAAATAGAATTCAGAGCTTTGACATCTTGATATAATCATTTTTGCGACTATCAATTTTGCTTGAGTCATTACCTAAGTCGATTCTACCAAAATAGGCGTACGCTTGCATCTTCTTGTTTATCAACTATTGCATATCGCATAGTATAGCAACTATGGCGTGTTCTATCTTGCCTTAAGCTTTCCGTATTTGAATACTCTCTATTTTAACTTGATTAGATTAACTATGAAATGAAAAAGTACATATTTGACAAAAATTCCATTGAGAAGAAGTTTGTTGAGGTGATCTGACCCTTTTACCTTTTCTAATTACGTCACTTGATCAAAGAGTGACGTTTTTCATAGGTCACATAAAGCGGATGCGGGTGCGAGTGCTAGTGCGGATGCCGGTGCGCCAGTTCGTAAAATTTTAAAATACATAAATTTCAATGCGCCTTAATGCATTTATTAAAAATAATTAAATATTAAATATTGATATATAATTTCGTATATATTTGAGTATTGTTTAATAACTACTCACCATAATTATTTTTATATAATATTTTTTAAATTGTTATGGTGGAAAGACAAATGTATAAGTCTTAAACTACTTTCAATATTCTATATTTATTTTATTTTCAACCTAGTTTTGTTATACATCTTCTTTGACTCTTCTTTATTATCATTCATTTGTTTCGTTCTTTATAATTTTTCTACGATTATTCATTAAATTTGAATAAAAGAACTAAGAAATCTTAGTGCGAGAACTAAGAATTTATAATGCGTCTCAATGCGAAGCACGACCAGTGAATGCGCCAATGCGATACCGGTGCTCCAAAAACTTTGACGATATAAAGGATTATGTGACATAGCGTTTTTCTGCTTGAGTCAGTTTTTAATAGTTGAGATACAACGGTATTGCCCGAAAGAAAGTTTGGATGCTAAAGTCGGAAAATTCAAAGTTCAACCATACATGCGAAAAAGTGTCATAATTTTGCTAAAATTTGAGAATTTTCCTAAGAAAAGTATACTTTCACTACCGTAGACTCCGTACAAAGTCGGAACATGGATTGTGATAATATCCGCGGTTTACTTAATGAGAGAAGGTACGTTGTGACAATTCCCGTGAACATTAATATCGCTCTGTAGTCGTCCTGGAATTTGTGGAAAGGTAACAATTTGTGAATCAACATAAAAGACAAACAGAAGAAATAAACATATAGTTAACATGATAACATCAATCAAATTCAGATAATTTCGTGTGGATCAAAATAATTCAAATAGATCGACTTGGTCAAGGTGTAACTCTTTTGTAAATTAAAGGATTCTCTCAAAAAAAAACAAGCCACCACATTAAATCCGCTGTCGAGGGTAGTTGCTCCACATTCATTATGCTTGCTTTTGAGGAAGTATCAAGTACGTTTTTAAGTACTGGAAGCTAAGTGTCGTTACCTATTATTAATGATAATCAGTACAATAAATTTGACGAGTGATGTTTATGTTATAATCGTTCATGTTTTACATGACGCGCTTTGTGTAGCTTAAGCTTGGAAGTTGTAATAGTCTAATTAATGAAAGGAAGAGATATTTATAGCTTAATTTACAAGACTTGTACTGTTTGTACCTGATTAGATCAACATGCAACGTTTACTAGGGGACCATCTTTTCACAAGTTAAAGTAACATTCTAGCTCGAATATATATCGTGTGATTAGACAAAATCAGGTCCCGGTTGTTGTATAATCTCAACCTAATTTTGACAGATTTAAAATGATAATTAAGTAATTTACATTGCAAAGAAACGGTATGGTACTAATCTTGCGCTACGTTGCATTAGACTCAATGATATAGCGTCACATATGTTAAGTAGAATTCATCAGATCGATCACATTACTAATGAGTAATGATAAGTCTTAAGGACTGGACGTGCACATTAAGGTATCTAAGAAAAAACATTCATTTAATAATTAACCTCAAGAAATTCAATGGAAAAAAGATCACACAAAATAGGAAGACTATGTTGAAACTCGAAACTCTAGATTATGTTTTCATCAATTTATAATTTAGTTAGTTAATCACCTAAAGTACGATTATCTATTTTAAACAAAGTTAGGATCTCATGGTCGAGTCTATACATGGACATTCGTTAGATAATGATGAATTTGGTCATTAATTGATACTGGAATTCACAAGAATTAGTTGTTGTACGTACACAAAAAGATCAATTTGCGACATCTTGACCTTCTTTGCACAAGTCTAACTTATGTTTCACCAGATAGATGGTGCTAATTGTGGTGCTAATTGCAGAAGTTACTAATTAATATATGAAAGATTAATAACAGATTAACGGACTACTAAAAATGTGTCCTTTTTTTTGGCAGAAGTGTTAAAAATGCCCTATATCATTTGTCAACTTTACTTTTTACCCTTTATCTTTTTAAGCCGCCAAAAATGCCAGCTAACTTTGCCAAAAATGCCTGAAATACTATTTGATGCCTAGTGGCAGCCATGTCATCAAACTTTGGCATATGTGGCTGCCATGTCATAAAATGTATAATTATTAATTATCTTTATTATATAAATTATAAAAACTCATTTATAATTCTATTTTAAAATTTACATCTTCATAATAAACTTTATTTATTTAAATAATAAAAAATTTATATATAAATCTAATTTCAATTACTTAATCTTTTAACAATTAAAAAACTTTTTAAAAAAACAGAAAAAAAAGAAAAAGTCGTCACTTCCAACCCCGCGCCCCCAATCCCGCCGGCACCCCCCACCCTCGGTCCACCACCATCTCCACTGCACACACATACTTCGCGTACAAATCCACCGTCGCCACCAGTACCAACCCCAAGCTGCTACTCGGTTTTGCGATAATCAACACGCGCAGATCTACGCGGTCGGAGACGGGGTGGCCGTCGAAGGGGGATGAAGGTGATGGATTCGGGGAAGGGGACGCTGATGACGCCAGATTCGGATCTGAATGTGTATATTTTTGCGCTATTTAAATCGTGCGGCGACGGTGCAGTGGAGGTGGTGATGGGCTGGGGTGGGGGTGCCGGCGAGATTTTGGAGGCGGGGGGGGGGGGGAAGTGACGACTTTTTTCTTTTTATTTTTTCCATTTTTCCATTTTTTTTTTAAAGTTTTTTAATTGTTAAAAAATTAAGTAATTAAAAGTTTTTAAATTGTTAAAAAAAATTCATTTTTCTGTTATATTCCATGTGTAATAAGAAAAAAAGCCACCTGGGAAGCGACTTTGCAACGTCATACACGATTTTATGAGTTGGCAGTCAAATAGTGTTTCGGGCATTTTTGGTAAAGTTAGCGGGCATTTTTGATGGCTTAAAAAGATAAAAGACAAAAAGTAAAGTTAGCAAAAGATAACGGACATTTTTAAAATTTCAGCTTTTTTTTTTTTTTTAATCGGCAAGTTATTTTATTAAAAGTGACTATACGGTATACTCAAAAAGTACAGAACATGTAATCAGAATTGCTACGAACATTCCATAGGTTTAATTAACAAGTCATTAAAAGTGTTACTTATTCATGATAAATAACAAAGCTGTAAAAAGTCAAAGATTTCTAAGAAGCCAAAACACAACAATTATTGTGTTACGTATATGTGGTTGGTTCTAAAAGCACACCCACCCACCCACGAGATTTCAAAATTCTTCCATTCAATAAATTCAGGGAAAGTGATCAGATTGTACTACACTGCACATATCTATTATGAATGCCCAACAACTATTTACAAACATTAGGCCCCGTCATTTACTGCTCTCTCTGTATTTATAAGAAACCCTCAGCTTTCTTGGTTTACACAAATTAGTCATTCATCACTTCACTCATCTCCATTTAGCACTACTAAGTTTCAATGGCGATAAGTATTCAAGTTATAGTACTAGCCCTATTCTTCTTCTTTTTCACTTTGGCTCTTGCAAACGCTGATCAGCTTGTTAAGGGATCGGTCTCTTGCGTTGACTGCGCTACTGCTTCCGATCTCTCAGGTTTGATCCGATAATAATGTTACACTTTAATTTTTTTTTTTTTTTTGTAAATTACTATAGAGATGTCTAGAGCGCACTTATGTACTCTTTTTTTTTATATTTGGTCAACTTTTCAAAGTATATCATAGTGTTGAAAATATATACGAATTAATACATTGCATCTATGATAATTGATCAATATATACTATCAGAGTTCAACTAAAAAAATCGTGCGTCACCTTCTTGTCAACAAAATATGTCACCTGTTTAGGCGCATACGTAGTAGGACTGTAGGAGAATAATTCACGATCTTCACGTGACTGGCCGTGTTGAAAATAAACATAAATTTGTGAAAATTAAATTGGAGCTTTAAACGTGTCCGTGAATATCATACATGGTTAGCGAGGTTTGACGTTAGCTTGGGGTTTGCCTAATGCGTAGCTATGATTAACACATAAGAAAAAAAAATCTGAATGTCAATAGCCACATATTTGTTAAACTAAACGAAAGTTTTTCATCGTAAAACGAACTAAAATGTCTATAAACGAAGTTGTCACTCATAAAACATTATAATTTCCAATGTTGTTTGGCAAAACCAGAACAAAACAAGCTTGTAATCCCGGTTAGAAAATAAACTATTTATTAGTGAAGTTCTATTACTACTTGCTCTATTTTCTTCACTTTACTTTTTCTTTTCTTTTTTTTGAACTCAGGAATCCAAGTCTTGGTGAAATGTGACAAAGTGAAGAAGTTGGCCGTGGCGTACACAGAAGAAGATGGAACTTTCGAAACTCAACTCCCATCCGACGATCCAAAATCAACGAACCCCTCCAACTGTATGGCCAAGATCATGGGTGGTTCCTACCAGCTCTACAGTTCACTTAAGGATTTCGCCACCCCAATTGCACATGAGCAGGGCCATTTTACTATCTCCAAGCGTCTCAAGTTCTACAAATCGTGCCCCGTTAATGGTAAATGTGGAGCAAAAGACATGGGATTTGGTTCTTCCAAGACTGTGGACCTACCGTTGCCAAGAGAATGGGGACTAGCACCATCAAGCTATTATATTCCATTTTTCCCCATTATAGGGATACCATAATTGATAACTTGTTTGTTGGTGTATGTTAAGGCAAAAAAAACATGTGTGTGTATGTGTCACGTCATAATTAATTTGTTTTGTTTGTGTGAAGTAGTACTGTATTATTTTGTGTAAAAAAAAGAGACATGCTCTTGTGTGCGTGTATTACTACTTTATTAATTAAGCTTGTTTTATTTTGAGTTATGTATATCCCTTTTATTCACAGGCCAATCATATTGTTAAATTTCTTTCTGACGTATTAATAGTGCAATATATATATATATATATATATATAGAGAGAGAGAGAGAGAGAGAGAGAGAGAGAGAGAGAGAGAGATTAACAACTATCAGAGTATAAGAGGATATGGCTTGATAGTTGATAGTAAATTGGTAGATCTTTATTTAAATGACGACTTGTCACTTGTACAACAAAGTAATTGGTTAATGTCAAAAAAGCCCGGTCCCGGTTGTAACTTGGTATCGGTTGATTATATATAAGGTTTTTGCCACGGAAAATTCTTCTATAGACCAAGTCCATATAAAAATAAAATACAGCATGCACCGTGTGGCTATAATTTTAGTTGGACATTTTTTTTTTAAAAAACAAACAAATGTATTTTTTTCAAACTAACCAACCTAATAAATACTGTAGAATCGGAGTTCCCTCCAAACTGTCTGTTTCTTATATTTTCACTTCCCTCCAAAATATCTTGTCCTTCTTTTTTCACTTCTCAGCAAAATAAACAAAATTGTTGTCCTTTCAGTAAGTTACAGGAGAAAACCTGTTCAACACATGAAAAGTTGTCAAGATTCAAGAATTACTCCACCTACAAGACAATATAGAAATACCCCATCACAAGAGGGGATTGATATCGTCATTATTTTTCTTTTTTTTTTCTTCCCTGTCACATTGCAATGAGCAATTAATCCAAAGCTGATGGGGGTAATTGGTTTGTGTCATTTTATGCATTTTTTACTTATGCCATTCAAGTTTAAGGAAAGTTCAAAAGCTACTTCTTGTGTTCTAATTGAAAAATCAAGCATTGTGGCAAGAATGTTTTGTTGACTATTCTATCTTGTTTTTCGCTGTCAAAACTGAAGTATGAATCGCTGCAGTTGAATTCATATTGCAATTTACTTACAATGTTTATATTTTAAAGGATAGTTCATTTTTTTTTTTTTGGTAAGAAAAGAACCGTGTCTTTGTCTACATGTAACTGAGTTTGGTTATGAGCTCGAAAACTACAATCTTTCAATCTTTCTTTTTACACATTTTGGCAAAAAATACTAAAATGCTCGTTATCTTTTTTCAACTTTAGTTTTTGTCCTCTAACTTTTTAAGCCTGAGTTTATGCTCTGTAACTTTGCCAAAAATGTCTGAAACACTGTTCAATGCCCAGTGTCAACCATGTCATCAAATTTTGGCATATGTGGCCAAAATGTGGCTGCCATGTCATAAAATGTATAATTATTAATTATCTTTATTATATAAATTATAAAAACTCATTTGTAATTCTATTTTAAAATTTTAAAATTTTAATAACTAACTTTTTATATAAAAAACAGAAATATAACTCATTTGTAATTCTATTTTAAAATTTAAAAATTTTAATAACTAATTTTTTATATAAAAAACAGAAATATAAAAAAGTTAAATCTTTATAATTAACTTTATTATTTAAATTTTAAAAACTTACTCTATAATATATTCTTTTAATATAATAAACTTTATTCATTTAAATTATAAAAACTTTATATATAAATCTAATTTCAATTACTTAATTTTTAACAACTAAAAAACCTTTTTTTTTTTAAAAAAAGGTTGCAACTTCCGCACCCTCCCCCCCAAATCCCGCCGGGCACCCCACCCCCTCCCCCAGCCCACCACCACCTCCACTGCACCGCCGCCGCACCAACCACCATCACCTCCACCCCCACAGTCACCACACCATACCACCAGCACCTCTACCCTCACAACTACCGCACCACACCACCACGAATTGGCCCCACCTCCGCGCACCACACCACCACAAATCGGGAAAGTGACGAGGTGATGGTGGTGGTGGGATTTTTTTTGGGCGGGGGGGGGGGGGGGGGGTTTAAAAACTTTTTAAATTTTCTGTTTTTTAATATATATGTTTTTTAATTTATTAGTTATTCAAAATTAAGTTTTTTTAATTTAAAATTATTTTATAACATAAAAATATAAAGGAGGGTGGTATTTTCATCTTTTATTTTTCTATTTTTTTATTAAATTTTATTAGTTATTAAAAGTTAATATTTTAAAATTCAGAATTATAATATAAGTTTTTTAATAATATAGTTAATTATAAAAAAATATAAAATTATAAATTTGATGACATGGTAGCCACATTTTCCCAACGTATGACGCGACTAGATGATTTGGCGGACACTGAGCATTGAACATTGTTTCGGGCATTTTTGGCAAAGTTACAGGGCATAAACTCAGGCTTAAAAAGTTAGAGGGCAAAAACTAAAGTTGAGAAAAGATAACGGGCATTTTTAGCATTTCTGTCTATTGCTTAATCTATTTTTTTTTCTTTTACTAAAATAAATATTTTTCTATTTTTTTGTCTTAGACAACAATGTTGAATTGGAATGACACTATTTGTATGGATTCTAACAAGCTTGGAGTGGAAGTAGGGGGTGAATCAAGTGTAATCCGTGAAAGTCCAGGTGTTCAAGAAACAACAGGGCTTCTCGACAACTTGACGACAAGCATGAGGAGAATTTGTTAGCTGGAAATTACAAAGATCTAGAGGAGTGTTACGAAACATACAATCAATATGATTTTGCAAAGGGATTCAATATTCGAAGGGGAAAGCAAAATATTAAAGAAAGTAGAAATGATGTGATAATTAGTGTTCTGCTCTTCTTTAGTAGTCTGGTATTCTAGTTTCATGAGTGATTTAGCATGCTTAAGATCTTGTTTAATTCACTTTACGAATTATATGTATTCTTAAAATTGAATCTTGTGATTAGTTTCAATTGGGTTTTGATTTTGATGTTTGAGGTTCAGAATTGGAGAATTTGTATATGATAAAACGAGCAAATTAGAACTGGAAGTATTGAGCTTCGGCAGTTTCCCGCTGTTAAAATCTTTTGTAAAACTTTTTTTTTTTCATGATAGTTGAGTTTGTGAATATATAAACAATGTGAACAGTTGTGTGAATATGAATTCTAATTCTTTTTGTGTGCTAAAGAACATTTGAAAGAATCATACTTTTGAAAGCTGCATCCTCTAGTCTATTGAGAAAAAGAAGAAAAAATCATCTTGATGTAGTGAAGGATAGTTGGCCAAATTGAAGAAATTTGCTTTGTAAATCCCGTGCAGTACTTTTGTGGCAAAGTATTTTTTGGAGGAAACTTATTTTTAAGTACTGAGGATGCTACAATATCTATAAGGTTGGTTAGTTTAAAAAAACACATTTGTTTGTTTTTTTTTTTTTTTTGAAAAAGAATGTCCATGTAAAATTATAGCCACACGGTGCATGCTATTTTCTATGGAAATGGTTCATAGAACAATTTTCCAGTTGGCACAACCCCCAAAAGAGGTTCACTACCCCTCTAAAAGATCAATAAAAATATTACCTCACTATAATCTTACTTGTCAAAAGTTGTCAAAAGTCGAGAATGAGATTAGTTTCTTCTTATCCTTATCTATGTTAATAACTTTAACTTTAAATTACAAAAGGAGATGATATAATATTTCGCTAACTTACTAAATAAACAAAAACTAATTGTTCGAATAATAGAATTTGGCCTAGTACAAGTGCAAATACATGAAAAATTCGATAGGGAATTTGTGTGCACCAATTTTAATATTACAGGGGATAATTTCGCCTATTTTCAGATTACAGGAGGTAATGCGCCTATTTCATAGATTACAAGAGCGTAATTTGTCATTTGCTCTTATATTTATAGTTATTCCATATACTTTTCTACCACAAAAGTTTTATATAAAGCCATCAGTAAGTTGATTTCGTAATATTACTATAACAAGGTAAATTTTAGAATTTATAAAACTTTCTAGTTAATTATAGTATTCCAGTTCAATCAGCTATAATTTTCTGAATCACTACATTTATAATATTACATATAATATATGTATACACACATGTATATATACAGTATTATAATTTCATCATGGGTACTGCATATGTGATTGTGTAGTTATTCAGTGAACTTGTTCTCAAAATTTGAAGAATTAAGGCATGCGTCATGTTTATTAATTAATATATTATATTTAAGGGAGAGGAGTTATGACATTCTTTAGTTAAGAAGGTTAAATAGAGATAGTAAAAAGATTGTTCGACTCTCAACAATTTTTGCTTTGATATATCATATTCTCTGTTTATTGAATTATATTAGCACGATATTGATTAAAAGAAATGTTTATATTTATGTAATTTTTCAAACATGAAGGATGTCTTTGTAGTTAGCTCTAAATTGAAGGCACTACATGCCACAACATGCCTATTGTATTTGGAATGAGTACATTGCAGGTCTTTATTGTCTTTGACCTGAGCATTTTTGTTATACATGTTCTGCTATTGAGGCTTTTGTCCCTGGTTTGTTTGGCCAGCTCTAGTAAACATTGCCATATGGTCAGTAGGAGTAGTATTAGCATGTCATGTCCTCTGACTCTCTTCTTGCAGTGGCAGGGAATAGGTTCTTGATAGTGAAGGCAGTGGATTCATCAGAAGAATCTAACTTTTGATCATAGTATATGACTCAGTTGAGCCAATGAAAAACAACATTACACAATCAGATTGTTGCATTTATGTTATTTGCCTATTGACATTACAAGTGCACTAACCACAGCTGCAACCAATGATAGGGCGTTGGCTTACCAACTCATCAAATACAATTATGAAGCATGATAGCATGCAATGATAGACATTGCACCCTGATTCATAGTAGATATAGATTTTTGTAACTGGAAAACTCTTGAACGATCAGTTCTTTAGTATCTGAGTTTCAACTCTTTTCAAACCTCAAAAACATTCTTGTATGAGTATAGGCTAGATTTAATCTCTTTACAGCAAGAGTTAACCAACCAAGAAAGCACAAAATTGTTGGCCCAATAGGTGCTCAACACAATGTCATCAACAGGCTTATGGATTAAATCATCAACAAATCCATACTTGCTTTCAATATTCAATGCCATTTCAATAATACGATTCCAGGCCGGGTAATTGTCACCATTCAACAGTTCACTCACAAAAGAGGACCCAGTGTAATCATGTGATTCTTTAATAATTAAAGAAAAGTGATGTGGAATCATCGGACGAATTCTGAGATCAAACTACTTGCACAGTAGTGTTATTATCTCTAGCTAGCATTACTCATGTTGCAATTAATTTAATTCACACAAAAATTAACACAAAACAAATCAAAATTCCTTTCAGATTAGGGCAAAATCAAACAGTGAGAAGAATTGCAATTCGAAGAACCCGAAGTCTGCGCAAAATGTGATCACGATCAGATGCAAAATCATAAGCAGCAATGAGAATTACAATTGGGATCGCAATTGTCGAATGATACCATGAAATGAAATCAATTTTATTGATGAAATTGAAAGTTGAGAATTGAACTATTGGTTTTCATTCTTCGCTACAATGTTACGATAAAAATTTTGAATCGAAAAAATGAGCCAGGTGGTTGCACCGCTCCTCTAGAACTAAACTTATATAACTAATACACAAATTATAGGATTTAAACAATAATTAAGCTAACTTTCCATTTTTGGAAAGGTAGTTACAACGGTAACAACGACTATTCGAGACGGTTTTCTTAAAAATAAACTTTTCTGGTGAAGTGTCAAGTCAGTCCTTTCATCCTTCGTCTCGTCCCCGCCAGCCATCTCGTATTGCAATCAGGAGCTAGCCCTATAATGCCAACTCATCACTCTCTTGCAATGATAATCCCATCAAAGTTAATTTTGATACAAAGGTTAGCATTGCTTTGTGCTTTATGGTCTAATAGGAATAATCATGCAAATCAATCTTCTGGTGATGATCTTTGTGATGTATGTATCTTTATTATAATTATCATAAAAAGAATTGAATTGTTAAGATTCACTGAGCACGAAATCTCCCACTTTGTCTACCAAAAAAAAAAAAAAAAAAATCTCCCACTTTGATTCCCCATTAATAACCGTTGGGTTGACGCACAACAAGTAGAAAACTTTTAAAGATGAGGCAATAAAACTCAATTCACTCCAAAAAATGGAAACATGTTCAATTTGACATTAAAGGGAAAGAAATAAGTTAACCCTTTATACTTTCGTCCGTATTCCACTTTACCCACTAAACTTTAAATTTTATCAGTTAACTCCCCCCCCCCCCCCTCCTCCCCTCCAAACTTTGCTAATCATATCACATTTTTTTAATAAACATATTTAAGCACATATGTAAGGATAAAAGGGATATGATTAGCAAAGTTTGGGGAGTTCAGTGATATGGTGAGCTAAGTTAGGGAGGTTAAGTGATATGATTAGCAAAACTTTTGTGATTAATTATTTTATTAGAGTAACGTGATATAAGTAGCAAAGTTTGAGGGTTAAGTGATAAAATTTAAAGTACAGGGGATAAAGTAGAAAACAGACGAAAATATAGGTGGTTTACTGATTTTTTTTCCCCCTAAAATAAAATAAGTAAATAAACAAGCAAATGTTCAGCTTGCCCAACCCTTCAAAAGCTAGTGAAGATGAGAGTCTAGAAAACTCTGGACAAAAAGTACACAGCTACAAAGTATTAAAACAATTCCACAAGAGAATGTACTAAACCAGCAAAGTTCCCCATCAATATTAGAAATATCGGGTTAATTAACGGTTTTAGTCAACCTATTGCATCTTGCTCTCCTCACCAACCTCCTTCTGAATATGAGGCATGTCGACATCCTCTTCAACTTTCTCCTCATCAATATTTTACTATGAAAAATAAACATATCAATTAATGTCATATTTTAAACAGCACGTTGTGATACCTTTTTGTTGTTACGTTGTTTTGTTTTGACTTATATAAGAAAGCCTAACCTTCCTTTCAGGATATATAAGCTCAAACTAAGAAACCCTTTGTTATTTGAAAATCAGTTCCTGATATTAGGATGTATGAAGTAAAAATGACAACCTCAGCTAAAGATAAACAATTAAGCACCTGGTCAACTCTCATCCATGGATAATATATAGCCAAATTCCTTTCGGATGAAAACTCTATGGAACAAATTACAGCCATAACTGATAACCAAAATTCTTTTCATTTCCCTATAACCGCCGGATCCCTTTTTCTTAACTAAATTAACTGACACGATTGTATTTTTTTCCTTATAACCGTCGGACCCCTTAATCTTAACTGACAAGATTGTATTTTCAACAAGTTCCAAGCATATAGTAGATTTATAATCAGCAATAAATGCACAGGTATACATCACAACAGCAAAATACCAGTAAAATGCTCAAAATTCAAAAGTTTAAGATTTGCAATACTCGATGATATCAAATAAGAAACCGCAAATCTAGCAAGAAGAAAGACTTATACCCTACCAGAAACTACCATAGCCATGAGAGCTCCTTCCAACAGAGATTCATTTTTGTTCCTTTGGCGGATCTACCAATTAATAGTATTGAGTTAGAATGGTAAGGCTTCAATGATGAGTTTACTAAAAGAGATAAGACTAAGGGCATTATGGAAGGGCTTCAAACTAGCAACGCATGGGTAACTGACAGGTGGAATACGGTTGAGAAAACATTGAAAACATTGACATAGAGGCTTTCAAACTAGTCAAGAAATGGCAAGGAGGCAAATAATTAAAAAAAAAAAGGTGGCCAGGTGCACAAAAGCATCCCCGCAATGCGAGGGTCCGGGGAAAGGTCCCACTGCAAGAGTGTAAAAGGGGCAAGTCTTTCCCTGTCAAATTTAACAAGAAGCCGATCCCAAGATTTGAACTGGTGACCTTTCAGTAACTGATACGTACCTAGTCAAATTATTATATTAATATAATTAATAACATGTATTAGATAGAATTAATGGGTAGTTAATTATGTATTAGTAGGTAAGAGGAGTTATTTAGTACTTACTAGAAGTTATGTAATTTTCTTTATATAGCAAAACCGTGTGTGTATTCGGATTAGGAAATAAAATTATCAAAGTTCTATCTCTTTCTCTCTTGTCAAGATCGACGGTTTTGTAATAGATTTGAGATCCATACCTGCAAATTATAGAACCATTCCTGGTGTTCTGCTCGAAGTGATTCACATTGTTGCAAAAATTATGCATGATATTGTGCACTACTGGAACGCATTTCAGCCAATTCAGTTTGCAAACATCGAATAGAATCAGCCACAGAAGCCACATGCGATAATATATGCATTTGATCCATCATAGGCGTGCGAGTAATTCAATGAAAGCACCAATTGATGCACTCTAAATTAATAAAGTGATCAAGATTTGTCCAAATTCGAGTCTGGACAAAACTCCTAAGAAAATAGAGAAAATAAAGAGATTTTGTTATTAAGATTTTTCATTCATAAAAAGTCACAATACATCTGTTGTCTACTAAATAGGAAGAAAAATTACATAACTTCTTTTAACTGCCATCAACTGCTAATAACCTACATTATCCACTAATTTGTAATAATACCCACTAATTCTATCTAGTATACGTATATAAAAATATTAACTACAATATATGATATAACTTAATATAAATCTAGGCCCGTAACAGTATCACAACAACATCTTTACTGGTGCACCAAGACTTCTCTCCTTGCAAGGAGGCTAATAATGCGATAGGTAATTTCCTTGAAATTATAAGTCGACTAGTCATATTGTTTTCAGGTTGAGTAAATTGCTGGCTTGATTTGGTGCTTGTGTTCTTAAGTAATTTTTTAATTTTTTTTAGAGGTGCAGGTTTATGGATCTCAATCTCAACCAATATCGTATCAATTACATCGGGGGGTCTACTAGCCAGCGTGTTGTTAGGGAGCGAATGGTATGTTTTTAAATTACTTTGTTTAATGCATTTTATGTAGATCTTTTATTTTGAACAATAACTAATCGAAATTGTTGGAACAGGCCCAAAAGGAGTACGGAGGGGACGCAGAGTTAGTCCCACATTCACAGGTGTGGCTAAATACCCATTGCAGAGTACTACCCGACGGAACGCAAAAGTGGAGTGCATCTTGGACCCGACAAGTATACGTGAGTGTTTTGTAAAATCCTCCTTATTAGTTTCTTTGGTTGTTAATTGATGGTTTAATTATGTCATCTTTGTTTGGTTAATATTAGTTGAAATACTTGGAGTTGTGCGTGAGAGACCTCGGGCCTGATCCGAAAACCTGGGAGCCGATCAACTTGACATAGTGGTTAGAGGTATTGGGTGGCGATGGTGTTGCAGGGGGGCACTACTGATGCACAATATGGATCACAAACATTGGATCCTCCAAGAAGTGTTTATTTTGTAGACGTCTCGCACATTCCTTTAGCTGGCTGAACTGTTTATTTTTAAGTACTTGAATTGTGAGTTGTGTTGGTTTTAAGTATTAGACTTGTGAACTTTTAAATTTCCTATTAATGTTGGACTATTGTTATGGTACTGATTTGGGTATGTTAAGTATTTGAATTATATTGTGAATTGTGTTTATTTAAAGTATCTGTTATATTCTTGATATATTCTTGATGTTGTGGTGTTATATGTTATATTCTTGATGTTGTAGTGTTGTGTTGGATATTATATATATTTACAGGTGTTGAAATTATGGATTAAAATTGTTGTTCAAATAAGCCACTGTACCGCCACGTAGGCAATTTTGGCCCAAATAAGGCAATCGGGCATTTTTACAAGATTTTTCAAGACTTACGGGGCATTTTTGCAAGGCCCGAAAAAAACGGGCATTTTAAGTTTTGAAAAAAAGTTATAGGGCAGTTTTAATATTTCGACCAAAAAATTATGGATTAAAATAGAACAGCCTGAACTAGAAAATAATATTTAGCTTGCAATAGAAAAATTCGTAGCCAAACTTCTTACAAAGCAGTTGTAACAAAAACACCGCTAGCTAAATGCTGACTATACATTATTGTTATGGAGAAATCGCTAGCTAAATGCTGACTGTACATATTTTGGAGGTGTTTTTAAACTTTTATATATTTGAATTTTTCACCCTAATATTTGTTTAAAGTCTTTCGTAACTCCATTGCTTACAAAAATTTAAAAAACTTGCATATTAATCATGAAAAAGATCTTGGTAAAAAATCATTAAATTTGGATGTGTTTTCATACTTTTTAATATTTATATTTATCACCCTAATTATTTATTTACCGTTTTTCGTTTCCCCGTTTTCGTAAAATTTTACAAAACACACATATTGCACATAAAAAAGGCCCTGGTAAAAACTTATTAAATTTGGAGGTGTTTCAGAGGTGTTTCGATAATTTTGTATATTTGTATTTTTCTCTCCAATGGTTTGTTTACCGTCTTTCGTTGCTCTGTTTTTGATGAACTTTTACAGAACACACATTCTTATCATAAAAATGATTATGGTAAAAAATCATTAAATTTGGAGGTGTTTTGAAGGTATTTTCAATTATTTATTTGAAGAGATCAACATTTGAGTTACACTAGAGAATAGTTATAGGGTTTAGGGTTTAAGGTGTACGTATTTTTCAGCTTACTCCTTACCAATCGTTTGTTTAAAGTGTTTCGTAACTCTGTTTATAATGAAAATTTAGATAACTTGCATATTAATCAAGAAAAAGATTATAGTAAAAAATCATTAAATCTGGATATGTTTTCATACTTTTAAATATTTTTATTTTTCTCTCCAATTGTTTTATTACGGTCCTCTCTTGCTCTGTTTTGTATGAAATTTTGCAGAGCACACATTCTTGTCATACAAAAGATTCTGGTAAAAAATCATTAAATTTGGAGGTGTTTTCATACTTAGTATTTATATTCCCCCCCCCCCCCCATTTATTTATTTACCGTCTTTGGTTGCCCCGTTTTCGATGAAATCCTACAAAACACACATATTTAACATAAAAAAAGGTCCTGGTAAAAACTTATTAAATTTGGAGGTGTTTCAGAGGTGTTTCGATAATTTTGTATATTTGTATTTTTCTCCCCAATGGTTCGTTTACAGTCTTTCGTTGCTCTGTTTTTGATGAACTTTTACAGAGCACACATTCTTATCATAAAAAAGATTATGGTAAAAAATCATTAAATTTGGAGGTGTTTTAAAGGTATTTTCAATTATTTATTTGAAGAGATCAACATTTGAGTTACACTAGAGAATAGTTATAGGGTTTAGGGTTTAAGGTGTAAGTAATTTTTGAGCTTACTCCTTACCAATCGTTTGTTTAAAGTCTTTCGTAACTCCGTTTATAATGAAAATTTAGATATCTTGCATATTAATCAAGAAAAAGATTATAGTAAAAAATCATTAAATTTGGGTATGTTTTCATACTTTTTAATATTTTTATTTTTCTCTCCAATTGTTTTATTACGGTCCTCTCTTGCTCCGTTTTTGATGAAATTTTGCAGAGTACACATTCTTGTCATACAAAGGATTCTGGTAAAAAATCATTAAATTTGGATGTGTTTTCATACTTTTTAATATTTATATTTATCTCCCCAATTATTTATTTACCGTCTTTCGTTTCTCCGTTTTCGATAAAATTTTACAAAACACACATATTGCACAATAAAAAAGGTCCTGGTAAAAACTTATTAAATTTGGAGGTGTTTCAGAGGTGTTTCGATAATTTTGTATATTTGTATTTTTCTCCCCAATGGTTCGTTTACCGTCTTTCGTTGCTCCGTTTTTTATGAACTTTTACAGAGCACACATTCTTATCATAAAAAAGATTATGGTACAAAATCATTAAATTTGGTGGTGTTTTGAAGGTATTTTCAATTATTTATTTGAAGAGATCAACATTTGAGTTACACTAGAGAATAGTTATAGGGTTTAGGGTTTAAGGTGTACGTATTTTTGAGCTTACTCCTTACCAATCATTTGTTTAAAGTGTTTCGTAACTCCGTTTATAATGAAAATTTAGATAACTTGCATATTAATCAAGAAAAAGATTCTGGTAAAAAAATATTATAATTTGGAGATGTTTTTTGATGAAAGTTAAATTTAACGTCTTTCTTAACTACATTTTGAATGAAATTTAAATACGCCAATTTAATTTTTGAAATTAATTAGGCATTTATAATTATTGAACTTTTAATTAGTGAGAATTATATTTGTGGCTCCACAATATTTGTTATTGTTAATTTTATTTTTAAATGGATGTGTTATTCAAACAAATATAATTTCATTTTTATTATTTCTTTTGTACAAGCTGCAAAAGGAATATTCCTTTCCAACGTGGCTTTGGCTAGCGATTACCCTTTCACAATCTTTGCTGAGATAAATCAGCTAGCGAATTTTCTTTTGCGCTGAGGTGGCCTTGGAATTTTCGCTAGCTGATTGTACACGTCATCGATCTGCGCCATTACTTATTATTTGTGCTTCTTCATATATAGACAACTCATCAATCCTTGTGACGTGGATAAGGAATTTTCCCTAGCTAAAGAATGTATAAGTACGAAAATTATTTTTGGATCATCTATAAATACCCCTCCTTCTACCATTTCATTCTTCATCAAAATAAAAAACTCTCTCCCACATTCTTCATCACATCTTCAAAGTTAGAAACCATTATAAATTTGTTAAAGTCTTCATTTTTTGGGAATCTTTGTGATATTTTTTTGTTTGCGTAATTATACCTTATTATTTCATATTTTTAGAACTTTGATATATCTTTTTCTACACCTTATTTTTTAAACCTTGATTCATCTTTCATCATACTTTATTTTTTAAACTTTGATTCATCTTTCTACCACTTTTATTTATTTTTTCTTTAATTCACCATTTGATAAATTTCATTTGTTGCATTTTCATTTCTACACTTTATAGTTTTCGTTATTTTGGACATAATACTTTAGTGATTACTTTTGCTAGACTATATGATTATTATGCTTGTTATTACTCTTAAGTTTAATTTTGTATAATTGGTACTTTTGCTAATGGTTTATATATATAATATTAGTATAATTACCTAATTATGAGGTACTAACTAATTGTAATGTGGCTCTATTATTAGGCGCCACATTTTTTTTTTAAAATCTGGAACTAGCTAGAGTCAGCTAACGAAAATTCGCTAGCTGACATTTTTAAAATAATCCTTGGCAATAATTTGCCGCGTATATTTTCGTATATAATTTAAATATTTTGGTATATTTCTACGAGTGGCAAGAGAATTTCCGCTAGCTAATTTTGTACAATACTGAATTGCTATACGTATATATTTTCAGTGTGCTAATATTAACTAGTGCATGGTTGCCGAAAATTCCGTAGCCGGATCTCGTCAAACAGTTGGCTATAGCATTTTCGCTAGCTAAGTGCCACGCTGTCTGTGAAGGATGTTTCGCTAGCAGAATTCCGCTGCCAGCTTTGTTTCCACTTTTTCGCTAGCTAAAATCTAGCTACGAGGCCATTAGCTAAAAAACGGTGTGACAATATTTTCCGTAGCTGATTTTGAAATCAGCTAGCGAATGTGGTCTTTTGTTATGTGATTTTACTTAGCTAAATGGCTGCATTCTTGTAGTGACTACACATTGAAATAAAACGCAAAGTCAAAGCCAGGGGCATATGTTTTAAAAGCTATGAAATTACGGTAGTGCAAGCAACGAGCAAAAATGCGTACATCTCTAGTTCTATACTGGTCTGGTAATTGAAATAATTAATTTACGTGACTGTTGGCCTTCCCAATCCCGTCGTAATGGTAATAATAGCTTTGTTTCACAAAATCGCTAACTGAAAAAAATTGTAATCCAATTCACTAGAATATTTGTTGCATTTGTCTGCTTTGGTGGACTTTGCTCAACATCCGCACGAAAGATAAATAAACATCCGATCATTAGAATAGTTTCAAAAAAAAAAAAACAATACATTTTCTTTTCTTGCACTTTGATATAGAATCCATTGAAAAAACAAAATACATATTTGAGAACTTTATGCATCAAGTCAAACTCTACGGAATTCAATGGAGCTATTTTACCACTCAATCAAAATTATAAGCACTTATCTATTAAAAAAAAAAAATTATAAGCACTTAGTTACGATTAAAATGCAAAAATAAGTCTTTTAAGTCAAACAATGTTTGACAGAAATTGAAGCACATATTGCTCCACTTAAAAGGTCTTGTTAAGGGGGGGGGGGGAGAACTTCGCTTTATTAACATTAATCCAAGACCATACCCAAGCGATATGGAATAATATATTCTCAACACGCTCCCTCACGTGTGGCCCGATAATTATCTTCGGTGCCATCACGTGGGTAGGTCGCGGAGCCCAACATACGTCTTGGGTTGGCTCTGATACCATGATAGAAATTGAAGCCCATATTGCTCCACTTAAAAGGCATTGTTAAGTGGAGGGGAAACTTCGCTTTATTAACATTAATCCAAGACTAGGGGTGTGCATTTGGATCGGATCGGATCGAATCAGATCGAATCGAGGCTGGAAGTCGATTTCGATCCTGGAGAAATGAGGATCGAAATCGAATCAATTTAAAACGATCCAATTCGATCCGAAATCATTCGATTTTGATCCGATTCGATTCGATTTCGATCCTTTTTTTTCTTATTTAATTTATTATGAGACCAACCACAACATTCAAACAGAGTTATTGAATTACATAATTCACGTTCATATGGTGAGAGAAAGGTGTTACAAATTTACAATTGTATATGTTTCTCAAAGACAGAAACGTGGCCTTCCAATGGACCAAGAAAAAGATGTTAAGTATGTGTATATATAAAAATATAATATTAACAATATATATAGAAATATCTTAGTAGCATCAATAGGCTTAGCTTTATAGATAAAAATATAATATTATATATATACTATTATATATTTATTTATTTTAAAAAAATAAGATAAGTATTTGATCCGATCCGATTCTCAGCCTCTAAAATCGAGGATCGAATCAAATGGGAGTTCGATCCTAAGGTAAAAATCAAAAGTCGGATCAAATATTCGATCCGATCCTCGGATCGGATCATTCGATCGATTTTCACCCGATTATTCGATCGATCCGATTCTTTTTGCACAGCCCTATCCAATACCATACCCAAGCGATGTGGGATAATATATTCTCAACAATGTTCAAACTATCAACTGATTTAATAGAGAATGCATTTCGTCAACCCTGTTTCTGGAACTACCTTAATGTTAACATGAATACAAACAAACACGAAAACTGAACGTAAGACAATGGAGATAATTCGTAAGTGAAAGCGTTTCAGGGAGAGAAGGTACATATCAATGGCACAAGGTGCTTGAGAATTTAATGCACCAAACTTAGAATTGTTTCATCGATTGTATAAATCACAAGTTGTGCAATGTTCTTAATCCCCCTGACTATCTATATACAAGAAGAACAATTAGAAAAGAATAACTACACCTTTGATATAAAATCACTAATAAAAAAGAGATTGTATTGCAATAAAAAGTACTTAATATTTGCTCTTCTCCTAACTATGCTCTACAACACTAAAAGTTACATTGTGAATTTGTTGGCGTGCTTCCCAGAAGTCTTCGTCGATTATATTGTAATGTTTCACGACGATAACCTTGCGTGATTCTTCATTTATCAACATGTTCTCCTCATTTTTCCTGTAAAGCAATGATCCCAGGCGAAAAATGAGCGTTAATGAGTTATAATAATCAGCAACACCAGAAAGTTGATATAGAAGTTTATTTTTCTCCTGAATGAGTACCCTTCGAATACCCTGCAAATAATTTTGAACTTCAATATCACTCTTTTTAGACTTTACAGGGATCCAAAATCTGGTATGGTACTGATTGTTGATGTAGCAATCAACTTGTCTCCATGCTAGATAATCTCGAAGGATTTCTGAGGATGGGTAACAAACAGCACAACCGTCAAAATATGTTGGGTACTTCATCTCTTTATTCGGGAAGAATTCCCTCCATTTTCAAGCATATATCGAAGAGAAAATCGGCACAACAGTGGAAACAATTTCACGGGAACGGTAGACTTGGAATTCTTCATTCAAAATGAAGCGGTAATCGTCGTTTTCTCCATTGGAAAACACAATATCATTAAATTCCTCAAGTACTCCAACAACCCAAGAATTCATTAGGTTGCTAGCTCGTACATTATTAGGCTTCTAAAACTCATTAACATCAGAAAACTTGTGAAAGTGGCATCCATCAATGCGAACAACAATCCACGTAGATGGTATTAAGCCGCTCTCAAATTGGAAGGACTTAAGATTCACGAATTTTGATTTGTTCAAATCTTCTGTAAATTGATTGAGTTCCTACTTCCTTCACAAGAAAGAACCGTCGTGATGCAATATTTCTGAATGAACCATTATAACCTTTTTCGTCGCTCTTTTTACTGGAAGGCCGCTGTCTTTGAACTTCACATTATCTTCAAATTTTGTCACAAGAACAATCGTTCCCTGACGAAAGAGTTCTAGTACAGCCTTTTTGTATTTGATCTTAAAGCTCTAGAGTAACAGTTCATTTCTTTCATTCTTTCAAGATCCCTTCAACATGTCTTTAGCTTTTTTTTAGATTTTCTGCTCTTGGTAAGCTACCAAAGACCAGTCTCGTGTTGGTTGTTAAAGTGACACTAATTCTGTCTCCACGTGAGATACGCTTGAAGAACCTCCAAAGCACATGAAATAAATTGTGGCCTAAACGAAGGTGCAAATATTAGTTCTTTCTCACGAAAGAACTCTTTCCATTTGCAGACGTAGAGAGATGTGAAGAACGACACAATGAGGGAGAGAGTTTTACTGGCACGTCGCTAATACAAGTTGGTTCGCTTCATGAATATGAAATTGTACTCGTTGCTAAGACCATACGAGAATATGATGATGCATGGGAACAGCTCCTAGACCGCCTCGGCACACCCGTTCATCAATTTCAATACTTTCGCGTTGTTTAGTTTATTGAACTCGTGTTTTTTTAGAAAATCTACGGAAACAACGGTCGTCAAGGCGAACGACAATGATGTTGGGTGCCATTATCTCATCGTCCATCCGAACGACATCACGTACTCATACTTTGTATTTGCTATTTAAGTTAGTGTGCTTAACAAATGAGGGGATCCGTAAGTTTGATTAAATTAGATAAACGTGAGTGTCTCACATGCCTCATGAGGCACTACATCCCTCTGTCACAGGGTTGTGGGCCTCATGTTGGCCCCTATATGTGTGACCCACATCTTTGTGAAAGGAGGAGGTAGTGCCTCGGGAGGCATGTGACGTTCCCAGGAAAACGGTCGAACACTTGGTGGCATGGCAATATGAAACGCATTTAGTTGACAGATCGACGACAATAAATCCAAGCTCAACATATGAAAAAAATATTTTATGCAACCGTGGTATTGGTGATGTGGTGAAACCGACGATCTAGATTTAGTACATATTTAAGTTTTTCTAGAATTTAGGAAATAATCGACCCATCAGCAATACTATGGTTATATGTAATAATTTCTCGAGCTGTATTAAAAAAAGCATCCTAAGGGCACATTAGAATGCCCTCCAAATCCAAGATAAATTAAATAGTAGGAACATACATTATGTTTGGATTTGTTAAGTAGTTGGGAGCCCGTTATAAGTGGAGAAAGATGGCTCACCCAAAGCCTTATATCTCCCATGTTAGTCAACACCTCCACTTGCGATTAATGATGCATTCATATAAATTATCTATCAAATTTATACCGTCCATAATCAAGACATGCAAGTCCTCAAAAAATCACATCTTATACTGAAGTTAGATTTGGTACATTCTTGGTTCACATTTTCTATTATTTTTCTCTGCAAGCTTTGTTTCATGAACTTCAGAAATCAAGTGTACAGCTTTAATTCCATTTCAAGTGAATTTATCTAGTTCCAAATAATAGTTTTCATTGTTGGAGACTCTTGAAATTTGGGAAAAGTAGGTTCGTCTTTCATGATAGAAAGCTAAAAACAATGTGATGGTGGGGTATTTCATTATTCTTAAGGAACTAAATGGTAGGGAATATGTTGATATGAGTTTGGCCATGGTTTGGAATTAGCTGCGTTGAGATTCAAAGAGGTGAGAAGAAGTTGTACTAAATATTATTTTCATTCGTTACTTTTAAGTTTAGGGTATAAGATGGCATTTAATTTAATGAGTATGCACCCAACAATAAACCAAACACCTTGATACTTCCATTCAGGGGCTAATTAGGAGTCTAAAGTCTAAACTGAATACAAATTCTTAAATTTGTCACTTAATACCAATGTCATTAAAATTGGACCAGATTGGCCAGTTGAACTGGTTCAACTGGTTACCCATGCTTTGGCTGGTCCAGTTAAGTTTCAGAACCGATAACTTAAGAACCGGTCAGACCCGCTTCGACCAAAATTTCAGTGCTCCAACCATTTAAACTACAAGAAACTTAGTATTCTTTATACATATTAATATATACAATAGATAACCAAATTTCCTTTTCGTATATGAAACAAAGTAGTCCAAGAAAGGGAAAAACTAATGAAGTTTTCCTTTTTTGATCTTAACCAATTTCATGTGTAAAGTTTAATTAAATCAACCTCTTATGAATGTCCATTAAAAGTCCTTCATAAATTGCTTTATTTCTACTTTTCCATTTAATCTAGAGCACGTAGAACCACAAAATTTCCCATTATTTATTTCTTTTTTACCACTGGTAGATGCCTCTATCTTGAACAAATTGGCCTTTCAAATTCTTTTGTATTACCTTTTTGAACCCAAACACCTGATAACAAGCCATCCAGATTCAGTAAACCACAACGCAATAAAAAATGACTTTCGCTGTCAAAATCCGAGGTGCATAAGACACATTTAGGATCTCTTGCGATTTGGATACCCCACCTTTTAAGGTTGTGGTGAGTAGGAATCTTGTGTTGGATAGATTTCCATGTAAAGGTAATGATCTTGTTGGGCGCCCCACTTTTCCACAACTGCTTGAAGAAAGGTGTGGTTTCAGTCGACGTCAAGAGTAGTTAGATGTGAGTATGCTGACTTAATAGTATATGAGCCTAATTTATCCCATAACCAAATCCATATATGGTCAATATTACGCTTTGGAGTACATTCCTCAAGTAGCTGCAACAATTCTCGAAAGAGATCCTCCCCTCACAAGAAAATATCCCTCCTCCACGAGAGCTTCCAATCCCATGTGTCTCTAATACAGCTTCCCATTTTTTAAGCAAGTGTTTTTCGTTTGAAAGGCGAAATAGATTGTTGAACAAAGATTTGAGAGGGATGTCGATAGTGCATGTGTCATGCCAAAGGTTGGTATTTTCACAATTACCCAGTTTCCTTTTGAAACCTTCGTTGAACCACTACAAATTTCCATCCCTACTCCAATGCTGAAAATCTTTCCACCATGTTAAACAAAACTTATCATTAGCGTTGCTACATTGAAGTTATTCAGATCTGATAATTTTAACCCAAAGTCTATCTTTTCATACAAAAACCTCCATTTTCACTCTCCTAATAGAGCCCAATTTAACTTTTCCATATCTCCAACTCCCAAACCCCCCTACAATTTTAGGTCAACAAGCCTGATTCCATTTAACACAACATATTTTTCTCGCTTCTTCATTTCGATCCCACAAGAACCTCCTTTGAATATTAGTGATGGTCTCGATAATAGTTTTTGGGCTTTATAGAAAGAGAGAGTGAAGACGGGAAGGCTCGAGAGAAGCACATTGTGGAGAATGATTCATCCTCCAAGTGAGGTGCGACAACCGCTCCAATCTGAGAGTCTCTTATGAAGCTAATCAATTGATGGAGTCCAAGCCTCGATTCTTCTAGGGTTCATCCCTAAATACTTGAATGGTATCGTCCCAAGTTTACAATTGAGAGAGTTAGCAAAGGAATTAATTGAAGAAACGTCAATATGAATACCATTGAAACAACTCTTGGAGTAGTTGATTTGATACCCGATAAGAGCTCAAAAATTCGTAAAATACACTTCATAGCCCAAATATTGATTACTAGTCTTGCATAGTAATATGGTGTTGTATGTGAATTGAATATGCGATACTTTGACCTTGTCATGTGCAATTTCAACTCTTCTATATAGGCTGAGTTCTTTTCTTTTAATATGAGACCACTTAGCCCTTCAACAAATATATTGAAAAAGAGAAGAGAGCGGGTCTCCATCTCTAAGACCTAGGGATGGCTTAAGTTTCTCGGTCAGGTTACACTCCACTGGGACTGAGATTGAAGTCGAATAGAGACACTTTTTAATCAAGGCTCACCATTTAAGATTAAATCCCATTAGCTTCATCGTTTGGTAAAAAAAAACACCAACTCACGCAGTCGAAAAAGTCAATTACTTCATTAATGATAAGGAAAAAGTCAAGAATTTGTCTACCCGAAATAAGAGCCATTTGTTCTGCTGAAATCAGCATTTCCATCTGTGGCTAGAAGTTTTACTAAAATCTTATAGGTGCAGTCAACGAGAGATATAGGTCAGAAGTCATTGAGGCCTTACTGGTTGCTGTTTTTGGTATCAAGACAATAAATGAGGGGTTGAACCTTGAACCAATATGCCGTATAACTAAAATTCCCTTAGGAATTTACAAAATCATCATTTAGAAGTCCCAACACTTTTTGACAAAGTAGATGCCAGGTCCCCGGCTCTTCGAGCCATCACAACTCCAAATAGCGTCTTTAATTTTTGCATTTGAAAAAAGAAACATCTGATGATTATCCGTGTGATCTTTTTGAACTCAACACCCCCCAAAATAGGCCTATCCCATTCGACCTCCTTGAAGATTTCTAAGAAGTGAGTTTAAACGACTTTTTTCACTTTGAAACATTCATCAACCCATCTGTTGTCAATGATCAACCTCTCAATTGTTTTTAAAAACGCCTACCATTTATCACTGTATGGAAAAAATTAGAGTTGGTGTTTCCTTCTGTCAACCATATGTGCCTCGCCTTTTGGATATTTAAGATTTCTTTCATAGACGCTTGCCAAAATTCTTCAATTTTTAGCTTTCATTCAAGAATCTCGTCCTCTTGGAGGGTGGAACTTTCTCCTTTCCCATTGATTTCTGTAATTCTTTCTTTGGCCAAAACCACTTTATGATCCAGGTCTCCAAACACTTGATTGTTCCAACTCTTGAGGCTTTATTTCAGAAGTTTCAACCTTTTCTTTATAACAAAGGCGCTCCCAACCATTGAAGAGCATATTCTCACATTGTTCCTTGACGAATGGTAAGAAGCTTTTTTGAGTAAACCAGCAATCTAAGCCTCTGAAAAGGCTTCGGCCCCCAATTTTCTAATTCACCATTTTTCAAGAGGACTGGACAGTGATCGAAGATTGTTTTAAAAAGTCCATGTTGAATAATATAAGGCTATTGGTTTAACCATAGCTCTGAAATCAAAAACCTATCCAATAGGCTTATTGATCGCCCATCATGCCGATAACAAGTGTACTTTCTTGTTGCCATCGGGAGATCGATCACATCCATCTCATTAACAAAAATCATAAACTTGCCCATTTCTCTACTGAACCTAGAAAAGTTTACTCCTTTCCTCTCTTGACTTGACAAAACTGAGTTAAAACATCGAACAAGACACCACAAACCCTCGCTATGTTGCTGGTTTAAGCTGATTAGCTTGGACCACAAGATTGTCTTGTCATTATTATGACACGAGGAGTAAATGTAACACCTTATGTCACTGTTGATGTCCAGTATAGTCCAATTTAAAAGAATCAATCAACTGTAATGGGCATGTCTATGGGTATGGTTTTACTCTTACCGTGAAAATGAGCTCAGGGTCTAGACCCATACCATGAAATCAGGAAAAGGGTCAAAACCCAGACCCTACCATGTAACTAATGAAACTCAAAACAAGGTATGGGTCAAGACCAATACTTTTCAAAAGTTCATTTAAAATCACCCTAAACGGTGTCTTTTTCCACAATTTCTTTTTTAATGTTACGAGATTTGCTATCAACGAAAAATAAAAGATTGTTGACAGGTCTAAAGACCCTTACCAATTTAACGGGGGCATGGCCTCAGTCCCTCAAAACAGAGTCTTCAATGGGTCTTGGTCAGGGTAGGGTAAGAACCCTATCCAAGATTAGACACAAGGTCTTGGTAGGGCTTGGGTAACGGTAGGGTGAAACCCTACCCATTGACATGCCTAATCTGTATCTTGGTCTCTTGTAGGAAAATCATGTCAAGTTTGTAAGTTTCGACGAGAGACCTGATTTACTTCCTCTTAATATGATGTCCCAACCCTCTATTATTAAGAGTGATGATCCTCATTTAGAAACTTTTGTATCTCCCATTTCTCTTTCACCGTTCCAACGTAAATTGATTCATATCTCTTTTCTCCATTTCCACGAGCCTTTTAATTATGTTCTCGTCGTTCCCTTCACCAACTATCCCAATTCTTTTTTCCAAAATCCCACAGCTCTCTAGCCTCCCTCCATTAAACATTTTTCCTTTTAATAGAATCATTGCAATACTCTATATTGTAATCACTGAGAGGTCAGTCGGAAAGCTTACCTTCGTCGTTGTGCGAGACCTCTCTAGTTCTAGAGTTCGATAAATTGATTTGACTAGTTTCAAGAAGGTTGTGATTCTCAAAAGTTTACTCTTCGGTCTATAGATTCTTCAATTTGTCTGTATAGTTGCTTGTTTCACCAAGTTGACTCAATTTCGCATCCTTAAAGAGCTCAACGGAGGTAGGTTTAGAGCTCTGTAAATTCTTGTCATTAAATGAGTTTTTGGAGAGAACAGTGTGAGAAAGATTAGAAGAGTTCAGCGGGACAACTTGCGGCGCGAGATCATTCGAGAGAGTCATGATTCTCGATTGGCTGGGCACCCTGGCATGAGTTGCACGGAGGCGCTCATCGAGAGGACATATTATTGGCCATACATGGGACAGGATGTTGATCACAATGTACCGACTTCTCTTGTGTGCCAACAAGATGAGGTTGAGCAGCGGCAACTGTAGACACTTAAAATTTGTGTCTAATTAAATCTCGACACGTGGCAAATAATATATTAATTTTTAATTTATTTTTCTATTTTATTTTGGATTTATAATAAATTTATTTCCAAAGTAAAGTAGTCAAATTTATTGATTTTTAATATATATGATGGATAAATTGAATAATGTCTTATTTATTAATTGGAGTTAAATTATCCAATTAAATTAAATAATGGCAAGTCTTGTAAAGCAAGAAAAGGAAAATAAATATATTATTTAATCTTAATATTTTAAAGGGTTAAATAAATATATTTATCAAATATTAAGACAAGGAAAGTCTTCTTCTCCAAGGTTGAATATTCAAGAGATATCTAGAAGATCCATTTAGATCAAGTCTTCCAAATCAATAAATTGTAGACGCGATCACAACCGTTCATCTCATCAGGAGATTCTGATTGAGATTCACCCCACAACTATAAATAAAGGTGGTCTTGAAGAAGAAAAAAAAAACACACACAAATATTCACAAGTTGAAGAGGGAAAAGCTCCAAGTTTTTCGCTCCACCAAGTTCATCAATCTTCAAGGCGTTCTTCGCGGGATTCAAGGCGTTCTTCGCGAAAACCTCCATTTGATCCGGCGTCAAGCTCCAAGTCCATCAAATAACTGTTTTTGAAGATCGCACTTCTGCCGAGGAAGATCGAGCTTCAACAAATTCAACAAATTCAAGTCAAGTTCATACCGTTCTCCGACAATCTTCAAGCAAGAAAGTCCGTTTGATTCGAGAACAAGCTGCAAGGCCCTCGACAAACTGTTATTGAAGATCAAGTCCCTTTTAAAGAAGATCAAAGTCCATATATCCGAAGAACTGAAGACGAAGATCATATCGTTCTTCAACAATCTTCAACCAAATTTGAAGTCAAAAGTCCGTTTGATCCGAGATCAAGCTGCCAAGCCCTCGCATCAACGTTTGTCAAGCATCCAAGTATTTTGAAGATCAAGATTCTTCTAAAGAAGATTGACGTTCAACAAGTCAAGACGAAGATCAAATTGTTCGTCGCGAAGATCAAGTCAAATTGTTAATTCAAGATCAAGCTCGAAGCCCTTGGATTAACGTTCAACTTAAAGCGATCAAAGTCAATTCCGCCTTCAAGTCAACCAAGTTTCAAAATTATAAAATAATCAGAGGATTATTAGAGATTGTAACCCCATATTCATTTGAATAAATAAAAATTATTTGTACTTAAATTTTCTTGTCTTTATTTTAAAGAATTAGAATTTTTAACGCTACAAATTTTGGCACGCCCGGTGGGACTACCTCTACCTCTCATCTCTTTTCTAGCAAGTCTACAAGTTTGAAGTCACAAGAAGTCAACGTTGCTCAACAATGGACAAGTCAATGGGGGCAACAAGCGGAGGCTCTTCTCAATCGATGATGAAAGCTACACTCACATCGGGGGCAAGACACGAAGCTAAGGAAAAGAGTCAAGCATCTTCAATGGAGGAGCGAGTTGCTGCGCTGGCGAGAGTTATTGAGAACTTCACAATACAAGTGCATAGACGTGAAGAGCGCTTGAATTGTCTTCTCCAAAAGCTAGAGATCCAAGAAGGAAATCACAACATTGAAGAATTCATTGACAAAGTCGAAGTTCAAGGATGCATCAAACCTTCAAGCGACGTAATCGAAGTTGGAACTCATCCCAACGAACAGGAAGATGTAAAAAGTGACGGTCAAGGCATGACATATGTAAAGGCTATTCATGGAGTTGAAGCTCAAGAATTCGATGGAGTCCAAGTCACTTCTCTTTTCCAAAAGTCAAATTTCTCAAGGAAGGAAGAGCAAGGCATCATGGCGCACACAAAGCCTTCTGAAGAAATCATTCAAGATGCGGAAGTTGGAGAATACTCTAAGACCTCAAGCCAGCAAATTCAAGTTTCCTCACAAGGCCTTGTCTCTGCCAATCAATTGAAGAAGTTCTTCAAGGAAGTTGCAAAGGAACATGTAGCCCAACACAAGACTTTCAAACCTTACATGGAGCCTTATACTCAAAGGATAGAGAAATTGCAAATGCCTCAAAGTTATCAACCTCCAAAGTTTCAAAGATTCGATGGAAAAGGAGACCCAAGACAACATGTTGCTCACTTTGGCGAAACATGCAGTAGCGCCGGAACTGATGGAGATCTTCTAGTCAAGCAATTTGTTCGATCCTTAGAAGACGTCGCTTTTGATTGGTATATTAATCTTGAGCCAAACTCCATTGACAGCTGGAAAGATCTACAAAGTGCATTCTCCAATCGCTTTTATAGCACTCGACGCACTGTGAGCATGATAGAGCTTGCGAATTCACGTCAACAAGAAGATGAGCCAGTGATTGAGTACGTCAATACATGGAGAAATCTATCCTTAAGCTGCAAAGAGAAATTGTCTGAAACTTCAGCCATAGAGATTTGCATCCAAGGGATGGATTGGGGTCTCGCATACATACTTCAAGGAATCAAACCAAGAACCTTTGAAGAGTTGGCGACGCGTGCGCATGACATTGAAACAAGCATGAACTCTACTAAAGAAGAAAGCTCGACTCACGTCCTTGATACTGAAGGTGATGATACAGATGACACTGACGATAAAGAGGGCGCAACATCAAATTTCATTACAGCCAATATGCTCCTTGATACGAGCTTAAACTATCTAAAATCTTCAAATTAAGGGTCAAATCAGGTACTCCTTGATAAGAGTATAAACTATCAACATTCTCCTTAACACGAGTATAAACTGTTTACATATGTGAACTTAAAATAAACATTCAAGTCTTCAAATTAATATCCAAGTCTTTAAGTCTCCTAGACACGAGCCAAAAGGTCTGCAAATCCTTTAAATCCAAGTATTCAAGCAAATCCTTCAAATCTTCAAGTCCTCCTAGACACGAGCCAAAAGGTCTGCAAATCTTTCAAATCCAAGTCTTCAAGCAAATCCTTTAAGTCTTCAAGTCTCCTAGACTCAAGCCAAAAGGTCTACAAATCCTTCAAGTCTTCAAACCAAATGCGCAAGTCTTCTAGACACGTCAAAGGTCTTCAAATCCTTCAAGTCTTCAAGCCCTCCTAGGCACGAGCAAAAGGGTCTGCATGCTCTTCAAGTGTCCAAGTCTTCAAGTTTTCAAGTCAATTGCTCCATGACGCACGAGTCTAAACTGCACGTTACTCCTGGCTTGCATGAGTATAAATTGCACCATCTCCAAATCAAATTTAATATACTTTGAACTACGTTGTGACTTGATTCCTTTGTTGGATACGTAGGTAGCTCAAAAAGTTTTGAGTTCAGTCATATCCTTTCACCAAGTTATCTTGAGTCGACAATGCTACATGAAGCTCTTTCAGATGTGATGTTCCAGTGAAGACGAGTAAAGCTTCCATCAAGTGGGAAAAACAGAACACCAATGCTTTGAATGTTGACCTCGAGATCATGCTGCAAGCTTTTGAGCGCTTCTTGAGTTGATACTACAAAGTTCAATTCCAATCTTCAATCCCTTCGCTCCAAGAGGATAGCTGCAATCTTGCTCCAAGCTCACTTGATCGTTGACTAGACGCCTTTGTGTTGTTAAATCAAAGTCGATACCTCCAAACTACCATTCCAATCATGAAAAGGATATGCCTTGCATGTTTAACTAGAGAAGTCCTTTAAGAAGATGGAACGTAGTTTGACAAGTATGTCATTTGACCACTCCCATATGGGCGAGGTTCTTTGAAAATTCAAGGTGGAGTGCAACAAGTACGCCATTCCGCTTTGCCCAACGAAGAGAATTTGCGAAGTTCTCCAAGAGGTTAGTCATCTTGAACGTTTCTTTGACGAATGAAGCTGACATCTTTAATGGGAAGAACGCATGAGTATGACCAACGAGATGGGTGCGCATGTGTTTGAAGCCAAGTCTCGTCATTGAAGTCGTCTCTGATGCCAAGTCATGAAAACAATGTCTTCTCCATCCAGATGTCTTTGATGTAGGGTTCTTGAACCAAGCCCACTCCCGCTGAATGTCTTTGACGCCAAGCCTTGAAAACAAGTCCACTCCTGCTGAACGTCTTTGACGCCAAGTCTCGAGAACGACTGCTCTTGCTGATTGTCTTTGACGCCAAGTCTCGAAAGCAAGTCTCTTCTTTTCGGATGCCTTTTGAAGCTAAGTCTTGAGGATAATGTCTCCTTCGAGGTTTCTTTGATGCCGAGTCGTGAAAAGAATGTCTCCTCATTCAAGCCTACCAATGATGTTGTGTCCATTAAGGTATGAGTGTGCTCCTCCTCTCCTTGCAAGAGATCTGGAATTTGTCAAGTATTGTTGCACGCATAAAAGCTTTCATGATCTCCAAGTTGCAATTTATGTGAATATGAACGCAAGGGTTGCCATGTATCTTTGTGAAAGTCGTTTGCTCCAATATCCAGGAAAGAAGCGAACCTCGCCAAGAATGTGAAGAGAGGCATTTGTCCACACGACGTCGCCTTGCATGATGCGTCGTCCCAGAGTTGAAAGAGGCGTGTAGTCGGTTGATGATTGGTGATGCGCGGCGCGGAGCACCAACAGTCGAGAGGATCTACTCGAAGATCAGGGATATTCTTCAGTCCACTCCTTCAATTGCTCCTTCAATTGACCGTTGCTCGTCAAGGTTGGCCACGGGCTCGCATAATGTCCATCAATCGGAGTGCCCACCTTCAAGATTGTGTCTCGCCTAGTTGATCGGTTGTCGTCGTCAATGATGACCAAGTTCTCCGCGCCGGATGAGGAAGAGCCCTTCTTGAATGAAACCATTATAGCGATTCTGAAAGGGTCACAAAGACAAGTTAGCGATTGGCGGGTGATAATAGAGCGAATAACCAAAAAAAAAAAAAAATTTGAAAAACCTGCTGCTGGGGCCGTGAACAGAAAAAATTTATTTTTTGAAAAACCTGCTGCTGGGGCCGTGAACAGCAACAAAGAAAAACCTGCTCCACCTTTAAGCAAAAAAAAAGAAAAAAAAGGGACAAAATTGATATCCCTACCGTATGAAGAAGAGAAGGATGTCCCGTTCGTCGGCTCTGGTGCCCGTAGTTTGATCTTCTTCTCTCAATCGCTGCACAACGAAAAAAACGAGTGAAATAGTTAGATCCTTGTGATTATTATATATGTATATATATCGAAAAAAGGAAGAAGAAGAAAAAAAGCTTCTCTTTTTTTTTGTTCGCCGCACCGTCAAGGAAGTAGGTGGCGAAATCTTTACCCGAACTGGATCAATCCTCGCCAAATTCGCTGAAATTGCAGCAAGGTCTGTCTAGCAAAAAAAGAAAAAATATCGTTGTTACTGAAAGAAATTTTGTTGGGGAAGGTTTCTTTTGTGGATGAAGAAGAACTTATGCCCCAAGCCTTCTTTTATAGTTGAAAGTGGATGTTGAGTTTGAAAACTTTCTTTCTCCAAAGAAATAATTGAAGAACAAGGAATTTCCTTTTTTTTTTAAGAGGAGAAATTCCTCTTGCAAATATTGCCTTTGAATTGAAAGAAAAAAAAAAGGGGAGGAAAGAGAAAAGGAACGTGCAGGAGAAGAAGAAAAAAAATAAAAATATTGACCGGTCAAACCTGGTGGGCGGCCATTCAAAAAAAAAAAAAAAATTTTGGAGCAATTATGCTATGCACATGGTCCACCTAAACCCTCCATATACACGCCAAAAGGATATAGTAGAAATTGAGCCATCTCCATGTCAAAAAAAATAAAAATTTGTGACTCGTTCCCGACATGTTTCATTACGACTCCGCGAACAAGTGACAAGGGGTAATTTGTAGACACTTAAAATTTGTGTCTAATTAAATCTCGACACGTGGCGAATAATATATTAATTTTTAATTTATTTTTCTATTTTATTTTGGATTTATAATAAATTTATTTCCAAAGTAAAGTAGTCAAATTTATTGATTTTTAATATATATGATGGATAAATTGAATAATGTCTTATTTATTAATTGGAGTTAAATTATCCAATTAAATTAAATAATGGCAAGTCTTGTAAAGCAAGGAAAAATATATATATTATTTAATCCTAATATTTTAAAGGGTTAAATAAATATATTTATCAAATATTAAGACAAGGAAAGTCTTCTTCTCCAAGGTTGAATATTCAAGAGATGTCTAGAAGATTCATTTAGATCAAGTCTTCCAAATCAATAAATTGTAGACGCGATCACAACCGTTCATCTCATCAGGAGATTCTGATTGAGATTCACCCCACAACTATATATAGAGGTGGTCTTGAAGAAGAAAAATAAAACACACACAAATATTCACAAGTTGAAGAGGGAAAAGCTCCAAGTTTTTCGCTCCACCAAGTTCATCAATCTTCAAGGCGTTCTTCGCGGGATTCAAGGCGTTCTTCGCGAAAACCTCCATTTGATCCTGCGTCAAGCTCCAAGTCCATCAAATAACCATTTTTGAAGATCGCACTTCTGCCGAGGAAGATCGAGCTTCAACAAATTCAACAAATTCAAGTCAAGTTCATACCGTTCTCCGACAATCTTCAAGCAAGAAAGTCCGTTTGATTCGAGAACAAGCTGCAAGGCCCTCGACAATCTGTTATTGAAGATCAAGTCCCTTTTAAAGAAGATCAAAGTCTATATATCCGAAGAACTGAAGACGAAGATCATATCGTTCTTCAACAATCTTCAACCAAATTTGAAGCCAAAAGTCCGTTCGATAAAAGATCAAGTTGCCAAGCCCTCGCATCAACGTTTGTCAAGCATCCAAGTATTTTGAAGATCAAGATTCTTCTAAAGAAGATTGACGTTCAACAAGTTCAACAAGTCAAGACGAAGATCAAATTGTTCGTCGCGAAGATCAAGTCAAATTGTTAATTCAAGATCAAGCTCAAAGCCCTTGGATTAACGTTCAACTTAAAGCGATCAAAGTCAATTCCGCCTTCAAGTCAACCAAGTTTCAAAATTAGAAAAGAATCAGAGGATTACTAGAGATTGTAACCCCATATTCATTTGAATAAATAAAAATTATTTGTACTTAAATTTTCTTGTCTTTATTTTAAAGACTTAAAATTTTTAACGCTACAGCAACCCAACAGACTTTTGCAACCATTGCCGATACCGGAGCATTCGTTCGAGAGCATATCGATGGACTTTATCACTTGCTTGCCTAAGTCTCAAGGTTATGGCACCATCATCGTCGTGGAGGACGTGTTTTCAAAGTATGGGACTTTTGTATCGGCACCACCCGGCCGCTGATGAAACGGCCAAGTTGTTTATGAGATATGTGGTGAAGCTTTGGGGCATACCGAAGACAATCATAAGTGACCACAACCCACGCTTCATATGTATGTTTTGGTCCGAGCTTTTCAAGTTTAGGGTTCTAACTTGGCCTTTTCTACTAGCTTTCACTTGCAGACCGATGGAGACAAAACAAGTGAGTGCCTCATTGGAGTCGTACTTGCGGCACTTTGTTAGTGCCAACCAGTGTGATTGGTACCGTCTACTCGATACGGCCCAGTTTGTGTATAACTTGTAGATGAACGAGTCAACGGGGCACAGTCCATTCGAGCTAGTAACTGGAAGGCAACTGACGACGCCCCAATCAATCAATTCTCGATACGAAGAGAAGAGTCCAGCTGCCTATAAATTTTCTAAGAATCTTCAGGAAGAGGCCAACATGGCCCGAGCCGCAATGAGCAAGGCCGCTAAAAAGATGAAGAAATATGCAGATCTTAAGCAGCGTGCCGTGGAGTTCAACATTGGGAACGTGGTCATGTTGAAGTTTAACGTGTATCAATTTAAGAGTTTGCATCAAGTTCACAAAGGATTGGTGCAATGATACGAAGAACCCTTCAAGATTGAGCAACGCATCATCACGATGGCTTGTCGAATGAAGTTACCACCCAATCTCAAGATCTATCAAGTCTTTAACGTTAGCCAGCTCAAACCGTATCACGAAGATGCGGAATAACCGGACTGAGGCATTTCCAAGTGGGCACTGACCGTCGTAGTCACTCAATTAGATAAGAAGATCTAAGAGATTCTAGCCGACTGTACCGTTAAAAAATGCGGAGTCAAGCCCACGAGAATAATTGATCCATTAGAAGGGGTAAACGATGGCCGACGCAAGTTGGGAGACATAGGATAAACTTTGGTTGTTCAAGGACTTAATCGAGGCATTCAAGGCAACCAAGCGTCGAGGAGGTCGCCAACTTTGGTGGGGAAGATGTCACGACCCGCACCTCACTGGACTGAAGAACTGCGCGAAGGACATAGATGCATCGCACACATACTCACCCGATGGACGATGCCTACGCTCAACTCTAAGTTTTGTAGATTATTATGTAAATAATGTAATTTGAGGGATTGAGTTGTAAATAAGATGAGCCTAGATAAGTGTAGAGTTGTCTATAAAAGTCTAGAAATTTTTGGACTGTGGCACCGCCTTAAGTAAGCTGGTGAGGTTTAGTTATTCCCGACAGGAGTAGAGTTCCCAATTCTACTATCTGCTTATGGGGGGTCCACCTGGGTAAGTCGGTGGAACGCCTATATATATGTAGCCTCCTTGGCATTTTTGTAACACATGAAAATTTTGAGCAAACTTTGAGCGTTCTTTACTTAGCAACCTTCCGTCTACTTTCTCGCACTCTTTCACACGATCGGCTTGAGTAAGGCTGACTTGTCAAGCTAAGAGAGTTGACAAGGCCGCACGTTACGCTAACCTTCGGTGAAAAGGGGTTAAGTACATGGCACGTGGTGCCACAGTCCACAAATTTCTAGACTTTCCTAAGCTATGGCACCGCCTTAAGTAAGTCTGTGAGGTTTAGTTATTTCTGTCAGGAGTAGAGTTCCCGATTCGTTGCATTTTGTATCCAACATCCTTGATATTAACTTTTTTCTTTTGGGGTCTTTTTGGGAGAGGACTAGGCAGCTGATTGCTTAGCAAAAGTAGTGAAATCTGGACTACTTAACACAAGTTTTTCTGTTGGGTTTTGAGGTGGACTGGGTATAAGAGTTTCCTTCCTTTCAGTGGATATATGGGCTTCAATGATCTCTATGGGCTCTTTGGTCGCACTATGTTGAAGGGTAATACTTGGTCCCAAGTCTTGAGTCTTCTTGGCCAGAGAACTTTTTCTTTGATGGGATTCGTATCCTAAGAAGTTAAGGTTGGAGTTATGAGAGAAATAATCCTTTTTGAACCTTTTTTAACCAAGGACCGAAGCCTTTTCCTAATTGACTGTTATTCGATATTGTATTATCTTTACATATCCTAGTTTATCTTATTCCATAGTTATCGTATTATAGAGATCTTGTATATTTATCTCTTACCTTATCTTGGACTAATGTACTTGTATTTATACACCTATTGATGAATAAGAAAAACACAGTGAATATTACCTTCTTACATGGTATCAAACCTTTATTTTTTCTCCCCTCTCTCCTAAATGTCCGATCCTACCCTAGAGGCTGCAGCCGCCTCCCTCTCTTCCTCCTCTTCCGCCACCCAAACGCCACCAATGACCCCCTCCAAAGTCTTCCCGTCCCTCACGGTCACAATATTAAAAATTTCACCCCAGTCACTTTAGACATTGAAAACGGGCAATACAATTCATGGTCGGAGTTATTCAAAATTCATGCTCGAGCCTATCAAGTGCTCAATCACATTCTTCCCCCAAAAGGTGGCGTTCTTTCCTCTCAAGCCGACTCTAATGGCGATATATAGGACCGCCTAGATGCCATCGTTCTTCAATAGATCTACGACACCATATCCAATGATCTTCTCCATACGATCATTGAACCCAATTCCACTGCCATGGGCGCATGGAATCGTTTAGCTGACATGTTTCAAGACAACAAGAACTCGCGAGCGGTTCATCTTGAACATCAGTTTTCGCACACTACTCTCGACGAATTTCCTAACGTTGGGGCCTATTGTCAGAAACTAAAGATGATCGCGGACCAACTTACTAACGTTGGCGCTTCTGTCTCCAATCAGCATTTGGTTTTACAACTTGTAGCGGGTCTTAACGAGAATTTTAGTTGGGTCGCCCCTCTCATCCAACAAAGCGACCAACTACCTCTTTTCTCTAAGGCTCGTTCGATGTTAGGGTTGGAGGAAACCAGCATCAACAAACGGGCCACTATGCAAGTCGACTCTGCTCTTATTTCACAGGTTCCGTCGCACGATCTGAATAGTGCACCTCCAAAACAATTGTCTCAGCTATCTAACCAACGCTCCAACAGCCGCGACCATGGTTACGCAGGCCAAGGACGCGGTTTGACCCATCGCGGGCGTGGCGAACGCGGTCTAGGGAGCGGTTCGACCCTTTGGGCTTGGCCGTACCCATGGACCACTTACGCACTGCAGTTGTGGGCCTCACCACCATCGCCCTAACCCACGGCCTAGTGGTCCCCTCGGTCGCCTGTGCCCGCGGCCCATCAACAAGGGCTACTAGGCCCCCGCCCTAATCATGCATATCACGTTGCCTCCTCCACCGCGGGGTATGCTCTGACTGGTGTTGACACCGCCTTCAGCACCATGTCTCCAAATCCACCCGACGAGCAATGGTACATGGACTCGGAGGCTTTTCCATATGACGGCGAATAACGGTACTCTTACGTCTTATTTTAATTTAAGCAACTCTAATGGTATTATTGTAGGTAATGGCAATACTATTCCAATTGTTGGTACGGGTAAAGCGTATCTTCCCTCTCCTTATCCATCTCTCTTTTTATCTAATGTTCTACATGCTCATAAACTTGTCAAAAACCTTATCTTTGTTCGTAAATTCACTATTGATAATTCTGTGTCCATTGACTTTGATCCTCTGGGTTTTTCTGTAAAGGACCTACTGACGCGCAAACACCTTATGAGATGCAATAGTTCTGGCGACCTCTGTCCTCTCTCACCGTCGACCTACTCATCCCGCTCCTCCTCCTTCGCCGCCATATCATCCGATCATTGGCACGCCCATCTCGGCCATCCCGGCCCCGTCGTACTTTCCTCCATCCGTCACGCCAATCATATCTCTTGATCCTTAGCGCCATCTACTTTTTGTCCATCATGTCCATTACGAAAGCATATTAGGTTACCTTTTTTGTCGTCTACTTCTCGTACTTTACTACCTTTTGATATTATTTATAGCGATCTTTGGACTTCACCCATATTGGGTTCTTCGAGACATCGCTATTATGTCTTGTTTTTGGATGATTTTTTTTTAATTATTTATGGGCTTTTCCCATCGCAAACAAATCACAAGGTTTTTTTTCACATTTTTAGCTTTTTGCACCCTTATATAAACTCAATTTGAATGTGGAATTAAATGCTTTCAATGTGATGATGGAAAAGAATATAATAATGCTCTTTTTCACCAATTTTATGATAAAAATTGGATGCCTTTTCATTTTTCTTGCCCTTATACATCTTCTCAAAATGGAAAATCCGAAAGAAAAATACGCACCATAAATAATATAATCCGCACGCTACTATCTCACGCCTCTCTCCCTCCCGTTTTTTGGCCTCACGCACTCCAAATGGCCACTTATCTACTAAATATTCTACCCACTAAAACACCTAAATTCTCCTCTCCTCTCCTCTCCACACTCTTTACAATAAAACTCCCTCTTACACTCACCTACGCATATTTGGGTGTCTTTGCTTCCCCCTATTTCTCCCCTCTACTATACACAAATTACAAGCCCGTTCCACCCCTTGCGTCTTCTTGGGCTATCCATCAAACTAACGTGGCTACAACAAGTGTCTTGACATAAAATCAAACAAAATAATTGTGTGTCGCCACGTCGTTATTGATGAAAATACTTTTCCATTTAGAAACTTAACAAAACCACAACCATCCTCCTATACTTTCCTCGACTCTGACATCTCTTCTCTTGTCCTTCACCAAATACACCAAGCGCCTCACGCGCCCTCAAACATCACCAATACCGTCCCTCTCTCTTCCCCCCCCCCCCCTCACACCAACTGACGGCTCTCTCTCCTTCAACACCATCGTCTCTTCCTCGCTCTTTGCCGCCTCCAACTCACTGCCCTTCTCCTCAAATGGTGACTCGCAGTCGTCATGGCATCTTCAAACCAAAATAGATCTTCGACTTAAACACTACCTCGTCCTCCTCTCCTCTCCTTCGATCTCCTTCTGTCGCTTTATCTGACCCCAACTGGAAACTTGCCATGCTTGATGAATACAATGCTCTTATTAAAATAATACGTGGGAGCTCGTTTCTCATCCGTCTAATGTTAATGTCATTCGTTCCATGTGAATTTTTCGACATAAGTTTCTTTCTGACGCTTCTTTTGAGCCGCATAAAGCCCGTCTTGTTGGTGATGGCAGGTCTCAACTGGTTGGAGTGGATTGTGACGAGACTTTCAGCCCCGTGGTCAAGCCTGCCACCATTCAGACTGTCTTGAGTATTGCTCTTTCTAATTCTTAGGACATACATCAGTTGGATGTTAAGAATGTATTTTTACACGGTAAGCTTCATGGAACCATTTATATGCATCAACCTATGGGCTTTCGCGACTCCCGTTTTGTCGATCACGTGTGCTTACTCAAGAAGTATCTTTATTGTCTTAAGCAAGACCCTCGGGCTTGGTATCAGTGGTTCGCCGATTATGTGGCTACCATTGGTTTTATTCATAGCAAGTCGGATCATTCATTGTTTATCTATCCTCATGGGGGTGACACAGCATATTTATTATTATATGTGGATGATATTATTTTGACCGCATCCTCTTCCTCACTACGTCTATTATGTCTCTTTTGGTTCTGAATTTGCTATGAAGACTTGGGGCAACTTAGCCATTTTTTGGGCATTGCTGTCTCTCGGGTATCTAATGATCCCATGCAAACCGTGTGCAACTCTCGTCGACACCTCCTCCAAATTAGGTGGGGCGACAGACAGTCCTCCATTCTCCGATCCAACTCTTTTTCAAAGTCTCGTGGGTGCCCTTCAGTACCTCACCTTCACCCACCCGGACATATCTTATGTGGTTCAACAAATTTGCTTGTCGATGCATGACCCTAGGGATTCTCACATGCAAGCACTGAAATGCATCATTCGATATCTTCAAGGTACATTGGATTATGTTCTATCTCTCTCTTGTTCCACGGTTTCCAGCCTTATTGCCTACTTCAACGCTTATTGGGGCGGTTGCTCAGATACTCGTCGTTCCACCTCGGGATATTGTGTATATTTTGGTGACAATCTCATATCATGGCCCACCAAATGTCAGCCCACTCTCTCTCGTTCCACTGCTGAGCTGAATATCGTGGGGTTGCTAATGTGGTATCCGAAGCATATTGACTTTGAAATTTTCTTCTTATGCTTCACTGTCCCATCACTAAAGCAACCTAGGTCTATTGTGACAACGTCAGTGTTGTTTACTTGTCGATCTGGTTCAACATCAACAAACCAAACGTATTGAGATGGATATCCACTTTGGCCATGAGAAGGTCGCTCGTGGTCTCATTCGGGTTCTTCATGTTCCATCGCAGTATCAAGTTGCCGGCATATTCATGAAGGGCCTTCCACGTGTACTTTTTGAGAATTTTCATTCCAGTCTCAACGTTCGTTCTCCTCCCGTTTTGACTGTGGGGGGTGTATTAGATATTGTGTTGTCTTTGGATACCCTAGTTTATCTTATTCCATAGTTATCGTATCATAGAGATCTTGTATAGTTATCTCTTACCTTATCTTGGACTATTGTAATTGTATTTATACACCTATTGATGAATAAGAAAAACACAGTGAATATTACCTGCTTACAACTGTTGCGAGTTGTATTGGGAGTTTACATGCATTAACTTACTCACCATTCGTGAGGCAAGTTTCTACAACTCTGAGAGGCGTCTCTTCCACTTCATCACCGAAAAATTCATCGTCGGTGAACATGAAACCTAGAGAATCTGAATCTGAAGGGTAGAAATCTTCATTTCTTCTCCTTTATTTAAAAACTCCCTTGTCATCATGGAGATCAAAATCCTCCTAGATTCTGATAACAAACTCATGATTATTAATCTTAATAGTTGTTGTAAGATTGACCAGTCATTAGAGGATGTTAGGATGAGGATTCTCACCACCTTCAGATTAGATTTATTTAGGGACTCGGCGTCAACTTTAATATATGTTCCTAAGCCACATGATAAAAAATTTAAAAACATTTCAGACCAGACATGAAGGGGAATGCCATAACAACTCAACAATGTGCTTCTTTCTCTGACGAGGATATTATCACTCCACGGTATGTCGAGCGAGAACACATCTCTCCTTCTTTGATTACCCTCCTTGACAAAATCCTCAGATTCAACATCCATTTGTTCCTGGATCAGGATCAAGTTTCCTCCAATAGGAGAGCATGGAGAAAAATCCTGTGTTTGCAAACTTCTCCTGAATGCTATATTCAAGTGAAACATTTTTAAGGAATCCCATATAAAACTTCTCTAACTGTTAGGGCAAACAAGAGTCCCACATCGAAAAGATGAGGGAGTCGAACCCGGGGCGTATCCAGGAATTTAAAATGGGGTGGGCTAAGAACTAACATAAAGAATATTATTTTGCTTAGTATAACTAAAAAAAATTAAAATAACAGATCATATAAAGAGTGACATAACATTCAAAATAAAGTTGATTACATACCATCAATATAAGAAATAAAAGTATTACACAAATTTTTCCCTTCGGTCTCCCATGGTATTAAATTGATCAATTATCGAATCAGTGTCGATATTTTCAGTCAACTCTCGTTCGATGTAAATAACCATAGAATTCGACAAGAATTCATCATCCATTTTGTTTCTAAGAACACTCTTAACAAGTTTCACTGCAGAAAATGTACGCTCTGTTGTTGCAGTAGAAACCGGAAGAGTTAAAACAAGTCGAATCAACATGTCAATCAAATTGTAGTCTTGTGCCTTATTTGTCACAACTAATTGTTGACATAAATCCGAAAGTGTTGATATATTCTGAAATCTCTCATTTTGAAGTACACTGTGCTGATAATTCCCCAATTGACTTCTCAAATAATGCATTTCCTGATTTGTGAAATCACCAGGATAGAATTTCTCGGCAAGAAGACAAATCTGATCAATGTCGAACAACTTGAATCCTTCTTTGGGTTCCAAAGCAGAGCTTAGCTTCAAAAGCTCTATCGCCTCATCACTAAATCTATTATTGAGCTCCACCATTTGAAAGTCTATTGTAGAATGTAATACATCAAAGCGATAATGATGTTCAACTGTGATTGAATCCTTTTTCTGACAACTACGACCCCTGATTGTTTTGTGAATACCATCCATATTCGGTATATCAATGCCATATTCTTCACAATGTTATTTTGCAAGTCCAAGAATAGAATCAAAACCTTCATCACGCAATGTCTGAAGTAAAGCTTTTATGGAAGAAACCTTGTCCATTGCATTTAGAATATCAAGTGACTTGCATTGTAAAGCTTGACGGAGGAGATCTGTTACTCCCATGATGTTCAGAATTAAATATAAGATAAAGAGAAAATCAAAAGATTTCATCATATTCAAGCAATTAAAACCATCTCTCCTGATTGAGGTAGCATTGCCTTCACCCATCATTTCTTCTAAAACAATAATCACGGTCTTGTACATATCAATTAAACTACATACTGATTCAAAATGGTAACTCCAACGAGTCTTTCCAGCACGTTGTAATCTACCAACTTGATTAGCCCCCGTACCACTTTTACGTTGACCATTAGCTAGCATACGTGAAATTTCAGCAACTTGTGCACAATGGAGTTTAGTAACCCATTTAGAAGAAGCACTAATAACATTAACAATAGTACTTAGTTTTGAAAAGAACATCCAGACAGACATTTCATTCTCAGCGGCCCCCATCAATGCCAACTGTAAGCGATGAGCAAAACAATGCACGTAGTATGCATGTGGCGACTCCCTTAAGAAAAAGGTTTGTAAGCCATTCCATGAGCCACTCATGTTACTAGCTCCATCATATCCTTGACCTCTCTTATTGCATAAATGTAAATTATGTCGAGCAAGGACATTTCATATTCCTTCTTTAAGTTTGACGGCAGAGGTATCAGCAACAGAAACAATTTCAAAAAAGTGTTTTGTAAAATACCAGCAGCATCAACAAATCTCAATACAATAACCATTTGTTCTTTATTCGATATGTCCTTAGCTTCATCCACTAATATACAGAACTTTGCCTCCCCTATTTCTTCACGAATTCTTGTTCTCACCCTGTTAGCTAGAATATGCAAAACATCCTTTGAATTATTAGAGCTATATACATTGCATTCCCTGGGGCATTCTTTAACACAACATCATCATATTTAGGGTTCATTCTTCCTATAAGTTTGATCAATTCAATGAAATTACCTTGATTCTGAGAAGTTGAAGATTCGTCATGCCCCCTTAATGCACACCCTTGAAGACTAAGCCATTTGATACATTCAATCGATACCCCAAGTGTTAATTGACTTTTTTGTACTTCTTCTGAAGTCTGTGCATTCATAACTTTATCAATATGACGAGTTGCATTCCTCAAAGCATCAACAGAAATAGCAGCATTATTATGTGGTGAACAAGGACCTCCCATATGCTTTAACAACGCGGATCTAGGCCCATCAAGAACCCGTTTCCAATTTTTAAATCCGTAAACAGTAAATTGACGAGCAGACTTCTTATGATTAAAAAGATAACAAGGAAAGCAATATGCTGCATCTTTCACAACAGAGTGTTCTAACCAGGAAAATTGATCAAACCATGAGCTTTGAAATCACCGATTTTGTATTCCAAATTCAGTCGCTGGGTACTCGGATTTGATAGGTCGATAGGGCCCCAACTCGATATAATCTCGTCTGATCTTGTCTCTTTCATTGACATGATATTGAGATATCATAATACGTCGGCCAGGATCTCGTTCAAGAGTACCAATATTCTATTCAATATTCTCCTTAATGTTTTCAGATTCCGGAGGGCCTTGGTCATTACGATTTGAGACATCATTACTTGATGGACCATTATGGCTACTTGTTGATGTTTGCTCCTTCGATTTTAAAAAAGATAGCATAATTTTTCTCTTTTTAGGTGCCATTATAACCTGTTAAAATACATTGACAAAAGTTAAAATACAAATTGAAACACACATTCTGTTATTGAATGTAAAAGTCTTTTAATATGTAAAGCATATATATACAATTAATGAACATGAGTATAGGAACAAATGATTTCATTATTTTGTATGATTTGTAGTAACATACCATTATCTAAGACTCTAAGTCCTAAGATAGTAAGATTTCACCACTTTCATATTTTATAATTATTAAACCAACAAAACATGTAAATCTAACTAATCTACAAACACTTGCTCTCTGTTACAGTGTTACTTACTCATAAATCATAATATTGAACAAATAACACATCAATACTTGAATTGAGCATTTGTAAAAACAAGTAGGCTTATAAGAGTTGTCCCTAGCTCTAGCAACATGAGATATCATCAGCAAAGAAAAAACATCTGCGGCAAAATGAAAATACCACAAATTAATGCTTCAGAAAGATTTTGAACCATTACACATTAAAGTAGAATCCAAAACAAATAATACATGTTCTTCCATTATTGCGATTACACATTAATAGGTGTTGCCTGTTCACTACCATTAGACATTGAAGTAGGATTCGAAATAAATAATACATGTTCTTCCATTACACATTAATAGCTTTTGTTGCATGTTCACTGGTCCAGAGGAAAAGAACTGAAGCAGTGGGTTAGCGGGTTAGGTTTCTTTTTTTAATAATTTTCTTGGCAATTAAAGTGGTAAAGGTAAGAGCATTTCCTCTTCTTGGACCGCACTTATTTCTTTGTTGGCTAAACTAATTTTTTTTGGACCAACAATTTATTATTATACTCAGCATTTTTTCTCAGCACCATTGTGACCAGTCCCTCTCATATCTCGTTCTGGCCCAGAGGTTTCAGGATCAACATTTGTTTTTCTATAAATTAATATATACTATATAAGATTAGTACTAATCAATTTTTTGTTGGAAAATTAGGGAGGGCTGAAGCCCTCCCTAGCCTTCAAGTAGATACGCCCCTGAGTCGAACTCGGTTTATAGGATTGGAGACATCTTAATTGGTATGAGGCCTTTTGGGGAGTTGGACCCCAAAAATAAAACCACGAGGGCTTGGGCCCAAAGTTGACAATATCATACCAATGTGGAGATACCAATGCCTAATTATTGATACCAGTTGAAATTGTTGGATCGGGATTTGATACTTCTTGCTTAGTGTTAACCTTGATGTTGGTCTAACATTGATCAGCTTTTCCATTGTTAAGCTAAAATTGGACTCTCGATGTTATTTTAACATCCATTTAACAACCATTATTCATTAGCTCAAATCTACTTGACAGAGAATATTACGCAATGAATAAATAAAGAATACAACTAGATGTAATTTTAAGAAGATAATATATTAATATGATCTTCCGAGCCGTAGGCAAAATACCATAAGGGTTTAACAAAGATGTTTCTATCAACTCTGAAGCTCCTCACTCTCGAATTGATCGAGCTCAACAAAGCAAACAAGAATTGTTTTCTTAATTCTAAACCTAGAACTAATCTAACAACTCGCAAACTTTGAAAAAGCAAGACAAATACACTCGACTATAAAGATTTCCTCATGGGAGATTTTTGCTCTTGTCTTCGTGTCTTTTCCTTGATGCCCAACATGCCTATTTATAGTGTAGTCTTCCTTGATGGCCAAGACTTTTTGTGCACATTTTTTATTGCTATTAGATCTCCTTGTATGACTCTAATTTCGTTCATGAAAAGTCTCATTCAAAATAGAAAGGTTTCCTTGTCCAACTTGAAGTCTTCAATGGAAAGGTTTCCTTCTTTGACCTAAAGTCTTCTAAGGAAATTATCCTTCTCCGTCTTGTAGTCTTCTATGGAAAGAATCCTTCTCCATCTTGAAGTCTTCTTTGGGAAGAATCCTACTGCATGTAATCTTCTTTCCTTCTTGCAATTCACACACCTTGATCTTTCCATTGCAGCGCACACATCTTTCCTTCTTTAATTTTGGAAAGTTCTTCTTTGGAAACTTCTCTTTAAGGAAATAGATCTTTCCTTGAAGTCTCTTGATCTGGAGCACATACAAATACCAACTACAACTCGTGGAACTAAGTTATTAAGTAAATAGACACAATTATAGAACTAAATCTCGAATGTGCAGTTTTTCTGTGTTTAATGTTATCCTAACGTTGCAGTTACAATGTTGATCTAACATTGACAAAATACTTGCACTCAGTCTCCCCATTTTTTCCTTTCTTCACAAAACCAAACCTATTCACTATTTATATTATGCACAGTGCTCCAGCAACACAACATCATTAATATCTTAAGCTACTCCCACTTAATATGACATTATTAACCAAGTAGCTTTAAGATACTAATAAGAATACAGAACGAGTTAAACATCACAATTATTAGCATAACTAAGAAAATATTAGTTATATAAGAATTGTAGAACCAATAGAATAAACATGACGATAGAATGGCTTACTTCTCCCTCTTTTGTGAGGAAAGCAAAATTTTGACGAATCACTTCATAGGATAAAGTTTTATAGTTCTTTCTTTAGCAGCTATTTCCATTTCTCTCTCTAAGAACTTTATCATCCATTGTTTCTTAAAATCCTCCATAGCCATAGTCTTATCTCCCAACAGGAAACTAAAGTTAGCCTCAAATATAGATATTACCTCAAGTGTTACCTCTGATGTTGAGTCAACATTGTTCTCCAGCGATGTTGTCGTAACAACTAGCTCAGACTCAGAAACATCAGATTTCTCAGAACCTTCTTCCTTATCCTCTTGATCTCAATGGTTTCATCATCACCATTCTTAGTTTCCTAATCCTTTTCCTCCGAACCATCTTTTTCTTCTTCATTACTTCATCTTCATTCTCTACCTCTATGTCCTCCTTCTCTTTCCCATTCTTGTTATCACCTTGTAATCAACCAGCAGCATCAACATCTCTTTTTCTTTATAAGTACTAGCGGTATAACACCGCTCCCCCTTAATGCAAGCTATCAAACTTAATGTTGGCATAACATTGACATCTATCAATGTTGTCATAACATCAGACTGTATCAATGTTAACTTAACATTGAATCTAGAATGTTGTTCTAACATTGACGTTTATCAAGGTTGTCTTAACAATGAAACCAGAATGTACCTGCACAATAGTTTACAAAAACTAGCAATAAAACCACCATTATCACCCGCATTAGTCTCTCGAGCAACTAACATGTTCTCCCCCTCCATCAAATCAGCTTTCTCTGCAAAATGTTCCTCAAGCACTGTTTTCTCAACTGTGTTTGAAGTACCAACAAAACAACACATTGTTCCTAAGTTTTAACTTGTTTTGTCTCAACAACAATGCCCAGAACGAGTGTTGTACCTACGAGAAAGAACTACAGGAGTAGGGGTGGGGTTATATCCTTGATTCACCATACCAAGGGCCACAATCAAGATCAGAGATGCATGCCAAGGATTCCAAAAATAATTGCAAGTGAAAATTCCTAGTATTTCAGAGAATTGGGCACAAAGATATTAAAGATTCATAATCACAAGTGACAAGAAGTAATGGGCGGTTTCTTAAAATAAATCATGTATAATTACCGCATGTTTGAACAACAAGTGACACCGAGTTACTTCACACATGACCAGAGCAGTTCACTAAAAAAACTATTAAGTCATAATGTTAAACTTGGATGTTGAAACAACATGCTTACAGACTGATGTTGGCACAACATTGACACCTATTCTAAATCAACATTGGTTCTTGTGAATGTGGAGGCATTGAGCATACCCTCAAGATATTTTCAATTAAAAGCATGAGTAGGATCTTAAAACACATATCTGAAACTTAAGACATATTAGCAAATTAGTACCACATATATCAGACTTGTACATGAAAAGGAGAGTTAGTTAACAAAAAATCCAACATTTTGGGTATAAAGGAAACGAAAGGAGTTAATCTGCTTCCAAGTCATAATAAGAGACAACTTAGTGTGTCACCGCAGCTGAATCACCCAAAATATAGGCCTTCACATGAGAACATAACTATTTCTCCCCTTTAAGCTCAAACCGACACAGACACATCAAGAAAGGAAAAAATAATGAATGCACGGCTAAATGAAATGCAGAATGCAAAATGTAAGTTAACATTGGAAGATGGTAACCATGTAGCAACAGCTTCATAGACTAGGAACATATCATATCAACTCCAATCTTTATCAATTATCATAAACTCCTTTTGAACCAAAACTGAAGAATGTTAAAAAAAGATAATATCATCATTGAATGTGGGCAGCACATGACTCCACACACCCCATAAACTTTATTATCATCTACAGATTAGGAAAGTACAAAGGAATTGAATGAGAACAATACACTTATCATATACTTCATCACCCCAACACCTTATGCATACTTGTTGACCAACCTGTTTACAAGAGAAATACCAAGTGATCAGTGCTACTGAATGTGAGGCACTCGAAACTCCAAACATCCCAGTAGAAAGGATCACCATCATGCATTTCCTTGGCCAAATATAAAACATCAACATAAGCACAACTGAATAACGCTGAAGCTCTCCACATCATGTACCCCAGCTTCTCTTCATGTTCTGTTTAACCTAAACATCGATAAGTCACAACTAAATAACACCAAAGTAGTGAACTGTGTGCATCCCAACTTCTCTTGATGTTAGGTTAACATTCTGAGACCAACAACAAAGTTCTTGCTTTACAAAACTTTTGATAAACCTGTCCACCAGAATACTTACCTAACAATACAGGTTAACCACAAAAACCAGTAGTAACAAAACATTCATGAAGACAAACAAAACAAAAAACAGATCAAACAGACAAAATCTAATGCAACGCTGTAAACCACAAACAGACTATGGTGTTAGCCAGTGGTATTATGGCAACACCAGAATCAACAATGATTCACAGAACATTCAAGCCAAGAGTCTTCCTCAAATTGAAGAATCTATCGCTATTTAATGACATATTAAACAAATCAGGTAACTGATTGTTGGTCTCTAAGTGATCAATGTTTATAACCTTGTCATCTATCAGTTTTCTCAAGAAATAATGCATAGAAAATATATGCTTTGTTCTAGAATGATGCACAAGATTTCTTGATATGCTAATAGCACTAAGATTATCCCAAAATATTAATAATGTGTCACTCTTTATCCCATAATCATGCAACATGTGTTTAAGCCATATAAATCGGGTAACACATCTGCAAGCTGCAAAAATAGTTGATAATGACACACAATTATGTTTCTTGCTATAACATGAAAAAAAATTATTTCCCAAATAAAAACAACCCCCACATGTAGATTTTCTATCATCTAAATCTTCAGCCCATTCAGAATCATCAAAAACAACAAGGTTTGCATTTGTATCATGTGTATACCAAATGCCTAAGTCTACAGTACCAGATATATATATTCCAATGTTCGCTTCACAGTAATTAAGTGAAAAGCTTTAGGTTCGGCATAATACCTGGCACATACACAGACACAAACCAAGTTCATAATATATGGGCTAGTGACGGATAGATATAGCAAGCTTGTGTCTCCTTTTCGAATTAGCAAAGTAGAAGACATTGGAGTCTTGCTCGATTTTGACTCCTCCAACCCAATCATGCTCATCCCATCCTCCTTTTGCTTCACTTTCAAACTCAAGGAGAAATCCAGTTCACCAATCATGCACATCACTAATGTACCTATCAAAGCCTCAACAAACTTGTCTAAAGTAGATTTGTTAGTATAAACAAGGACAATGTCATTAGCAAATCTTTAAGCTAAGCAATTACCAGAATATGTGGCAGACATGCAAACACTCAACATTATCATATCTCTATAATTTGCCCTTTTCTTATTGTGTGTTTTGATGTCATTAATGATTTGAACGATAACCTGAGATGTAGGATGATTCCTCTGAATCCTATCAGTTGAAACCCTCCAAACATCTTGAACTTCAACCCTTTCATTGTATAAGTTTGATTGCTCGAATATTGTGTTAACAACAGGACTGGTCGATGTTGGTATAACATCAGCTTCTAGTTCATGTTCATGTTCAGGTTCTGGATTGGCAGGTGATGTTGGACTAACATTGTCTGTAGTCAATGTTGGAGTAACATCAGAATCCAGTAGACTTGGCACACGAGCCTCTAACTCACCTGCAGCACTTGGCAAACCATCAAAAACCACATACACAGATTCTTGAACAATATTTTATCTTGGATCAAACATCCTAATAACAGTATTGTTCAAAGAATAGCCATCAAAGATACATTTTTCAATTTTTGGATCATATTTACTCAAAAGATCTTTTTCAATTAAAGTATACCAAACATATCCAAATTCATGAAAATGAGCAAGATCATATTTCTTCATTTTCATCATCTCATAAGGAGTCATGGGAATAGAGAATTTATGAATATTTTCACTAAACACATATAAGTCAGAGAATTACCTATTTCACATTCTCTATCATGATTTGACCAAATATTACCAAAGGAAGCATCACGTAAGTTACCAATACTAGCATGCAATGTTCTAAAGGTATTAAGAGCTTCTTATTTTTCTTTGAAAGATTTAATCAAAGTATATCCAGAAAAATCATTCATAATCACACAATCATATTGCTTACCGCCAACTCTATTTACTTCAATAAGACCTATGAGATCCATATGAAGTAGATGAAAATAATTAGAGGTATTTGTAACCTGTTCATCCACTTGGATTAGATTATGAGAAGCTTTGGTCACCTTACCTTTTGAGCAATCATAACAGACCATCTTACCAGAACTCATGAGATTGGGAATGCCTCTCACGGTTTCAAGTTTCGGCACTTTGCTCAGATTCTTGGTGTGCATGTGTCCAAGTCTCTTGTTCTTGGCAACTGAATAGTCCACCTTTGTTTGAAAGCAAGTTACTTGGTCTCTCACCAAGTAGTTGTCTTCAAACCTCTTATCTGTCAAAGCACACACAATTGCACAATCAGATTCATCACGAGAATCTCTAACATACCGTACCAATAAGTCATCATCACACAATTGACTGATGTTTATATGGATTTCACAGAATCCAACCAATAACATCTCATCCTTCAAGGGTGGGGATCCATCAACATTCAACACTTCTTTGCCAATGATTCTTCCTTTACTTCCATTTTCATAGGTGAAAGTTCCAGTGGTTAGTGGTTTACACTTCTTCAAATCATATTTTCTTTCTTTCCAGTCATGTGTCCTGAGCAGTGTTAAGGCAATACAATCAGTTATCAATGTTAAGGTAACATTGGTTATCAAATGTTGTCTTAACATCATGTATAACCGTATCAAATTAAATTTGTATCCCGTCATATGGCTCAAACATCCACTATCATAGTACCACTTATCTGCAAGGTTAGTATGCACAGTAGGAAAGATAATATTGCAAACAATATAAGCTTTAGGCAACCAAAGTCTATCGTTTCTCATCCCACTATTTTGTTCAGCAATGTTGGAACCGAATGTTAAGGTAACACTGGAATAACTAGTTTATACATTGGAATGTTCAGATTCCAGTGTTGGCTTAACACCAGCATCAGCATTGCATGAATCCATATTACGTTCAACTATTTTCTTTTTAAGAGACTTTCTGTATTTATAACAATATGGTTTAAAGTGTCCAAATTGAATATAATATTGACAAATATAAACCATTTTCTTAGATTTTCTAGAAAGTATCTTTGCCTTTTCAAAACCAAGAATAGTGGATTCAACAGAATTAGTGGAGTGAGTAACTTGACTTTGATATCATAACCAGAACTACCATCATTGCCTAAACATAAAACTTCATCAAGTTTGTAAGTGCCTATATTCATCTTGGCAATGGTATGTTCAGCAATTCCTAGCTTAGAAGTTACTTTTTCTATTTCATCATCTTTTCTATCCAAACTAACCTCAAGTTGAGTGATTGTAGCCTTCAAGCTTTCATTATCTTTCATAGCCTTCTCAATTCTACTCAACTTATCCTTCTTCTTGAGCAGGTATTGGTAGATGATCTTCAGTTCATCAAGAAACTCTTCTTGAATCAATTTACCTTCAAGGACACTATCATCTTCCAAACCTATATAATCATGCAAATACTCAAAGTCGGAATCATCGTCAAACTCATCATTAACAGAAATCAAACATTCAGTGTTGTCTAAACAAATGGTTTCATCCCAATTGTGAACAAGAATATAATGGACTGATGTTGTCATCTTGATGTTATCATAACATCGAGTTGTCTGGATGGTGGCAGAACACCTAGCCTTGACACTAACAGGTATGTCCACCGTAACACCCCGAAAATCAGGAAGAAAATAAATTTATACTTTAGTCCTTGAACTTTTAAAATTTTCTATTTTTGACCCTAAATGTTTAGAAAAATTTGTATTTTAGTCCATAAACTTAAAACTTAGTCTTTTATTATTTTTATAGGTCTCTAATCCTAAAACATATATTTCAATTTCAAATCTTGACAAAGATGATCGAATTATCTAGAAAATGTACATGAATAAATATGTATGTAACAAAGAAATCTAATTATACTTTGAATTTTAATAATTGAGGGACTTGATATGCAATTAACCAATTGATGAAGTAAGCCATGACATATTTTTGATGAGCTAAGCCATGACATCCTTAATAGCATGATTAAATTCAGATTTTTTGTGAATTAATATAAAATAACCAAGGTGGGACCTAAATAAGTATGATTAATTTACTATTTTCGCCTATAAATACTCACCCTTCTTCACCATTTTCTACAGCCCAAAATAATCCGACTCTGCAAAAATAAGAAGAAATAACTGTTGTTCCTTTTTGTGTTTTCGTTCGGAAAATAATTTTTCCAGATTTTATCTTGCTAGTTTCTACCCAAACAGACGCCAAAACTTTTACTGCGCATGAAATGCCGATTCTGCACCTTAGAAAAATCATAACTAATTCTAGAAAAAAAAAATTTGATCAAGGCCAACGGCTGAATACTCTCCTTGGTGTCTTCTATCTATTGTATGAAGACATCTTTCTCCAATAATATGATCTAGAAAGGCATAATACATAAATCGTACACTGCTGCCGGGAAATCCGATAGCAACTCTTATGTTGCACGAATTATTTAGCATAGCAAACTTTTGTGTTTTCACAAAATCCTGGATTCCCGAATCTTTCATGATGCTAGAAAACCATAAAGCATAAAAATATTTGAAAACCAAGTTCATTTGGATGTCCGATCAAAGGTAAAACCAAAACTGCAGTGATTTTCAGTTTATTTTGCACAATCTTTGTTTTCTTAATTTATAAGTTTGATCGCCATCATAATTCAATGAATTTATCACACACATAAATTTAACATGATATGGTATTAGTTATAATTAGATTATTATGATTTATTCATGAATTTACATTTTTGTGATCTTATTTATAGCATTTAAATGGTAAATTTATCATGTTTAACATATTATTTTCATAAGTCTTACAAGATTATTCTTGCCACTTCATGACCTAACCATCAAATAAGATTATTTATCATCCCTTATCACATGTTTTGATAAAACTCTCATGTTTATATCTTTATATTTAAGTTATAAAACGAGTATATGCATTTTTAAACTTACTATTTAAAATAAAGTAATAAATGACTAAGTTATACATTTTAAGGTGTTATTTCGTATGATTTGGTGTGTGGTTATTAAAAGTTGGGAATTGATTAAAGACTAAAAAGATGAGTTTTCCTATAGTTAGTTATGTAATATGTTTTTCTTTAAATTCATCATCTAAAATGTCCATGTTTAGTGTAATTACATAAATTAAGCTTATGTGTTATTTACTAACATTTACATTATAACTAGCATTCTTAACAAGAACGTTCTCAATTTCAACAACATGAGAATTGAAGAGAAAGTACTAATATTTGTTGTGGTGAATTATAAATTCAGTTGATTAATATTATTTAAATTTGTTAAAGGTTTGACGAACTAATCAAAGCCATCAAGGTTCCCCGTACGAGTTAAGGTGAGGTTCTATTTCTTATTTGTACTAGCCCCGTTTGGCATCCGGCCCTGAGGAACTTGGACAGAAAAGTCACTATTCCATTACTAAACCTCGAACAACCTATATTTCATCATAATCTTGTTTGGCATCTCATCTTATAACATGATTTTCTTACTCATCGCTAAATCATATCCAATCATTTATTATTTATCATATCCAATCATTTATTATTTATCATATCTATTCGCAATCATAATAACTCTTCAATATTGTAATCTCATCTGCTGGTTCTTGAATTGTGCAAAGAGCAACGAACTATGTTAGGGACATGTAGCTCAAGGAGCAACGGATATTATCCAGTTTACTAGTTTGTTAGTTTATTTGTTATACCCATTGGGACGCCTTTGGGAACTTGGGCCCAAGGATTGAGTCGAGTTACTGCCGGGCAGTAAGGACTGTCGGTTTAAGTAATTTTACTTGATACCCATCTATCTAGGCGCCGCTTGCAGTCAGGAGTTGGTTGTAACCCGCGTGCTGGATCGACATGTACTCGAGCATGTCTCTTGATTGGTTGTGAGGTCGCTCCTCGTCGGGAGGTATAAGGTAGAATAGTAAAAGTTATAAGGCTGGATTCGTTTATTGTTAAGCACAAGTTCATTAACTATTCTATGAAAACTCCAGTACCATTGCTACATCAAATTATCTGGTTGAACTGTTTCTACCGGTAAGATCACTTCTCGAAATGTATCCAGTAGGTCACAGTTAATTCTTGCATTACCAGTTCTTTTATATGAATCTCACTAAGACATTAAAGACTTATTCCTCGTTTCTTCTGTCCATTCATCAGGATAAAAATCAACATGGCAGCATGGACCAAGTGAATAATTGTTCAAGCGTGCATTTTGGAATATTCGTGTTTTGTCATTAAGGAATAACCATTAAAATAGTCACATTATTTGTAACACCAAGACTTCCGTTCTACATATCACAATATAATTTATAAAATGTGTATGATTTTGATCATGAACAAGTGAGACCCCTTTCTATGAGTTGCGCTTTAGTCTGGATTGGGTAAAGCGGTTAGCCACCACTGAACCAACTAGGATCGAAGCATTGCTCGTGGGACGCGGTCGTCACAGTATGGTATCAGAGCCATTGGTTAAAATATTTGGACAAGCATTAATCACTCAAAGATGTTTCGCTAAAATATTCATATAGATTAAAACATATATTCTTACAACAAACACTGAGCAACATAAAAGAGTTACAATCAGAGTGTCGTATCTACATCTAAAGCACGTTTCTTACCACGACTATTGTCACTACTTGTCTGCCCTTGAATTTGTGACGATATGGGATCTACTTTTGGTATATATGCTTTAAGATTGCCAATCAATTCATTTGCAGTATATGCAGAGATGGAAATTTCACGAGCCGATGGCTTCATAAACTCCTGCTCCACGCAATGATCCAGAAAAGACAACAATCCATTATAGAAACCATTGACATTGTAGAGCCCCATAGGTTTTTGGTGCATGTTTAACTGTGCCCATGAAGTTATGCAGAGAATTTCTTCCAGTGTTCCTAACCCTCCAGGTAATGCTATAAATGCATCAGAATTATACAACATAGTTGCTATTCTTTCATGCATGCTAGGTACTATAACTTCCTCCCATAAGATTGGACCCTCGGAATTCATGTCAGCTAAGGCTTTTGGTATGATCCCTAACACACTACCTTTATTTGAAAATGCACTACTCCCAACACACCCCATTAACCCTAAACTTCCTCCCCCATACAACAACTTAATCTCTCTCGCAGCCAAAATGTATCCCAAACTACTTGCTACCTCTAGAAACTCTGGATCTTTTCCTGTACTAGACCCACAAAAGACACAAATGGATTTTATTTCTCGAGTTGAAGATTTTTCCATCTCAATTTTTTTCCCTCTGATAATGTGGTATGTGTCAGTGTGTGATCTTCGATATCATAAAACTGTTATTTATAAGAAAATATAGTAGGCGTACCGAGAAAGCTTTTGAAACAATATTAATACGACATCTTCAAAAATAATAATTAATTAAATAGCGTCTCCAACAATCTATCTTTTATAAGCAACTTCCCCTACAATTCATCTTTGATGATATGACAATTACCAATCTAAGAAAACGCATTCTTATCGTTGTACCCCATCATCTATTATTTGTGCCTATTAAGAATAATATATATATGTGTGTGTGTGTGTGTGTGTGTGTGTGTGTGTGTGTGTGTGTGTTTGTGACCGTCTAAGTTTTATTTAAAAACTAAATATATGCATAATTCTTAAAATACATGCATGCACCTATAAGGAAAAATTATTTCACCTTATTTTCCTCCCGTGATTTATCTAAGTATCCAAATTTATTCATTTGAATGTCAAATTTCCAAAATAATGATAATATCAATAGTAATAATAAGTCACAAAAACTTCTATGTTATGTTACAATTAAAATTACTCGAGTTCTTTGTGATAGTTATTTTTTTAATTAGCATGATTTATCGGAAAAAATATATTATTTTGGATTAAAAAATATTAGTACTCAAAATTTTAAGAATATTAAAGATTCTTCTAATTTCTTTATATTATGATCGTTAGTTAAAACCTTTATTTTAAGATTTCAAAAAAACACAAACATATTTTACACAAATAAGTCACATATTTCTAATCTTAATTTTCGTCCCAATCATCATACCATTAAAAAAACAAATCTCTCAACGGTTATAAACGGCTATAATAGCCATATCTCCTTCTATAAATAATTTATTTTTATACTACAAAACACACACCCATCTCCATCAATCTTCTCTCTACCAAAAATGGATCATTTGGTTCAAGTAATTCTTGTTGTAACTTTTGTTATTTTTATTTTTATTTTTCTTCTAAATGATGAAGAAACATCATTTGATTTTGCTATTGTATTTTTAGGATTCGCAATACCTTTTCTATTTCTTGCTCTTGGTATGAATTTACTACTATTATGTAAGTTCAATTGAAATATTGCATCTTGGATAATAAGACATTTATATGAGTAGTCTTATTTTACCTATATAGTGTTATAATGTGTGAAACGTAAAATGATAATAATAATAATAATAATAAAATAATTTAATAAACTCTCGGTTATTATTAAATAAGAATCATAAAGGTTTAATTTGATTCTTCCGATAAAAGGGGTTTACAACTTCCTAGGGTATTAAGTGTTAGTCCTTAAGGATAAAATTAATCGAAATAACGATTATCAATATTTTATCTTCAAAACAATTTAGGTAAGAATCTGGGGACCAGATTCTTTTAAGGAGGGGGGATTGTAACACCCCAAAAATTACGAAGAAAATAAATTTATACTTTAGTCCTTGAACTTTTAAAATTTTCTATTTTTGACCCTAAATGTTTAGAAAATTTTGCATTTTAGTCCATAAACTTAAAATTTAGTCTTTTAATATTTTCATAGGTCTCTAATCCTAAAACATATATTTCAATTTCAAATCTTGACAAAGATGATCGAATTATCTAGAAAACTTACATGAATAAATATGTATGTAACAAAGAATCTAATTATACTTTGAATTTTAATAATTGAGGGACTTGATATGCAATTAACCAATTGATGAAGTAAGCCATGACATATTTTTGATGAGCTAAGCAATGACATCCTTAATACCATGATTAAATTCAGATTTTTTGTGAATTAATATAAAATAATCAAGGTGGGACCTAAATAAGTATGATTAATTTACTATTTTTGCCTATAAATACTCACCCTTCTTCACCATTTTCTACAACCCAAAATACTCTGATTCTGCAAAAATAAGAAGAAATAAAAGTTGTTCCTTTTTGTGTTTTCGTTCGGAAAATAATTTCTCCAGATTTTATCTTGCTATTTTCTACCCAAACAGACGCCAAAACTTTTACTGCGCATGAAATGCCGATGCTGCACCTTAGAAAAATCATAACTAATTCTAGAAAAATCCTTTTTGATCAAGGCCAACAGCTGAATACTCTCATTGGTGTCTTCTATGTTTTGTATGAAGATATCTTTCTCCAACAATATGATCTAGAAAGGCATAATTCATAAATCGTAAACTGCTGTCGGGAAATCCAATAGCAACTCTTATGTTGCACAAATTATTTATCATAGGAAACTTTTGTGTTTTCACAAAATCCTGGATTCCCACATCTCTCATGATGCTAGAAAACCATAAAGCATAAAAAGAATTGAAAACCAAGTTCATTTGGATGTCCGATCAAAGGTAAAACCAAAACTGCGGTGATTTATAGTTTATTTTGCACAATCTTTGTTTTCTTAATTTATAAGTTTGATCGCCATCATAATTCAATGTATTTATCACACACGTAAATTTAACATGATATATTTATTAGTTATAATTAGATTATTATGATTTATAATCATGAATTTATATTTTTGTGATTTTATTTATAGCATTTAAATGGTAAATTTATCGTGTTTAACATATTATTTTCATAAGTCTTACAAGATTATTCTTGCCACTTCATGACCTAACCATCAAATAAGATTATTTATCATCCCTTATCACATGTTTTGATAAAACTCTCATGTTTATATCTTTATATTTAAGTTATAAAACGAGTATATGCATTTTTAAACTTACTATTTAAAATAAAGTAATAAATGACTAAGTTATACATTTTAAGGTGTTATTTCGTATGATTTGGTGTGTGGTTATTAAAAGTTGGAAATTGATTAAAGACTAAAAAGATGAGTTTTCCTAGAGTTAGTTAAGTAATATGTTTTTCTTTAAATTCATCATCTAAGATTTTCATGTTTAGTGTAATGACATAAATTAAGCTTATGTGTTATTTACTAACATTTACATTATAATTAGCATTCTTAACAAGAACGTTCTCAATTTCACCAACATGAGAATTGAAGAAAAAGTACTATTAATTATTGTGGTGAATTATAAATTCAGTTGATTAATATTATTTAAATTTGTTAAAGGTTTGACGAACTAATCAAAGCCATCAAGGTTCCCCATATGAGTTAAGGTGAGGTTCTATTTCTGATTTGTTCTAGCCCCGTTTGGCATCCGGCCCTGAGGAACTTGGACAGAAAAGTCACTATTCCATTACTAAATCTCGAACAACCTATATTTCATCATAATCTTGTTTGACATCTCATCTTATAACATGATTTTCTTACTCATCGCTAAATCATATCCAATCATTTATTATTTATCATATCTATTCGCAATCATGATAACTCTCCAATATTGTAATCTCATTTGCTGGTTCTTGAATTGTGCAAAGAGCAACGAACTATGTTCGGGACATGTAGCTCAAGGAGCAACGGATATTATTCGGTTTACTAGCTTGTTTGTTTATTTGTTATACCCATTGGGACGCCTTTGGGAAGTTGGGCCCAGGGATTGAGTCGAGTTACTGTCGAGCAGTAAGGACTGTCGGTTTAAATAATTTCGCTTGATACCCATCTATCTAGGCGCCGCTTGCAGTCAGGAGTTGGTTGTAACCCGCGTGCTGGATCGACATGTACTCGAGCATGTCTCTTGATTGGTTGCGAGGTCGCTCCTCGTCGGGAGGTATAAGGTAGAATAGTAAAAGTTATAAGGCTGGATTCGTTTATTGTTAAGCACAAGTTCATTAACTATTCTATGAAAACTCCAGTACCATTGCTACATCAAATTATCTAGTTGAACTGTTTCTACCGGTATGATCACTTCTCGAAATGTATCCAGTAGGTCACAGTTAATTCTTGCATTACCAGTTCTTTTATATGAATCTCACTAAGTCATTAAAGACTTATTCCTCGTTTCTTCTGTCCATTCCTCAAGATAAAAATCAACATGGCAGCATGGACCAAGTGAATAATTGTTCAAGTGTGCATTTTGGAATATTCGTGTTTTGTCATTAGTGCATAACCATTAAAATAGTCACATTATTTGTAATACCAAGACTTCCGTTGTACATATCACAATATAATTTATAAAATGTGTATGCTTTTGATCCGAAACAAGTGAGACCCCTTTATATGAGCTGCGCTTTAGTCTGGATTGGGTAAAGCGGCTGGCCACCACTGAACCAACTCGGATCGCAGCATGGCTTGTGGGACGCGGTCGTCACATCCACCTTTGCACACACTGTTGTTTGAGTTTCTTCAATCGTTGGCACATGTTCATCACCATATTATTCAAAACATGTCTCATTATTATCATCTACACAAACCAAGTTAGAATTCCCTTTTGTTCTAAGGTTGTTACCGCATTCATAAGTAAAATGGCCCCCAACCTTTACATTAATAACATTGAATCTTTTTGAGATGTGTATCATTATGAGGAGTAGGTTTACAAGAATATTTGGTCATCTCTTCAGAGAAATCTTTCTTTAAATCAGCAAGAATATTTTTATCACGTAGACTAAGCTTATTAAGCTTTTCAATCACAGTTTCATTATATGCTTGAATTTCTTCTTCGTCTTCTACTTTTTCAAGATTCTTGTCAAATTCTTCAAGAGTGCAAAGTAGGGTATGAAAGTCTAAAGTATCCATATTCCTAGCTTCTTGCATAGCAATCACCTCAAATTTCTTAGAAAGAGTTCTCACAGCTTTGTACGCCAATTGCTTAGTAGACAAGGACTCACCTAAGTCTTGAATTTCATTAGCAAGATCCGTGAGTTTCTCAAAATAAGCAGTAATACTTTCGTCTTCCCCCATTGTTAAATTAACAAATTTTCTCAAAAACATGCATAGTTTAGAATTTTTAGTGCATACATCACCTTCACAATGACTTTGTAAGATATCCCAAGCATGCTTTGCAGTTGAACAACTTTTAATTAACTTAAACATGTGATAATCAACCAAACTAAATATGGTATTTAGGGCTTTTTCATTGAAGAAATCGTTACTTAACTCAGTTTGAGTCCACTCTGATTTTGGCTTAGGAACAGCGTCATGATCTTCATCTGGAGCACATATAGGGGACTGCATACCCTTCGATCACTGTCTTTCAAGCTCGCCAACCGAATGATTTAATGAGTGCACGAATTCTGACCTTCCAATAAGAATAGTTGGGTCCATCCAAGACAAGAAATTTGTTGATGTTCGGCTTCCGGTTGTCCATCCATTAATATCAAATCCAAAGACCAGTGAAGTCGGTGCTTGGCTCTGATACCAATTGAAATTGTTGGATCGGGGCTTGATACTTCTTGCTTAGCGTTAACCTTGATATTGGTCTAACACTGATCAACTTTTTTAATGTTAAGCTGATGTTGGACTCTCGATATTATCTTAACATCCATTTAACAGCAATTAATCGTTAGCTCAAATCTACTTGACAGAAAATATTACACAGCGGATAAATAAAGAACACAAGTAGATGTAATTTTAAGAAGATAGTATATTAATATTATCTTTCGAGTCGTAGGCGAAATACCACAAGGGTTTAACAAAGATATTTCTCTCAACTCTCAAACTCCTCACTCTCGAATTGATCGAACTCAACAAAGCCGACAAGAATTGCTTTCTTAATTCTAAACCTAGAACTAATCTAACAACTCACAAACTTTGCAAAAGCAAGACAAAGACACTCGACTATACAGATTTCCTCACGCGAGATTTTTGCTCTTGTCTTCGTGTCTTTTTCTTGATGCACAACATGCCTATTCATAGTGTAGTCTTCCTTGATGGCCAAGATATCTTGTGCACGTTTTTGATTACTATTAGATGTCCTTATATGACTCTAATTTCGTTCATGACAAGTCTCCTTCAATAGTAGTCCAACTTGAAGTCTTCAATGGAAATGTTTCCTTCTTTGACTTGAAGTCTTCTAAGGAAAGTATCTTTCTCCGTCTTGTAGAAAGAATCCTTCTCCATCTTGAAGTCTTATATGGAAAGAATCCTAATGCATGTAATCTTTTTTCCTTCTTGCAATTCACACGCCTTGATCTTTCCATTGCAGCGCACACATCTTTCCTTCTTTAATTATGGAAAGTTATTCTTTGGAAACTTCTCTTTGAATGGCAACTTCTGTTTAAGGAAATAGATCCTTCCTTGAAGTCTCTTGACCTGGAGCACATACAAATACCAACTACGGCTCGTGGAACTAAGTTAGTAAGTGAATAAAGGCAAAACACAATTATAGCAATAAATCCCAATTGTGCAGTTTTTCTGTGTTCAATGTTATCCTAACATTGCAGTTACAATGTTGATCTAACATTGACAAAAACTTTCACTAACCATTCAAATTCTTCTTCGTTAACCTGAAACTCAAAACGTGACACCTCTTTTCCACTTTAGATTCAGATATTGAGTAATTCTCATTTCTTTTTCCTTTAGAGTAACTGGTGGTACTCGTTATCTTTCGAAATTGTAGATGTAGCAGGATTTTGGTTATTGGATACTCTTTGAGTAGTTTAGCCGCCAATCATATCTTGCTATATTAACCTTAAGTTTTGAAGAGCCGATCCATATTGCATCTAACTTGTCCTTAAGACGTTTAATCTCTCTAACCTCTTTGAGTCGTACAAAGGTGAACCTTATCCCAGTCATGTCTCCTTTATTTGGAATGCAAACTTCTCCAACTCTATCGTATGTGTTGAGAAGCTGCCAAAGATCGCTCGCTCTCCAGTCGTCTAGAAAGTTCATGACAAAGTAGGTTGTGGTTGATTCTTCCCATATTCTCTTCATCTTCAGCTATTGATCCCAAGGTTTGCTAAACACATGAAGTAGAAAATCATATCATAAGAGCATGAGTTGGCAAATTGTGTTAAGTATTTCGTACTTGGAGGGTGTATGTAAGAGCTTATGGAGGTCGATTGTTTATTATTTTTTTTCCTTAAAGTTACTTTTGTGTAAAAGTCGATAGTGCTTCAGAATTTTTAAAAGTCGATTAGAGCATTAATTAAGTGTTTGCAATAATTAATAAGAAAGAGCTTTTTCTTTTTATAAAATTAATAAAATGTGATAATAGAAAAGTAGTTTGAAAAGCATCACATATCCAATTTTCTCGAGCTTATGCTTTTTTTGACTATATCTTAAAGCCAGGCAAAAGCAAAAGCTAGTGATGCAATCAATTAAAAAGTGCTTATATAGGTCCAAAAGTCAAATTATAGATTTCATTGTTTTTCAAAATAGATAAATTAAATTTTGACTCTTTTGGTTCTTTTCAAGACTATATGTACTTCCTGGACTTCTCTGAATTTTCGGGTATCATTTGCAAATTTTAAAATATTTTTAAACCTTTTGACGCGTTACTAAAATATTTTGAAACATGTTCTAATATTTGATAACCAAAATCTATATCTGTATCGAAACTTTAAGCCATGACCATGCATAAGTCACAATACATTTAATCCAGGTGCAAGTTTGCATTCAGCATGTGTCAAACTTCAGGAATGTAAATATTGCATAAATTTCAGGATCTTACTACTTGTAGTTACCGACATTGAGATGGGTAGTTTGGCATACTATTCCCATTTGTTGAAAATATAATTTTTTTTGGAAGTTTTTCATAAACGACTTAGGCGATTGGTAACTCACAGTCCCATTTTTCGAACTAGTATTCGAATGATATGAAATTCACTCAATTGGTTGAGTATTCTTTACTTGTGGATTCTTTATAATGTTGCATAGTGATAAAATAATCATGATCCTTTGTTTTGTTTTTATCAAATGTTGATTTCATGCTCCTACGAGTGTCTTTCTTACATGCTTATGTGATAATTTCATGACCTACCTATAGATGTCGTCGATGACTTCTTGCTTTTAGTTATACTGTATCACATGTTTAATTAGGACCATGGCAATTGGTTTTTTTTTCACAATTGTAAAATGATGTAGGGAAAATAATTTTTAGTTTCCTTCATTTTAATAGAAAATGTAAAAGCACGTATCGGAATTTAACCGTTGATGATGTCAATTTTGCCACAATATATCTCTTTTTTTCATATAACTCTTTAAAAGAACAAAAGAAAGATAAATAAAAAGGAAGAAGAAAAGCTTATCTATAGAAGCAACATGATACATTAATCTTATGTATAATTTTATTTTTTTTTAAAAAAAAAGTGTGTCCTTTGTCACGAATTCATAATTTTTATATTCAAAATATATTTATATTTTGTACTATTATTTTTTGTCAATTATTGTGAATGGACAAAAATAATTCATATCAGTTTACAAGTTGTTGAATGATGAACATAAAAAGTTATATCATTTTTTCTCACGATTTAACATTATTCGTTTTCGATTTTGTGAATTTGTAAGGTGTACTCGAAACATTTGTGCAATATTTTTGAAATTTCATTGGAAGAGAGTGAAAATGGAGGTGCCAATTTGCATCTCAAAGTTGAGGGCGATTATAAGGTCAATTACACTAAAACGTAAGGGTGAGAAAGGGACGAGAAAATTCCCATTCCCGTCCCACCCCGTGGGAAATTTCCTTCGCGGGAAATTTCCTATCCCGTTCCGGTCCTGTCACGGCCAACGGGATGGGATTCCCGCCAGCCGCGGGATGGGAATGATAATCATTTTTGGGTTCCTGGGGGAGGCGAGAATCCCGCCAATTTCTAGTGCCTATACAATTTAGAGGGGGTTTGGGGGTTAGTTGCTAAAATAAATTAAAAGGAGGGGAGTATAAGGAGATAAATAAAACATTAGAGTATAATCGTTAGACAATTTTTGCCTTTTGAGTCGTGGATTTTTTTTTTGTGATTTGTGATAGCGAATAGCGATTGTGATTCATTGTGAATGTGATTCGTATTGAATTGTGATTAATGTTAACAAGTTGTTACTTGTTAATGTCGAAAAAAAGATATTTTTTTAATACAAAGTATTCGAAAATGCCGATTCTCGAAGGAAAAAAAGTAGAGAAATATTTTTCCCTACCTTTTTCCCCATTTGTGTTCTAAAAAATTGCGGTATTCTCACGAAAATTTCGGAACGATGAGATTTTCGCGTAGACAGGATCCCGTCCCGTTAACCCCGCCAATTACGGGATCCCGTCCACAACGTAACGGAAACGGGAGTGAATTTCTCATTCCCGAGCACACGGAATCCCGTTAAATATGATCATGTGGGACGGGAGCCCATCCCATTTTCACCCCTACTAAAAAGTGAGCTAAAATGAGCGTTGAGTATTTTTTTGTGTGTATAGCAAACATTTGGTTAAATAATTATAAGACCCTTAGTTTTGGGTTTTAAACTAGGTAACCATGTGCGGATTAGGTCATTATGTTGTGTACTAAATGGGCCTTTTCCAATAGTGTAGGGCTTAACAAAAATAAGGGCAAACAATGGAGTGTGTGCGATTACACCGCTAGTGTGTGCGATTTACACACTCACTGCGTGCGATTTACACACACAAACTAGGGTTTTATACCTTCGCCATTTCAATGTCGGAGAGGAGAATTCAAGCGGCACAACAACTGCAGAGAACACAGAGGGAACAATCGGACAAGGAAGAAGGAGAAACTTCGGGAGAGGATGAAGGGGAAAAGAAGAGTAGCAGATCCACAGCAGAGGAATCAGAGGAGGTAACAGCGAAATCTCGGTCGCCACCCAGAATTCCGGCGTTCAAGGACATCGGAGTGAGCCAACCGCGTAATACAAAAAGGTACAATGAACTATTTGCGGGCAATCGAAGGTTTGAGAACGGAGTTGCGGTGCAGTATCACCCGCCGGTGAACAGAGAAGTATTGGATTTCACTGAGGAGGATGTGAACGAATCGGTGGGTTTCTGGAAACATGCCCTAATTGGGACAGTGGTGGGTATGAGGATACCGTTCGAAGCGATGAAAAGGTACACATATAGCAGATGGAGTGTACACCCACACATCCATGTGGCACAACAAGGAACATTTGTGTTCAGATTTGAAACAGAGGAGGCCATGATGGAAGTATACGGGGGTGGACCGTGGATGGTAAAAGGGACATATCCGCTGATTCTACAAAAATGGTACCCTGGAATGAAGATGGAACCAGGTAAACTCCATAACTACCCAGCATGGGTTCAGCTTCCTGCCCTTGATCTTCAGTTCTGGACACCCAAAATGATAGGGAAAATCACTAGTATGGTTGGCAAGCCAATATATATTGATAAACTAACAGCAACTAAGGAGAGACTGGCATTTGCAAGAGTCTTTGTGGAGCTGCAGAGTGGGTAGAAATTAGTAGAAAAAGTGAGTTTAAGAGGCCTAGAAGGGGAGATATATGATCAAAGGATAGTTTATGAAAAGAAGCCTCTCCAATGATTTAAGTGTAACAAATTTGGCCATCATGCTAGAGGATGTTTGGGAATGAAAACAGCTTGGGTGGCACAGAGAAAGGAAGAAGAAATAGGAGAAGGGAAGGCTGGGAGCGAGGACAGTAGCAAGAATGGCAAAGGAGCTGAGAAGGAACCAGAGAGGAGGAAAGAACAAGGAGAAGAGCAAGATAGTATAAATACAGTTGAGAAGCAACCAATAGAGAACAAAAAAGATGAGACTCAGGAAGCTGGCAGAGAAGGGAACAGTCCAACAACTAAGGAAATAGGAAGTGTAGAGGTGGTTATTCAGATACCAGAGAGGACAGAAGGAAAGGAAGCAGAAACAAGAGGTAGAAGTTCAAGCATGAGAAGAGGGGAACAAGGGAAAAACAAGGCCCCCATAGTAAGTACTAATACAGCAGAAGAGATACAAGAGGAGTGGGAAAGAGTAGAGAGCAGAAAGAAATCTACAAGGAACTTGGGTAAGATGAAAGAAAAACCAGGATATAGAGGGAAAATTGGAGGGATATCAATACCCAATGGATAAGGAGCTGAAGATAGGGGTATGGAACTTAAGGGGACTGAATGACCCCCTTAAGCAGGAGGCAATGCATAATTTCCTTATTAGTAATAAGTTCTCTATAGGAGCCATAGTTGAGACTAGACTGAAGAATAATAATTTTGATAGGATTAGGAATAAGCTGCAGCAGCATTGGGAGGTAGAGAGCAACATCAACTATAGCAAGAACTGCAGGATTTTACTTGTATGGAAAGGAGGAGAGGTTAACCTTCAGATAGAGGAGAGAGGAGATCAGTTCATCCATACTACTGTCCAAACAAAGGACCAGAAATGGAAGGTAGATCTGACTATTATATATGCTCATAACCAAGTGGAAGGAAGGAGAACACTTTGGAAAAACATTGAGGAAAAAGCCAAGAAAGTGACAGGACCTTGGATGTTAGCAGGAGACTTTAATGTGGTTCTAAAGGTAGAGGAAAAGTGGAGTGAGGGTGTTAGGTGCCAGAATGTGGGAACTGAGTTAGCTGACATGATGAAAGTAAATGAGCTATATGATCACAAGTTTTTTGTCCCAATATACACATGGACCAACTCACACACATTTTGTAAGCTGGACAGAGTTCTGGTGAACCAAAAATGGCTTGACAGCAACATGGAGTCTGTGGTGCAGTTCATCCCTCCTGGGATATCAGACCACTCAGCCAGTATTACAAGAATTATGGCAACAGATAGCAAGACCAGAATACCTTTCAGATTCAAGAACATTTGGGCTGAAGATGAGAAATTTATGGAGATAGTTAAAGAGGCATGGGATGGCCAAGTTAAGGGTTGTAAGATGTACCAGCTGACCACAAAGATGAAGAACCTCAAAGGAAAACTGAAGGAGCTAAACATATGGAAATATCAGAATTTGGAGAAAACAGTACAAGGAAAACTCAGTGATCTTCAGAATTTGCAGTGTCTGAATCTTACTATACCAGGCAGTAAAAATCACCTTATAGCACTTAAGAAAGAAGAGTACAACAAGGCACAGACATTGCTTCTCCAACAACTTCAACAGAAGTCAAAGAAGGAGTGGATTGAGGAAGGAGATAGTTGCAGCAAGATTTTCTTTCAACAGATAAAAACTAGGAGAAAATCAAATAGCATATATTCTCTTGTTACTAATGATGGGACCATTATTCAAAATAAGAAAGATATAACTGACCATGTGCTTTCCTTTTACCAGGAACTATTTGGCATGGAGAAGCAGAGGAAACCAGTCATCCAAGAGATTTTTACTCAAGGAAGAAGAATCATAGAAGAAATGAATGCAAAGCTGAGGACCCCAATAAGTAAGGAAGAAGTAAAGTAAGCTCTGTTTAGCATGAATGACACTAAAAGCCCAGGGCCGGATGGGATGAATGCATGTTTTTTTAAGAAGAGTTGGCAAATCACAGGTACACTTGTGTATGAAGCTATTAGAGAGTTCCAGACTACAGGTAAAATCTTAAAGCAAATTAATGCTACTAGTGTTTGCCTTATACCTAAGATTGAGAATGCATCATCTATAGTGGACTTTAGACCTATTGCTTGCTGCAACATTGTGTATAAGATTATAACTAAGGTCTTAGCAAATAGGCTCAAAAACTTGTTACCTGATTTGATCAATCCTTGCCAGAATGCATTTGTTACAGGGAGGGACTTGTTCCAAAACATATTCTTAGCTCAAGAACTTATTAGAGGGTACAATAGGAAGCATATCTCCCCTAGATGTATGCTGGACATTGACTTGAGAAAAGCTTATGATACTATAAGTTGGAATTTTCTGAATGAGGTTCTGAAAGGGCTGGGTTTTGGGGATGAGTTTACTAGCCTTATTATGACTTGTGTCACAACTGCCAGCTTTTCTTTCTGCATTAATGGAAGTCTGGAAGGGTACATGCCAGGGAAGCAGGGACTGAGGCAGGGAGACTCAATATCTCCCTACCTCTTTGTGTTGTGTATGGAGTACCTGACCAGGTTGATTAATATGAGAGTGAAGGGGAGTAAAAGCTTTAAATTCCATCCTAAAACTGCAAAATTAAATCTGACTCACCTATGCTTTGCTGATGACTTGCTTCTCTTTTGCAGAGGAGATAAAGGATCAATGCAAACTCTAAGAGATACACTGTTGGAATTTTTTGAAACATCAGGATTGCAAATTAACAATACTAAAAGTTCTGTTTTCTTGGCAGGAACTAAGGGGGAGGAAAAGGAGAATCTTATGAAAATCTGGGACTTCCCTGAGGGAACCTTCCCAGTAAGGTACCTAGGTATACCGCTTAGCCCAAAAAAACTGAGAATAGCAGAATATGATCCATTCATAAGAAGGGTAAGTGCAAGAATTCAGAGCTGGATGGCAAAAAATATGAGCTATGCAAGAAGGGTACAGCTGGTAAGTGCAGTCTTATACTCAATACAAAGATTCTGGTGTTATGTCTTCCCTATCCCTGTAGGTGTGGCAAAGCAGATAGAGGGCTTATGCAGGAGTTACCTATGGACTGGGAAAGAAAATGGAAAAAGAAACCTGATAGCATGGAGCAGAGTGTGTCAAGAAAAAGAACATGGAGGGCTGGGATTTAAAGAAATACTTAGCTGGAACAAAGCCTTATTCAGTGCCCAGATAGTGAATATAGATAGAGAACAAGGGAGAGGAACTGAAGGAGGAACTGTTTGGACCAGATGGGTGAAAGAGTACAAACTGAAAGGTAGTAGCATCTGGAGTATAGAGAAAAAATCAGGGGACTCACCATGGTGGAAAACTCTTCTCAAGATCAGAGATGAGATGAAAGAAAGAATGGCAAACATTGGACCAGAAAAATGGAGACTACTAAAGCAAAGGCAAGTGGTTCAAGAATGCTATCAGGTATACCACAAAGTCTCACCTCCAGTTCAATGGAGTGCACAGGTATGGAACAAATATTCCACCCCCAAAAGTGCTTTTATTCACTGGCTTGTTATGCACAGGAGAATTGCAACTAAAGACAGACTCTTAAAGCTTAAAATAATTGATGAAAATTCTTGCTGCCTGTGTAAAGACTCTGTGGAATCAATTGACCATTTATTCTTTAACTGTCAGAAGGTGCAAGGTATTTTGGATACAATAATGAAGGCAGTGGGAGTGTATTGTTATAACTGGAATATGCAGGTATGGAGTGACATGTTTAGCAGATCTACAAAGAAGAAAAGTGAAGTATACCAGATAAGGGCAGCTGCAATAGGAAGTGCAATAGGAAGTGTTGTGATGGGAATATGGAAATGGAGAAATGCGGTGATATTTGAGGGGAAGCACAGTCCAGAAAAAATGGTATGCAAGGAAATAGCTGAGGACCTGCAAATCAGAATAAGGTACAAAATGGGTAAGAAGAGTAATCGATTTACGCGCAGTATACTTGAAAGATTGAAAAAAAAATTGAAATGTATGCAGACAATGAGAAATTCAGGACTAACCATAAACACTGCTGTGAGTTGTTAATTGTATAACAGGAGGAATCTAGCTAGGGAAAAGGAAATCCAACATGAAGAGAGGCAAGAACCAGAGCAGGTAAAAAACTCATATCACTGATCTCCCACTGGAAAAGGAGGCTCAGTGTAAAGAGCTACTATCTCTATGCTACCAGAGACTGCCGCTCAGTGCCTGAAGAGTACGATCACGAGCTGAGCTCGGAGTCGGAATGAAGGGGGGAACTAGTAGCGAGTAGGAATGGGATGAGGAATATTCATGAGTAGTAGTCCTAGGCTAGTGCTTGTATGTTCCTTGCTTGATAGAGCACCGAGTTTGTATTAGCTTGGTCTTGGGGTATGCCCCTCGTATCTGTAAAACCTTTTTCAGTGCAATCTATTTACTTTTCGTGCAAAAAAAAAAAAAAAAAAGGGCAAACAAGAATGTGGTATTAAAAGGAAAGACTTTTTGTTGACTAATCTTCTACTAGTCGTAACTCAGTACGGACTCATTTGCTTTAAACTTTCATTATAGCCCCCCGGCCCCCCACCCCCCACCCCCACCCCCGGTATTAAAAATTACCTACCAATATACATATGTTTGTTTGAACAAATTCTTTCATTTTTTTATCAATATGCCCACTAAAGTTGAGCAATTATTTTTTTCTCCTTATTTTGGTCATACAATATTAAAAGTGAGGAACAATTTTGACTATTATGTTGTGTGTTAGTGAGGTGTTATTAGTAGGGGGAGGGCTAGCTTTTTATAGTTGGGGGCTATCATTTGCACCTAAGACTAACTAATTAATTAAGGGCCATATCTACTACCCACTAATTAGCATAACAAACAAATACATGACTATTTTATAACTAATTTTATAGGACTTTAAAGAAGTAAGCAAATGAGTCCGTATCAAAGGAATTATTTAATAGTAGTACTTATACTAATAATGAATGTTGTCTTTTTCCAATCATGGAAACTGCCCCAGCTCTTATAATTCAGTAATTCTTTCTCCAACCTTCATTTTCTATTTACGAAAACTGTTTAATTAATTACTTCAAAGCTAATCTTGCAGCTAGCCTTTGTAAGATTTTGTAATTTTTGTAGAAGTGAGTTAATTACCTTAATTTAACCCCAAATGTCTTAACTATGTGTAGATACTGTGCAAAAAACAGTCTTAAAATTATTAAATGGGGACAACTGTCCTTGTACTTTTATCTATTTCCCAAACTTGCAAATAACTAAGGATATATTTATGTTCAAAAAAGAAACAGTAAGAATATATAAAATCTATTCATTTATTTAACACAAACTAAGTAGTTACCATAGAAAGAAACCAAAAATATAGTTAACAAGGAAAGTACCATTTCCGTCAAACCAAAATATCATGATTCCTTATCGGACCTTCTTTACCTATTTATGGAAACTCTGTTACTAATAAAAGGGTATATAGTAGCATATATTCTAATTCGGGCAACAAAATTCACATTGCCAACATTTTAATTTATTCCGTGAACCTCCAATTAAGTTTCCATATCAGTCCAAGTTTCTTCGCGCGGTCTTTCGTAAAGCAGATTTAATCTACCAAAATAATTTGTTGACTGTTGAGTCACGGTCAGCGGGTCAGCTGACTCCAAATACATGTATTTTAGTTTAGGTATTATTATTTACTTCTAAGTTCTAATGCTTTTGATAACTTGTGCAATCGGGTTGAATTGAACAAGAAGAAATAAAGAAACATTGCAAATTTTATTCAAGAACAAGAGAGAAAAAATGACTATTCATTATGTTACAAGAATTGAAAGAGGAGAAGAGAGAATTGTGAAGTGAAGTCTCCCTCTTGTGTGTGTGTTTATCTACAAGTTGAGATAACAATACAATTGAGAATCGGATTGGTGCTCTACTAACTGACTAACTAAAAACTAATAGAAACTAATTGTTAGTTAACAATTGCTAAGAATGGAAAGCTGTTACTAACTATAGTAACAGAATTACAAAGACTTGCTAAAACTAGAAATGTATACAAAATTATATTTTGAAGATTTAACATCCCCCCGCAAGCTCGGCATGGATGTTAAGAAGGCCAAGCTTGGAGGTAAGTTCCTTGAAGGGCTGAGGAGCTAGTGGCTTTGTCAATATATCAGCAAGTTGAGAAGTGTTTGGAATATGAATGACTTTGATGATTTTCTGTTGAACACTTTCTCTAACAAAGAAGCAATCGATTTGATATATTTTGTCCTTTCATAATGGAGAGGATTCAATGCAATTGCAGGTGCACTCTTGTTATCGGTGCATAACAAAGGAATTTTGGAATTATGAACTGAGAGGTCTTTGAGCAGTTGTTGTAGCCATATAGTTGTAGCTAGGGCCATGTATTCTGCTTCTGTCGAAGACCTACTTACTATTGGTTGTTTCTTGGATTTTCAGGAGACAATGGAGTTAGCAAGAAATACAACATATCTTGAGATACTTCTTGTTTCCTCACATCCTGCCAAGTCACTGTCTGTGAATGCTTTGATTTGAAGGTCTGATTTTGCTGATAGAAAGACACCATTTCCAACTGTTGTCTTGAGATACCTTAATACTCTGTGTGCAGCTGCCATATGATTATTTGTAGGCTTTTCCATATGTTGTGTTAGACATTGCACAATGTAACTTATATCAGGTCTTGTTATGGTGAGGTAGAGGAGTCTACCAACAAGCCTGCGATATTCAGAAGGATCAATCAAGTCAATAGAATCATTAGTGAGTAACTTTAGTTTATAAGCCATTGGACTGGAGCTAGGCTTACAACCTAGATAACCAATCTCAGTTAAAATGTCAAGGCAATATTTTCTTTAACAAAGAGAGATCCCAGACTGTGACCTAGCAACTTCAATTCCTAAAATGTATTTTAGGGATCCAAGGTCTTTTATTGTAAACATGTCATCTAAATGTTGTTTTATCTTATTGATTTCATCCATGTTGTTTCATGTGAGAATAATACCATCAACATAGATACACAATGCAGTGAATGTACTGTTACATTGTCTAGTAAAGAGAGAGGAATAAGAGACTGACTGAGTGAAACCATAAGATATAAAACATGAAGTTAACTTTTGATACCACTGTCTAGAAGCTTGCTTTAAGTCATAGAGACTTTTCTTTAAGACGCAAAATCTTTTTATCCTTCGTTTAAGATATCCGGGAGGTGGTTTCATATATATATATATATATATATATATATATATATATATATATATTTGTTCATCTAAATCTCCTTGAAGAAAGGCATTATTCACATCTAAATGAGTGAGAAACCAATTATTTGCTGCAGCAACAGCTATTAGTACTCTAACTGTTGTGAGTTTAGCTACTGGACTAAAGGTATCAAAATAATCTTCTTGAGTAAAGCCTTTTGCTACTAATCTGGCCTTAAATCTCTCTATTATGACCATCTGCTTTATGTTTAACTTTGTAAACCCACCTACACCATATTAGATTCTGGCCAGGAGAAAGATCAGTAAGGATCCAAGTTTTGGTTTTAACTAAAGCTTCTATTTTAGCATTCATGGCAATAATCCATTCAGTTGATTTACTAGATTGAGTGTAAGAAGATGGTTCTTGAGCCACAGTAATAGATGCAGTGAAAGCTTTGTTTAGTGAAGAAAGGTGAGCTATTGAAAGAAATTTAGATGTAAGATATTTGACAGTATAGTTAGAGGTAATGCAGTTAGCTTTATGTAATGATTGAGGTAAATTGTAATCATAAACATTAAGATATGCTGGAGTATGTATGGTTCTAGATGACCTTCTAGTCACAGGTAACCCAGTGTGAGAATTATGAGTTTCAGGAATACCTGGTGCAACATGAGGATGTTGCACATCTTCATGAGAGTGTGAAATAGAACCTAGTGTTGCTGAGTTGGTGAATGAACATTCAACTTCTAATTGTTGATCAAATTCAGGAGTTTGTGGCATTTAATTGTTGTTGAAGCTGTCCGCAGGAGCCACAACATTCTCTTCATTCTGTTGAACAAAGTTTATAGGAACAACTTGCATTTGAGCATTAGTTCTAATGAATGGATCAATACACAAAGAGCTCTATGTGTTTTTAAGCTGAGAAGTAATAGAATTATCTGTATGATTCTTAAAAGGAAATATGTGTTCATGAAACACTACATTTCTAGATATGAGTGTTTTCTTTTGAAGAATATCATACATAAGATATCCATTTGTTCCTTTCGGATAACCAACAAAAACACATTGCACAGCTCTAGGATCAAATTTTGTCCTATGTACAGTGATAGTTGAAGCATAGTATAGACAACCAAAACTTTTTAATAAATTGTAGTCTGGAGTTTTGTGATATGACAATTCATAAGGTGATTTGTTATTAAGAGTACTTGAAGGTAATCTATTTATGATGTATGTAGCAGCAGAAACACAGAAATGCCAGAACTTAAAGGAACATTAGATTGAAATCTTAAGAATCTTGCAACTTGAAGAAGTTGTTGATATTTTCTCTCAACTAAACCGTTTTGTTGTGGTGTTTCAACACAACTAGTCTGATGTGATATGCCATAATTATTATAGAAGTTCTTCAGAAGGAACTCAGTTCCATTATCAGTTCTAATAATTTTAATAGAGACATTAAACTGATTCAACACAATTTGATAGAAAGAAAGCAAGTGATCTTTAACTTCTGACTTTTGTTTAAGTAGATAAAGCAATGTACAATGAGTGAAGTCATCAAAAATGGTAAGAAAATATCTAAAACCTTCTTTACTAATGGTCCCCATACATCACAATGGATCAATTCAAATGCAAAAGTAGTACAAGTGTTACTGGAATTAAAAGTAAGTCTTTTCTGCTTTGCTAGATGGCAACCTTCACAGTGATGATCTTTAATTGGTCTAGTGATGGAGAGGGGGGAAATATCCTTCAGTTTAGCTAAGGGATATGGCCAATTCTCAAATGCCAAACATTATTAGAAGTAGCAGAATTGCAGAAAGCACTATCAGCAGTGGAGTGTCTAATATCAAGTACATATAGATTGTTTTGTAAGCTAGCAAAATCAATCATCCTTCTGTTTATGTAGTCCTGTAATAAACATGAGAACGCCATGAACATGACAAGTAGCTTATTATGATAGGTAAGTCTTGAAATGGATAACAGATTGTAAGTGAAGGAATGCACAAATAACACATTGTCAAGTGTAAGACCAGATACCAGATTGACAGAACCCATCAATGTGGCATTAGTTATACTATTATTGGGCAAGTAAATGCTAATGTTCACATGCTCAGGAGTGTTAATAAACCAGTGCTTTTGACATATCATATGATATGTTGCCCATGTGTCCCAGATCCATTTATCACAGTAAATAGAAGATACAGTTAAATGAGAGGATAGTGCAAGGGGAATAGAAATACCAGTGGCTGCTGAAGCAGCATAGTGTTGAGAGGTATCCAATCCAGCTAAGGAAGTGTGGGCTTGATCATGAGCTTGTTTGAAAGCCATGAATTGCTCAAAGAGAGCAAGATCAGTTGCAGCAGGAGTTTTCATGCTAGTAGAAGCTTCAACAGGAGTAACTTGGGCAATGTTTGCTGAGTTGTTCTGCATCTTCCTTTTGCCCTTGGGACCTTCCCAACCAGGAGGGTAACCATGCAACTGAAAACATGTATTAATGGTATGGTCATTGAAACCACAATGAGTGCAGCGCAGCTTCTTCTTTTCCTCTTTTGACAGATGAAGTTTAGAATTCTTAGAAGCTGTGTTTTGAGGGAATGATCTATGAATACTTTGCTGGTGATATCCTTGTGTATCTTGATTAACCTTCTGTCTAGTAAACATAGCTAGGGAGTTTGAAATTGAAGTGTTAGAGTACAAATCTCTATGTTACTCTTCTTGCAACAGTAGTGAGAAAACCTTGGAGAGACTAGGCAGAGGAGTGACTAACAATATGTGACTTCTAATAGCAGAAAATGTGTCATTAAAGCCAACCAAAAACTTGAGTACTGAGTCATAGTGTTGCATTTCCACCATAGTCATATTGACATTGCAAGTACAGAGCCCACAAGTGCACATTGCAATGGGTCTTTGGCTTACAAACTCATCCCAAAGAGACCTAAACATATTGTAATACTCAGTTATAGAGAAAGAACCATGTGTGATGGTGGAGAGAGATTTCTGTAGCTGGTAAACTCTTGAACCATCTGTCCTATCATACCTATTCTTGATTTCAAGCCATAACTCTCTAGGATTATCAAAGTATATCAAACTTTGTTTCACAGGCTTCTCAATAGAATTAAACAACCAAAACAGGACAAGAGTGTTGGCTCTATTCCAACACACAATTAAAGAAGCATCATTACCAGCAGGTTGCAACAAGGAGCTATAAATAAAGGACACTTTATTCTTGATACTCAATGCCATAACAATACTTTTACTCCAAGCAATGTAATTGGAGCCATTAATTTTTTCACTCAAAATGGACTGACTAGTGTAGTCATGAGTGCCGAGGAAATAGACAGAGGAGGAATCCTCACTTGGATTCTTGACTGGAAGAGTGGTTGTTGCAGAAGAGGAGGCGATTGGTTCAGTCATTGGATCTCAATCAATGGCACAGCGTTGCAGAGCAAAGAGAAGTTGCAGAAAAATGAAAAATTGCAGAAACTGGAGAATTTGCAGAGAGAGGTGATCGGAGAAGACAACCAACGGTGGCGGCGAACGGCGATCTTGGCGGAGTAGCGGAAGCAATTGTGATCGGGACTAACCAGGGCTCTGATACCATGATAATTTGTGCAATTGGGTTGAATTGAACAAGAAGAAATAGAGAAACATTACAAATTTTATTCTAGAACAAGAGAGAGAAAATGACTAGTGATTATGTTACAAGAATTGAAAGAGGAGAAGAGAGAATTGTGAAGTGAAATCTCCCTCTTTTGTGTGTGTGTTTATATATAAGTTGAGATAACAATCCAATTGAGAATCGGATTGGTGCTCTGCTAACTGACTAACTAAAACTAATAGAAACTAACTTTTAGGGCATGTTTGGTTGCAGAGACTGTTATATATGTAAATTAACTATTACTCAGTTAAAATAGTCTTTTATTTCATATGCGTAACAGTAACCGTGTTTGGTTGGAGAGTTGAATAAAGTTACTATTTTATCTTAATTTATAAAACGTGTTTGGTTCATGTTATGTGCAACGGCTATGTCTGGATAATGCGGTAATTACCTTATTGCCCCCATTTTATTAAGAAAATATACACCAAAAATATTTTCGAAAAATATCACGTTCACCTCCCAAGCAATATTCACAATTAATTATGTCCTTAACTAATTTGAAGTAAAACATTTTTTTTAATTACATTTTTTTAATTACATTTTTTAATTATATTTTTTAATTACATTTTTTTAATTACATGTTTTATTAAATTTTTTAATTACGTTTTTTAATTACATTTTTTAATTATATTTTTTAATTACATTTTCTTAATTACATTTTTTAATTACATTTTTTAATTACATTTTTATTACATTTTTTAATTACATTTTTTTAATTATATTTTTTAATTACATTTTTTTAATTACATTTTTTAATTACATTTTTAATTACATTTTTTAATTACATTTTTTAATTAAATTTTCTAATTACATTTTTGTAATTACATTTTTTAATTACATTTTTTTAATTAATTTTTTTTAATTACGTTTTTAATTACATTTTTTAATTATATTTTTTAATTACATTTTTAATTACATGTTTTATTACATTTTTTAATTACATTTTGTTAATTACATTTTTTAATTACATTTTTTTAATTACATTTTTTTTAATTATATTTTTTAATTACATTTTTTTAATTACATTTTTTAATTACATTTTTTAATTAAATTTTGTAATTACATTTTTGTAATTACATTTTTTAATTACATTTTTTGTATTAAATTTTTTAATTACGTTTTTAATTACATTTTTTAATTATATTTTTTAATTACATTTTTTTAATTACATTTTTTAATTACATGTTTTATTACATTTTTTTATTACATTTTGTTAATTACATTTTTTAATTACATTTTTTTAATTACATTTTTTTAATTATATTTTTTAATTACATTTTTTAATTACATTTTTTTAATTATATTTTTTAATTACATTTTTTTAATACATTTTTTTTAATTACATTTTTTAATTATGCCTTGTTGCTGCATAAAAAGATTAAAATTGAAGAAACAGGGGTAAATAAGTCATTTCGTCGGGTGAGCTGGATGACTAAAAAGTGAGATAAAATAATAACAGGGGGGGTTAGATATTATGTAAGTTGAGAAAGTGAGTTGTGGAGCGGGCCTCAGCTATTAAATAAAAAGCCCATTTGAATAATCATTCAAACCAAACTGGTTTAAGTGAGATGAGGACAGTCATCTATCCTCATCTCAGCAACCAAACACCCCCTTAGTTAACAGTTATTAAGAATGGAAAGCTGTTACTAACTGTAGTAACCGAATTACAAAAACTTGCTAAAAATAGAAATGTATACAAAATTATATTTTGATGATTTAACAGCTTTCGAGTCTATGATTTTTGCTTCTTGTTCGTAGTTCTTCAGAAATTAGTAATTGTCCACAATCTAAATACTTTATGGAGAGTTCTGAAAAGCAAAATATAATTTTCATAATAATTGTTAATTATTTTGGAAAGCATGATTCACCAAAGTACTGCATGCATTGTTTGTAAGATAGGGATGACAAATGGTTATTTTCTTCTCTTTTCTTTTCTTTTTTAAATCACAAATGGTTATTTTCATAAACTCAGGAGACGATTCGTGACGGTGGGTCACTTTCAATTGCTGAAATTATGCATTTATTTGGGACGCGGAATGGAGGAGAAATGTTCTTCTTTTTTTTGGTTTTGATATGTTAAGATCAAGAATAAACAATCATGTATCAAAGTTCCATTTCTTTTCTCGATACATTTTGATTTTTTCACATTTGATTTTATTGAAAAGAAAAATTCAAATATCTTTTAAATTATTTGCAACTAAATCTTAGTTATTAATATATAACAAATCAAAGCATATTTTCGAAATGAAACGTTGTTCATTGGGATAACTAAGGATTGATCTCCAATCTAATCTCCCCCACCTGGTGAGATAATGACGTGTGTTTTACTATGTCCAAGCCGCGTTAAAGTAGATGAGGCCACCTCCTGCCTTTATGCGACAACAAACTCTTATTTTCCATTCAAAAATTATTTTGTTCCTCTAAAGATATGTACGGAATGGACAGGCTGAGGTCAACGAATGAACCCGTGCGGGGAGGGTTTTAACTGTTCCAAATAGTTAGTTAAAGTAATAATAATAAAATAATTATAATTTGAATTCAGTCAAGTGTATTTTACACAATATACTTTCTAAATAAGTGTAAGCTTTGTTGAAATAATACATTACATGCATGAATTGACAAGTCCATGAACTTGTTAATTTATGAATATAGACATGAGTAATCGATAAGTCTATGAACTTGTTGATTCATGAAAACAGGTACAAAGTATCTATTATGGTCTAGAGTAGTATAAATAGGAGATCTTATAATGTACAAGTTTATTAATCAAGTAAACAACAAATAAATACTACAAAAGAAAATGGGAGACATACTCCGAAAAAAGTATCTTGTTGTTTTTGATTCAAAAAATGTGAAGACATAAAAAAAAAAATGTTCCAAGGTAGTGGTTAAAAGAATCGGTATGCATATACACTCCAACTCCAACAAAGTAGTTTTAAGAGATCCTAAATATTTTTCCAAACAAATATAGTAGTTTAAGAAGCCAATATGTAAAACAATATTTTCTAACAACCTTTTTGACTATGCAATATCTTGCTGAATTTGATGGATGGCCACAAGCCATAAATTCTCAGTAATTAAAATTAAAGGAATCTTTATGTTCAATTTTAAAGACTATCGCTAATTAAGTTCAAACTTCTAAAGTTATTTATGTAATTCGAGTAACAAACTGTCATTCCAGGATTTGCAGTCCGATATTTTTTCATTACGTTACTTAGTTAAACTCAAACTCGGACTATCCTAGAATTACAAAAGAGAGAATGTCTATGGTTCAAATAATTTATGGATAGACACATGACCAATAGATATAATAAATCTATGAAGTCAAGATGCTACTACTATTTTCAAATATGAACTACTGAGTCTTTTAATACCAAATTAGTTATTCCGATTTATAAGAGCCTAGACTAGACATATGTGAGTTATGGCTAGAAATTTCAAATTTCTCAAAACTTCGAATTTATGGCTATAGAAACTTTAACGACATCATCCACGTGTACGTACTAAATTCAACAATGAATTATGAGATTGACTAACAACATGCATGCCATTCGAGTTGAAACTAGCAGTATACATATTAACTTCATGTTTTGGTCTTATTTCGTCACGGTAATAGAACACAATAAATTGTACAAAATGAGATCAAACAATGCTATCCAATATTATTAACGGACTAGCTTGGTCCGGAACACGTAATACAAGCTTTCTAGACAGAATAATTAAATTACAATGTTAATGAAACGCATCGAATTTCAAGTATTCGATACTGACGTGTCGAATGAGAGTCGATTCGATGCGGTACAATTGTCACCAACTGAAAAGCAATCTGAAAGGTATCGAATTCGATACGTGCTGTAGATGTCGAATTCGATGCGTATCAAGGTATCGAACAGAGATACAATATTTCTGTGCGTGTCGAATTGAGCTTGATTCGATATGGGTCGTATCGAATGAGGATGGTTCGATGCTGACTGTACTAAGCTGGTTCAGTTCACGAAAAGTCCCTTTTGAACACAAGGGGACGGGCTATTTATAGAACCCGTCCCGTGGAGCCCACAATCCAATATAGTAATTCGTATCGAATCACTGTTGTTCGATACACGCATCGAATCCGGCGTATTCGATGCGCTGGTGGGCTGGCCCAGTTGGGAGAGCTTATACCGCTGATTCGATGCGCGCCTCGAATTCTCCCTATTCGATGCGCTTTTGGGCCGGCCCAATAACGTTATATTGGGCCAATCCTAAATTACACCCATCATATAGTCCCCCCAGTTTGGGAGACGATATCAATTTAGGGATCGTCTTCCAAACTTTCTAAAATATAAGTGTACCGATTTGAGATATTTCTAATCATAGTAAAATCGGATCAGCTCAACGTTCTTGTAATAAAAGATAATAAGATGATTTTAGACGCATCGAATATTTTACTATTCGATGCGTCAAATAGCGCGCATCGAATTTCAGTTATTCGATGCGGTTATTCGATGCGTCAATATAGCTGGGCCTGGTGGGCCTGTCGTCCCCTATATAAGGGGGTGCTGCCTCGGCGGAATCATTATTCTGCTGTCAGACGCCGCTCTTCAGGTAAGACGCATCGAATCTGCGTCATTCGATGCGTTCCGCATCGAATCATAAGTGATTCGATACGCTCAGTATCGAATTGTAAAAATTCGATGCGTTAAAAAGTTCGCTCCTGCTCACTATGAGCTTATCGTCGCGTTATTCTGATTTGCCGTTTTTACTTTGTGTAGGATACAAGCAACTAAGCAAGACTTTCCTTTATCGAGAATATATTTGAGGTAAAAATATTTTGTTTTTATTGTATCTTATCATTTAGTTTTTAACACGTTCGGTACCGTATATATATGAGTGATATACGAGAGTGTGTAGTGACATATTCGTCCTTAGTCAGTGTCGTGTTTCAAACATATTTCAGTTAACTCTTTATCAAAGATGGTGAGCATTGAGACCCAATCCGGGAGTGATTCGAGTTCAGGTTCTAGCTCCAGTTCGATTAACAAAGAGAATCCCTCAAAAGCACTAGCAGTTCCGACCGCAGGCGATACAGATGTTTGTGACGATATATCTATCGATTCTCCGGCGGATAATAATCCTGCTCCAGAATTGAACCCGACAACTGAGGTTAATAGTAATGAACCTTCGCCCTATAGAGATAACCGTGCTGCGAGCGAGGGTGAGGAAGATGTAGATTACATTAATAAGGAATTTGACGATCATATCGAGGTCCCAGGAATGACCTATGACCAATACGTGTCTCGTCTCCAGCATAATCGTAGGGGATTGCGCGAAAAATTTAATATTCCTGACAAGTATAAAATTGTCATTCCTGGCCCACATGACCGGATGCATAATCCACCACCTGGTCACATCACTGTGTTTGTCGGCCAACTTTTAAACGGATTGCGCTTTCCAATTCCTTATGAACTGAAATGGCTTCTGCGGAAGATAAATGTCGTTCCTGCTCAACTCACGCCAAACTCTTACGGGAGCATGATTGGTTTCATCATAGTGATGAAGGCTCTGGGCGAACGACACAGTCCCAATGAATTCTACGCGCTATTCGAGATTGCAAGACGCGAAGAAGGCTTCTACCATATAAAAGCTCAAACGAATCGAAAGTTTTTAAACGGTGGAGCAACCGGGTACGGAAAGGACTGGAAGAGACGATACTTCTTCATTAAGGAGAGTTATGAAAATGAGTTTTTGGGATTCCGCCGGGAGTGGTTCACCGGTACAAGGGTAGCAATTCCCAGTGGGGTTTCCATAACCCTGTGGAATTGCGAGTTCATTCCCACCCTAGTTAGAGAACATCAATTTGATGTTAAGAAACTCGTTGAAAATCGAGTTCTTTCTTTGGCTGGGTTGTCACCAGTGAAGTACAAGGGAAAAATGACCCTTGGTACATATCTGACCTTTTTGATATCCTTGTTTTACGTTTATTATGCATTCTAACGATTTGTCTTTGTTGCAGAAAAATACTTCATGAGTCGACACGCAAGGATGAACCGGGTTCTCGATGCGGATATGGAAAGTTCGCAGACCGAGACTGCGCGTACAATTCCTCCTCCGCGGAAGAGAAAGAGTAAGGGTAAAAAGAAGGTGTCTGAACCCTCAACTGCTACTGCAGCTGTTGCTGCTAGTGCTTTGCCGGTTGACGCTTTTGAGGACTTGCTCGGAAGTAATCCTGAGGATAATCCAGGCGGTGGCGAGGAGTTGGAAAGCAGAGCAACCGAGACTGGCGAGGATGTCGGCAATCTTGTTCATCGTAAAAGACGAAGAGTGCCGCAAAATTTATCGCAGACTGCTGGGGTTGCTGCTACGACTAGCCAAGCTGCCAGGCCAAGTTCCTCTAACCCTCCTGTTGGTGCATCCGGTCCAAGTTACGCGGCTGGACCTAGCCAGGGTCCTCGAGCTCGGGTCGCTGGGTACCAACTATCGGAGGCCGAGACCATCGAGCATCTGAAGGCAATATTGCCTGGTTTGTCCGTCCCTCTTCCGATTTCCAACGAAGAGAGAAAAAGGCTGGAGCGTAATACATTGCATCTGCTGACAGCGGTAATGATGTCTTGTCTGACTTACATTTTCTGTGATTTTGCTCTGCGAACTTTTATCTAATCATTCATGTGTTGTCAGGCGGGCGGCTTCGTGGATGTTATGGCCTCAGCCTTAATGGATTTCAAGGAGAGTGCCAGTAATGCTGATAACTCTGCACTTGAAGCTGCCCTCGATGCCAAAGAAAAAACTTTGCAAACGGCCAAAGAAGCTCGAGAGCAAGCTAAAAAAGTCGAAGAAGATCTTAATCAGCAAATTTCTGCGCTGAAGATGGAGGTTGCTGCAGCCAAAGAGGAAGCTCACAATGCTGACATCAATGGTTACCTTAGAGGCCTGAAAGATGTAAGATATATATTATTCCTAGAATTTGACATCTATTCTCTTATTTTCAATCTTATTAATATCTTTTTATCCTTCTAAAAAGGTTTCCTCCGAGCAATCATTGGAAATTGCTGAAAAGTTCCTTCGGGGCAATACGTTTCAAAAGCTGTGCGCTCGTCGAGATGATCATGTGGCTCGAAATGCTCAAGCTCTTACGGTACATCAGTTCTATACTTCTGGCTATGTTCGTGGCAAATTTGATCCAGAATGGTTAGACTTGTCCCTGGGGCCAGACTTGAAGAAACGTCCACCCCGTCAAACTTCTGAGGCTACAGAAACTGATGAGTTTGCCCCTCTACTGGATAGGGAGGATCTCGTTTTCGGAGGGTTATCACCGTCGTTAGAAATGCCCGAACCATATCCCTCATCAGAAGATGAAGACTGAGACTGGTCGTTATTCAGACTGTTTATTATTTCTGTTTTTATAAACAATTTTCATTTGTTACTTAATTTGTGTAGGGCGCTACGTCGCCCTAATGTGCTTGAAACAATTTAATATCCGTTGCTTAATTTGTGGGATACTGACTGTTGTCTTTTCTTTCAATTTCTTATCTCAGTCCTTTACTTTATTTTGACAACCTGCTGGTTCATTATTTTTCATCGAAAATTGTTTATCAATATTTTCCGTAGTATCTGCCCTCTACTTCAATGACCTTAGTCATTTTGGGGCGAAATGTTTGTTTCAATTTGTTATTCGTGATTTCCTGAGTTTGTCGCAATATAGCACGTCCCTCCCTTATTTTGTTTTAGGGGTTTATGGTACCTCATGGTATTTTGAGCAGGTTCTTATCCTTTTCGTCTTGAACTTTAGTTGGTATCTCGTGCCTCTTTGGGGTAGAGTCTCCGTTCTGTATGTTGTCTTTGACTTCTAACGGTATCTCATGCCACTTTGGGACAGAGTATCCGTTTTCTTGATTGATTTAGGGATTTTCGGTATCTCTTGCCACTTTGGGGCAGAGTTTCCGTCCATTTGTTGCCTCTGGCTTCTTTCGGTATCACTTGCCACTTTGGGACAAGGTTTCCGTTCTTCCGATTTCTTCGGGAATTTTCGGTATCTCGTGCCACTTTGGGGCAGAGTTTCCGTTCTTCTGATTTCTTCGGGGATTTTCGGTATCTCGTGCCACTTTGGGGCAGAGTTTCCGTTCTTCTGATTTCTTCGGGGATTTTCGGTATCTCGTGCCACTTTGGGGCAGAGTTTCCGTTCTTCTGATTTCTTCGGGGATTTTCGGTATCTCGTGCCACTTTGGGGCAGAGTTTCCGTTCTTCTGATTTCTTCGGGGATTTTCGGTATCTCGTGCCACTTTGGGGCAGAGTTTCCGTTCTTCTGATTTCTTCGGGGATTTTCGGTATCTCGTGCCACTTTGGGGCAGAGTTTCCGTTCTTCTGATTTTTTAGACCTGCACTGATTACATTATGCAAAGTATACAGAATTTACGTAAATCAATTAATTCGACATAATCTTCTTGAATAATTCAAAATAGATTATGTAAATTGAACTGAGCTTTGATCACTGCTCATTTGCATGACTTCCAGTGCTGTCCTTCAGATCCAGGATTTGAGGTACCTGTTTTAAGTTCATACATTCTTGTCCCTCATGCGTATTATAGCAGAGAGAACGAATAAAAACGTGTTCAAAATACTCAAAATGCTAAAAATACTTGTAAATTTCAACAGAATATCTATTCAATTTGCTCCATATGCCCCGGAGCCAAGGCTATTGCTGCATTTTCTTCTGGTTGCTGCCGTGTTCGGAGCGAATTTACATAACACTTCCAACCTTCAATGTGATCTGCAATGACTTCTCCTGTGCCAGCAATGGTGGGGAATTTTATCATCTGATGGTAGGTGGATGGTAGCGCTCGAAATGCATTCAAAGCCGGCCTTCCTATGATTCCGTTGTATGCAAAGTGCATGTCAACGATCACATAGTTTTCCAAAATCGTCGTTCTCTTTGGAGCTGTCCCCAATGAAGTTGGGAGCTTGATCATTCCTAGCGGCACTATTGCTGGACCTCCAAAACCATGAAGTGACGTTCTCACCGGTTGTAGTGCCTGGTTGTTCAATCCCATTTTGAGCAACGTAGAGTTGAACAGTATATTTACAGAACTCCCATGATCCACAAGCATTTTGGTGACTCCGAAATTAGCTATATCAACAGTTATTACCAAAGGGCAATTTAAATCTGACATCTGCATAGCTTGTGCACTTAGTTTCCGTAAGTCTGCAGTGGAGAAAATGATCTCTTCGTGTGGCATTTCTTCGATTCTCAGCATATTGGCCATATGAACATAATTATCTGCTTCAATATACCTTGTGATCTTTCTACGGCCGTTGGTAGAATCTGCTCCTCCTGGTCCTCCTGCTATCATATTGATGATGCCCCTCCTGGTGTTTCCATCCTCAATCTGGGGATACTGAAAAAATTGCGGTTCATCGATTGCCCTCTGCTTATCTTTCCTAGGAGATGGAGTTCTCTTACGGTTGGAATTGTTTTCTTGTTCTTGCACCTTCTTGACAAATTCCACCAATTTCCCATCCTTTATCAACCGCTCAATCTCATCCTTTAAATTTATACATTCCTCTGTGTTGTGCCCCTTCTGATTGTGGTACTGGCAGAATTGATTTGAGTACATCGTAGCCTTGGATTCTCTCATCGGTCTGGGATCCTTTAACCATCCTTTTTTCTTTGCTGCCCCAAACACTGCCATAATGTGAGCATTCAATGGGGTGTACCTCCGAGGCGAACTGTCCCTTTTGTAATTTTTGTTCCTGTTGTTGCTGTTGTGGCGATTTTGATCTTCTCTACCTCTCTCCTTATCCCTTACAGCCACATTGCTAGGAACTTTGGTTGCCATCATTTCCTCGAAATGAACCACATCTTGAGCTATCTTGTTTATTGCTTCAACGGTGGTGGGTTTTTGTTTGAGCAACTCACCACCAAACATAGTGTTTGTAGTTGCACGAAAAACTATACTTGCAACCATCTCTCCCGTCGGACTATCAATCCTTAGTAGCTCTGTATTGAAGCGTTTCATGAAGTCCCTCAAACTTTCATTAGCTTCTTGTTTCATCGTGTATAAGTGGGAGTGATCCAAAACTAGTCTAGACTGACTAGAAAACTGATCCTCGAACATCTTTCTCAACTGGGCATAACTCTCAATTTGCCCATGAGGTATTCGATTAAACCAATCAGCAGCCACTTCTGATAAAGTCGTTGCAAATATCCTGGCCTGCATATTGTCCCTGAAACCATAAAGGGATAACTTCCTGTCTAACTGAAAGAGGTGATCTCGGGGATCAGATTTTCCGTTGTATGTTTTTAATTCTGGGATTTTATCTCCTTGTCCTAGAATTTCCGACTCTATCTCCCGGCAAAAAGGACTGCGATTCAAAGAATTGTCCTCCCTTGCCGTTTGAGTCTCGGCTATTGCTTTCCCCTTTTCCAATCTTCCAACGTTCTTTCTTATTGTGTTATGCTTGCCGTGCAAATCAAGACCTTCTGGCTGTCTTTGGTCATCTCTACGCTTTCTTCTCCGCGATTCCTCTCTATGATCCTCTTCCTCATTCCTATCTCTCCTGGAATTACGGCTCTCCGACCGTCTTCCGTCTTCTCTCCTACTTCGTTCAGCAGCACATTCTGCCTTTCTTTCCTTTTGTATCTTCTCATGAGGCCTTTTCGATTGTATCTCTACAGATACCAGCTTCTTTCCTCGCTCTTCATGAATTGATTTCCCTTTGCTGCCCATCCTTTCCGAAGTATGGTTACTTCTTCGGTCGTCTTGCTGTGACTCTTCCTTTTCCTTCCCTTTCTGCTTTCGGATAGCTGAACCTTGCTCTCTCAAATTCTCAGAATACTCAATAGGAGATGGTATCATAGTGGGTAATGCTGTAGGGAGCACCTCAGCCACGACCGCTTTAATCATTGCAAATAATTCACTTTTAAATTTATCTGGAATTGCAGCATTTGTCGCTGAAGCTCCACTCACCTCGGCTTCATTAATGGGTACCTTCTCAGCTTGAGGTCCTTGATTTTCTTTCCTAGCCGGAGTTGGTACCGCCGGTGGTAATGCTGATGGTCCAATTATATCTGGCATAACCCGCTCGGGTGTACCCGATTGTTCTTCTCCCGTATTACCTTCCAGAGCTCTACTCTTAGATCGAGTTATTCTAGTCATACTGCCTATAATGCTAATATAGTTTGTGTTCCCACAGACGGCGCCAATGTTTTGGTCTTATTTCGTCACGGTAATAGAACACAATAAATTGTACAAAATGAGATCAAACAATGCTATCCAATATTATTAACGGACTAGCTTGGTCCGGAACACGTAATACAAGCTTTCTAGACAGAATAATTAAATTACAATGTTAATGAAACGCATCGAATTTCAAGTATTCGATACTGACGTGTCGAATGAGAGTCGATTCGATGCGGTACAATTGTCACCAACTGAAAAGCAATCTGAAAGGTATCGAATTCGATACGTGCTGTAGATGTCGAATTCGATGCGTATCAAGGTATCGAACAGAGATACAATATTTCTGTGCGTGTCGAATTGAGCTTGATTCGATATGGGTCGTATCGAATGAGGATGGTTCGATGCTGACTGTACTAAGCTGGTTCAGTTCACGAAAAGTCCCTTTTGAACACAAGGGGACGGGCTATTTATAGAACCCGTCCCGTGGAGCCCACAATCCAATATAGTAATTCGTATCGAATCACTGTTGTTCGATACACGCATCGAATCCGGCGTATTCGATGCGCTGGTGGGCTGGCCCAGTTGGGAGAGCTTATACCGCTGATTCGATGCGCGCCTCGAATTCTCCCTATTCGATGCGCTTTTGGGCCGGCCCAATAACGTTATATTGGGCCAATCCTAAATTACACCCATCACTTCACTTCTGAACATATGGCGAACAAATTTTGTAGTAAAAAGGTAGAATATATTGTTGTTGTATATTATACTAATTACTTGTACAAAATACCATGAAAACAAAATTAAAATCATCACTTATATTATTCTTATTTATGTTGTATAGGATCTGATAAACATCCATAAACGTTTCGACAGCAAAAATGTCTACTCGTACCCTTTTATTTTTTTCGAATTAATAAATTGTTCTTTAAAAATTTAAATGTTATTTAATTTAACTTAATTAGCCAATCAGAACACGAGTCAGTTCCAGACTTCTAGTACGTATACACATATATATCCCTACTATAATAATAAAGGGGGATAGCCGCCATTTTATCAACCATTTTTTTCTTTTTTGCCCTTGCAAATTGCATAATAGTTCTTTTAGCTTTGAACTCTTTCAATTTTGCCCTAAACAATTATTTTTTATTTATAGGTCCCATGGTAAATTGTAAAACATTCCTTCAACTTTGATTTTTTCTTATTCTTGGCCCATTGCCAATTGCAGCACAGTCTGTGCATATTTCAACTCTTTCAATTATGCCCCTAAGTTTTCTATTATTTACTGATAAGTTCCACTGTAAATTGTATAACAGTCATTTGAATCTTAGATTTTGTTATTTTTTCCCCTAAAAGATTTCTTATTTGACTTATTCCATCGTCCATCTTATTATGCAGTAATAAATAGTTAAATACCTTGTAGGCTCGCGCAAATTAATCAATTGGGATCCACCTAATATAATACGTTCTCGGCACGCATTAACCGTTGTAACTCAACTAATATAAAACAAAAGTAATTAATATTCTGTTTTAAATTGTGGACCCACTTACTAATAGTTTGATTCCACTATATTTGGACCCACCTAATATAAAACGAATAAGTAAATAACCATTTTGGGACACGCACACACTCACATTAATCGCTAGAATATGTACCGTATATTAAGATCTCACTGAAGACCACACACTAATGTTTATCGTTTATTTCAAATTGGGTATTGTTTAAATTAAACTGGTGCTTCAACCATTGCAGCACTACACAATTTAGTCCCATTTATTGTCAAAAGAATTACAATATTAAACTGTTATAAACCAACATCTGCACCGGAATATGTAGTAATGATTGTAGTGATTAGATGATAGGAATACACATATATAATACGTGGAATAAATACAAAAATAAAGTGTGCACCTTTCATGTGTTTATAGTTTATTTAATCGTCTGAGGGCGAACATGCATGTGCTCAATATATTCCTAGTATATATATATATATATATATATATATTGGAATAATCAATTTTAATGTACAGTTGCTAATAGGTGTTAGTATTAGTTATTAGTTCAGGGACTTTTCTTTAAATAGCCTTCCAGAGTTTGTTAGTACTATTAGCTCAATTCTTTTGTTTAAGTTCCCGCTCTGCACTTGTATAAATAACAGCTCAAGTGTATAGTTGTAATTAGATATTTCATATATGGAAATACCTTTTCTCTCTCTATATTTGACCATTAAACATGGTATCATGAGCTTGGTTAACCTTTTTGTGTATTTTGCTTGAAATCAAGTCGATTTCAACCTTGCGGTCTCCATTTTCACTGCGTGTGCGTGAATTTTGAGATTCGATTCCGATGAAGAATCCTTCTAATGGTGCGATTTCACCATCGACGGCACATTCAACTGTGAATCGCAACTCTACTTCCTCGATTGGATTATATTCTACTGCGAATTCACGATCGATCAATGGTCATTTGTACTTACAAGGATCGAATAATCGTAACATGCGTCTCACTTCGATTCCACTGACTGGAATTCGGAATTACCTGCCATGGAGCAGAGCGGTGAAGCTCGCACTATGTGCGAAGTGAAAATTAGGGTTCAGATCTGGATCTACCCCCAAACCTGGTGCTGATAATCCAAATTATGAAGATTGGCTTCGTGTTGATTGTATGGTAACCTCTTGGATCCTCTACTCTATTGATGATAGCTTATCTGATGCATTTACATTTTGTGATTCTGTTACGTTTTGTGATTCTACTTCTGGATTGTGGAATTTGTTGGAGACACACTATGGATTGAATAATGGACCTAGGTTATATCAATTACAACGTGTTGTTGCTTCTGTTGCTGAGGGACCTGCTTCTGTATCTGAGTATTATACTAATCTGAAGAAACTATAGGATGAATTAAACTGTATTTTACCTCCCATTGCATGTCATTATAAGGTTGTTAGTCTCTGCACTTGCAATATTGGACAATACTTACTGGATGCTACCTTACAAACTAGACTTATGCAGTTTCTTATGGGTCTTAATGATGAATTTGAGTCTGTTAGAAGTAAAATCCTTGGGTTGGATCATTTGCCTCTTGTTGAGAAGGCACATGCAATGATATTGAGGGTGGAAAAGCAGAAAGAGAATCAAGTTTCCCTCTCTAATGTTCATGAGAATAGTGTTATGTTCACTAGATCTAGTACTTCTTATCAACCTAGGTCCTCTGCTGGCCCTAATCCCAGAGATTTCAAGAAAAAGAATAGTGACAAAGATGTGATCATTGTAATATGAATGGTCATACCAGAGAGACATGCTTTAAGCTGGTTGGAGTACCAAATTGGTACAAAGAGCTGAAAGAGAATAAATCATATGGTTCTAGATACTCTGCTAATGCAGTAGATACTGAGGTTCAAGCCTCCTCCACTACATCATCTTTGCCATCCACTTCAAGTTCAAGCAGTACTCTGCCCACCAATCAGTTCCAGGCTGATTTTATAAAGATGATGAGGCACATGATGGCATCTAACAATGGTGTGCTTTAATCTGGTGTTGGAAAGGTCAACTTTACACACTTTGGGGAATTTGCTGGTAATAATTTCAGCAGCTCTCCCTCTCCAGCAAGTTTATCTTCCATTGTTTGGGTTATAGACACACGGGCCTCAAATCACATGGTTATTAGTACTAATGGTTTAACTCATGCATGCACCCCTGCTGTCTCTACTCATGTTATTTTACCTGATGGTACTGTTAAAGATGTTAAGAGCATTGGTAATGTAGTGCTTACACCAACCATTACTCTGACAGGAGCTTTGCACATTCCTGGTTTTAAGTTCAATCTTCTTTTAGTGCATAAGTTCTCAAATACTACCAAATTGAAATTCAGTTGTGTCCCTACTCATTGTCTTTTGCAGGACCTGTCTTTTGCAGGACCTAGAGACTGAGAAAGTGATTGTTGTGGGTCATGTAAAAGGCAATCTATACATCCTAGATCCTTCAAATTTTTCTTTTACTTCTCTGCAGAATATTTTGTTAGCAAATGACTTTAGTAGCTTTGCTTTAAATAAATGTTTTGCCTATGCATCTTTGAAAGCTGTTGATAAAGATGTACTACATTTGTGACATGCAAGGTTTGGTCATGCCTCTTATAATACTTTGAAGCATATTGAGTGTCTTTCCTCTGTTAATTACTATTTTAATGACATTGCTACTTGTGATATTTGTCATAAATCTAAGCAACACAGGTTGCCTTTCCCTCACAGTATCTCCATTGCTTCTAAACTCTTTGAACCTGTTCACATGGACCTTTGGGGTCCTTGTAAAATTGCTACCATTACTAATGCTCATTACATGCTAACTTTGGTGGATGAATTCAGTAAATACTCTTGGACTTTTCTTGTCAATAAATATGCAGAAGTTCCTACTTTGTTCGCTCACTTCATCTCCTATGTTGGGACTCACTTCAATGCTAAGATTCTGTCTTTTAGAAGTGGTAATGATGGTGAATTCACTAGTCATTCTTGCCAGCAGTCGTTCTTAACTCATGGCATTCTTCACCAGAAAACAACTCCTTATACCCCCCACAACAAAATAGGGTGGTGGAAAGAAAGCACATACACCTTCTCCAGGGCCCCCTTTACCTGTTATTCCCATTACTGAAGCTGAATTGGCTTACACTCCTCTATACTTACCACCACCACCACCTTTACCTTCAATACCAGTGGTTCATTCTTGTATCCATGTGAGGATTTCAGTGTTGATATGCCTGAATCTCCAATGTTTCCTTGGATAATTCTATACCACAGCTAACAACACCTCATGTGCGCAGAAGTACTCGCCCCAATAACCTCCCTAAACATCGCAATGACTATATTATATGATGCAAAACAGATTCCACGACCTCTCCTCCTTACTCCCTACATACCTCTTCTACTCATACCCCTCCTACTTTCCCTTTCTCTTGTCCACCTCACTTCACTCCCTCCTATATCAATTTCCTTGCTAACTTCTCCTCTCATACAGAACCTACTAGCTATTCCCAAGCTTGCAAAGACCCCAACTGGGTCACAACTATGAATGTTGAAATTACTTCCCTTGAGGCTAATAACACTTGGTATTTGGTCTCGTTGCTTGTTGGTAAGAAGCCTATTGGCTCTAAATGGTTTTACAAGTTGAAGTTGCACAGAGATGGTGCTATTGAAAGACATAAAGCCTGATTGGTTGCAAGAGGATACAACTAAGTCTTTGGCTTGTACTACAATGAGAGTTACTCTCCTGTAGTCAAACTAGTTACTGTCAGGTTGCTTATTGAAGTAGCTACACATTTCTCCTGGTCTTTGCAGCAGCTTGACATCAACATTGCCTTTTTACATGGCTTTCTCGATGAGGATCTCTATCTTTCTCCTCCTCAAGGCTACAATATTGCTCCTGGTCTGGTCTGCAAACTCAGAAAATCTCTCTATGGTCTGAAGCAGGCCTCCCGATAATGGAATATTGAATTCCCAAAATGTTTGATCTCCTATGGGTTCTGTCAATCTGCCCATGACAATTGCCTTTCACCAAGGTCTCTAGGCCTTCATTCATTGCTCTCCTTGTGTATGTAGATGATGTGCTCATCACTGGGCCTTCTTTATACTTGATTCAAATTGTCAATGATCATTTGCGCTCTTGCTTCACAATCAAAGACTTGAGTCCAGCTAAATACTTATTGGGTTTAGAGATCTTGGCACTTTCTTCAAGAACTTACATTAATCAGAGGAAGTACACATTGGATATCATATCAGACACTAGTCTCACTTAAGCCAAACCTCTCCATATCCTTGCAAGCCTGGTCTTAAACTTCTTTTGAGGGTTCTGCATTCCCTCATCCAGATCAATACTGCCACTTGATTGGAAGACTCTTGTATTTGAACATGACAAGGCCTGATATTTACTTCATAGTCAACTAGTTGATTCAGTTTATGAATGCTCCAACTACTTCACATTGGCATGTTTTCCATGGGAGAACAAAACATTTGGACATTGATTGACATGTAGTTAGGGATTCCATCAAGCTTGGATGTGTGCTCCGTCAACACTTCTCTACTGCTTTGCTGACTTCTTCACCAAGCTTCTCCCTAGTCCTGCATTCTTTCACTAGCTATCCAAGTTGTTCTTTGGTGATCCACATCAAGCTCCAACTTTAGGGGGTGGAGGCTGTTAGCATTAGTTATTAGTTCAGGGACTTTTCTGTAAATAGCCTTCCAAAGTTTGTTAGTACTCTTAGCTCAACCGCTCCTCTCTTGTATAAATAACAACTCAAGCGTACAGTTGTAAATAGATAATTCATATATGAAAATACTTTTTCTCTCTAGACTTCACCATTTAACAATAGGAGGGGAAAAAAACTCATGCATTATATGTGTAATGATAACTAATAAGCAACGAAATGGTAAAAAGCTAGGGAAGGCAAACGCTCCTTGAATTTAGACAAAATAGCAAAAGCTCCCTTCGAAAAGTCCACGTGATCTTAAAGAAAGAGGCAAAAAAATCCATCTATATAGGTTTTTCTTTTTGCTTATTTCTTTTAATTTAGTCATACACTTACCTAAAATTATACATGATGTAAATAATGATCGATAACTGCAAATTGATAAGAATATACCAAATATTGGCCTTGAATACTCCAACCGGGCCGCACCAAGAAAAAAATCAGTGCAGAGGCTACAGTCACTCACGATGAAGTGGTAAAGTAAATTAGTTATTAGTGTTAATGTACTTTAGAGATCAAATATTGGAATTTGATTAAATGCATTATGATTTAGGCAAATTATAACACAGCTTTAGCTTGTTTTGCACCACGTTGTCATGACTCGCGATTGCTTGAATTAAATTGTTTGCCTAATATAACCCTCGTCTTTATACTGTGGATTCCAAAATCAACAAAACATCTCTCCAAATGAAATTTAACTCTAATGATCCCAAAAAGGATTGACCAATTCAAGTAACTAAGAATCTATCACCCATCATGATTTATATGTTCCATATCTGCAAAACCCGATACTTTCTTTGCTTTGCCGCGTGGAAATTTCCTACGCCACTCCCCTGCCCCAATTTTCTCCGTTCACTCGCAAAATCCAATTTTTGGGCCCTCTAATTAAAAGCACTATATATGCTTTCACAAACACAAAACCTACCCACAAACTCACTAGCTCCCATGTACTAAACATTAGTACCATTACTATTTGTACCCCAACACACACAAAAAGAAACAGAAAATATTCTGAAACCAAAAATTCTCATATAGGGAAAAAAAAAACAATATGCAACCAGGCTTTCGCTTTTACCCCACAGAAGAGGAACTCGTTTCTTTCTATCTCCACAACAAACTCGAAGATAAAAAGACCGACCACATTCATCGCGTCATCCCACAACTCAACGTTTATCAACTCGAGCCATCCGAACTTCCAAGTACCAATATCATAAATACTTGAATTATTTAACTTTTCAAAATTATAGTGTCACATTTTTTTTTTATTGAATGAACTAACTTATTATGGGTTAAATTACTAATGAACACAGAGCATTGTGGTGAGCTTTGTCATGGAGACCGAGAACAGTGGTTTTTCTTTGTACCGAGACAAGAACGAGAAGTTCACGGGGGACGGCCGAGTCGAACCACAGCCGATGGCTACTGGAAAGCCACCGGGTCCCCGAGCTACGTTTACTCGTCGAGCAATAAAGTGATCGGAGTGAAGAAAAGCATGGTCTTTTACAAGGGAAAAGCTCCAACCGGTAGAAAAACTGAGTGGAAGATGAATGAGTACAGAGCCATTGAACAAGATCCGATCACTTCGATTCGCAGGGTACGTGATTATATATTCGTTAATTAATGATGTATATATGCCTGTCCAAAAGCTATAATAAAAATGGAAAAAATAATGTTTTCCATAATTAACGATCATCAAATATATCAGAAAATATACAAAATTTATGTTGCCTAAGTTTAATGAAAGACCAGGGTCTAATCATATTTCGACTTGTGAACAATCCATAGATATAAGCACTCAAAACAAGTACATGCTCGAGCATCGTTAATTAACCAACCCTTTGTTAAATTTGTTTCATTTCAATCTGAACAAAAATTAATGTATTTGCAGTTGCGAAACGAAGTGAGCCTGTGCAGAGTTTACGTGGGGTCGGGGAGCGTTCGAGCGTTCGATCGCCGTCCGACTCATGGTGCGGTGGAAATTAGTGAAGGAAGTAGTACTACAAGGGTTGATGGCTTGGAAGATCTGATGGAATGGGAGAACATATAGTCAAATTGATTCACACTGCCTAAATTTGTATAATTTTCTTGAAAAGTTTAACGGTAGTGAATTAGTGATTGATAGGTGGTTGGAAAAGGACTGCAGTGTATAGTGTGTGGTTGTACACTGGCCTGGTATTTACATAGGAGTATCTGTATCACAACTAAGAAAGTTGTACTTAAAAGGTTTTTGTTTAGTGTATAGCACCTATTTGAAAGATTATGACCATTTACTAATTCATTTCATTTTACTAAAACGATGTACCCATAATTCCTTTAAATATTTCATATATTGAGATGGGATGTACGTCGATGGGTTTTCTGAATCCTAGGGGGGTCACCACTGGGTCACCCCCTAGGATTTTGACAAGTGTCCATTTAGTTTCTTTTTTCTTTTTTTTATATCGACAGCTATTCTTTTTTTTTTTTGTTTTTTACAGTTTTTTTCTCTCTCCTCATTTTAACAAGTTACACTTAGCTTTCTTTTTGCTTTTTTTTTTTTTTATATCGGCAGCTATTTTTTAAAAAATGAATAATTTTTAAATATTATTTTGCATTCCAAATTACTGTGCTGAAAATTAAAATAGAGGAGAGGTTAGAATGTTCTTTCATGAAATTTATTTTTGCCAAAAATGTGGCAAATTATTTCAATATGTTTGGCCGTTTTCCCCTTTTTATGTCATTTTATTTTTCTTTACAATAATTAGATCAATAATCAAAAGACGTGCCCTTATATAAAATTTATGGCATATATGACAAGTTTTTTTTTTGTATGTTTTATATATCCACATGTTATCGTTTTTTTCCTTACAATTCCATATATCATCAAATTACTGAGACAATTTACACTTAAAGGCAAGTTAATTTTTTTTTTAGTTTTGTTTAATTATAATTTAGAATGCAAATTAATAATTTAAAAATTATTCATTTTTAAAAAAATAGCTGCCGATATAAAAAAAAAAAAAGAAAAAAGAAAGCTAAGTGTACACTTGTTAAAATGAGGAGAGAGAAAAAAACTGTAAAAAAATATAAAGAATAGCTGCCGATATAAAAAATAAATAAAAAAGAAAGCTAAGTGTAACTTGTTAAAATGAGGAGAGAGAAAAAAACTATAAAAAAAAAAAAAAAAAGAATAGCTGCCGATATAAAAAAAAAAAAAAAAAAAAAGAAACTAAATGGACACTTGTCAAAATCCTAGGGGGGTGAACCAGTGGTGACCCCCCTAGGATTCAGAAAACCACGTCGATGATTGTTGTTATAATATAATAATCAAGAGGAAGAGTTTGTATTAATTGTTTGGCGTTATTATGGCGACGGCCAAAATTGTTTGTACAATATTTCCATTTTAGTCTTTTTGGTTTTTTTTAGGGATAATTCTATAAAACCCCCCAAACTATGGAGTCATTACCGCACAGGGTCAGAATTTTAGTTTTAGCGGCAGTGCCCCCTAAACTTTGGTCGTTTGTGCGAATTTCTCCATTTTCCAGTTTTTTGCAATTTTTTCCACAAAAAATCATCGAAAAAATTATTTAAAGTTTGACTAAAACCTTCGTCTCGATGAGACGGTTCCGATGGTAGTGACGGTGTCGCAAAATTCAAAGCCAATACACGGGAAATTTAATTTAAGTGTATTGCACTTAAATTAGAATTCCCATCTTATAACTTTGAATTTTGCATCACCGTCACCATCATTGGAACCGTCTCATCGAGACGAAGGTTTTAGTCAAACTTTAAATAATTTTTTCGATAATTTTTTGTGGAAAAATTGCAAAAAACTGGAAAATGGAGAAATTCGCACAAACGACCAAAGTTTAGGGGGCACTGCCGCTAAAACTAAAGTTCTGACCCTGTGCGGTAAATGACCCCATAGTTTGGGGAGTTTGATAGAATTATCTCTTTTTTTAAACAATATAAACTTGTGTTTGTTATTATTGTCACTACTTTAATTTATTTATAATTATTTTGGGATAATTACAGTTACACCCCCTGAAGTTCGGTGTAATTACAAAGAGCTCTCCTGGTGTTTGAGTAATTACAATGACGACCTCCTCTCTAACAAGTAATTGTAATGATGATTACAATTACACCCCATGAGGTTTGGTGTAATTACAAAGACCTCACATCTAACTAGTAATTGTAAATACATTTCCAACTCTGCCTTTAATCAATTCTATTGTTTAAATGAATTTAAATGTCTTGTTGAAAGTACTTGATATTTTATTTAATTTCAAGAGCTTGAATGTAATATTAGATAAATTAATTATTGGATAAAAAGTATTAAAGAATACACTAAGTTGATCTTATCCATTCTCACATATATTTAATTTTATTACTCACTATTTCTTGATGAAAACAAAACCCTATTGGGGAATAAACGTTAAACCATTATGTCATAGTAGTAGAAAATACTAATTATAATTTTATATTACAAAATAACTTCTTTAATAATAAATATTTTTAAATGTTGTTTGAAAGACATCCCTAACAACTGTTTAAAAGTGGAAATAACTTCATTTAAAAAATTTATTAAAGAAATTTTGTTGTAAGATAAAATTACAATCAATACTTTCTACCACTATGACATAAGTGTTTATCTTTTATCCTCGCGCAAATAGGTTTTTCTCATCAAAAAATATTGAGTAATAAAATTGACTATTTTTTTAGAAGAGCAATAAATTAAATATATGTGAGAATAGTTAAAATTAATTTAGTGTATTCATTAATACTTTTTTATTCAGTAATTAATTTATTTAATATTACATGTAAGCTCTTGAAATTAAATAAATATCAAGTATTTTCAACAAGGCATTTAAATTCATTTAAACAATATAATTGATCAATGGAAAAGTTGAAAATGCATATACAATTACAAGTTAGAGGGGAGGTCATTGTAATTATTCAAACTTGTGGGGAGGTCTTTGTAATTACACCAAACCTTAGGGAGTGTAATTGTAATCATATCTTATAATTCAGGGGATATTATTGTAATTACTCAAACCTCGAGGGAGGTCTTTGTAATTACACCAAACCTTAGGGGTATAACTGTAATTATCCCTTATTTTTTTATCTCCATGTATTTGATTAGTAATTAATGAAAACTCAAGTTTTTTTTCGAGGAAATGTTTTGATTTAATCATTTAAAGTTCAAACCCTTAAGTGCCTAGACAAACAATCATTGAAGAAAATACATGAAAAATGGTGTCGCTTCGTATTAAAGCTTGCAGTTAGGCAAATATGTTTCCTCTCCCAAATTTAATCCCATCACCCTAACTACGCATTGTTCACGTACAAAACTTGCTGAAATCGTATGCTCCATGGAATGAGAGGATTCAGCCCTATTTGCTAGCCACGACTGCTCGATATTAATTGTTATGCCTTGTGCATGAAAACCCCGGCCTCTATTGGCAAACCAACCCCCACCCGAATTACCACTCCACCCCCTATCCGTGAAATGCTGCCCGTTATACGATTTTGTTCCAGTCGTGTTTTCCCTTAGCCAATCTCAATATGGTAATTGGGAGACGCCATCAGTATTAATGTCGTACTTAGCTTTGCAATCCGCTATGATATGCCCAAGTATTCCACAAAGGTAATAGAAATTCGGTAGTCGTTCGTATTTAAAGGATACGGTCATCTCCTGTCCCTCTTTTCCCCGGAGTTTCATAAATCGGAGTAGCGGTTTGGTGACGTTAATTTTAACCCGGATGTGCATACTGATTCCCAAGGATTCCGCGAGATCCACTTCTTCCATAATGCCGAGGAGACTACCTATTGCATGCGCTGTTGTGCTCGTTTGGCAAATCAACGAGATGTTGTAAATACGAACAAAAAAGCTATTTGGTCCATATTTGTGTCAATTGGATTCTCATCCTTGTCCACTTCTGCCAATACTAACACGTTCTTATCGAAGGACCACGGGCACCGTTGAAGGGCATAATTTTTATCGAGCTTGTGAAAGAACTGGAACAAAAATGATTGTCATTGATCCGGGTGATCTCAATGCCCTTCCCCACCTTGAATAATGACTTAATCACTGTAACGCCCCAAAAATATAGAAAAAAATAAATTTATACTTTAGTCCTTGAACTTTTAAAAAAATTCATTTGGGGCCCTAAATGTTTAGAAAAATTTACATTTGAGTCCCTAAGCTTAAAAGTTAGTCTTTTATTATCTTCAGAATTAATATATTATATTCCACTAACTAAACATATTATTAAATAGTTTATGCTACTCGTAGAGTTTAGACTTTAGACTAATATTGATACTGGCTAATATTAAACCATAACTACTATATACATTTTTAGGTCCTAGAAATTCGTATGAAATCATAATTAAAGGGATGTGATTTTTATTTTATTTTTTTGAATTAAAGGGATGTGATTGAAGAAAACTTAATATCTGACTGACTGCATTACATTATTTAGGTATTAAAGTTGAGTTAAATTTCTTTCTTCCAATTCCCTATACTATCTTCTCTCTTCCCTTAATAATATATTGAATATATTGACATGTGGCACGTAGAATCCACATAAAGTAATCTCCCAAATTAACTAGTGGAAGAAATTTCAGCTGCCGTGATTAATTTTTACAACTAATTTAATTAAAATATGAATTTCATCTAATTATTGCCATACACATATATTTGAATATGTACTTCATTTTGGGACAACTGTTTTATTTGAATATCAATTTGATTATTCAATTTTGAATATCATTGCTTGGTTTTATTTGAATAGCATAAAGCGATTCCCTCCAAATCAAAATATCTCGTTTTTCCTAATTGTTGGAGTAGGATTACCTACTAACTGAAAACTTTCATAATTATTTTTCTATAAATTTTATTTAAATAAGAAAATCTTCTAATTTAGATTATATTGAAAGTTGAAACTGAGAACAATAAATCTCTTTAATTTTAATTTCGTATTGGTACTGAATATTAACATTTCTTTTTCTTTTGACAGACACTAAATATTAACATTTCAAAAGGACATTTTAGCTAATATATCAATTTTGAAACACTTTATGATATTAATTAAGACTACAATTTAATCGATAATAACTCCGCATTTACGGAATCGAGAATGAAATATAAAATAATCTTGTAGGGATATTGTGGAAATTATCATGTACTCGTCTTCTTATACGCACCTAATATATTATATTTTAAAAAAACATAATATAATAAAACATGTGCTTCTTATGATATATTTAAAACTTGAAGAATTTTGCATTAAGACGTCTACGTTTTGTCATGAGTAATTACTAGAAGATTGAGGTGGTGTTTACAAACTCTTAAAAAAAACTAGAGCAAATTATTTTTTCTGCCCTTTAATTTTGGCTATGTTTGCCTTTTGCCCTTTAATTTTTCGGGCTCCACTTTTGCCCTTTAACTCCTATTTTTTTTAAAAAAAATGCCCTATGGGCTTTTGCACGAGGGCAAAATAGCCATTTCATTTATTTATAATAAAAATTTTAAAAAAAGAAAAAAAAAATAGACCCAGCCATCCCCCCCCCCCCCCTTCCCCGTCGTCCCCCCACCCCCTCCTCCCCCCGTCGCCCCCCCCTCCTCCCCCGTCGTCCCCCCTCCTCCTCCCCCGTCGTCCCCGTCGCTGCCCCCCCGTCGTCCCCGTCGCCCCCCCCCCCCCAAAAGCCGTGGTGGCGATTTGCAGCCACCGCGCTGCAAATCGCGGTGAATCACCGCGATTCGCAGCGGTGTTGCTGCAAATCGCGGTCGGTGACGACCGCGATTTGCAGCCGTGGTGGCGATTGCTGCAAATCGCGGTCGTCACCGCGATTTGCAGCAACACCGCTGCGAATCGCGGTGATTCACCACGATTTGCAGCGGGGTGGCTGCAAATCGCCACCACGGCTTTTGGGGGGGGGGCGATGGGGACGACGGGGGGGGGGGGGGGGGGCGACGGGGACGACGGGGGAGGAGGAGGGGGGAGTGGTTTTGAAATAGGAACGTCGTGGAGGACGGCGGACTTGTAGCTGAGTCGAGTGAGGGGGCAGTTTTTTGACGAGCTTGATCTGGAGGCGGTAAGAGTTGAAGTCCTGGACGGTGAGGATGGAGCGGAGGGCGCGGTGGAGGAGGGAGATGTCGAGGGCGAAGGCGATGCGATCGTCGTTCTGGGAGGAGATTCGGTAGTCCTGGAAGAGGGATTGCTGGTTGAATTGAGCGATGGATTGGACGCCGTCGGAGTTGAGGAGGTTGTGGAGGGCGACGGGGAAAGGAGGGGAGGGGGGGCGACGGGGGAAGGGGGGCGGGGGGAAAGGAGGGGGTGGGGGTGGGGGGTCTGGGGTCTATTTTTTTTATTTTTTATTTATCAGAAAATTTAATTTAATTTAATTAAACTATTTTAAATTTATTTTCAAAATTAAATTTAATTAAAATAAATAAATTCAAGGGTATTTTTGGTAAAAAGTCTATGAAAAAGCCCATAGGGCATTTTTGGTCAAAAAAAATAGGAGTTAAAGGGCAAAATTGGAACTCGAAAAGTTAAAGGGCAAAAAGCAAATATAGTCAAAATTAAAGGGCAAAAAAAATAATTTACTCAAAAAACTATATAATCAGCTTTTTATTTGAATAAATGATTTTGGGGTGTTTGCAAATCAAGCTTTTTTTAAGTTAAAAAACCCCACAATCTTAAAGCTGGTGTGGGGGTGCTTCTAGCTTCTGAAATTATACTTTTCTACTAGAGTTTGCAAACACCACCTGAAAATACCGTATGAATTAAGTTAATTAAAAAACAATTGTTGCAGAGTGCGTCGACGGCATATATATAATATATTTGTGTGACATAATTAGATGAAATTCATGTTTTAGTTAAATTAGTTATAAAAATAATCATAACAGCTGAAATTTCTTCCACTAGTTAGGGAGTGTTTGCAAGAGCTTATAAAAGCTACTTCTTCATAACTTTTACTTACAGTTACTTAAATTAAAGCGGCGTTTGACTTAAAGCAATGAATGTTTGAAAATATGTTTTTAAAAGTTACTTAAAGTAGTTAAAATACTTTTGTGGGTTTGCAATATCTAATGTAAAGCAACTTTTGAATATTTATTAAAATGCAATAAGATTTATTTACCTATATTTAAGAATACATAATATTAATGTTTCACTCACACATACACAAACATGGTTACATTTAAAAATAAAATAATTTAAATTTTAATGTAATTGAAATAATACGTTTATTACATTACATTGCACAATTTATTTGAGTAAGCATTTATTTTTAGAAAGTATAACTTTATCTGAAAGTTGTTAATATAAATATGATGTTGTTAAGTAAAAAAATTAAGATATTTTTTCTATTCTTTTTTATTTGTACTTTTTCTTTAATTAATTTTTATTTTTAATTATTACTTTATTACTCTTAAAAACGCCACAATTTAAGATCTTAGAGAGTATCACGTAAATGGAGAAAGAGAGAAATCATGAAATCTATTTCTAATTAATTTAGGCTTAAGTAAGATAGTTAGAGAAATTTAAGAAATATATAAGTAGAAGCAGTTTGTGAAAGCACCTCATGATATGCTTCTAGGCTTCTATTTTTGTTTTTTGATTTTTTTTTTTAAGAAAATGAGAAGCAAAAACATGAATTGCAAACACTAAATAAATAATTTTCAGTGACTTAAAGGCCATAAGTTGCATTTAAAAGCTTTTGCAAACATCCTCTTAACTTGAAAGAGAGATTAATTTATATGATTCTACGTGCCACATGTCAACATATTATTGAGCCAGGCAAGAAGGAAGTATGAAATTGGAACAGAGAAATTTCTCTCATTAAAGTCATTCGAAGTTCGAACAGTCGTTAATTACTCAGGAGATTGAGATGTACTTGTACAAAAAAAAAAAATATTGAAGTGCGGAAATAACTACAAAAAGATATTAGTCACAACTAATTTTGAATTATGCGGTACTTACTATTCTCATATAGTAAGTTAATGAGCAAATTAATATCGTTTCTTTGAACCCTTCAAAAAGCTAAACAGAAAAGTCATAATTGTGAAATAACCATCGTTATATTGACTTTAGCTCAATTATGGTCAAGATGTTGATCTATTGCGTTTGTGGTCCAAATTATATCCGATAATACAAAATTAAAAATCATAAATAAAATTGAGGGCTTTGATACATAACTTGTGAATTGAAAAAAGGTTTTATTTCGGTCCGGGTTACATATATATATATATATATATATATATATATGTTTTGATCAGATAGATTTAAAACTTTGTGGCCCTAATATGTATATTAATATATTTGTTTATACATTGAAAAAATTCGAATGACAAGCATTGCAAATTTCTGACCGACTAGCTGTTGGTGAGTTTATCGAAAATGTCACAATCTGGAACTTGAAAGTCGCGAAAATGCAAACGCTTTCCTTAAAGCGTAATTCGCCCCCACCTAGTGTGCCAAAAGGGTTGCAGTGAATCGCCTCCCAGGATACAATTTAAGCCCAAAAAATAAAAGAACAATTAACTGCGTTTTGGACTTACGAAGTTAATAAAACAGAAAAAGAACAAGAATGCAATAATACAGAAATAATTTCTGCAGCAATTATTTTTGTATGTATATGAGAGATACGAAAATTTGATGTGTGTGATCTCTGATTATCCCACGAATATATAGACGTTGAAAAGTTGTACGAAAAGTCACGACTTTTCCACTGGTATTCTTTCACAGAAAGCCACAACTCTCCAGCTCCAAAATATGTGACTGTTAATATTTGAATCTGAGTTTTTCAAATATTCCCTCCATATTTTCCCGGATTAATCTGAGACGTCGGATTTAAATCTTAAGTAAGATTAAATCCACACCATCCAATTTAATCTATATTAACTTAATATTCAGATTAAATCACAACCGTTCATCTTATTTAATTCATCTAAGTGCTTTTTAAGTGCGCCAAACAAAAGCGCCACTTAAGCGCCACAAGCGCCGCGCGCGCGCGCGCGCGCGCGCGGGCTCGGCTCGGCGCGCGTGTGTGCATGAGCACCACCTATGCCTTGAACTCTTTATTACCCAAGTAATATAGTGCAAACATATATAAACCCACAAATAAGTCTTTACTTTTTCTATGTGGGACACTTAAGCCACTTTATTAAAATTGGCCTATAAGAGCTAAAGCTCTTAAAGCCCATAAAAGTTCTTATAGGTACCATGAGTTAGAGCCCAACATACTTAACCAATGTGGGACAAACTCAAAAATGACTTTTATTGTACTTTGCATTCACATCATATCAACACATAACCAATGTGGGATACCTCTCACAAGATTTATTATTTGGAAACTAAATCTAACACTAGCTACAAGATCTTAATTGGGTATCAGTTCCCTTGTTAACTCTGTGAGGAAAAATAAGTTACCAAAATATATAATTGAATTGTTACTTTTTTCGTAGAATCATCATTTGGTCATAGAAAGTCTTAGAAATATTGCAACAGAAACATAAAATTATAAGTGTTTGCCTTGAGTCTTGAATAATCACTGTTAAACGACAATATTTTTCGCACTATATTTAAAAAAAAAAATCAGCCTACATGATAAACAAGGCTTGAGAATCCGATTTTGAGAGAAGTGCAGAAATATTGGATGATTAATTCATCCATCAATCACTTTTTTTATAGACTAGAAGAACTTTTCTAACAGATGCAACTTTTCGAAAATGGTTGAAATATTCAAACGAATGCAACACTACAGAAAGTAACAATTTTTCGTTTAAATTACAAATACGTTTTCAGATTTAAATAATATAATTAATTAATTTAGAATTCAAAAAATAAAACTAATTCGAATTAATGAACTAATATTAACACTAATTTGAATTAATTAACAAAGCCCCAAGTTGGCCAAGTGCCCAATCTTGACTTTTAAATAAGTGTTAAAGGCAAAGCACAAAGCCCTATCCAAAAGTTCAACACATAAATTAAACATTTAAGTGGGAATTTACTAATAAACAATTATATTTGGTTGTTTACTTCCCATGTTGAATACTACAACACTTTATTTTGCACACAAAATATCTAACAGGAAGTTGAAAGCTTAAAATTGTTTTGCGGTGTTTTTAGATAATGACACTTTTGTAAATAAGAAAAAACCATCATTTAGATATATAGAAAGGCGTAATCATCTTTTATAGTGGTGTTTTTAGATATTGACACTTTTGTAAATAAGAAAAAACCATCATCTAGATATATACAAAGGCGTAATCATCTTTTATAGTAATAATTTAATTAGTTTTCTCGACTATATCAAAGACATCTTTTATATATCTAATATTTTTCTAGAAAAACTAGCAACTAATAACATGTTTTAGGTAAATATTAGTTAAATAATATAAACCAACTATGATGCACCTATACTTCGAGAAATTATATGTATATATGTGTTATTTCGTGCCGTGTCATGTTTATGCCCACGTACTCGTTTCATTGATGTATCAAAAAATTAAATATCAATAAAAGTGGCCAAAGATATTACATCATAAAACTCAGGAAACACCCCTAAATTAAAAAACAATTCTCAAAAATTGTGTGATAAATATTGTTTTGTCCAAAGTAAAAGTTTAACTGATGTCTTATCAAGACTTAGTCATCTAGGTCAGTTGACAAGAAGAATTCTGGATTCTTGAAGTTTTCTATTTAATTGATCTTTTATCTCAAATTGGAACTTGTATAATTAAGTTGTCCCCCAGTATCTATTTTCCACCTGTATTATTTATTCGGAATACGTAACCGCATTTAAGATGGGTGAAACTTAATGTATATTTTGAACTTTTTATTATGGCGGAAACACCTTCTGAGCTTGCATTAATATTAATAGATCCAAATTAACGTAAGCAATAATTTAAAATATATTCAGAATTAAAACTAAAATTGAAGGACGTAAATCTAAATATTTCAGCTGCATCTTTTAGGTTACAAGTCCCAATCCAAACGCGGGGATCTAATTGTCTATTACAACGGACCACCGTACTATGACATTTTAATCGCTTTCTCTTCTTTTACTTTTATTTATTGATGTTGCACTGTCGTCTTTCTTTTTATGTGCTGTTTTTTTGTTTTTTGTGTGGAAAAGTAAGTCTTTTAACTTTTTTATAATACATTAAACTCTTATTGTACTACAATGCATGCATTATTGTGTCGTCATATCATCACTTTAGACTCTGAATTCCCGGAATCAAATAAAATATAACCAAATCATTAAATAGAACATATGAACTAATTAATAAAACCCTGTCAGTCCTCATCATAAGTTAAAGAAACCCAACAAAGTTAGGCGCATAACCGATGATTGGAAACAAAACTTTCACTCGACTTCAATTTACCATTGACCGATTTTTTAAACCGTGTAGGTGTATTATTGCACAATCCATTTAGCTTCCCGCTGGGCTACGGGGGCAGATGGTGGCGAGTTTCTATGTAATAAGAAAGAACAAAAAGGTAAAAAAAAACAAAACTCATATTATTAATATTTAAAAGAAAACGACCATCTAACAATAAAAACAAGCACACGAAAAAGTACAATATTTAGGATGCATGACTTATTTATACACAACAATACATATATTTACTTTACTAATATATTTATATATGTGTACATATATATATATATATATACGTTAAAATTGTGAAATAATTAGATATGAGTAAAAACTCACATTCTGCTCTAATCATGCAAGAATATTAAAACTCGTAAATTTGAAGGTATTCATTAGCAACCAAATTATAAAAATTTAACATAGTCTACTATGCATAGAACTATAACAATACTCTCGCATTAACACATTAGCTAAACACTCCCATTAACATCTGAAGGCCACATTTTGATGGTTTATTAATTATTATCATTATGTTTTTATGTAGGATCCGCCAGGAGAACAACACCAAACTCTAGATCTCGAATATCACGACCACTACGCTCGAACATCATCACCATCGATTCAGGCCAACAAAGTACAAGTTATAGCGAACAGTTAGGGTCGTCCCTCACACTCGGATTGGGCTTAGATCCGATCGGCCCATTCTTATCATATTGATATTGTTTTGTTAAATTATTAAGTTAAGTTAAATCTTAGATGATAATTATCTTAAATATATTTCCTTACCATTATAAGATATTATTCCATCCTAAAAGATTAACTTGCTCATATCTCCTTATTATGTATCTAGACTTATTTAGTAAGCATGTTCGTTGGATATCTTTTATGATCATGCATAATCTATTAGATAAGGCAAGAAGATATGTTCGGGTTGCAACTGAATTATCGGCATAAGGAAAAAAGATATTCTGCGGATTGCAACTGAAGATCTGCTGAAGATTTTGCCGCGCCTATATAAGGAGAAGACTCGACACAATTGAAGGACACTTTGAAAAAGATATTGAGTGAGTCAGTCATGTATCGAGTCAAAGTTTTTTGAAGAGCATTAAGTTAGAGGAGCTCTAGAGTAGCTTAGTGTGTTCTTCGATTCAATCGAATATTCCGAAAATAGCTAAGGGATAGGTGTTGCAACCCCAAATATTAGAGGAGTCTAAGTTTGGGTTGATATAAAACCTACATTGTAATTCTTAAGTAGGATACTGTTTGAGTCAAAATGTTGGGTGCAGGCCCCGTGGACTAAGATCATTCGGACCGAACCACGTTAAAATTTCTTGTGTTCTTTATTGTTTTAAGTTTAGCCGTCTTCTCGTAGTTGCAACAGTCAACCAGGTTTAAACGTTAAAGAACTTACATCTGTCTTACTTACGGGTACAATTGCAACTATTGACAAGTGCAACTGTATTCGACTTTAAGTAACATAGATCTAAGATCTTTCCTTTGGCATCAAGAGCGGGTCACTATATTGCATAGTGTAGATTATGGCCAAAAGATCTTTGTTTTGTTTAAGTGTTTTTATTATGGAAGAGATGAGGGAAGGCATGTCGACCATAAAACCACCAATGCTGACGGCGACAAACTACTCCTACTGGAAGAATCGCATGCGAAACTTCATCAAACAGCAGGACCAAAAGGCGTGGAAAAGCATCATAAAAGGGTGGACCCCATCTACCGATGAACAGGGAAGAGTCAAATCTGAACTAGAATGGACGGATGCACGAGAACTTCTTGCAAATTATAACTCTACAGCCTTAAATATTATCTTAGTTGTAGTAGATTATGGCCAATATAAGAGTATTTCTAACTGTGAAGTTGCAAGAGATGCTTGGCAGGCTATTGAGAACACGCACCAAGGAAACGCTAAAGTACGTGCGTCCAAGTTGCAACTGCTCAATGACCAGTTCAACTTCATACGAATGGAAAAAACAGACACCATTGCGCAGTTCCATTCCAAACGCAGGCACCTAGCAAGTGAAGCCACCATCCTTGGAGGCGACAACCCATAATCCAGAATTGTGCTAAAGCTACTAGAATCGTTTCGAGGAAGATTTGCAATGAAGGTCTCAGCCATTGAAGAGGCAAAAGAGATCAACACTCTACCCCTAGAGAATCTCATGGGTTTCCTCACAGCATGGGAAATGAAACTCAAGAGAGAAGGAGACATTATCTCCAAAGGAGTAGCTCTACAAGAAAACCTCCCTCAGTTCAATCTCTGGTTCTCCTTACAAAGAGGTTCAATAAAATGAACAAACACTGGAGTAAAAGTAACACTTCTATTCTTGTTGCAAGTCCCTCTGATAACTTTAAAAAACCTTCCGCTGCTAATAGACTTGACAACAAAAGGTATGGAAAAGGTATTCAATGCAGGGAATGACAAGGCTTTGGACACATTAGGGCAGATTGTGCGAACCTATTAGAGAAAAACAAGAACCGAGTGCTACTTGCGTGGAGCGACGTCGAATTCGAGAAAAGTGAGGAAGACTCAGAAGAAGTTGTTGATGTTGCACTCTCATCCGTCATTCCATTTGCCAGAGCCAACATGGCAGTTGCAATTTAGAATCCGACTCAGACTCACTAGACATTGATGAAGAGCAGTCTGCAAACGATGTGGATACCATTCTCAAAAGAAACTCTGAACTAGAGGCGCAACTCAAAATTTTCTCTTCGTTTGGTAGCCCAGTCGGGATGAACAATAAGATCATGGAACTTGAAAGACAAATACTCTCACTTACAAGGGAAAGAGATCTCATGTCCACCGATCTCGACACAGTACTCAGAGCCCACAAGACACTGGAAGATGTGTGTGATCTCACTCGAAATGAGTTAGACTCACTAGTTAAGAATGTGAAGTTGCTCACTCCGAGAACTGACAATCTAGAGAAGGTTCTGTACACTCAGAAAGTTACAACTGGGATGACTGGAGTATGATATGTTGATTCAGTCAACCCCAAGTTTCTTGGAGATACCAAAATTTCCATATCCAGAAAGAAACTAGTACCCAAACGTGTTGAAATTCCACTTGACTACACTCAGATCCAACCTCCTCAGGTTCAGGTACAACCAAGTTGCAACTCTCAAGTTCTTGTAACTAACCCTGACAGGAATTTCCAAGAGGACGCTTTGTTCCAACATGTCACCATTGCGGTGTCCAAGGGCACATAAGACCCTACTGCTACCATCCAGCAAAGCCTGAAGTAGAGATCAAGAAGAAGAAAAAGAACCGAAGGAAGAAGAAAAACAAGCAGACTACAACACCAGTTGCAAGAGAGAAACCACTAAAACAAGTCTGGGTTGAAAAATCATCCAACACTCTTACATGTCTTACTGCTTGTAATTCCACCTCTCAACGTACATATTTCTCTAACTCCTGGTTTTTTGATAGTGGTTGTTCCAGGCACATGACAGGATATAAAGTCATCTTGAACAATTTCTTCCATGAACAAAAGGGGGATGTGGTATTTGGAGATGGCAACCGAGGAAAAATCCTAGGAAAATGAACACTGAATGTGAAAGGATTCCCTAAACTCAGGGATGTATTTTATGTTGATGGTTTGCATGCTAATCTCATTAGTATCAGTCAATTGTGTGATGATGATTTATATGTTCGTTTTACAAAAGATGAATGTGAAGTCATTGATCAAGATCAAAACAGGGTATTACATGGACTAAGAAGTACTGAAAACTGCTATACTATGACAAATTGTAAAGTTGTTACTAGGTCATTGACTTGCAACTTTATTGCAGAAACCCTTGCAGATGTCTGGCACCAAAGACTTGGGCATATCAACTACAAGTCCCTTGCGCACCTTTTTAACAATCAAGTTGTGAGAGGATTACCCAAACTGGGTCCCAAGCCTCTTGGAAAATGTGGCTCATGTCTTGAGCGAAAATAAAAGAAGGCCAACCATGTAGTGTTGCAACACACCCCATTAGTAAGAATCATTGAACTCCTTCACATGGACCTTATGGGACCAATTCAGAAGGAAAGCATCTCGGGTAAACGTTACATATTTTTATGTGTAGATGATTTCTCATGTTTCACTTGGGTCGAGTTCTTGAAAGAGAAAAGCGATTCTTTTGTGTCATTTAAAAACCTTTGCAACATAGTTGCAACTGAAAAGGATTTAACCATCAAAAGGATTCGTATTGACCATGGGAAAGTGTTTGAAAATTCCAGCTTTAACAATTTATGTACTGATAAAGGAATATTTCATGAATACTCATCACTCATAACACCACAACAAAATGGTGTGGTGGAACGAAAGAATGGAACACTGGTCGAAACGGCTAGAGTTATGCTGAACTCGAAGAAACTTGCTCTTAAGTTCTAGGCAGAAGTAGTAAATACTGCGTGTTATGTTACAAACCGTGTTTATATACGCCCATGTACAACTAAAACAGCATATGAAATCTGGAAAGGTAAACGTCCTAATGTTCAACACTTTTACATTTTTTGTTATGCTTGCTATGTTCTTAATGATAGAGAATCTAGAGGTAAGTTTCAATCCAAGTCTGACTTAGGTATATTTGTTGGTTATTCTTGCAACAGTCATTCATATCGCGTGTTTAACATGCGCACTCAAACTGTTGTGGAATCATCTAACGTTGAATTTAACGATTACAGGGACTTTGGGTCAACCTCCTCATAGGTCAAGATCACAGAGCTAATCGATTCAGAAGAAGAAGAGCATGAACAAAGACCAAGTGACTCCAGAACCAATACCTCTGTTGCAACTGACCCCATAGAACCATAAGTTGCAACTGCCCTAGAGGTCACAATAGAAGATGAATCCCCAGCAAACAAATGGGAGAACGGAGCACCTAGAGGCACCTCATCACATCAGAAGAAATCACCCGCCTGAAGTGGTCATTGGTGAGATAAGTGATGGTATTCGTACACGAGATCTCCCCCGCAAAAGGTATGACCAAATGGTACGGTTTGTTAGTTACACCTCCAAGATTGAGCCCAAAAATGTAAAAGAGGCACAGTTAGAAGAAGCATGGATTAAGGCCATGCAGGAGGAACTCAATCAATTTGACAGAAATGATGCCTGGGAACTTGTACCTAGACCTGCCAAAGTAAACATCATTGGGACTAAGTGGATATTCAAGAATAAGACTGACGAGCTGGAAAACACTGTGCGCAACAAAGCAAGGCTTGTTGCAGAAGGATACACTCAAGTCGAGGGAGTGAACTATGATGACACCTCTGCACCAATTGCAAGACTGGAATCCATTCGTCTCTTACTTGCTGTTGCATGTGTTTTACGCTTCAAACTTTTTCAAATGGATGTCAAAAGTGCCTTCTTGAATGGGTTTTTAAACGAAGAAGTTTTTGTCGATCAACCCAAAGGATTTATTGATCCACATTTCCCCAACCATGTCTTGAGACTTAAACGAGCCCTTTACGGACTGAAATAAGCACCTCGTGCTTGGTATGAAAGACTCACTATTCATCTTCTTGAAAAGGGGTACACTCGAGGGGGTGTAAATCGAACATTGTTCTATAAACATTTTGGAACTCATATCCTTATTGCACAAATATATGTAGATGACATTATGTTGGGCTCTATGTCTCCTAGCGAGTTGCAAAACTTTATATCTGTTATGAAAAATGAGTTTGAAATGAGCATGGTCGGTGAACTCACATATTTCCTTGGTCTGCAGGTCAAACAACATAATGATGGGATATTCATATCTCAGACAAAGTATGCCAAGAATCTGATTAAAAGATTTGGACTTGAACATGCCATACCCATGAAGACACCCATGGGATCAACTGATCGTCTCAGCAAGGATGAGAGTTGCACTTCAGTGGATCTCAGCCTCTATAGAAGCATGATTGAGAGCATATTGTACCTCACTGCTAGCCGTTCTGATATTTGCTTTAGGGTTGGAGTGTGTGCCCGTTACCAAGCCGACCTAAAAGAGTCGCATCTCAAGGTCGTTAAGAGGATCATTCGATATATATCTTGTACAACTGATTTTGGTCTCAGTTACAACTTTAATAATAACCTATCACTTGCAGGTTACTATGATGCTGATTGGGCCGGATGTGCTGACTACAGAAAAGCACTACATGGGGATGCTTCTATCTTGGAACTAATCTTGTGTCATGGTTCAGCAAGAAACATCACTCAGTCACTTTGTCTACGGCAGAAGCTGAATATATTGTTGCAGGTAGCTGTTGCACCCAGCTTGTGTGGATGAAACAAATGCTGGAAGACTATGGTATCTCTAAAAATGAAATTCTTCTCTATTGTGATAATACCAGTTCTATTAACATTTCTAAGAATCTTGTCCAACATTCCCGCACCAAGCACATTGACATTAGATATCACTACATCAGGGAATTGGTAAAAGCTAAGACTATTGAGTTACATCATGTGTGTACTGACCTACAACTTGCAGATATATTTACAAAGGCTCTCGATGTTACACGCTTTGAGCACCTTCGCAAGTCGTTAGGCCTCTGCCGTATGTGAATTGCAACAAGGACAATGTTGCAACTAAGGGAGACTTTGCTGATCTTAATTACTCATTCCATTCTTAGATAGTCCCCTGAGCTTTGTTGTTTGTATGTTTGCCCTCCTCAGTGTCAAAAGATATAAACCTAAATATATAATTTAGAGGAAATTTGCGCTTACACCGCAATGAGACTATTTGTTGATGTCTGACACACTATTGTCTGTTACAACTGAAAAAAGCTACATGACCTAAAAGAAACAAGTGTGAAAGCTATCAATTCTTATCCCACGGGTCTACTCATTGAAAAGAGCTACCTTGTTTACAAATGTGTCAGAGTGGAAGCTACCAGTTGTATGTGTGACTTGTGCATTGTTGCAATTGAGGAGCTAACGTGGTATTAATTGTTCTTGGGACTGAATCTTTCTATGGAATTTGTAATTATCTTCGGTTAATTTTATTCCTTGTAGCTCTCTGTCGCTAGATTCAATTCTACGTAATTTGTGGAATCCTAATAGCTTCACGATTGTGTTTTCTTACGTGTGCCTTTAGGAGTTTTTTTTTGTTTTTATCCTGTTAAGATATAAGGTTATTGCATTATGTCTATCTCAACCCAATTTGCCTCTATTTTTTCCTTGTTGTGAATATCTTCTTACCTTCGTTTCTAAAAGAAAGATCCACTAGTTCTAAGTGATTGTGTTTTGGTGGGAAAATCTCCCTCCTAAATTCTAGGGTTAGGGAAGTCTATTTATTGCCTGTCAATCATCATTGTGTCCCATTACTCTCTTCAAATCTTTCTCTTACGCACATCTCACGGTCTCTCTCTCTCTCTTCTCTCTCTCTCTCTCTCTCTCTCTCTCTCTCTCTCTCTCTCTCTCTCTCTCTCTCTCTCCCTCTAGCTTCCTCTTTATCACATATGGGTGGTTTCATGAAGAAACATGTCGGCTCCTACTCCGACGAACTCATCGACATGGACCCTCTGTAGTCGATTTTGCCTCCGCCTCCGCCTCCGCGCTCGCCAGCAGCCTTTGATGGTGACGAGGAGTACGCCCCAAATACTGAAGAAGACACCCATTCACCTCCTTCCTCTCATGTTCACCCGTCGGATACCCCACTAGCATAGGCATCTGTTCAGGCCAAGGGAAAGGCCAAGGTGGGTACCTCCACCACCCCACAAGGTGATTTCAACAATGAAGGTGATGCCCCATCCGCTTCACCCACCTCCTCCACTACTGGAGTTGCAACCAAAAAACAGACCAAGATCCCATTTCGCCAGCCCATCCGTATACGATGATTGCACAAACTTTCTGAGTAATCCACCTCAGAGCCCGATTCCGATGAGAATGGCCCACCTGAAGTGGAAATTGAGGTTGAACCGCCTAAGAAGATGTCTAGATCCAAGTCCAGTCCAAGAAGGCCGATCTCCCGTCGTGGACACTCAGTTTGTCCTGCCCGATGTTGCACCTGAAGTCACAGCCTTAAAAGCCATTCAGGCTCACTCGGATCGGTTCTACACGCCAGAGGCTCAATAACAATTTCTTGGGTATCGGAAATGTCCATTGGTTGAAGATCGCCCCTTGGAGATCAAGTCGTATACCAAATCTAACGTCATTGCCTTGCTAAAGAAACAGGGTTGGCTAGTTGTAACTCTGAAAGCTGACAGCTATGAGAAGGTGGTTGTCCAAGAATTCTATGCAAATCTCACCACTCAACTTGATGTGGAGGGTTCACTCCAGCGTCATGTCGTCTTCATCCATGGCAAGGTTTGCCCGTTCACTACTGAACTTCTCTCTCAAGAGATGGAGGCCCCTGTTGTGAACACATGCTCCCTCTCCGAGTTGCGACTGGAGAAGAACTTGAAAAAAGTTACCAGCGAGCTCACAGGTGGCGCGGTCAAATCTTGGCCCTCAGGTTCCCTCACCACCAGCGATCTCACCCCCAGGTACAATCTCTTGTTTCGCATCCTAGTATGTCATTGGTTGCCTTGTTCGCAAACATCTACTATGAGTGCAGAGGTTGCAACTGTTCCGTTCTACATAGGCACTGGAGTTGAAATTGATCTGGGCAAATTGGTTTTTGAGCTCATCTATCGCAAGGCCTTTCCCAACTTGCATCTCTCGCTTGGGTTTCCATCCCTCGTCTACAGTGTCTTGACTGCTCGATTTCCCACCTTGAAGGTGGAGGACGAGGAACTCACCCATGTCCAGGCAATGCGGGCGAGTCCCAAGGTCCTGAACAAACCACCACTATCCTCAGTTGCAACTGGCACCTCCTCCAAGAAGGGCACTGGATCACTACCTGATGCCTACGCCAGCCTTGAGGGTATCCACATGGAGCTCTCGCGCTTGAATGGACTGGTTGAGAAGCTGACAAAGTCCCAACAATCTTATTTTTGTCGTTTGGTCGGATGGTTGCACCGATGTTGCAACCGCTACCTTTTTCGCGCTACTTCGTTATTTCAATTGTGGATGTTTTGAACTTTTAGCATGAGGTATTCTAACCACTTGTGCAGTTGGTCAATGAATTTGACAAAACAAATCAAAGGGGGAGATTGTTAGGGCATCCCTCACACTCGAACTGGGCTTAGATCCGATCGGCTCATTCTTATCATATTGATATTGTTTTGTTTAATCATTAGGTTAAGTTAAATCTTAGATGGTAATTATCTTAAACATATTTCCTTATCATTATAAGATATTATTCCATCCTAAAAGATTAACTTACTCATATCTCCTTATTATGTATCTAGACTTATTTAGTAGGCATGTTCATTGGATATCTTTTATGATCATGCAGAATCCATTAGATAAGGCAAGAAGATATGTTCAGGTTGCAAGAGAATTATCAGCATAAGAAAAGAAGATATTGCGTGGATTGCAACTGTAGATCTACTGAAGATTCTACCGCGCCTATATAAGGAGAAGACTCGACACAATTGAAGGATACTTTGAAAAAGATATTGAGTGAGTCAGTCCTGTATCGAGTCAAAGTTTTTGAAGAGCATTAAGTCAGAGGAACTCTGGAGTAGCTTAGTGTGTTCTTCAATTCAATCGAATATTCTGAAAACAGTTAAGGGATAGGTGTTGCAACCGTAAATATTAGAGGGAGTTTAAGATTTGGGTTGATATTAAACCTACATTATAATTCTTAATTAGGATACTGTTTGAGTCAACATGTTGGATGCAAGCCCCACGGACTAGGACCATTTGGACCCAACCACGTTAAAATTTCTTGTGTTCTTTACTGTTTTACATTTAGCTGTCTTCTCGTAGTTGCAACAGTCAAACAGGTTTAAACGTTAAAAAACTGTCATATGTCTTACTTACGAGTACAGTTGCAACTATTGACAAATGCAACTGTATTCGACTTTAAGTAACATAGATCTAAGATCTTTCCTTTGGCATCAAGAGCGGGTCACTATATTGCATAGTGTAGATTTTGGTCTAAAGATCTTTGTTTTGTTTAAGTGTTTTATTATGGAAGAGATGAGGGAAGGCATGTCGACCATAAAACCATCAATGCTGATGGCGACAAACTACTCCTACTGGAAGAATCGCATGCGAAACTTCATCAAACAACAGGACCAAAAGGCGTGGAAAAGCATCCTAAAAGGGTGAACCCCACCTACCGATGAACAGGGAAGAGTCAAATCCGAACTAGAATGGACCGACGTAGAAGAACTTCTTGCAAATTATACTCTATAGCCTTAAATATTATCTTAGTTGCAGTAGATTACGACCAATATAAGAGTATTTCTAACTGTGAAGTTTCAGGAGATGCTTGGCAGGCTAGTGAGAACACGCACCAGGGAAATACTAAAGTATGTGCGTCCAAGTTGCAACTACTCAATGATCAGTTCAACTTCATACGGATGTAAGAAACATACACCATTGCGCAGTTCCATTCCAAACTTAGGCACCTAGCAAGTGAAGTCACCATCCTTGGAGCCGACTTCCCAGAATCTAGAATTGTGCTAAAGCTACAAGGATCGCTTCCAGGAATATTTGTAATGAAGTTCTCAGCCATTGAAGAGGCAAAATACATCAACACTCTATCCCTAGGGGATCTCATGGGTTCCCTCACCGCATGGGAAATGAAATTCAAGAGAGAATGAGACACTATCTCCAACTGAGTAGCTCTACAAGCTAACCTCCCTCAGAACAATTCCAACTCCGAAGCACACCGCCACTTCGAATGCAGCTGAGCTGATCGGAGTGGAAGGCGTTCCAACTTGTAGGTTCTAAATGCACAGATATGATCGGAGTGGAAGGCGTTCCAACTTGTAGGTTCTAAATGCACAGATATGAAACTCCATTTTCTCAATCCAAGTGTTCATGTTTGGACGGTGTACTTTTGTCTCTTTGGATTGACACTAAAAGAAAATTGGGTCATTTCTGACAGGAACTCTAGTCGGAAATGATTCGAATCCGGTCGGGAAAGACCTTTTCCCGACCGCACTTCGGTCGAAAAACTTCGGTCGGGTGCACTTCGATCGGAAATTAGTTTTTCTGACCGGCCTTAGGTTGGGACCTTTTCTGACCAGTTTTTCGATCGGACTACGGTCGGAAAATTATATCCCGACCGGAGTCCGGTCGGTAAAAAAAGTATTCCGACAGAACCGCGGTCGGAACATTTGCTACCGGACTCCGGTGAAAATAAACTATTCCGACCGCGGTCCGGTGGCAAATTTTCCGACTGCGGTCCGGTGGCAAATTTTCCGACCGCGGTTCGGTCAGAAATATTTTTTTATCAACCGGACTCCGGTCGGGAAGATCTTTCAACTTTTTCCGACTGGATACCGGTCGGAAATAACATTCAATTAATTTCCATCTGGGACGCGGTTAGAAATAACATTAAAGGGATTTCAGATCGGAGTCCGGTCGAGAATAATATTTAAGATATTTTCGACCGAAGTCCGGTCAAAAATAATATTCAACCGAATGAAAAAAATATTCTCATAATAATTACTGGAATTTTATTTTTTTTGCCTTTTTTAAATATTTCGATTTAGTGCACCAATCTAAAACCTAAAGTGATTGTTAGTCAAAAAATATTTATTTAAGTTGAAAGGAAGAAAAAACGTTTATTTTAAAGATGAAGAGAAAAAAGAAGTGTTTATTTAAGATGAAAGGAAGAAAAAAGTGTCTGTTTTAAAGATGAAATGAAGAAACAAGTGTTTTCTTTAAAGATGAAATATTTGTGTTTGGAGAGTATTTAAAGAAAAGTGTTTAAGTTTGAAATTTGTTGGTGAAATATTTGTATTTAGAGAGTATTTAAAGATGAAGAGAGCATTTTGATGAAAGTGAGGTGAAAAATGAAGTGTATATATAGAATTTGGAGAAAATATTTGAATTTTCAGAAAATTTGAATTTTTCACCTAAGCCCGCCAAAATTTTGGATTTTTTCCGACCGAAATCCGGTCGAAAAAATTTTGAAATTTGAAAATTTCAAAAATGCGCCAAATTTTCCGCAATTTTCGACCGGAATCTGGTCAAAATTTATTTTCGGCCCAGATTTTCGACCGGAATCCGGTCGAAAATAAGTATGAATATTATTTCTAACCGGATTTCGGTCAGAAATAATCATGAATATTATTTTCGACCGGAATCCGGCCAGAAATAGTGTAATTTTTTTTTGCTTGATTTTAGAAAAATATTGATGTGTTCGTGAGTTTAACTATAGAATTTCATTAAAAATACATGAATTGAAATAATACTTAGTTAGTTTAATGTTCTTTTTAACTAGCATTTAGTTAATATTGATTAACATAGTAAGATTACTGTTAAATTTGTTTGAAGTTCTACATATGTTAATCATACGTAGTATAGAATAATCTCTCATTTGGGATTAACATTTGTTAGAAACGTTAGTATAGAGACGACAATTGGGATATAAATATATATATATGTATGTATATATATATATATATTTAGATGTTACATTCAATTAACATAATCATACGTAGTTAATTAGCAAAATATACTAATGTATTTACAAGTGACATTATCAACCGACGCTTTAAATGATTATTTAACGTGCGAGAAAATAAGTTTTTTTTTTTGTTTCGTACCTTATATATAACTAATGTTGTTATAATTGATCATTAAACCAACGATTTATCTAAAATTGGAGAGCAAAATGGGAAATTAAAAATATGAATATTATTAGGTCAGAAATTCAAGCATTTCCGATCGCAATGCGGTCGGAAAAGGCCTAAACCCTAAACACTAATATTTTCGGTCGCATTGCGGTCGAAAAAACAACAAATCGTTGTTATTTTCGACCGAAATCACGTCGAAAATAACAATAGCTACTAGAATTTTCGACCGGAGTAAACAACTAACCGTTGTTATTTTTGACCGAAATCCGGTCGGAAATAACAATGGCTACTATCCGTTGTTATTTCCGACCACGTTTCGGTTGGAAATAACAACGGTTTGTTGTTTTTTTCGACCAGAATGCGGTCGGAAAAGTGGTCGGATGTCCCTATAAATACCAACCCCATTCCAATTGTTAAATCATTCCATTTTTCCTCATTTGCAAGGTATTCACGATTTTTTCTTGTTATAATTATTTTGTTTGTTTTCTCAATAATTTTCTATTAAAACGACCACTCTTAACCTTTTTATATACATGTTTGTTTGTGTATTATTAGATATTGCGGTAAATGCAACGAGGGGCGTGAGTGTGCAAAAAATACTTGATCTAAGTATTTTCTATGCTACAACAAGTAAGTATTTCTTTAACTTCTATGTACTCATGTTTTAGAAATTCAATATCGATGATAAATATATTGATTGGTAGAATTAATTGTAACAATTTCTTTTAATTTTCTTAGATTAGACGTGGATTATCTTGCCGATAGATCTTGGATGTACGATATGATAGATAATAATACTGGTTATTTGAATCATCATTATGTGGTTGGGGTTCATGCATTCATACAATTTGCATTGCAACAAAGAGATTACTTAGATCTAAGAAATCGTATTAGGTGCCCGTGCCAGAAATGCAACAATTTAAAGTTTTTTAATCGAAACGTAGTCCGGGATCATCTGAATAAGTCGGGCTTTACGTATTAATATTGGGTATTGGCGTTGCATGGAGAGGAGGTGGGCGGGGCATCCACATCGTATGTACCTGAATACCGTCCACTAGTATTCACGTGGAAAGTTCGGTTCATGTTGATACTTCGTTTAGAGAATTGGTGGTGGATGCATATCGGGGTCGATTTGTTGAGGGAGAGGTGCCCAGTGATGATTCAAGTTCTGAGGCGAAGGAGTTCTACAAACTGATGCATTTGGGAGGCATACAAATGCACCGTAAGAAGCCAAAGACTGTGCTCCAGTGGTTTACCGAGTTCTTGACTACCAATACAATGCACAGAGTACCAAATGTCGCTTGTGAAAAGTACTTCAGGTTGTCTAAAGATCTTATGGCCCATAGATTGAGGAAATGTTACCTAATACGGTTCCTAGCATGAATAAGATGCTCGCAAGTTTGGATTTAGATTACAAAAAGATCGACGTCTGTTGGAATTTTTGTTTCTTGTACTACGGCGAGAATGCCAACAAGGATCTCACATCGTGTCCGATATGCAAGACCGATAGGTTCGAGGCTGGTAGAAAGTCCAGGGTCGCAAGTAATAAATTGTGGTACTTCCCCCAAGGCCCTCGATTACAGAGGTTTTTCTATACTGTAGGAACTTCAAGACATATGACTTGGCATTTGAAGTGTCGATAGTCAACTGATAGAATGATTCACCCAGCTGCAGGCGAGGCGTGGAGACATTTTGATCATGCGTATCCGGACTTCGCAGCAAAGCCTATAAATGTCCGACTCGATCTCTGTACGGATGGGTTCTAGGAAGAACTACTCTTGTTGGCCCGTATTTGTGACCCCTAGAACACAAAGCTTCCCGGTTTTAATACAACGCATAATTGGTGTTGTTGAAGCATCTTTTGGGAACTACCATACTGGTCCACAAACTTTATTCGCCACAATCTAGATGTCATGCATTGTGAGAAGACATAATACATGTGGAATATTGGGGCAGAATTCGACCCCTATACATAGTCTTGTTCAAATGTGTTTGGTATGATATAAACGCAGGTACGCAGGAGCATTCAACGTACAGGTTGGTTGATGTAACGCCCCAAAATTAGGAAGAAAATAAATTTATACTTTAGTCCTTGAACTTTTGAAAATTTTTATTTTTGACCCTCAATGTTTAGAAATATTTGCATTTTAGTCCCTAAACTTAAAAGTTAGTCTTTTATTATTTTTATAGGTCTCTAATCCTAAAACATATATTTTAATTTTAAGTCTTAACCAAGATGATGGAGTTATCTAGAAAAATTACATAAATAAATAGGTATGTAACAAAGAAATCTAATTATACCTATTTGAATTTTGATTATAAATAATTGAAGAACTTGATATGCAATTAACCAATTAATGAAGTAAGCCATGACACATTTTTGATGAGGTAAGCCATGACATCCTTAAGAGCATGATTAAAAGATTTTTGTGATTTATTATAAAATAATCAAAGTGGGACCTTAATTAAAATTATTTTAACATGATTTTTGCCTATAAATAATAGGCTTTCTTTCAATAATTTTTACACCCAAAATCATCTCGGTTTTTCCTTCTTTATTCCTATGAATCTCTAAGTTAGTGAGCCTAGTTTCAAGAAAAATTCATCCAAAGTTCTTATTTTATCATTTTCTACCATAAAACACCCCAAAACTTTTATTGCGCAGAATTTATCCATTCGGCTCTACATCTTAGAAAAATCATAACTAATTGTAGACAAATCCTTTTTGATCAAGGCTAACGGCTGAATACTCCTCATGATGTCCTCTAACTTTCATATGAAGAAATATTTTTCAAATAATGTGGTTTAGAAGGTCGAAATTCCTAAACCATAGAATGTTGTCTGAAAATCCGAAAATAGGTTCTATGTTGCAAGAATTATTTAGCATAGCAAACCTTTGTGTTTTAAAAAATCTTGGATTCCCACATCTCTCATAATGCTAGAAAGCCCATAAAGCATAAAAAATTTTGAAAACCAAGTTCATTTGGATGTCCGATCAAATATAAAACCAAAATTGCGGTGATTTTTTAGTTTATTTGGCACAGTCTTTGTTTTCTTAATTTATAAGTTTAATCGCCATCGTAATTCAATGTATTTATAACACACATAAATTTAACATGATATAGTATTAGTTATAATTAGATTATTATGATTTATAATCAGGAATTGACATTTTTGTGATCTTATTTATAGCATTTAAATGGTAAATTTATCATGTTTAACATACTATTTTCATAAGTCTTACAAGATTATTCTTGCCATTTCATGACCTAACCATCAAAGAAGATTACTTATCATCCATTATCGCATGTTTTGAATAACCTCTCATGTTTATATCTTTATATTTAAGTTATAAAACGAGTATATGCATTTTTAAACTTACTATGTAAAATAAAGTAATAAATGACTAAGTTATACCTTTTAATGTGTTATTTTGTATGATACTTATTTGGTGTGTGGTTATTAAACGTTTGGACTTGATCAAAGACTAAAAAGATGAGTTTTCCTAGAGTTAGTTAAGTAATATGTTTTTCTTTAAATTCATCATCTAAGATTTTTATGTTTTGTGTAATGACATAAATTAAGCTTATGTGTTATTTAATAAGATTTACATTGTAACTAGCATTCTTAACAAGAACGTTCTCAATTTCACCAACATGAGAATTGAAAGAAAAAAGTACTAATATTTGTTGTGGCGAATTATAAATTCAGTTGATTAATATTATTTAAATTTGTTATAGGTTTGACGAACTAATCAACGCCATCAAGGTTCCCCGTACGAGTTAAGGTGGGTTTCCATTTCTAATTTGTTCTAGGCCCGTTTGGCATCTGGGCCTGAGGAACTTGGACAGAAAAGTCACTACTCCATTACGAAACCTCAAACAACCTATATTTCATCATAATCATGTTTGGCATCTCATTTCAAAACATGATTTGCTTACTCATCAATAAATCATATCCAATTATTTATTATTTATCATATATATTCACAATCATGATAATTCTCAAATATTGTAATCTCATCTGCTAGTTCTTGAATTGTGCAAAGAGCAACGAACTATGTTCGGGACATGTAGCTCAAGGAGCAATGGACATTATCCGGTTTATTAGCTTGTTTGTTTATTTGTTATACCCATTGGGACGCATTTGGGAAGTTGGGCCCAGGGATTGAGTCGAGTTACTGCCGGGCAGTAAGGACTGTCGATTTAAGTAATTTCGCTTGATACCCATCTATTTAGGCGCCGCTTGCAGTCAGGAGTTGGCTGTAACCCGCGTGCTAGATCGACATATACTCAAGCATGTCTCTTGATTGTTTGCGAGGTCACTCCTCGTCGGGAGGTATAAGGTAGAATAATAGAAGTCATAAGGCTGGATTTGTTTATTGTTAAGCACAAGTTCATTAACTATTCTATGAAAACTCTAGTACCATTGCTACATCGAATTGTCTAGTTGAACTGTTTCTACCGGTAAGATTACTCCCGAAATGTATCGAGTAGGTCACAGTTAATTCTTGCATTGCCAGTTCTTTTATATAAATCTCACTAAGTCATTAAAGACTTATTCCTCGTTTCTTCTGTACATTCCTCAGGATAAAAATTAACATGGCAGCATGGACCAAGTGAATAATTGTTCAAGCGTGCATTTTAGAATATTCGTGTTTTGTCACTAGTGCATAACCATTAAAATAGTCACATTATTTGTAATACCAAGACTTCCGCTGTATATATCAAAATATAATTTATAAAACGTGTATGGTTTTGATCCTAAACAAGTGAGACCCGTTCCTATGAGTGGCGCTTTAGTCTGGATTGGGTAAAGTGGCTGGCCACCACTGAACCAACTCGGATCAGAGCATGGCTCGTGGGGCGCTGTCGTTACAGTATGGTATCAGAGCCATTGGTTAAAATATTTGGACAAACATTAATCACTCAAAGATGTTTCACTAAAAATTTCATAGAGATTAAAACATATATTCTTACATCAAACACTGATCAACATAAAATGGTTACAATCACAGTGTCATATCTACATCTAAAGCACGCTTCTTACCACGACTATTGTCACTACTTGCCTGCCATTGAATTTGTGACAAAATAGGATCTACTTTTGGTACATATGCTTTAAGTTTGTCAATTAATTTATTTGCAATACGTGCAGAGTTGAAAATTTCACGAGTCGTCGGCTTCATAAACTCCTGCTCCACGCAATGATCTAGAAAAGACAACAATCCATCATAGAAACCATTGACATTGTAGAGCCCTATAGGTTTTTGATGCATGTTTAACTGTGTCCATGAAGCTATGCAAAAATATTCTTCTAGTGTTCCTAACCCCCCCAGGTAATGCAATAAAAGCATCAGAATTATACAACATATTAGCTATTCTTGCATGCATGCTAGGTACTATAACTTATTCCCATAAGATTGGACCATCGAAATTCATGTCAGCTAAGGCTTTTGGTATGATCCCTAACACACTACCTTTATTTGAAAATGCACTACTCGCAACACACCTCATTAACCCTAAACTTCCTCCCCCATACACCAACTTAATCCTTATCGCAGTCAAAATGTATCCCAAACTACTTGCTACCTATAGAAACTCTGGATCTTTTCGTGTACTAGACCCACAAAAGACGCAAATGGATTTTATTTCTCGAGTTGAATATTTTTCCATCTCAATTTTTGTTTCTCTGATAATGTGGTATGTGTCAATGTGTAATATTCGATATCGTAAAACCGCTATTTATAAGAAAATACAGTAGGCGTACCGAGGAAGCTTTTGAAACAATAATAATACAACACCTTTAAAAATAATAATGAATTAAATAACGTCTCCAACAATCCATTTTTTATCAATAACTTCCCCTACAATTCATCCTTGATGATATGGCATTTACCAATCTAAAAAAAAACGCATTCATATCGTTGTACCCCATCATCTATTATTTGTGCCTATTAAAAATAATATATATATATATATATATATATATATATCTGTGTGTGTGTATGTGTGTGTGTGTGTGTAGATAAGACCATCTAAGTTTTATTTGTACTGAAAAACTAAATATATGCATAATTCTTAAAATACGTGCATGCACTTATAAATGAAAAAATTATGTCACCTTATTTTCCTCCTGTGTTTTGTTTAAGTATCTAAATTTATTCATTTGAATACAAAATTTCCAAAATAATGATAATATCAATAGTAATAAATCACAAAAAAAATTATATGTTATGTTACAATTAAAATTACTTGTGTTCTTTGTGATAGTTATTTTTTTTAATTAGCATGATTTATTGACCAAAAAAAAATTTGGATTAAAAAATTTTAGTACACAAAATTTTAAGAATATTAAAGATTTTTCTAATTTCTCTATATTATGCTCGTTAGTTAAAACCTTTATTTTAAGATTTATTTTACACAAACAAGTCACATACTTCTAAACCTTAATTTTCGTCCCAATCATCATACCATTCAAAAAAAAAAAAAACCTCCCAACGGTTATAAACGGCTGAAGGCCATATCTCCTTCTATAAATACATCATTTTTGTACAACCAAACTGATATGGAGGTTTCTAGCATTTGGGTCGTTGTGGGCCACGGCCCATAAACGAGGATATCGGGGATCAACCCCGATATGATATCGAATATAGGATTCGATATAGGCCAGCCGCGCCTATAAATATCCCGCCCCGCACACTGAGAAAAGCAATTAATTCCTCACCTTGGTTTACCCGCATCACATCGAATAGCAATATTCGACGTTATACCCGACATAAGTACCCGATATGGTTTAGTCCACGTCCTCACTCATACTTCTATGACGACCTGACCACCGATATCACATCGAGGCTCACCACCGACATCACATCGAGGCTTACCACCGATATCACATCGAGACTTACCACCGATATCACATTGAGACTCAACCCCGATATCTTATCGGGACTCATCTCTGATATACGTTCGAAACTCATCAACGACGTAGCGTCAGCGGGTAGTTTTGTGATGCCCCGACCTCGAGCAACAGGTTCCGGACCAAGCCTACACCAGATACCTAGTGTAGGCCTGATTTGAGATAGACTCGTTGTACTATTAGATTATTTCCTTGTAACCGACACACATATATACATAATACGATATATTGTCAAATCAGTGGCGCCGTCTGTGGGAACCAAGGTTCTCTAGATCGGGAGCTCATCAGAAGAGATGTCAGGGAAGAGACAGCGAAGTGTCGAGGAGCAGGAACTTAACAAGGCAGGTACCAATATGACGAGAAGTAGCAAGAGGGCGAGGACCGACCAAAAGGGGTAATGCGCCGAGATAGAAGGGGCGGTGATTCCCTGTCAGAATGAACCGAGAATGGAGCCAGTGGGAGATTTTATCACGATAGGGATAGACCCGGGGCAACCAGAGCACACGTTGAGGATAGGAGCTACAATGTCGCCTGGTATCCGGAAGGCGTTGATAGAATGCTTGAAAAGGAATGTCGATATATTTGCCTAGAGCGATTCTAACTTAATTGGGATCGACCCAAAGATTATAGAGCATAAGCTAAACGTCGATCCGCGAGCCAAACCGATACGACAGAAGAGAAGGAATTTTAGTAAGGAGAAGAGCGAGGCAGCAGAGAAAGAGGTTGTGGAAAAGCTTAAAAGCAGGGCATATTTATGAATTACGTTATTCGGAGTGGCTCAGCAATATTGTCCTAGTTCTGAAGAAAGCAGCAGAATGGAGAATGTGTGTGGATTATAAAGATTTGAACAAGCATTGCCCGCGGGATCCCTTCCCATTGCCAAGGATTAACCTTCTAGTGGATTCGACAGCCGGGTGCGCCCTATTCAGTTTCATGGATGCCATGAGCGGCTTCCACCAAATATTTATGGCAACGGAGGATCAATCGAAAACAGCCTTTGTTACGGACACTGGTGTGTACTGTTATCGTGTAATGCCTTTTGGTTTGAGAAACGCCGGCTCGACGTTCCATAGATTGGTGGCGAAGATGTTTTATAACCTAATAGGAAAATCAATGGAGGTATACGTAGATGATATGTTGATCAAGAGTTTGAAGGCGCAGGATCACGTGGAGCATTTGGAGAAATTGTTTGCCATTATGAGAAGCTATGGGATGAATCTCAATCCCAAGAAATGTACCTTCGGAGTGGCAGCGGGAAAATTTCTGGGATATATGGTTAACGAGCGCGGAATTGAAGCTAATCCGGACAAGATACAGGCCGTGATGAATCTTGCTTCCCCACGCTCGGTACGGGATGTGCAATGCCTTGTGGGGCGGATAACAGCCTTGGGGCGTTTTATTGCGACCTCGGCAGAACGGAGTCTTCCTTTCTTCAAAATCCTAAAGAAGGCCAAGGATTTACAGTGGACCGAAGAATGTGAAAGAGCGTTTCAACAATTCAAGAAGTATTTGATGGCACCACCACTCTTGGCGAAACGAGATCCAGGGGAGACGCTTTACCTGTATCTCGCGGTCTCCGCCAACGCCATTAGCGCAGCGTTAGTAAAAGAAGCAAACAGAAAGCAATCTCCGATCCATTATGTCAGCCGAGTTCTCCACGGAGTGGAGAAAAATTTTCTGCAAATCGAACTATTTGCCTTAGCCGTTGTCATGACGGCTCGTAAGTTGAAGCCCTATTTCCAAGCTCACCCAATAGTGGTCGTGACGGACAAACCACTCCGCCAATCCGGATACCTCAGGGAGATTGGTAAAATGGGCTATAGAATTGGGCGAATTTGGGATCGAGTATCGTCCCCGCACGACTATTAAAGCACAGGTCCTAGCCGACTTCATGGCGGAGACACTAGATAACAACTTAGACCATTCATGCCAACATATTTTCCCTATAAGTCAGGACTCCAGTCCCAGTTCGAGACCCGCAACATGGTTACTTCATGTGGATGGCTCCTCCACTGCGAACGGCGGGGGAGCGGGCATTCACCTGGTGTCTCCATATCGTAGGGAATTTGATTTTGCTATCAGTCTGAATTTTCCTATAACGAATAACGAGGCGGAGTATGAGGCAATCCTGGCAGGAGTCAGAATGGCTAAGACCCTCTGTTTGGATCATCTGGAAGTCTTCACGGATTCGCAGTTAGTAGCTAATCATTTCTCGGGATTCTTCGAAGCGAAGCAGGAAACCATGGTTTTATATTTGGCAAGCTGAAGGAATTGGCGGCCGAGTTCACTACATTCAATCTGACACAAATACCTTGATCGGAAAATGCCAAGGCCAATACTTTATCCAAATTTGCTAGTTCCACAGACGTTTTTGTGGAAAAGCGTGTGACCTTGCTGACCACCTCCAGGCCCGCAGTTGGAGTAACAAAAGCCAGCAAAATATGGCTGACGTGGAGTTTGTCTTTCCTATCACATGTACACCTTGTTGGAAGGATGAGATATATAATTACCTTGCAGATGGAACCCTCCCGACCGATCTCAATGCACAAAGACGACTGAAGTACAAGGCGTACATGTTTACCATTTATCAAGGTGAACTCTATAAGAGATCTTTTGAAGGCCCATTGCTGAGATGTGTATCACCAATTGACGCCCAATACATACTAAGGGAGGTACACGCCGGCAGTTGCAGGAACCATTCAGGAGGGAGAGCTTTAGCCCAGAAAATATTGAGACAGGGATATTTTTGGCCGACATTACGACAAGACGCAACCCTGTACTGCCGCAATTGTGAGAATTGCCAGTACCATGCCAAACTTGTACACAGGCCAGCTGTACTGATGCAGCCCCTAGAGATCACCTGCCCGTTCGATCAGTGGGGGATTGATATAGTTGGTCCCCTACCGATGGCCAGAGGTCAGAAGAAATTTCTTTTGGTAGCGGTAGAATACTTTACGAAATGGGTGGAGGCTGAGGCCTTGATGCACATCACGGAGAAGAATATGATAGACTTTATCTGGAAAAATATTGTATGTCGCTTTGGACTACCCCGAGTATTGGTATCAGACAATGGTACCCAATTCAGAGGAAAGACAATGGTGGCATGGTGCAAAGAGTTGAAAATATCCCAACATTTTGCTGCGGTATCTCACCGACAGGCAAATGGACAAGTGGAGTCCACCAACAAGACTCTTAAACAATACCTAGAGCGGCAACTGCACGCCACCGGGAGGAGTTGGATTGACGAACTCCCAGGAATTCTATGGGCATATAGGACTACACCCAGAACATCTATAGGAGAGGCACCGTTCACTCTAGTATACGGGTCCGAGGCAGTAGTCCCGGTTGAGATTGGCATGCCAACGTACAGAATAGCAGAATATGACACACAACACGCTGCACGACTACGAAAAATGGACCTAGAGATGATTTGTTCCACAAGGGAGCAAGCTTATCAACGGACAGTGGCCTTCAAAGTGGCAATGGCCAAGAGTTTCGATAAACGAGTGCACCTTCGAAGCTTTCAAGTGGGTGACTTGGTGTTGAAGAGTGTGAAAGCAAGTAAACATGTTGGGAAACTACAAGCCAATTGGGATGGACCCTACAGGGTTACCCACACCAGCACTAAAGGTTATTATTATCTCGAGGAGATGTATGGCGAGCCCCTACCAAGGCCATGGAACGTGCAACACCTTAGGCGTTTTTATTCTAAAAAATTCAGTATTTTAACTACTATTAACAATGTAAAGAACTACGCGAGGCTTGATTCCCTACACGAGATACGTAGGTAACCGGATACGGTTCAGCACCAATATATTATTAAAAGTAGCATGTCACATGCAGGCACACGAGGTGCACCAGACGCAGCCCAGAAAAAAGATGCATCGAAGGCAACCAGACAAAAGGCAAGCCCCTACCCATGAGCGGTAACGGGTCACCTACCAAAAAAAAATGGCTCCTACCCATGAGCGGTAACGGGTTCCCCTGTGATAACGGGCGGGCTCCTACCCATGAGCGGTAACGGGTCATCGACGAAGAAAAGGCTCCTACCCATGAGCGGTAACGGGTCCCTTTGTGATAACGGGCGGGCTCCTACCCATGAGCGGTAACGGGTCATCGACGAAGAAAAGGCTCCTACCCATGGGTGGTAACGGGTTCCCCTGTGATAACGGGCGGGCTCCTACCCATGAGCGGTAACGGGTCATCTAAGAAGAATATCCCCTGTGATAACGGGGTCGATCCTAAACATTTGAACGGTAGCGGGTTCCCTGTGATAACGGGATGAGCCCCTATCCACAAAAATATTATCCCATGTGATAACGGGGTCAATCCTAAAACATTTGAACGGTAGTTGGTTCCCTGTGATAACGGGATGGGCTCCTATCCACAAAAAGAATACCCTCTGTGATAAAGGGATCGATCCTAAAACATTTGAACGGTAGCGGGTTCCCTGTGATAACGGGATGGGCCCCTATCCACAAAAAGAATATCCCCTGTGATAACGGGGTCGATCCTAAAATATTTGAACGGTAGCGGGTTTCCTGTGATAACGGGATGGGCCCCTATCCACAAGAAGAATATCCCCTGTGATAATGGGGTCGACCCTAAACATTTGAACGGTAGCATACCCTATGATAACGGGATGGACACTCACCGACAAGAAATGCATACCCCGTGACAACGGGAGGGCTCTCACTCATGAGTGGTAACAAGTCATCTACCAAGGATAAGGCAATCCCATGCCAATGGCGCCAGACAATCACCAGCCTATCACAACTACTATACGACAAGGATAGAATATTCATGATCACATAAAGAATTGCACAAGGTAAGATTTCTGCAAATAAACACCCTTGATTAAACATCTTAAAAGCGGCTTTCAGCCAATGGCACCGGGCACACTTTGCATAGAAAAAATTTCCCGAGGAAATAACTGATACAATATCAAAAAATCTCACTAGCCGACAACATTACTACATATCATAAAGAAACTCGTTATTCTCAAGATCAGTGAATAACTCAGCCCGAAAGGGACCAAGCCCGGATACATTCATTTCAAATTCTGGGAACTTCCAGGGCTCGGCACAAATATCGTCAGCGAGTTTATCCATTCCCCGGGGAGACAAAACCTCTGGATATTTATTCCATTTCGGACTACTACTTTCTGGATCAGGTGACACCCGGGAATACCGCATCGCACGGGGGACCCTATAACGTTCCCTAACGTACGGTCCTGTGACAGCCCAGACGGGCACGCTTCCGCCATAAGGCTCGATAGTCACATGCATATCAGCACCAATGGGGGTACCACCACGTGATGGGGGAGAGCTATGCGCTGGAGCAGTGACTTCGACATTAATATCACTATCCCTTTTTTGAGCCACCAGCACCTGTCTTGTTATGGGGGGAAGATACGATTACCCTGTTGCGAGCTAAAGTTTCGAGTAATTTTGCATTCTGAATTTTCAAGTTTTCGAGGGACTCTCGATAAGCATTGCGTTCACGCTCTAACCTAAGATTACTGGCACGCAAGCGTTAGGTCTCAGCATGGCTTCTAGCCAGTTCCTTCTTCATCTCTTCTTCAGCGACTAATGCCTTCCATGCTTCGCCACGGGCAATGCATTTCTGAGTCTCAGCAGCACGCGCCCAGCTGTTAGCCCGATCACGACTAATCTCACTACGCGCAATCATCGCGCGCAGTTCCTTTACCAAAGCGTCATGACGAGTCTGCACCTCCCCAAGCAGCATGTAATCTCTGCACAGTTCGTGGAACGTATGCCCAAACTGCCAAGGAAACGAATAATCATTAGTAAAAAACAGGAGGGATGAACATTAGCAACAACCAACAAACAACAGGGCAAGCTCCTTACTGTATATAGCAGCATCATACATATGTGCGGTGCTAATTCCACCCCTAGATCTCGGCACAACTCAGAAGGATCAAAATTTCCATAAATAGTTTCCAAGCCTCGGATAGCATCCTATTCACGGATATTATTATTCCCAATCCGCATAATTAACCGTTCTGAAAGGGGATCACGTAGAAAAGAGTAATCTTCCCTCAATGGCGCCCTACATTAAGATGGCTTCTCAGTATCAGTATTACCAGGGGTGCCGCAGTACGCCTTGGGGCCGAAGTAGACGAGCTCGGAGCGGCCGACACAGGGGGAAACTCATCAATACTTTCTTCGCCAACACCAGAAAAGGGTGCTAACTCGTCAGGTTCGAGCTCCTCACCCCCGGCACCGGGCGACACCGCGAAATGATGCGGGTCAGAATGAGAACTTTCCCCAAGCCCCCTGTGCGACCCTTCAAACCGAGCCCGAGCCCGAGGGTGCCAATAATTAGCTGGTGTGCCTTCTGGCGGCAGAGTCACTTTGACCCGTGTAGGGTTAGCAGCCATATGTTGATGGGAAGCATGATCCACGGTCATAGCGTTAATCCTATCATCTTCTAACCGAATACCTTCCGTTATGGCAGCGCGATCTCCAACAATAACACTGCCACCATAAATATTTGATTGCATCACGAGATATTTATCAGGGAAACGAGAGTTTCGTTCATGAAGACGGACTCGGGATAACCGTAGATTGGCGGAAATTCCGGAAACTTACACCAAACCATCATCTAATGACGCATCCCTCGCAGGAGTTTCAGAGTCAGAAGATTCGTCGTCTGACACGACGACATCATTTCGCCTAGCAGGGCCAACTTCATAATACTGCGGTGATACAACAAGTTTCTTCTTTGGAGATTTTTTACCACGCACCATCCTTAGGCAAAACAATTAAGGCAATTTATTGCAGAAACACGCAAAATATCGAAGCAATGTCGAAATATAGATCGAAACCGAGATCGAAAAAGATATCGGGGAAAGTTACCGACATCAAATTCGACGTAGTTCCGACAGTGACAACACGGGGCAATAAAATAGTGAAGGATGACACAGCAGGGACCGACTTTTATAAACAAACAAAAGTTGGGGCCCGCAGCATTAATTTCGCCATATCGGGGATTACATCGGAACTCATATTCGATATGACTTTCGACATGAGTTCACCGTACAAGCAAGACCCGTACGCTTTAAATTCTTGTATCCGTATTTGCAAAATCGCGTGTTGTAAACAACTTAGAGTTCAAACGAGGACCTCATACAGTGCGGTAACTGCACTGGGGAACTGCACAAAACTAATTCCAGGTGCACTTCCCACATTTTCGATTTCCATCCTTCGAACTGGGGGGACGTGGGGTACAGGTAACCCAAAAATTCAAAATTAAATTTGCGAATTCTTATCCCTAGGATAATAATCCCCAAATTGGGGGACTACATGATATGGAGGTTTCTAGCATTTGGGCCGTTGTGGGCCACGGCCCATAAACGAGGATATCGGGGATCAACCTCGATATGATATCGAATATAAGATTCGATATAGGCCAGCCGCGCCTAAAAATATCCCGTCCCGCACACTGAGAAAAACAATTAATTCCTCACCTCGGTTTACCCGCATCACATCGAATAGCAATATTCGACGTTATACCCGACATAAGTACCCGATATGGTTTAGTCCACGTCCTCACTCATACTTCTATGATGACCTGACCACCGATATCACATCGAGGCTCACCACCGACATCACATCGAGGTTTACCACCGATATCACATCGAGACTTACCACCGATATCACATCGAGACTCAACCTCGATATCTTATCGGGACTCATCTCTGATATACGTTCGATACTCATCAACGACGTAGCGTCAGCGGGTAGTTTGGTGATGCTCCGACCTCGAGCAACAGGTTCCGGACCAAGCCTACACCAGATACCTAGTGTAGGCCTGATTTGAGATAGACTCGTTGTACTATTAGATTATTCCCTTGTAACCGACACACATATATACATAATACGATCTATTGTCAAATCACAAACACACACTCATCTTCATCTAACTTCTCTCTACAAAAAATGGATCATTTGGTTCAATAAAATATTGTGTAATTTTTGTTATTTTTATTTTTATTTTTCTTCTAAATGATGAAGAAACATCATTTGAATTTGCTATTGTATTTTTAGGATTCGCAATACCTTTTCTATTTCTTGCTCTTGGTATGAGTTTACTATTATTATGTAAGTTCAATTGAAATATTGCATCTTGGATAATAAGATATTTATTTGAGTAGTCTTCTTTTACCTATATAGTTGTTATAATGTGAGAAACGTAAAAACAAAAACTAATAAACTCTCGTTTATTATTAGACAAAATCATAAAAATTTAATTTTCTTCTTCCGATAAAAGGGGTTTACAACTTCCTATGGTGTTAATTGTTAGCCCTTAAGGATAAAATTAATCGAAATAGCGATTATAAATACTTTATCTTCAAAACAATTCAGGTAAGAATCTGGGGACCAGATTCCTTTAAGGAGAGGGGATTGTAACGCCCCAAAGATTGGGAAGAAAATAAATTTATACTTTAGTCCTTGAACTTTTGAAGTTTTTTATTTTTAACCCTAAATGTTTAGAAAAATTTGCATTTTAGTACATAAACATAAAAGTTAGTCTTTTATTATTTTTATAGGTCTCTAATCCTAAAACATATATTACAATTTCAAATCTTAACCAAGATGATGGAATTAATCTAGAAAAATTACATAAATAAATAGGTATGTAACAAAGAAATCTAATTATACCTATTTGAATTTTGATTATAAATAATTAAAAAACTTGATATGCAATTAACCAATTAATGAAGTAAGCCATGACATATTTTTGATGAGGTAAGCCATGACATCCTTAATAGCATGATTAAAAGATTTTTGTGATTTATTATAAAATAATAAAAGTGAGACCTTAATTAAAATTATTTTAACATGATTTTTGCCTATAAATAGTAGGCTTTATTCCAACAATTTTCACAGCCAAAATCATTTCGGTTTTTCCTTATTTCTTCCTATTAATCTCTAAGTTAGTGAGTCTACATTCAAGAAAAATTCATCCCAAGTTCTTATTTTATCATTTTCTACCCGAAAATACCCCAAAACGTTTATTGCGCAGAATTTATTCATTCGGTCCTGCACCTTAGTAAAATCATAACTAATTGTAGAAAAATCCTTTTTGATCAAGGACAATGGCTGGATACTCCTCATGATGTCCCCTAACTTTCATATGAAGAAATGTTTTTCAAATAATGTGATTTATAAGGTCGAAATTCCTAAACCGTAGACTGCTGTTTGAAAATTCGAAAATAGGTTCTATGTTGCAAGAATTATTTAGCATAGCAAACCTTTGTGTTTTCACAAAATCTTGGATTCTCACATCTCTCATGATTCTAGAAAAACCATAAAGCATAAAAAGATTTGAAAACCAAGTTCATTTAGATGTTCGATCAAAGGTAAAACGAAAATTGCGGTGATTTTTCAGTTTATTTGGCACAATCTTTGTTTTCTTAATTTATAAGTTTAATATCCATCATAATTCAATGTATTTGCCACACACGTAAATTTAACATGATAGCGTATTAGTTATAATTAGATATTATGATTTATAATCATGAATCGACATTTTTGTGGATCTTATTTATAGCATTTAAAGGGTAGATTTATCATGTTTAACATACTATTTTCATAAGTCTTACAAGATTATTCTTGTCACTTCATGTCCTAACCATCAAACAAGATTATTTATCATCCCTTATCACATGTTTTGATAAACCTCTCATGTTTATATCTTTATATTTAAGTTATAAAACGAGTATATGCATTTTTAAACTTACTATGTAAAATAAAGTAATAAATGACTAAGTTATACCTTTTAAGGTGTTATTTCGTATTATACTTATTTGGTGTGTGATTATTAAAAGTTTGGAATTGATTAAAGACTAAAAAGATGAGTTTTCCTAGAGTTAGTTAAGTAATATGTTTTTCTTTAAATTCATCATCTAAGACTTTTATGTTTTGTGTAATAACATAAATTAAGCTTATGTGTTATTTAATAAGATTTACATTGTAACTAGCATTCTTAACAAGAACGTTCTCAATTTTTTTTTTTTTTTTTTGGTATACAAAGGAGAAGCAGGCCTATCAGGCTACATCAGAATGTAAAAAAGAGACAAGTTCTGGTGGAGGACTGAGTAGAAGACAAGGTCCACTCACTGCTCCATGTTGAAACTTTGCAATTGCATCAGCCAAATAGTTTTTCTTTCGAGGGATCCATCTGAAAACAATATCCCACGGCTTGTGAATTAGAATTCTGCATTCTTCAGTCAGTTGGTACAGGCAATGGGCGGGATTTGCACCATTATTGATGAGTTGAAACGCTTCTTCCGAGTCCGTCTCAACTTCAAGCTTCTGGATTCTTTTGCTCCACGCAATTTCCAAACCTTTGTGTATGGCTCTCATCTCCGTCTCTAAAACAGTCGGACTAGATATATATTCTGCGAATCCCCACATCCCACATCCATGCGCCTTTGCTATCTCTCAAAACACCACCAATTGCTCCTCGGTTCAGGTCATGGCGAACACTCCCATCGACATTTAATTTGTCCCATCCTAATTGAGGTTTCTCCCAGCTGAATTTTGATTCTTTCTTTTTCCCGCACGGCATCTTTCTCATGTCCTCACATAATAGTTTAATCTGACAGATAACAACATGTGTACTCAAAGATTTTCCTTTAAAAACTCGATGGTTCCGCGCCTTCCATATGTGCCAAATGCTGGCAGCAAAAATTAGATTCCACGGCAAACCCGGACTAATACTGCAGCCCTCCTCGCTATTGCAAAGGTTTCCCCGCAGCCACTTGTCGTCCGCAATATCTACAAATTCACGCCATCTTGAAGCGGGAATAAGTTTGCGCCAAATCAGGTGTGCCGGTTTGCAAAAACGCAAGATATGCATGACTGATTCCTCGGGGTAATTGCAGACCTCGCACTGTCCATCCTCAGTAATTTTTCGTATCTTGCGCACTTGATTTGTTGCCAATTTGTTCTGCCACGCGAGCCATATAAAATGGCGCATCTTATTCCCACAACCCAGCTTCCATATCCAACCAAAATTTGGGTAATTTGTAGGTTGATCGGCATACCTTCGGTGTAGAGCTTTATACGCAGTTTGGCACGAGAATTTTCCCGACGCTGTTTCCCCCCATAACAGCATGTCCGCTTCATCCTTCAGCACAAACCTTCGACTCCTTATCTCATGTTTCCATTCATCCGGGATCCTTGTATGTATTCCTTCAAAAGTCCAGTCCCCTGTCTCATCGATTACATCCGCAAGTGACAAGCCAGAATCCATCGGATCAATATCAGGAATAACATCATAAAGAACAACGCTCCCTAACCAATTATCGAACCAAAAGGATATAGAGGCGCCGTCTCCAACTTTCCACCTCATGAACGGTTTGATCAACGCCATACATTTGATAATTCCTTTCCACGTGATACTATCCCCCGGTTTGGCCATATAGTCCGTGAGTCTAGACCCTTTGAGATACTTTGCCTCCACTAATTGCGCCCAAAGTCCATCGGTATTATTTAAAATCTTCCAACATATTTTGGAGAGCAAAGCCTCATTGTTTCTTCGTGCGGTGCGAATCCCCAGGCCACCATTTTTTTTTATCGCGTGCAACTTTTTGCCATCCCACCAGATGAAGTCTTTTAATATTCGGGTCACTCGACCATAGGAAGTCTCGGTTCAGTCTGTCTAATCTGTCACATACTTTTTCCGGAAGCCAACAGGACTGCATAATATGAATAGGTACAGCCGTTGACACCGACTGGATCAAAGTAGCTATCCCCGCCAATGACAAAGTCTTGCTCTTCCATGTCGAGTAACTCGCTAGGAGTTTATCCATGATATCATTAAATTGTTCCCGACCACCCCTGCCATGGTTTAATTGAGCCCCCAAGTATTTCCCCAATGACATAGTTTGTGCATAACCCAAATGTGCACATATTCTTCGTTTTAGTCCCGAACCTTCTGACTTCGAGAAATAAATTTTTGACTTGGCCATGCTGATTTTGAGCCCTGAAGAGATGCAAAATCGGTCTAGAACCTCTTTCATTGTTCTTGAAGTTTTTAAAGAAGCCTTCCCCATCAACAATAAGTCGTCGGCAAAGAAAATGTGTGAGATTTTTGGGGCCCCTCTGCACAGAATCACTGGTTCCCATTTTTTACAATCAACTGCTTCGAGGATTAAATATGCAAGTCTTTCAATGCACAATACAAACAGATATGGGGATAACGGGTCTCCCTGGCGCAGACCGCAGCTATGAGTAAAGGGGTCCAAAGGTTCCCCATTCCATAATATCCGAGTAGTCGCATTTCTAACACAGAACATAATCAGCGTAATCATATGTATGGGAAAGTCGAAAGCAAGCAGTGTTTCCTCTAAAAAATTCCAGCTAATCCTGTCATATGCCTTCTCAAGATCGAGTTTGAGAATCATACACCCGACCTTATTTTTCTTTTTTGATTTCAGAGAGTGTAGAATTTCTTGGATTAGAAAAATATTATCCTGTGTACTCCTCCCTTTGATAAAACTAGACTGCGTGGGTGCAATAAGATCCGGCATATAATCCTTAAGTCTCATTGTAATGCATTTAGTTATAAACTTGTAAATCACATTACAAAGGGAGATAGGGCGAAATCCAGAGATATGCGTAGGATTATTTACCTTTGGAATAAGACACATATGTGTTGCGCATACTCTAGGCTCAAAATGTCCATCCCGAAAAGCTCCGCTAATGAATTCCATGAGGGAATCGCATGACCACTCCCAATAACGCTGGTAAAAACTAGCCTGAATGCCGTCCGGGCCTGGGGATTTATTCGGGTGTGTCGCCCATACTGTTTCCTTAAGTTCCTTTATCGACACGTCCATACCCACCTTACTCCTCATCTCGGCCGACAAGCAATATTGGTATCTTGAGATTGGTAGTCGAACGTGTCCATGATTCGCAGCCGTGAAGATTTTAGAGAAGAAGCTAGTCGCGTGGCTTTGAAGAATATTCTGGTCACTTACCCACATATCATCGATTGACAGCATAAGTATTTTATTTCTTTTGCGTCTAGTTAACGTCACTTTATGGAAAAACGCCGTATTCTGATCACCCTCTGCCAACCATTTAATTCTGGACTTTTGACGCCAAAAAGTCTCCTCATTTTTCAAAGTCGTGCTAAACTCAGCGAGAAGTTCCCTTTCCAACCGTTCAAGAAAGCTATTCGGGTGTCTTGCGAGTGACTTCTGGATTCCTTCTATCCGTCGAATGAGTTTCTTCTTTTTCTGAAAAATATTCCCGAACTTGGATTTGTTCCATGGGATAATCACCTCTGGGACTTTCTCAATGGCCTCAATGATGCTCGGTTTTTCAGCCCAAACCGATTTCAGTATCTGCTCGCACTCCGTGTTAGCTAGCCATATAGCTTCAAAGCGAAAAGGTCTCTGGACGGTGCTAATTTGTGAGCCAAAACAACTTGTCATAATCGGGTGGTGGTCGCCATGAAGGCGAGGGAGGTGGAACACACCATTATCCGGAAACTTCCCCAGCCATTCTGTATTCGCCAACGCCCTATCGATTCTTTCTTGTATAAGAGCCGAACCCTCCCTCTTGTTAGTCCAAGTAAATTTCGGACCGTGAAACCCAAGATCCTGAAGGCCCCATGCATGAATCCATCTTTGAAAAGCAACACACCTGTTCACCGAGTTATTGTTCCCTCCCTGTTTCTCGTGAGTGTATCATATCTCATTAAAATCCCCTTGAACTAGCCATGGAATTTTGATTTGATGTGACCATCTCTCAAGGCTTCGAAAAATACGCCTTTTATCCTCCGCATAAGACTTCGCATAGATTCCGGATATCATCCATTTGTCTTGTCTTCTTGAACCCACCAGAGCATGTAATCCTTGATCCTCTATATCCTTTATTTCCACATCAATATTATCGGAGTCCCACAACATCCACACCCCTCCGTCCATCCCATCCGTTGGTGCAATACAATAGTCCGTGAAACCCAAATAGGGTGCAATCTCCCAAGCCCTCTCGTTAGACACTCTTGTCTCTAGTAAGTAAACAATATCCGGAGAATTTCGCCGGACTAGTTCTCTAAAGTTGTTGCGAAAATCGACATGGCCCGCCCCTTGACAGTTCCAGGTGATAACTTTCATTGTACTATGGAAAAGGTGGGTCGGATGCACGGGGTAGTCAATACTCTGTCCCGTCCATAACTTCGTCAACTGTCTCAATATCTCCCGTATCAAGTACGTGTGTCGATTGTTTTCCCAATCGCTCAACTGAATTATCTGCCAGTAGATAGGGGCGTGCACTACTCTCTCCTTCTTCACCACGTTTATCTCGAACTCCCATAAAGCCGGGGTTGCTCTCTTTATCACCATTGAATTTGGATTTAATTGTGATATCCTCGGGGGGCCCTCGACTAGTTGGTGCACAATTTGTATGTTCTCCATATTCCCTGCTCTGTCTTGAATCTGTTCCATTTTTCTCCTCACATGCTGATCCCATGGAGTAATTTTGCCTTGTTGCGCTGAACTCAACTATTCTCCCATGTTCGTCGAATTCCTCAAGGACTGAAAAAGGATTTAAGTTCGACGAAGGGGCTCCAGTTCTTTTTGAATTATTCGGTACAACGACATTCATTTTTCCTTTAGTACTCGGTTTTCTTAAGATAGAAAACGAAGCAGGTAGAATCCTTCTTCCCGTAGAATTCCTATTTCCATCATTCTCTTTTCCTGGATGGAAAGAGTTCTTTGGCATATTTTCTTTTTTATTATTTTGTGTAGTTTCCATTTGACTCCTAATAGCAGTCTCTCTCTTTCCATCTGCAGCCTTCTTACCACGATTATCTGAGCTACCAACTGGACCCTTTCCCGCTGCTAATTTCCCCTTACTTCGTTGGATGACCAGCCACTCGCCAAACTCTTCTTTCTTGCTCTTCTCTACCAGCCAGTCAGTCGGTTGTGAGTCTGTCCTATGGGCATTATCTGTCATGATCATGTCGTTCGTATTTTCTGTCTCCCCCATCGAATTAATTCTTGAGACACACTTTTTCGTTTCATGATCAACACAACCACAAGTAAGGCAAAGACATGGGAGATTTTCATACATAATTTGATACACCTTCCCCTTAATGCGTATCGCTTGTTGGACGGGTTTTTTCATCGGCAATTGAACACAAAACCTCGCAAATTTTCCCCTCGATGCTGTGAACGTATTACCATCGATCTTGATGGGATCTCCAATATAACTCGCTAACGATTCAATAATAGGCTCACTAAACATCTCTAACGGTAAATGTAATATCCTCACCCACGTGATTACACAATCAATGGAGTCTCTATCAGCCGCGAAATTCGGCGTCCACTTTCTAATTGAAAGGAAGCTTCCCGCCAATTGCCAAGGCCCCTGTGTAAGGATTGTCTCTCTTTGAATTAGCGTAATTCCTTTTAAGCAATAAGTTCCGTAGCCCAAATCAACGAGATCGCTGTCCCCCGTTAGCTTCCACATTACACTTAACTTGTTGACCAAACTCGGGTAGTACCATGGCTTCCCAAGAACTTTGATAAGCACTGAACCCTTCCATTGTTCACATATCATTTCATCGAGCTCTTCATCAAATTCAACATTCAATAAGGGGTCTTCCTTTGAGGGTAGTGAAACTCTAATTTTATTCCGAATTTCCTTATTTTTATCCACATCTATTCGTACATCTGTTGGTCTTACTTTGCTGGCATACGACGGCTTGAGATTCTGTTCTGCCATAGGAGTCCTCGATCCAATGTTTGATCCCTCAGCCCTAAAATCATATGATTGACGTGGTCGCTTTTGCGTTACGTGTGCTTCTGTATTTTCCAACCCCATAGCGCTATTGTCTTGGAATTTCTCGTTAGGATTATGCATGGCCATGTTCTGATTACCATTCCATTGTGAGACAGAGCTCGCCGGTGGAAGGGCTGAATTGCTAATTGGAGTCGCCACTTTTGTTTAATGTTGTCTTTTTGTCTCTGAGACAAATTGACAAACACTTGGTGTGCGAGCCCTCTCTCTAGAGTTTTTAAAGAGAGAGTAACTTTTAAGAATCGCTACAGTACCAACCTGACTTTTCCTTCTACTAACTACACTTGTAAGTTGTAATAAAAGTGAGACCTTAATTAAAATTATTTTAACATGATTTTTGCCTATAAATAGTAGGCTTTATTCCAACAATTTTCACAGCCAAAATCATTTCGGTTTTTCCTTCTTTCTTCCTATTAATCTCTAAGTTAGTGAGTCTACATTCAAGAAAAATTCATCCCAAGTTCTTATTTTATCATTTTCTACCCAAAAATACCCCAAAACGTTTATTGCGCAGAATTTATTCATTCGGTCCTGCACCTTAGTAAAATCATAACTAATTGTAGAAAAATCCTTTTTGATCAAGGACAATGGCTGAATACTCCTCATGATGTCCCCTAACTTTCATATGAAGAAATGTTTTTCAAATCATGTGATTTATAAGGTCGAAATTCCTAAACCGTAGACTGCTGTTTGAAAATTCGAAAATAGGTTCTATGTTGCAAGAATTATTTAGCATAGCAAACCTTTGTGTTTTCACAAAATCTTGGATTCTCACATCTCTCATGATTCTAGAAAAACCATAAAGCATAAAAAGATTTGAAAACCAAGTTCATTTAGATGTTCGATCAAAGGTAAAACGAAAATTGCGGTGATTTTTCAGTTTATTTGGCACAATCTTTGTTTTCTTAATTTATAAGTTTAATATCCATCATAATTCAATGTATTTGCCACACACGTAAATTTAACATGATAGCGTATTAGTTATAATTAGATATTATGATTTATAATCATGAATCGACATTTTTGTGGATCTTATTTATAGCATTTAAAGGGTAGATTTATCATGTTTAACATATTATTTTCATAAGTCTTACAAGATTATTCTTGTCACTTCATGTCCTAACCATCAAACAAGATTATTTATCATCCCTTATCACATGTTTTGATAAACCTCTCATGTTTATATCTTTATATTTAAGTTATAAAACGAGTATATGCATTTTTAAACTTACTATGTAAAATAAAGTAATAAATGACTAAGTTATACCTTTTAAGGTGTTATTTCGTATTATACTTATTTGGTGTGTGATTATTAAAAGTTTGGAATTGATTAAAGACTAAAAAGATGAGTTTTCCTAGAGTTAGTTAAGTAATATGTTTTTCTTTAAATTCATCATCTAAGACTTTTATGTTTTGTGTAATAACATAAATTAAGCTTATGTGTTATTTAATAAGATTTACATTGTAACTAGCATTCTTAACAAGAACGTTCTCAATTTCACCAACATGAGAATTGAAGAAAAAAGTACTAATATTTGTTGTGGTGAATTATAAATTCAGTTGATTAATATTATTTAAATATGTTAAAGGTTTGACGAACTAATCAACGCTAACAAGGTTCCCCGACGAGTTAAGGTGGGGCTCCATTTCTAATTTGTTCTAATCTTGTTTGGCATCCGGCCCTGGGGAACTTGGACAAAAAAGTCACTACTCCATTACCAAACCTCGAACAACCTATATTTCATCATAATCATGTTTGGCATCTCATCTCATAACATGATTTTCTTACTTATCGATAAATCATATTCAATCATTTATTATTTATCATATCTATTCACAGTCATGATAATTCTCAAATATTGTAATCTCATCTGCTGGTTCTTGAATTGTGCAAAGAGCAACGAACTATGTTCGGGACATGTAGCTCAAGGAGCAACGTATATTATCCTGTTTACTAGCTTGTTTGTTTATTTGTTATACCCATTTGGACGCCTTTGAGAAGTTTGGGCTCATGAATTGAGTCGAGTTACTGCCAGGCAGTAAGGATTGTCAGTTTAAGTAATTTCACTTGATACCCATTTATCTAGGCGCCGCTTGCAGTCAGGAGTTGGCTGTAACCCGCGTGCTGGATGAGTGACGAAAGAAGTCGTGAGAAGGAGGCAAAGGAGGGCAACAAGAATGAGGAGGACAATGAGAAAGAGGAAGAGGAAGAGTTAATGAGTGACTCAGAGTCTGAGGATAGTATGTATGAATAGCGTGCGATTATAGATTAGTGGTCAATTTCTATTGTATAATAAATTTGGATTCACGCTATTTAATTTCATATTATAGTTTGCATTCGTGTTGGATTTTTTTTTATATTTGCATCTTATAATTAGGTAATTTGGTCCTAGCATTGCAACACATATATATAAGTAGGGGAGTGTCTAGGCTACAATTAACTTCACGCGCAGCCAGGGGTTCCTTTTACAAAACTACCCTTCAACTTCTTTTTGCAATTCAAGATCCCTTATTTGTGGTGTTCGTATTTTTACCCCGATTAATTGAATAATTTTATTTAGGTAGAGTTTTAAATGGAATTAGTCAATTACGACCATATCAGACCCACCATGCTTCTGACCATATAAATAAACTGTCAAAATTAAAATAGTACCTCTCTTTGACCAAACTACCGTCGGGTTTCCACCAAGTTTTACAGTTTCCTCAACCAACTACTCGATCGCAATTGATGGTTCTGTAATGGCTCCTTCAACGGCAACTAGCACATTCCTGGTTCGTTTCCTACTCTGGGCGTAAAAGATACTATTGTGGTATTGATTGGGTATTTAAATAGGGAAACATTGTTTCAAGAAAAAGCCAGAATTTTATTTATAAAATGGAAACTTATTTATTACAACATCATAACCTTTATAGAGAAGAGTTAGTTGTTTAGCTACTCATAGTAGCTCTGTTTCCTACACACATACACTCGTATTTAAACAACAGAATTGAAAAACTTAATACAAGCTAAGCTTATAATATCTTTATTTTTAGAGTAAGAAAACAGAGGAGGTTGTTCGATGTCTTCTCCTTCCTTTAGCTTGGGTATATATATAGAAGCTCATCCGGACTTCAATTTCGGACTTCACTTCTTTTTTGTGGATTAATTCGTCACGGCTTACGTTTTAACCCACTAGCTCTTCTTGTCCCGTTGTAAATGAGAATCTGGTCCCTCCATTCTTTATCCTTAGTGGAAATGGTCTTTGTCAGCTTTACATGGCCTTTTTATTTTTTCAGAAAAGTTTGTCCTCTTCTCCTCACGAGGCATCATTCCTGGTCTAGTGGAGCCCTCTCTGTCGTATTCCCATTTGTCTTTTTTCACCGGGAATCTTTTTCCAAAAAGTGGTTCCTTTTGATCAGGGCATTTTGGACAAATGTGGTCTTTCCATTTCCCAGCGTGCATCATGTTACATAATTTTCGGCTGGTTTCTGAGGTTGCCAAAATCTCGTTTGTCCACAGCTTTTGCCTTTTAGTTTCAAATATTGTTTCGGCAAAACGGGTAGTGGTATTTGTCATAGCCTTAAGCATGAACGATCCGTTTTTAGATTTTTAAAATATCTTAAACGAATACTTGACTTTGTCTATCTCAGTTAAATAGACCCAAAGTCCCCAGGCTCTTCTCGTAGTAATATCATCTTCTGATATAGGAGCAACTAGAAGTTGTTCTTCCGGTGGTGGCTTTATATAATCTAAAGCCTTCATGTATGGTCTTTGGAGCTTAATGAAATGAAAGCTGTGATAAAAACCTTTTCCTGTAATTTCTGGAGATGCTGAAATAAACTTCAGTTCCAGAATTTCTCCTATACCGAGTGTATTATTATTTTTCCATGTATCGTACACTCCCTTATAAATCCATTCTCGTAATTTCGAAATTTCCAGAAATTCTGGGGATGTAGTGTAGACAGAGGCTAGACAGCCAAAGTCAAACCATTCTCGAACATTCTTCGGTTTCGCACCTAGTAGTGTCCAGACTCGTGGGTATTTTCCAGACCAATCGGCCTGGGATTTACCTGGGACAAGTCCCATTCTCGTATATAACCTTTTCCATGTTCTTTGATATTCAATCAATGGAGATGGTTTAAGGTTATCATTGATCTTAGATTTTTCTGTTCTTGGTCTAAGATTAAGCTCGTTAATGTCAGCATCTAAATTTTTATCCTGGCCTGATTCTTTAGATGTTTCCATCTTAGAATCTTTCTCGTTCATGGAATCCTCTTCATATTCATAAGGATCCACTCCTGGATTTGGGTTAATCGTGCTTGAATCACCAACCTCAATTTTTACGTCATGTGCTCGTACTTCAGAGACAAGTTTTGACTTTGAAGAATCTCGCATAATGGGACCATAAAGACTATCCCCTAACATGGTGCTGCAAAGCCTTGCGGCTTTCATTGCAGTCTGGACCTTGTTAAGATCCTTTTTCTTGTACATGTCCTAAAGCCTTGGCATTAATCGTAAGGCTGTCTATTGACTTGTTTAGTTCTTTCAGGCTGTCGCTGTGATGCCTCCATGTAGCGAGGATGCTGTTGGCTTCACTTGGCTCCATCTCGTGTTAAGAAATCTGCAAGAATATTTTCATGAGATTTAATAATTACAACATCAAAATCATAGTATTGACATTCAACTTGCCATCTTAAAAGCCTGGCCTTCTCGGGTTTACTTCCTATTTTATTTTTTAAGAAAGCTATAACACTTGTATTATCAATTTTTAAGATAAATTTATTTGCGAGTAGAAACTGGGGCCATTTTTTAAATGCACTGCGAACTGCAAAGAATTCGTTCTCGTAGATATGCCATCTTGCAGCATTATTATCTGCAAATAATCCACTGCAATATCTGCACGGGACTTCTCTTGTTGGTTCTACTTTCGTTAGAACGGTTGCCCACCAATGATCACTAGCATCTGTGCATAGAACCAGATCGTCTTCATCGTTAGGTATCGCGAGTTTGGGCAGGTTTTGACCCAACTTCTTTAGTTGTTGAACTGCTCGTGTATGCTCCTCTGTCCATTTAAATTCTGCATCCTTTTTAAGCAGAGGACTAAACACTTTCCTGTAACTTGCAAGATTGTTAATAAACATTCCTGCAAAATTAACTAATCCCAAAAAACTTTGAAGTTGTTTAACCATCTTGAGATTGTCAGGGCAATCACGTACCTTTTCAACCAAATGCGTTTGGAGGATGATACATGATTCGTCAATCTCAATACCAAGGAATTCAATTTTCCTTGTTAGGATTATTGCCTTCTTTTCGGATAGCACCAATCCTTCCTTGTGACAAACATCTGAGAATATTTCCAGATGTTTAACATGCTCTTTGATATTTCTTGAGGCGATGAGGATATCATCGACATAAACGAACATGAAGCTGAAGTAATCTTTAAAAAGATTATCCATCTTCCTTTGATATATCTGAGGTGCATTTGCCAATCCCATTGGCATAACATTCCAAATATAATGTCCTTGCGGTGTAGAGAACATCGTATACTTCTTGCTTTCTTCCTCCATCTTGATTTGATAAAAGCTAGATTTACAATCGAACTTTGAGAAGACCTTCGCGTTTTGGACGCAGTTGATAAGGTGCTCTCAGCTTGGGATATAGTATCCGTCGAATTCCAAGATTTTGTTGATCCCTTGGTAGTTGATCACCAATCTCGGCTTTCCTCTTTTGATTTCTCAACGGTTCCTGACTAAGAATTCAGGACTGCTATATGGAGATACTCCTGGGGAGATGAGCTTAAGATCAAGATGCTCCTCAAGAATCTTCTGCATATCCTTCCGATCGTTCTGATTCATCAGTTTAGGCTTGTATCTAACAAACTCATTTTCCTTTCCTTTTTAATTTTCAAGGACGCTTTGAGTTCGTTCTTGTTCCACCATGCCAAAGGATCTTAATTGAAGTTTCTTCGAATCTTGGTTTTGACATCTTCTAGTGAGATATGTTCTTCATTAGTGATGTCCAAGTGAGGACTTGGTTCTAAGCTGGCCTTTAGGATCTCGATTGTTTCGTTTTTGATTCTTTCATTTTTCTGGCCACCTAGGCTGTCAATCCGCAGTTGAAGGATTACCTTGCCATATCTCCTCTGATCGCTCATCTTTGGGTGTCGAAGTTTTCCTTCATCACCACGCTTGCTGCGAAATTGAATAGGCAATTTTCTGTAAAATGCCTGTGTCAACCGCTGCACGAAAATCTTATGATCACAAAGTGTTGTGAGAATAAAACGTCATGTTTCATTATCCTGTGTAAAATGTTTAAGCGTTTGCAGAAAATTGTTACCGAGTAGAATATCGGCTCCGGTGTCATGAAAATAGATTGGTGGTATTTTTACTTTATACCATGGGGTACCTCCTGCTCTGCCAATCAATATCTATGCTTGTATTATTCCTCTTTTGAAGATAATAATCTTTTTTGAGAAATCTCTTCCACCAACTGCTGGTAGATTTTCTCTGATATCTTCGGGGAAGATTCTTGGTTTGGCTGTGGATATTCCAGCCCCTGAATCGATATACGCTGCGAAGTATTCGGCTCGATACTTCTCATATAACATCCCAACTGAGATGTAAATTGAGAATGGACTAGTGGTCATCGGAATCTATATCTTTTTCCTTCCACTGTGAATTCCATTCCTTCTGGTAATCTTTCCCAATGTTTCTGATCCTCAAGAAATTCAATCCCTAGAACCAGTTGTGCTGGGGTCTTTCCTGCTTGTCCGGTAATGACAAAATCCATTCCACCTAAATTTAGGTTTCCTTGATATCTTCCAACGAGGGGCTGCTTTAGATAATATAAGGCATCACAAGGAAGAGTATTATCCTTTTGATTAATGTCAAAAATTACCTCGACCTCGCACCATCCTCCAGGGCATTGGAGCTCCCCTCTAGTCATAAATCTTTTTGGTTCGATTACGACTTCAACAATTGGTTTCTTTCCCCATGTTAGGCTATGCATCCTATTTTACTGGAAAGAAATTCTCCTGGGTTCGATCCTCTGGCTAGTGTTTTTGCCGAACACTGGTTGATCTCGGATGATCATGTCCATCTCATGGATATGTGGCAGATCAGAAACCTCAGGGATCTCGACAAACTCTTTTCTTCGGAAAAGGTCTGAATGATGAGTATTGGAGAGGGCATAGGAGATACTGTAGGTGATCGAGTATGGCCTATTTCCTTCCTTCATCAACTCGTTGTTTTTGAAATCTTGATGCGGGGTAAAGACCCTATTAAAATCTCGATCGGCTAGATTATAGGCAATCTTCGGGTAAACAAATGTTGCCACCTTTCCAGCAAATAGATTTCCCAAAATTCCTCCAAGACACGCGTCTCGTAGGTTTTGAATTCTCCTATCAAAGATGGCGATATCAATTGGCGAATTGATACCTTCTTTGAATGTTGCCTTGATCAAGATTCTTATAGTTCCAATATGGATCCACGACATTTTTTGGGCAACCTCGTCATTGAGTCTTCTTAGTTCCTCCTTGATTTTATTCGTAGGAACCAGCTGCATTTCCATCACATTACTTATAAGTTCCATCGGGATTGCAATCTCTCCCGCCGTAACTTTGTAGATAATGTGATGTTTTCGTTGTCTGAAGCTTAATTGGGCTAAGGTTCTCTCCATTTTTTCAATGGTAAACCCATCGTAAACTCGAAGTCTTGGGTCTTCTCGCATGATCCTCATCAAAGCCTTATGGGATATGCTTGTTTGAGAGAAGAATCCCGACAGATCTTCTTGTGTCTCCTGACGGAAGATCTCCTCGTCTTCATTTTGATTCTGATTCTGATTCTGAAGACTCATCTTGGATTTCTTCTTCATATATACTTTCTTCTGAGTGAATATCCTCAAACTGGTATACCTGAACAAGGTCTTGGAAGTAGACAGCTTCTTCGAATTCTGGTGTAGCTTCGAACTGTCGAACTCCCCTTTTTTGATTCTTCGGACATTCTGTCGAGATATGTCCTTTGGCTCCACATGTCCAACAGTTGCAATCTTTGAAACTTTCATTAGCACGTATGTGTGCTCTTCTAAAAGTCCTTCTTGTTGGTGGTCTGCTCATATCCCTTGGCTGGAAGATGTCCTTCCCCGGCTAGGTCCTGGTCTCTACCCCTGATTTATAACTTCGGGCTTTTTGTTTTGACCAGAATCTCCTTAGTCTCCATGGAGATCTTCTGGGAAACCTGCTTCCTCTTTGTTCATAGGGGTGATCCTTATGCTTCTTTCTTCGGTGTCTTTCTCGTGCTCCTATGACCGTTGGGATGTCATTATCATCGCAACAAAGATGGGTTGACTTGTTGATTCCTTTTAGCCTCTTGTAATTCTTCTGGATTGCTGCCTTCTGGCACCACTCGCTAAGTTTGACTTTGAGAAAGGACATCATTCGGCCTACTGTATCCATCCCTACATGTGTATATTCTCGTAGTAACATTTCTCGCCATGGACTTGGTATTTTAATGAAGAACAATGGGATCGTTGTTTCTTCGTTGATTCGGCTCTTCCATTTTTACTCAGTAAATAGCTTGATGTATAGATCGACGTTGCATATATCATGTAACTCCAAGATGTACAAAGCCTGCTCGTATCTCCTGACTTTATCTTGGTCGCCTCCTCCGGTTTGGGGATCAACAAAGTATCCTTCTCCGATGAAGTAGATTTTGAAAAGTTTGGCCATTCTATCCACAATGTCTTTGAGGGCTTCGCCTTATTTCGGGAGTGGCATGTTCTCATCCAATCTTAGCCGATCCCTCGAGGCTCATTTGTAGCATCATTATGAACCCTTCCTTGTTGAGCTCCAGTGTTGTTGCTGCAATTCTCATTGCTGAGGCCCATTCGTCAATAAGTTCGTCTCGGATTTTAAAATCCAATATATCCAGATTGAGCATAAGCCCATAAGGATGAATTGGATCGAGTTGGGACCTTCAGTATGGTGTCCTACGAAAGTCTGGTCTTCTTGCTCTCGACCTAGTTGGCACTACTAGAAACATAAATCCTGCCACGAAATCATTCTGATGTGGCATGGGTTCATCTCGAATGGGATTCTGATTTGAATGATGTGATCCAAAGCTCTCGATTACCGTTGACTGCTCCTAAGAAGGATTTTTCCTTGGAACGATTGAATCTTCCAAGGCTTGGACATTAACGAGTTTTAAACCCGAAAATGATTCTGCCAGATCAGAAAGATCTTACAGGTCTCCATAGTTGATCTCGTCAAGCATAATTATGGACATGATCTTAAGGCGTACTGGGTTTTCCTCGTATCAAAGCCTCCAGCCTCTCGTTTCTTGTCAATTCCCTTTTGACCTCGATCGCTTTTCCTTTTCGATGAAGCAAGGGCTCATTTCCAAAAGATGGTGGTAGCCATCCTTCTCTCCTTCTTTCTGATGTTCTTGGAAGGGATTCCAAGTTCTTTATTCGTCTCTGGATCTCTTGAAGAGTTTCCAAGATCTCCTTCTGGCGTCGGGACATAGTTTCCATTTTTTTTTCCGGATTTCTTGAAGGTGCTCGGGCACATGGTATTGGTGATTACCATATGATTGGTGCATTTTCTGGATTTCTCTAAGGTCCTGAGACAGCTTAGAGCCATCGGTCTCAAGCTCATGAAAATTTGGCAAAGTCAGATTACTCATCTATTATTTCTTTCGACAATTAATCTGGTTATCCTAGTTATTTCAGCCGTGAGGCCATTAACAGCTAGGTATTTGACTCTAATGCTAGAGATGTTGTCATGTCATTGACTAGCTAGAAGTTCTAACTTAGTCTTCAAGAGTTGGAGCTCTTGTTCTAGGGTAATACCAGGCATCATTAAAGGCTCAGTATCGAGCTTTGCTTATTAGCCTCTTCAAGGCTAATTTTTATCTGCTTAACTATTTCTAGCCTATCATTCTTGATAGGACAAATCTTTCCTTGTTGTTCTAGGTCGCAACAAAGGACATCATGGTATTTGATTTCCGTTTTATGGAACTCAAGGTATCTTGTTAAAGCAACGATTTGTTTTTTAATACTTGAACATCTCTGATATGGGAGATCTCATATGTTATCCATTACTGGATCATTCATGTTTATAAATTACTCTTCTCACAAAGGGATGAGGTATAATAAACTCCATATAAATAAATAAACCTGGCTCTGATACCATTTATGAAAAACCGTAATCAAAATAAAACGATTCAATTTACAGAGTATAATCTGGAATAAAACTTAAATAATGGGTTTTGACGAAAAGAATAAGTTGAGGGTATTAATGTAAAATTTGGCCTTGGCTGCACAAAGAGTTAAGTGCAGCCACGAAGCCACGACACTCCCTATAAGTAGCAACAAAATATTAACCATAAAACAACCCATTACATAAACATAAAGTAGTTTGTCCAAGCATCTAACGAATTACATAAATACAAACAACTAACATAGTTTTCAATACTAAAAAAACGAACAACTAATACTACTACTCCTCATAGTCTTCATCATGAAAGCCAAATGTATCATCTCTGGAGGCTCCACCACCCGCGTCATCATAATCACCAAGATCTGCAGCATCACCACCAGGAGTGTCATCTAGATTGCCATCCTCATAGTCATCCTCGTACTCGGGCTCAAACATCATAGCATCCGAATTAGTAGGGGAAAATGGATCACGAGAGGGGCGATGACGGGAACTGAGGTGTCGACACAGTACCGTGGTAGGCTCGACGAGCGGAGGACATGAATCCAGTAGGAAGGGGTCAAGAAGGAGGAGTACATGTCACCTTGGTGATGTGCTGGGTCAAGTGCTCTATGTGATCCAAGAGGACGTTAACCCTCCGATCAGTAGCAGTCCGAAGACGACGGTTCTCCCCCTCCAAGGTCCTCGCGTAGGCCTGTGTCTGGTCGGGCATCTTCTTTGTCTAGAAACCAAACTGATCGTGACGTGCCTCTGAAGGGAGGCCTGCAACCTTCCCCTTCTTCCCTCCTCCAGACGCCCGACTCCACAACTCCTGATCTATGAAGGCCAGTCAGTACGATCCTCCGTGTACCTCTCAGTCATCAAGCCTATGTAGGCATCCTGTTCATTTTGATAGAATAGTTAGTACATAATTAATAATGCATATGTTAATATAGTAATCAAAAAATGCTTTACAAGTTAAATACTTACGTAGATAGCCCTATACACGGGGTCTAGCCAAATGCGGCGACGTCGAACTCCCTCTAGCAGATCCTTGGGAACATGTGTATGCTGATATCGATACATCTCATCATGCTGAGGCGCATGGGCCTCTCGAGGTCTCGAACGCGGCTGCATATCGACATAAATTTTTTGTTAAACTATTTAAATTTAAGACAAAATTTATTTGTATAGAACCGAATTTAATAAGACATACCATCCTACGCTGGATTTCCGTGTAGCTAAGGGACCCACTAGCATGAGTCCCTTGTACAGGACGATCAGGGTGTGGGTCCTCTCCTCCTCGCCTGTTCCTCTGTCCTGTCTCTAATTTCTTCACATGGCCCTCTGACTACCAATGCTTCACAAACTCAACCTCCAACTTGCCGTTCATCCACCCAGTCCTCGGACGCCCCGCCAACTTCGGATCATCTTTCCTCGCATAGTAGTTCTTCTTCGCAGTGTACATTATTTCCTTGTAACTCTTCTTGGCCTTAGCCTCGTAGGCCATATGTACCAGACCTAACTCATCCAGACCAATGTTGTTGTTCTATGCAATTAATTAAGATTTTTATGTTTTGAGACATGGTTTTAATTAAGGTTTTGTTAAATAAAAATCTTACTATATATATATATATATATGTATATATGTGTGTGTGTGTATGTGTTCAGAAAACTCACCCTAAACTTAGTCCACATCTGACCTTTGACGTCGTTATCGACCTCATTGTATGAAGTAACATACGTCTTCATAAATGACCTATTGATCTCGATAATCTTCGTCGATATCTTGCGCCCCTTCAAACATACGCCGTGCTCATCCAAAACTACTCCACGACGGCCTTTACTGTCAGACAGAACCTGATCGCCTCTAGACAAGCCTCGGCTCGGTCGCTGCTACGTGACGTCTATCGGGGAAGAAGTGCTAGGACCCGCTGCTGTAGAATCAGTAGATGGTGGCCTAGGTGCCCTACGCCTCGATCCGGATGACGTAGGTGACGTCGAAGCTACGTGATCATAATTTAGTCGATGTGGTACTACTCGATCTAGTGGAGTACCGCCGCTCGATCCGGTAGTACGCCTAGGTGGCTGGGAAGTAGAAGGGGCATCGACAGGATCGGTAGTAGGGCCATCGACATCATCAGGTGGTGTAGCACCAGAATGAACAAATCGAAGACGATGACCTAATCTTGTTGGAGCACTAGGCCCTCCGACACTTGGTGGACCACTATGCCCTCTCTTCGAGGGCTGGCCATGACCGGTATCATGAGACGAAAGTGGATGATCGCCCGACATGTCGTCGACTAAAGTGCTACGTACTAAGTAAAAGCATCTAAGTTAGAATATTTCTAATTATAAAGATGACCTAAATTTAACCATTACTAAGTTATTCCTAAAGGCATGAACTGTGTTATAAAAACTATTATTTCTAAGATATCTAACAAAATTTCATAAAATTAACGCCATAATAACTAAAATATCACATATAAAAATCATATAAAAAAATGCTAAGATAAATAATATTACCTAAAAAAGACATATAGATATTTTAAGAGTAGCTAAAAACATAAATTTCAAGTATGATATTCTAAAAATATAATCATTTCTATTTTATAGTAATTCCCTAAAAGCATCATGAATTCTAATTTATAAATAGATTTTCTAAAGGGCATAAACAATGTTGAAGGACTAACAATAACACAATATCAAATAATCCCTAAAGACATAAATAAAATTTAAAGAAACAATGCATAAAGAAAAGACATACTATTTAAAGTCTAATTGCATAACAATTTCCAAAGGTATAAATAATTACTAAACTCTAACATTTTCTAAAGCCTAACAATTCCTAAAGGCATTACCTAATTAAAGCCTAACAATTTCTACAATATCTAACAATTAAACATATAATAACTATTAAAACAATAAAAATAACATAAAAAACGAGAAAAGACGAAAAAACTTACCGGATCTGGATTTCCGACTAAAATCCGGTCGTGAAAGACAGCTCGGCCCAGCTGGGCCGAGTTTAGGGCGCCGCCCTTTGGGTCCCGACCGGGATCCGATCAGAAAACTTTATAATGAGATTTTCGACCGGAATCCAGTCGGAAGCGGTTGAAATTTTTTTCGACCGCATTCCGATCGGAATTCCGCGATCGGGAAAAGTGCCTAATTCTTGTAGTGCGATTTATTTGGGTGGTTTTAAGTGTTTTAACTTAGTATCTAAAACAATAAATGGATTGCTTGTGTTTTTACAACTCCATTGATTTTATCTATATTTTGTGTTTGTTTTTTATTTTGCCTATTTATTTCTGTAAATGTTTCTTTACAGCAACCTCTTTGGTTACATGACATGTTCAGATTCCTATTTGATTTATCTTCATGTCTCCTACATTTAAATGCTTTGGAGAGCCATATGAGGATCTTGTCATTACTCAAGCATTTTGAAGCACGTCGTTTAAACCACTTCATTGTTCATTATCATCGACGTCAGCAACTTATGCGGCTGTCGATATTTTGTTCGAGGCAACTCGGCCATATTTTCAATCCATTCAGGAATATCCCAAAATTTGTTTACTTTTTAAGTGTAACAACTGTCTTAATGTTCCTCCTTGTATCCATTGGTGTCTTTTCGTTCTTTGGTTTGTTATGATTTGTCATTGAGACATAGATTGAGTAGATCTTATCTTTCCTAAGCTCTTTTTATTGGACCTTTTGATGTACCCGAACAAACTATTTTGAATTCATAAGCTTTGATTATCCAAAAAGTCAAAGAAACTCAACAATGATCAAAAACCATAATTATAACTTACCGTGTCAGATTCGATATTACGAGAAACTCCAATCATATCTAAATATTACTATAATCTCGTCAAACTATGATTGCTGGTTTCTGGTGAAATTTACAAATGTTATTTGATACCTAATTGAGATTATAATTTTGCCACTATCTAACCGACGTGATAGATTTAAGGTGTTGATTTCAGCCAACATGTGAGGAGGTGTTGAATTCCATCGCACATCATTCCCGAATGAACTTGAGATATGTATATTGGTAATTTGTCACATTCCTTTTAATTAGGCATTTTGTGGAGGGAAATGAGGAAATCCAAATTCTAATATTGATCATATATGTTCGGGTGATGAAAAGACCAAAAGCCGCCTACATTTTTAAAAGAATTCAAAAGAAGATAGTCTCGATAGAACGGACACAACGTCAAGTTCTCAACAACCTCCTGGTTAAGGACACGAGATTGCCTCGTGAAGAAAAGAGCATTCCTCGTATGATAAAGACTTAAATACGTTGACATAGATCCACCGTAATAGAGGTACACTTGAACAAATCACGTGTACCGTTATTATCTGATAGCCACAGTTGTCTTGACCATATTTACACCGCGAACGATACACATTTAAGATTGTCCATACCACCAGATTGATGATTGACGAAGATCAAACAATGACGGCATTTATTGTTCAAAGTCCTATATATACCTCAAGAATTCTTATTTATAAACAAAACACGTTCTTAGTCAATACTTGTACTCTCAAGAGTCTTTCAATACAATTAAGAGAGTGTTATATTCTAAATAAATAGTAATCATATAAAATCATGGGCGCGTTTAAACTTAAGCCCCAATAGATTAGAACTCGGATAATTTATTCTCTAATTGATCTGTTTAAGAAAAGGGGAAAAACATCAAAATACCTTACAATAATTCTGTTCTCCGAGTGTTCTTTATTTATTAAAACAAAGAATCTTGAGCACTCTGTTTTTCAAATCATTGTAAAGTATCCGGTTAAAAATCACTTTGCACCCTCAAATTAGGCAGTTTTATCACTTTGCACCCCTAAAAAAAATCAAAGACATTTTGCACCCTCAAATTAGAATTAATTATCACTTTGCACCCCCAAATGCATTTTGAGCCTTTGGCCCATTTTTAGAGGGGGTAAAACGGTCATTTAACATTGCTCTCCTTCAACTCAACACACAATTTCCTTCACACTTCACCGCTCTCCTTCAATCCCTCCACCATGGCTACCACCATCACCGCCGCCGCAACCGCCACCGTAGCAAAATTAACCACACTCAGTCAAACCCTAACTCTACCACCACAAGATGCTCCCTCAAAATCATCCTCTCCTCCTCCTTCATCCCTCATCAACCACCCTCTTCCTCACCCGCACCACCACACCAACACCACAACCACAACCACAACCACCTGACACTGCCCCCTCCGCCGCCTCTCACCTGCACCGCACGTGCCAAGTTCGAGAGCGAAAAGCCCCACGTCAACATCGGCACAATCGGCCAAGTCGACCCCGACAAAACAACCCCAACCACCGCCCTCACCATGACCCCGACAAAACAACCCCAACCACCGCCTCATTTGGCAACTCCGCCGCCAAAAAATACGACGAAATCGACGCCGCGCCGGAGGAAAGAGCTCGCGGTATTACAATCAACACCGTCGCCGTCGAGTACGACGTCGACTGCCCCGGTCACGCTGATTACGTCAAAACATGATTACCGGAGCTGCAGCAGATGGGCAATGCAATTCTCGTGGTTTTCGTTTCCGACTGGCCGATGCCGCAGACGAAGGAGTAGATTCTGATGGCGAAACAGGTCGGGGTTCCGAATATGGTGATGTTCTTGAACAAGCAGATCAGCTGATTTTGACTGTTGCGGCGACGGTGATGGTGGTAGGCTGGTAGCCATGGCAGAGGGATCAAAACATGTGTGAAATGTTGAAGGAGAGCAATGTTAAATGACTATTTTGTCCCTCTAAAAATGGGTGAAAGGCTCAAAATGCATTTGAGGGTGCAAAGTGATAATTGACTTTAATTTAAGGGTGCAAATTGTCTTTAATTTTTTTTGAGGGTGCAAAGTGATAAAATTGCCTAATTCGAGGGTGCGAAGTGATTTTTAAACCACAGTATCCCTTTGGCACACTTTTAGACAAAATAATACTCGTTAGAATATGAATCATAAACATTTTTTTAATGGATCCCCCCCCCCCAAATAACCTCTGAGCTAGTAGACAATCCTCTCTTTTTCTCCAACCTATCTCAATTCCCAAACTTAGGTTTAAAAATTAGAAGAATTGAAGGAAATAAATATTTCTATTGAAATTGGAGTAAATAAAGTTTCTTACAAACAATATTCTACTCAAACAATTGTGAATAAGACCACATGTTTCTCTCTTCCGAAACGACAAGGGTCGCTTTGGAAATGAGGTAGACCTATTGAAGTTTGATGCTAGCTCTAATGGAGTAGAGCTAGGCTTTTTCTCATAAGCAATCTTGCTTAGATAATAATTTAATATAATATGAATGTTTAATGGTTAAAACGACCATCAATTAAAATCTTGATTTCGGAGTAAGTTTCGGTCAGCTAAAAATATTTCGAATAATTCGTTAAGATTATGGTTATAGTTAACATGAAAACTACATGTATTTTTCGTTTCGACAGAGTTATATAAAAACGAACGTAAATTTTGATTCATAGAAACAACTCTTAATTATTTTAGTGCGGTATAATGAAACTCAATTATCCTAAATAGGTAAAATTGTGTTATTTATTCTTGAAACGAAACAAATAAAAATCATGCGCTTTTTCTTTAAGTTAGTAATCATGCTTTCTACTAATGTGGCGACTCATAACTTAGCTAGTTGGGCATTTTTTATAGTCTAATCATTTCACCAAACCTCTTGTTGTTGTGATGGTGGGTTTCCCATCACCAATTTTTGTAAGAACTTTATTTCATAAGTTCAATATATTTTTAATTATCAAAAATAAATTACTTTGGTAAGAATACTTTTAATTTTTTCAGATATGTACTTTTTTTCTCAACCTATTTTCCGTGGACCAAACAAATCCTAAAAGGCAAACAGCAGCAGGGTTTGGGGATTGTCACCACCTGCTGTTACCCTATCAAAACCCTAAACCGTAATGAATTAATTAATCAATTAAACCTTTCTTCTCAATTCCCTTAATTCATGATTCAAGGATTGTAATTGCAACTCATCGTCGTATACGTATACAGAAGAGTTTGGTGGAATGGCGATTTTGTACGGGTTGGTCGCTCGTGGAACCACCGTGCTGGCCGAGTTCAGCGCCGTCACGGGAAACGCCGGCGCGGTGGTGCGGCGAATAATGGAGAAGCTAACGGAGGCGGAGCCAGGGGAATCGAGGCTGTGCTTCTCTCAGGATCGATACATATTCCACATCCTCCGATCCGATGGTCTTACCTTCCTTTGTATGGCCAACGATACCTTCGGAAGTAAGTCCTTTCTGCTATTTATTGATTTTAGGTTTACTCGTCGCTCAGTTGACTTTATTTGCTCAATTGAAGTTTGTTTCTACTGAGATTTGAGGTCCGTAGCTGCAATTTGTGGCATTTGGTTTCCGCATTTTAATTGTACTTATATGGATGATTAACGAAGGAGTGGCTATACTTTATTTTCTATCTGTGTGGGCATTAAGGCGGATATCGTGACTTGCACGTAATATAGCTGAGCTGACTGAATGTCCTGTCCTGTGTGCCAAGCCCTTCTCCCACCCGAGATTAGTTGTTGGGCTACCACCGCATTCCTTTTCTGGTGACTCGGCTACTATTTTTTGTTTTTCTTGCCACTGGTTTCATAGTTTGATGGGCTTAAAGTGGTTCTCGTTCAATTTATCTATCATTCCACCGTAAGCTGAAATTAAAGGCTTGGTTATTGTTTCCGGTGATTATGTGATATTTGTGAAAGAGTCACACGTACCACGTCCATTATTTTCATCTTATCATTTTGTATTCTTATATCTCTATCTTCATCTATGTGTTTTGGACCTGTTTTTGCCCTGAATTTCATTTGCTAACAGTTTGTTTACATTGGTTGAAGACAAAAAGTAATAACTTCTGCGATAGCAGTCAACAGGAAGCAACGCGATGTGACTGGAGTTTAGCAATCTTTCTGTTTGTTCTTTTGGGGTTTTATTCTTTCTGAGGTTGACGCGTTGTGTGTGCTACAATCATAATTCATTATAACTGTATTGTTTATTATTGTGAGAATTTACTTCATCCGAGGTTGTGGTTAAAGTTCTTCAAGAATTTGTTTGTTTATTTGATCTGTAAACCTGTAAACCTAAACCGATGTACTTTTATATGTTTAAGCAACTTCTGCATTTTGATCTAGGGAGAATCCCATTCTCGTACTTGGAAGAAATTCAGATGAGATTTATGAAGAACTATGGGAGAGTGTATTCATATGCTCCTGCTTATGCAATGAATGATGAGTTCTCAAGAGTCTTGCACCAGCAGATGGAGTTTTTCTCCAGTAATCCTAGTGCTGATACACTCAACCGTGTTAGAGGAGAAGTTAGTGAGGCAAGTACCAATTGTCATTTTACTTTTTAGTTCTTGATTGATGAGGATGATTATGCCTTTTGAGTATCCTTGAAAGAGGCTTTCCTCTGATTTAATATGAAACTCATTTACTGTATGAAGTGTGGTAACTGTGGGGGCTGAATATTTCCTCCAAGGACTTAAAGTCAACTTGTTATTGATTGTTAATTATAGAGGATGCTAATTTTCTCTTCCTTTGTAAATGTCAAAGCATAGTATATTTGGTATCCATGTGTTTTTTTTTCTAGTTTTTTAATCATGAAAATGCACTAACAAAATCGTAACTGCTACCTGACAATATTTTGGTTTAAAATTGTAGTCTAGTGTGACTTGGAACAGATCTGACTTATTGGCAAGTAGGCAGCTTCCAGTTAAACACATTATATTCAATTGGAATTGGAAGAAGCTTTTGAACTTTGATTCTTGTATGAAGTTAGCTCTGTTAAAGCAACATGATGCTGCTATTTGTCTTTTCTGATTTTATTCTTCTAAATTTTGGATCAAGAAAATTCCACTTCTTCTCAATAAAAAATATACGCAGTACACTTTGCATGTAGCAAACTTGCATGCGTTAGTTTACATATGATACATGTAAAAACGTAATACACTTCGAATGTAGCAAACTTGCATGTTGTAGCGTACATATACTAGTTGTAAATACGTATCATGGTATGGGAATTTTCTAGAAACTATTTATAGTTGACAAATCGTAATTTTCCATGGATCAAGATCTTGTAATATGGAAGCAAAATCTATTTATATTCCGTTATCATGTGCTTGACATGTGAAACATGTTATTCAGATTCGTACAGTAATGGTGGACAACATTGATAAGATACTAGAGAGAGGTGACAAGATTGAGCTCCTTGTTGACAAAACATCAACCATGCAAGACAGTGCATTCCATTTCAGAAAACAATCAAAGCGTCTTCGCCGAGCCCTATGGATGAAAAATGCCAAGCTCCTGTAAGTTTTATGATGTTTATTGATTAAGATAAAATTATCTCAGACAAAAACGTAGAAAAATCATAAAACTCGTCGAAGGAATCATCTCTTATATACTATAAAAGAGATATAAGTACTTTTCGTGGGTGTGAGTCACAATTTAATAATAATAGCTGTTAATAGAGTTTGCAGGCATTGTTTGTGATACCAGTTAGAGTGATTTGCCTATATTTTTGTGTGTTTTACTCATTCAAATTTGTGATGAAGATTTACACATTGCTCCTCCTTGCACATTTGTGTTTCCGAATTTGATAACACAGTGGACCATATTGTAGAGAGATAGAGGTATGAACCTTTTGGACTTGGTCCTCGATAGAGTTATACTAGCGTATGCCACTCTGGATTTGTTCTGTATGTTGAACTTTTCCTTTGCATTTTTTCCTTTCTGATGGAGTCAATTTATTACTAATTCAGAAGCTCTCCAGCAAAAATGACAAATACTGGATCTTGTCAACTTAGGGAAATCAATCATATAATGAGAAGAGAAAGGACTTACCACTTTGGTACTTACACCTACCCTAGGGTCCACTCAATTAGAAACTTGTTTTGAACGCATCATCTGTCAAATAAATTGTTCTGAACTTCGTTGAGGCTGTTTGTGAATCAGAGTTATATATAGTTACAGATTGAAGGTGGTGTAAACAAATGACGACAGAAACCTCGAATTCCCCTGTTCCCCTCAGACCTGTAGCGCTATCAGGTTGTACACAAGGAGCATCAACAGGAGCTATATTTTCTTATAGGAAAAAGTAGTTCAGCCTACCTCATTCTAGCTATTCAGAATAAACTCAACTCCCTATGTTAGGGGCATGACAGTATGATTATCGGAGCTAGGAAGATTTAGATGATTGCACTTTTCCTTGAGAGCGGCATCAATTACTTCTCTCTAGAAATATACCTGTCACGAAGGAGATGACTGTGTTGGTAGAACATGTTAATCTTTTTGCAGCATATTGCAAATGTTTTTCCTTTTTTTAATAATTTTGGACCTTTTTAAACCGGAAAGTCGTGTTTTCTCTTTATGCATGAGTGAAAAAGTGAAAGGCTTCTAGTTATAAAGCGTGGTTCCTGTCTTGATTATGTCTGTTAAGATTGCTCTTTTTATCTTTGTTCATCGTAACACGGCCTATGTTTGTCAAGTTTACTGCAGAATTAGGTGCTTGCACCAGGATAATATTCTTTATCTGAAAGGCTTTCTTCTGTCCGTTCATGGCCACTGAAGTCTAATTTTTATGCTTGCAGGGCCATGCTGACATGTTTAATTGTTCTACTCCTGTATATCATAATTGCGGCTGCATGTGGAGGCATCACTCTTCCATCTTGTCGATCTAAATAATCGTTGAGCCGGATTTAAATCATCTTGTTTGATGTACCAGCTTGTCTCTGAGCAAGTCTATTGATTTGTCGTTGAAAATATGCTGGTGTTGTGACCTTTTTATATCCTCGTGGTCTCTTCCTTTATTATGTAAATTATTAAATGTTGGGGAACTAGTTTGATCTGAGTGTTCTGGTTGAAATCCTTTAGATTTCACTGTAATTAGAAACTTGTATCAAAAGAAATTTATAGTTTATAAATATGGGTGCGATTTGGTGGGATTGATTTATTTATAAGAGGGCTGATAGAGTAAAGATGATTTGGATGTTGATTAATTAGGAATGCTTGTTTCTCGATCACATTAATTTTCTGATCTGGATAGGAAAGTGTAGCAAGACATTGTAGCACTGATGAATAGGGCTGAGTTGGGCCGGGAGTCCGCGGGATCGGGACCCCGGCCCACGGATTTTGGCGGGGTCGGGAGCAGCAGACTGGCCCCCGCCCCGCCCCGCGGTGGCAGAACTCCCGCTGATGTGGGAGTCCCGAAAATTCCAGTGAGCAAACTGCCCACTGGAATCAGCCCTGCTAGGCTGCTACTTCTCCCAAAAACAAAAAAATGGGCATCTTGTCCTCTGGAATCCAGTCCTCAAAAGCCAAAAAAAAAAAAAGAGGCAGCGACTGAACACTTTGAAGCAGCAATTTGTTTTTTAAAGTATTTACTAATTGTTATGGTGGTGACAGAAAGAGGAAGAATTCTGCTAAGACTAAGAGAGAGAGAGAGCAGATAAAGAGAGAGACAGAATTCAGAATTTTTAATTGTAAGTTTGCTTAAAGAAAAACATTTACGGGGTTTCTTTCTTTTTTTTTCTAGAAAAATGGTCTTACTAATAACATCGAAAATCCCACGTTTACAGCATGTTATACTAGGCTATGATATCACTGTACTATTATATTCTAAAAGTGCAGTCCACTTTATAAAGTGCAACAGCAACTTCCACTAAAATGTACTACTATAATTAAACATACTAAAATATAAAATGAGCAAAAATTAGAAAATGACTTCAGCTGTTGACTTTCCCTTTCCAATTCAATCTGCAATTTAGTTCCCAATTCCAGTTCCTCTGCAACTAAAGACTCCACATTTATCCCTCAATTCACCTCTTAACACTAATATGCTGGCTGCTACTCACTGTTAAAGTCGGGACCTCGGGTCGGATCGAATTCCGGCCCTAGATCCCGACCCCAACCCGCGGGAACTGCTGCGGGAGTAAATCCCGCAGCTGCGGGTCGGGTAATTGATCGGATTTTTCCCGGGCGGGAAAAATCTGATCGGGTCGGGTCGGATTCTCGTGATCCGACCCGTCCTGCACACCCCTACTGATGAACTCAGTTGATGAATTCAGTGGTTAACTGAATAAGTGGATTTTTTACCCGAGCCGTGGGTAGGGGTGGGGAAGGGATGGGATCCCAGGACGTGGGATTTAAAAACTCACTCCCGTTCCTGTCCGTCCCTCCAGTTGAAGGGATCCCTCGGTGTGGAATTCCTCAATCCCGCCATTTTCCAGTTTCAAAGTGGACACTTTAGGAGACTGGAAATTGGGGGATTCCCACGTCAAGGGATCCCACATCGTGGGATTCAAGAACTCACTCTCGTTACCGTCCGTCCCTCCAGTTGAAGAGGGATCCCGCAATCCCGCCATTTTTCAGTTTCAAAGTGGGAGACTGGAAATTGGATTCCATATTGTAAATATCACAAAAAAGTGTGATTTTCTTACTTTTGTACCCAAATGCCTTCTTTTTGACATTAATAACGAGTACTGACCTGTAATCACGAATCACAATTCAATATCATTCTGAATCACATTCACAAAGCGCAATCGCAATTCGCGATCACAAGTCACAAGTCTTTGACAAAATCACAAAAAAAAATACCTTAGCGGCTAACAAATCACGTCACAAGTCACAAAAATCTTGGTGTAGTGGTGTTGTGTGTCGTGTGATGTGAGAGAGAGAATGAAATTGAAAAGTGAGTTTGTAGACTTGTAGTTTAATATTTGTAATTTGAGCCTTCACTTTATTGATATATATCATAAACACTTGTATTTGTTTTTTATATTTTAACTAAACCTCCAATCCCCTAGTAATTATAGATTCTAGAAAATGGAGGGATGCCCTCCTTCGGGGGGAATCGGAGATTGACTCTCGTACACGTCCCTCGACTAGAGATAATCTCATTCCTGACAGTCCCTCTTCTGCCTTAGTTGTGCGGACCCTATGCTACTGGAGCGGTGCCAAATCTTTCTATGGATTGCTTTCTCTTTGAACTCTTAATTAAAACACCGAAAAGGATATCTGTATAATGAGTACCTCTTCTGATGCCATACCGCGAATCTCTTGTCTTCTGGTAAAGGGTCAATACAACAATTGAAAAAATCATTGCCTAGTTTATCTATGGGGAGTTCATCGATGAGAAAAGCTAGTTTCATCTTAGCTTTAGGGTTGGCACGAAAGAAATTCAATGTTGAGCAACTAAAGAAAAAGGTTCGGGCTGTTTATCTCTCGACGATGAAGCTTATCCCCCATCGTCTCACTGGCCGACTGGATCCATCTGACCCGGAATCCAATGAACCGGCCAAAGTGAATCTTTGGTCAAAGACATCCGCGTGCCGGGGAGATTCTATGATCAAAAATACTGTTGTTGGAATTATAACGGGAAATTTCCCGTGGGTCGGTACGGGTAAGGAAATTTCCCATACCCGTTCCCACCCCTAACCTTGAGCAGTGCAGATAGGGGTGGGCAATGGGTACCCTCTCGTTTGGGTATTTTCTGTTTGAAGTGGACAAAGCAGGAATCGTTATCCGCAATATTGGTACCCGCAGATTAGTATGCGAGAAAGTGAATGCGTAATGTCTAACCTGCGGGAACGGGACCATCACAAAATACTAATCTTGACACCACAAATTCAAAAAGCTTCATTAAACAAAAAAAAAATCCAAATCCTTCACCAAACATAGAAAATAGACAATCACCCTCTATCATTCATCATCAATAGCCACCGTATCAACTTTTTTCATTCAAATCCACCAAGAATGGATTCATCTTCAACATCTCCACAAACTCTGCACTAAAACTTATATATTTTAACCATCACAAATATAAATATGATTCGTAACCCTCGTTAACTATTAACTAAATATATCTTTTTTGCGTTTCTCCAAGGCCAACAAGCACTCCCCAATTTGAGTTGGAGTTTTATCATCTCGTAGCTAATCTTGGGAGCAAATAATTTCTTGTACTATTCTCGGAGTCAACGAGCTTCTAAAAAGATAAATGACACGTCCTCATGAACTAAAGGATGATTCTAAGGCAACTGTTGAGATCATAATCACCAATAAATCGCGAGTAATTTTGGAGTTTATTGGATACTAATGGCTTTTAACATTCCACCAACCTAAAATTTCAAACTTCTCATGATTTGTTTCGAGCATGTCCTATATTTCAAACTCGCCCTTTGGTCAGGTTTCATCCTCTTGGCAATGACCTAACAATTGTCCAATGAGTATTAATTACACAAATTGGACCAATTCATAAAACAAATTGTAGTTAAAGTTGCGATGGATAGAGAATACATTTTCCACCGCTTGTGCCTCAAAGAAGTGAGGTTCTCTAAGATCCAAGGAGTCGTGCTTGTTGAGGGAGCATAAGTTGGAGCGATACTCGTAGTTGCATTTTTCTTGTACAACACCTTATACTCATCGAAGAATCTCCTAAACCCATCCATATTTTTCCTTTACATCCCCCCATCTTCAATCATTGCCACAATTGATTTCCACTTGAGGTCGGGATCTCAACGGCGACATAATACAACAAGTGGTTCATCTTTCCCGAAACTCCACAATACTTATTGTATTTCTCCTTCATTAACTCATTGATTTCAAATTGTCCTTTTTTCTGGTCCTAGAGTCCACCGTCGGGCATTTCAAGCACACATTATAATTATCGTCAATACAACAAAGGTGGGTTAACACCTTATGCAATTTTACATAAGTGGTGTCAGAGACAAAATCTGTTAACTTCTTGAAAGATTCCAAGAAATCCACAAAAAAGTCACCCTCTCCAATCATTCTCATGTGGTAAATAATCTTTGAACTCATTGGCATAGTTTGCATCAACGTGTTGTAACAGATAAATGCATCCCTCAAATCATAAGCGACACTAAGCATCATTTATGTGGAATTTCAATGTGTCGGGACATCTATGCTTAACAATTTCCCACAATCTACCTCAACCTCCTCCACGCAAGGTTTGAACAACCTATAACTGATGTGAAATTGTTGGATCGGGACTTGATATTCTTTTTCCAATGTTATAATACCATTGGATTCGATGTCATCTTAACATCTGTTAATAACTGTTAACGTTAGGACCAATCTACTTGAAAGAGAATATAACGCAGCGAAAAAGTAAAAACCATAAGTAGATAAATTTAAGAAGATTATAAAGGTTTATAATCTTCCGAGCCTTAGGCGAAATAACCACTATCGAAATAATTATTTTAACAAAAGTCTTTCTCTCAACTCTCAAGCCTCACACTCTCAAGTTGTTTGAACTCAACCGAGCAAACAAAGATCAACTCCTTAAATCTAAATAGGACTTTTAGACTCAACTCGTTAATCACAAACCTCGGAAAAACAAGACAAAGACACTCGACTCTAATAATTTCCTCACGTGAGATTTTTGCTCTTGTCTTCGTGTCTTTTTCTTGATGCCTAACATGCCTATTTATAATGTAGTATTCCTTGATGTCCAAGACATGTTGTGCACGTTTTTGGTTGCTATTAGATCTCCTTGTATGACTCTAATTTCGTTCATGGCAAGTCTTCTTCAATATAGAAATGTTTCCTTGTCCAACTGGAAGTCTTCAATGAAAAGGTTTCATTCTTTGACTGAAAGTCTTCTAAGAAAATAATCATTTTCCATCTTATAGTCTTTTTAGGAAAGAATCCTTCTCCATCTTGTAGTCTTCCATGAAAGAATCCTATTGTACCTTGTAGTCTTATATGGAAAGAATTCTGATGCAAGTAATCTTCTTTCCTTCTTGCAAATCACGCGCCCTGTTCTTTCCATTGCAGTGCATGCAACCTTCCTTCTTGAATTAGGAAATGTTTCTTTCTTTAACATGAGTTCTTCTAAGGGAAGTTTCCTTCTCTTTATAGAAGTCTTCAATTGAAAGGATTCTCCTCTGGAAATCTTCATTCCTAGTTCGCTCTTGTTCTTTCCTTTCTTTTCAGCCTGCACGCGTCTTCAATTAAGGAAAGTTCTTCGTTGGAAACTTGTCTTTGAATGACAACTTTTCATTAAGGAAATAAATCCATCCTTGAAGTCTCTAGACATGGAGCACATAAAAATACCAACTACAACTCGTGGAACTAAGTTAGTAAGTGAATAAAGGCAAAACAATAATTTTCGCAATTTTAAACAGATTGCTTGCAGGTCCTCTGGTTTCAATGTTATCATCAATGTTGTCCCAACATCGCATAACATTAATTCCAGAATACCTTGCACTTTCAATCTCCCCATTTTTTCCTTTCTTCACAAAACCAAACATGTTCACAATGCATTTCACGCACAGTGCTCCAGCAACCCAACATGATTAATATCTTAAGCTACTCCCCCTTAATATGACAATTTCAATCTTGTAGCCTTAAGATTCTAAAAATAAAACACAGAGAGTTAAACATCACAACAATAAGCATAACTAAAAAAACATAAGTTACTTCAAACTTGCAGAAACAACAGAATAAACATGAAGCTAAAATGGCTTACTTCCCCCCTTTTGTGAGGAAAGCAAAACCTTCACGAATCACTTCATAAGATAAAGTTCCTATAGCTCTTTCATAGCAGTTACTTTCATTTTTCTCTCTAGAAACTCTATCATCTACTGATTCTTAAAATCTTCCATAACCATAGTCTTATCTCCTTGAAAGGAAAACAAAAATTAGCCTCAATTGAAAATATTACCTCAGGTGTTACCTCTGATGTTGAGACTTCTCAAAATCTTCCTCCTTATCTGTTGATCTCAACGATTTCATCATCACCATTCTTAGTTTCCTCATCCTTTTCCTCAGAACCATCTTTCTCTTCTTCACCACTTTCTCTTCATTCTCAACCTCTTTATCCTCTTTTTTCTTTCTCTTTCTCCTCATTTTCTTGCAATTAACCAACAACATCATTAACCTCTTTTTCTCTATTAGAACCAGCGGCAAAACCACCATTGTCACCCACTCTAGTCTCTCCAGCAACTAAAGTGTTCTCACCCTCAATCAAATCATTCTTCTCGAAAAAAAGGTTCCTCAACCACCGTCTTTTCAACCGTGTTTGAATTAACAACAGCAACAATACCATGTTCCTCAGTTTTTAACTTGTTTTGTCTCATCAACAATGTCTGGAACGAGTGTTGTACTTACAAGAAAGAACTTAGGAGCAGGGGTGGGGTTATCTCCTTGATTTTCCACATCAAGGGCCACAATTAAGATAAGAGATAGATGCCAGGGATTTTTTAAAACTATTGCAAGTTAGGACCCTTAATCTTTGAGAGAATTAGGCACAAATAGAGTAGAACATCAAAATCACAAGTGAAACAAGTAATGGACGGTTACTTAAAATAAAGCATGCATAATTCCCGCCTATTGAAACAACACGTGACACCGAGTTTACTTCACACATGACCAGACCAGTTCACGAAAAACTTATAAGTCATAATGCTAAACCTGGATGTTGAGACAACATGCTTACAGACTGATGTTGGCACAACATTGACACCTTTTTTGAATCAACATTGGTTCTTGTGAATGTGGAGGTACTGAGCTTACCCTCAAGATCTTAAGCATGAGCTAGATCTCAAAACACATATCTGAAACTTAAAACATATTAGCAAGTTAGTACCATAGATATATCAGACCTATACATGGAAAGGAGAGTTAGTTAACAGAAAATCCAACATTTTGGGTATGAAGTAAATTAAAGGAGTTAATCTACTTCCAAATCATAACAAGAGACAACGTAGTGTGTCACCGCAGCCGAATCACCCAAAATATATGCCTTCACATGAGAACATAACTATTTGTCCCCCTTAAGCCCAAAACCAACACAGGCACAAGGCCTAAGTGAATGCAGAATACAGAATGTTATGACAACATTGGAAGATGGTAAACACTTGTGAAAAACTTCTCAAACCAGCACCAGTTCACATCACATCAAATATTTATTATTTCATAACTTATCTGAACAAAAAATTGAAGGTTGCTAAACATAAAGCTAATGTCACTACTGAATGAGGGTAGCCTGAACTCCACACACCCCAGTAACAACATTAACAGCAGCAAGTTAGGCAAATACAAAGGCCTTGAATGTTGGCAATTCATTTATTATGCACCCCAACACCCCAATTCCTTATGCATACTTGTTTACCAACCTGCATTCAAGAGAATTCACCAAGTGATCAGTGCTACCAAGTGTAAGAAATCTAAACCCCAAACACCCTAGTAGAAAGGATCACCCTTATGTGTTCCTTGGCAAAACAAACAGAAACATGCAAATAAGCACAACTGAATAACATTGAAGCTGTCAACATCATGTACCCCAGCTTCTCCACATGTTATGTACACCTTTCATATAAATAAGACACAACTGAATAGACATCAAAGTAGTGAACTTTATGTACCCCAGCTTCTCCATATGTTAGGCTATCACAACCTCATACAAACATAAGAGTTTTATTACTTTTTCAAAACAAAGATGTGAAACTGATAACTAGAAAGAGTTGTTGATCAAAAAGTTCAACCACACAAACCAAATATGACAAACATTCATGAAGACGACCAAGAACAAAAACATAAATCAAACAGAAAAAATCTAATGCAATCCTCTACACCACAAACAAACTACGGTGTTAGCCAGTGGTGTTATGGAAACACCAAAATACAACATGTTCACATAACTATCATGTTGAGAGTCTTCCTCAAATTGAAGAACCTCTCGTTATCTAAGGGCATTTTAAACATACTAGCTATGTGATCAATGTTAATCATCTTGTCATCTACCAGATCTTTCAGAAAATGATGCATACAAATATATGATTTGTTCTAGAATGACGCACCAGGTTTCTTGATATGCTAATGGCACTAAGGTTATCATAAAACATTAAAAATATGTCACTCTTTATCTCATAGTCATGCAACATGTGTTTAAGCCATATAATTCGGGTAACACAGCTGCAAGCTGCAATATATTCAACAGTTGATAATGACACACAATTATGTTTCTTGCCATAACATGAAAGAGGATTATTTCCCAAATAAAAACAACCCCAACATGTAGATTTTCTATCAGCTAAATCACCATCCCATTCAGAATCATCAAAATCAACAAGGTTTGTATTTGTATCATGTGTATACCAAATGCATAAGTCTATAGTACCAGATATATGTCTCAGAATTCGCTTCACAGCAATTAAGTGAAAATCTTTAAGATCAGCGTGATACCTGGCACAAACACAAACATAAATCGAGCACATAATATATGGGCGAGTGGTGGATAGATATAGCAAGCTTCGAATCCTGAATCTGTACAATGTTGTATCAACACTGACTCTTATGCCATCTTTTCCACTAAGCAAGGTAGAAGACATTTGAGTCTTGCTTGATTTTGACTCCTCCAATCCAAATCTTTCCACCAAAAAGAAATCTTGTTCACCAATCATGCCCATCTCTAATGTACATGCCAAAGCTTCAACAAACTTGTCTAAAGTAGACTTGTTAGTATAAACAAAGACAATGTCATCAGCAAATCTTTGAGCTAAACAATAACCAGAACATGTAGCAGACATGCAAACACTCAACATTATCATATCTCTATATTTTACCCTTTTCTTGTTGCGTGTCTTGATGTCATTAGTGATTTGACCAATAACCTGAGATGTTGGATGATTCCTTTGAATCCAATAAGTTGTATCCATCCAAACATCTTGAACTTGAACCTTTTCTTCATATAAGATTGACTGCTCGGATGTTGTGTCAACATCAGGACTGATCGATGTTGGCATAACATCAACTTCTGGTTTAGGTTCAGGTTTTGGATTTGCAGGTGGTGATGGAATAACACTGTTTGTTGCCAATGTTGGGGTAACATCAGAAACAGAAAGTTCTTCAGTACCTGCATCTGTTTCCAATGTTGGGGTAACATTAGAAACAGAAAGTTCTTCAGTACCTGCATCACTAGTCAAATCATCAAATACCACAATTTTTATATTCTTGAACAATATTCAATCTTGGATTAAGCATTTTAATAGCAGCATTGTTCAAAGAATAGTCATCAAAGATACAGTTTTAACTTTTTGGATCAGATTTGCTCAAAAAATATTTATCATTTAAATTATAACAAACACATCAAAATTCATGAAAATGAGTAAGATCAAATCTCTTCTTATTCATCATCTCACAAGGAGTCATGAGCATAGAGAACTTATGAATATTTTCATTAAACTCACATAGTCAATAGATGACATATTCTCAAATTCTCTACCATGATTAGACCAAATATTACCAAAAGAAGCACCATGTAAGTTATCAATTCTAGCATGCACTGTTCTAAAGGTATAAAGTACTGCTGATTTTTCTTTAAAAGATCTGATCACAGTCCATAAAAATTATTCATAATCATATAATCATATTGCTTACCCCCGACTCTACTTACTTCAATAAGACCCAAGAGATCCATATGAATTTTTAGAAAATAATTAGAGGTACTTGTAACATTTTCATCCACATGGGTTGGATTATGAGAAGCTTTGGTCACCTTACCTTTTAAGCAATCCCCACAGACCAACTTACCAGTACCCGAGAGATTTGGAATACCTCTCACGGTTTCAAGTTTCAGCACTTTGCCTAGATTCTTGTTGTGCATGCGTCCAAGTCTCTTGTTCTTGGCAACTGAATAGTCCACCCTTGTTTGAAAGCAAGTCACTTGATCCCTCACCAAGTTGTTGTCTTCAAACCTTTTACTTGTCAAAGTGCACAAATTTTCACAATCAGACACATCACAAGAATATTTATCATACCTTACCATTAAGTCATCATCACACAATTGACTGATGCTTATATGGTTTTCACAAAATCCATCCAACAACATCTTATCCTTCAAGGGTGAGAATCCATCAACATTCAGCACTTCTTTGCCAATGATTCTTCCTTTACTTCCATCTTCATAGGTGAAAGTTCCACTGGTTAATGGTGCACAATCCTTCAAATCTGATTTGTATCCAGTCATATGCCTCAAGCATCCACTATCACAGTACCGCTTACATGAAAGGTTAGTAAGCAAAGGAGAAAATACAAACTTGCATACGATCTTGATTTAGGCACCCAAAGTCTAGTGATCCTCATCCTGCTATTCTGTTTAGCAATGTTGGAACCGAATGTTGAGACAACACCACATTCCAGTGTTGACTTAACATCAGTATCAACACAGCCCGAATCCCTATTCCCCTCAATTGTTTTCCTTTTAAGAGACTTTTTGTATTTATAAAAATATGGTTTAAGATGTCCACGTTGAAAACAGTATTGATAAATATTGGTCATTTTCTTAGATTTTTCAGAAAATACCTTACCTTTTACAAAACTAGGAATAGTGGATTCAACAAATTAGAGGAGTGAGTAACTTGACTTTGAAATCCTAAACCCGAATTACCATCATTGCCTAAACATAAAACTTCATCAAGTTTATAAGTACATGTATGTTTGGAATTTTCTAGCTTTGATTTTACCTTTTCTATTTTAGCATCTTTTCTGCCCAAACTAACCTTAAGTTGAGTGATTATAGCCTTCAAGCTTTCATCTTCCACAGCCTTCTCAATTCTAATCAACTTGTTCTTCTCCTTGAGTATGTCTTGGTAGATGATCTTTGGTTCTTCAAGAAACTCTTCTTGGCTCGGTTCATCTTCAAAGAAGTAATCATCTTCCAAACCTACATAATCATGCAAATACTCAAAGTCAGAATCATCATCAAACTCATCATAATTTAAATCAAACATTCAGAGTTGTCTAAACAAATAATTTCATCACAATTGCCAAAATCTCTTGGACTGATGTTGTCTTCTAGATGTTGTCACAACATTAAGCTATCTAGGTGTTGAGCAAACACTGAGTTTCAATGTTGGCTTGACACTCTGTCCTAACACTGTCTGTCCAATTCACATTTGTAGTCAACACTGCTGTCTGAATTTCTTCACTTGCCGGCGCCTGTCCATCAGCACATTCTTCAAAACCTATCCCATAATTATCATATACACAAACCCAGTTAGAATTCCCTTTTGTTCTAAGGTTGTTAGCACATTCATAAGCAAAATGGCCCCAACCTTTACATTTATAGCATTGAATTTGTTTGGGATGTGCATCATCATGAGGAGTAGGTTTACAAGAATATTTGGTCATCTTTTCAGAGAAATCTTCTTTAAATCAACATGAATATTTTCATCTCTTACACTAAGCTTACTAAACTTTTCAATCACAGTTTCACTATAAGCTTGAATTTCTTCTTCATCATCTACTTTTTCATAAGTTTCAAGATTAATCTCAAATTCTTTCAATTTGTTAAGTAGAGTATGAAAGTCTAAAGTGTCCATATTCCTAGCTTCTTGTAAAGTAATCACCTCAAATTTCTTAGAAAGAGTTCTCACAGCTTTGTACACCAGTTTCGAATTTCTTTAGCAAGATCCATGAGTTTTTCAAAATAAGAAGTAATGCTTTCATCGTCCCCCATTATTAAATTATCAAATTTGTTCAAAAACATGCGTAGATTAGTCTTTTGAGTGCTTAAATCATCTTCACAATGATCTTGTAAGATATCCCAAGCATGCTTAGCAGTTGAACAATCTTTAATTAATATAAACATGTAACAATTAACCAAACTAAATATGGTTTTAAGGGCTTTTTCATGGAAGAAAGCGTTACTTATCTCAGTTTGAGTCCACTCTGATTTTGGCTTCAAAAAGACTTCATGATCTTCACCTTGAGTACACATAGGAATTGCATATCTTCGATCACCGTCTTCCAAGCTTGCCAGCCGAATGATTTAATGAGCACACGAATTTTGATCTTCCAATAAGAATAGTTGGATTCATCCAAGACAGGTAATCAATTGTCGTTCGGATTCGTTTTATCTATCCTTTAGTATCAAATCCAAACACCAGTGAAATCGGTGCTTGGCTTTGACGCCAATTGAAATTGTTGGACCGGGACTTGATACTCTTTTTCCAAAGTTATAATACCACTGGACTCGATGTTATCTTAACATCCGTTAATAATAGCTAACGTTAGGACCAATCTACTTGATAGATAATATAACGCAACGAAAAAGTAAAGAACACAATTTTAAGAAGATTATAAGGGTTTATAATTTTTCGAGCCTTAAGCGAAATAACCACTATCGAAATAATGATTTTAACAAAAGTCGTTCTCTCAACTCTCAAGCCTCACACTCTCAAGTTGTTTGAACTCAATCGAGCAAACAAAGATCAACTCCTTAAATCTAAATAGGACTTTTAGACTCAACTCGTTAATCTCAAATCTCAGAAAAACAAGACAAAGACACTCGACTCTAATAATTTCCTCACGTGAGATTTTTGCTCTTGTCTTCGTGTATTTTTCTTGATGCCCAACATGCCTATTTATAATGTAGTATTCCTTGATGTCCAAGACATGTTGTGCACGCTTTTGATTGCTATTAGATCTCCTTGTATGACTCTAATTTCGTTCATGGCAAGTCTTTTTCAATATGGAAAGGTTTCCTTGTCCAACTGGAAGTCTTCAATGAAAAGGTTTCCTTCTTTGACTGAAAGTCTTCTAAGGAAATAATCATTTTCCATCTTGTAGTCTTCTTAGGAAAGAATCCTTCTACATCTTGTAGTCTTCTACGGAAAGAATCCTATTGTACCTTGTAGTCTTCTATGGAACGAATTCTACTGCAAGTAATTTTCTTTCCTTCTTGCAAATCACGCGGCTTGTTCTTTCCATTGCAGCGCATGCAGCCTTCCTTCTTGAATTAGGAAAGGTTTCTTTCTTTAACTTGAATTCTTCTAAGGGAAGTTTCCTTCTCTTTATAGAAGTCTTCAATTGAATGGATTCTCCTCTGGAAATCTTCATTCCTAGTTCGCTCTTGTTTTTTCCTTTCTTTTCAGCCTACACACGTCTTCAATTAAGGAAAGTGCTTCGTTGAAAACTTATCTTTGAATGACAACTTTTTCTTTAAGGAAATAAATCCATCTTTGAAGTCTCTAAACCTGGAGCACATAAAAATAACAACTACGACACGTGGAACTAAGTTAGTAAGTGAATAAAGGCAAAATAAGGACGAACAATTAAATTCGCCCCTTAACTTTTTTAAAAAGTTTAAATGCCTGTTTTTTTGGGTCTTGCCAAAATGCTCTGTATGTTTAAAAAAAGCTTTCAAAAATGCCCTCGACCCTTATTCGGGCCAAAATTGCATACGTGGCGGTACGAAATTGCACTTTGCACCCCAAGATAAATTGCATTTTGCACCCCTAAATATTTTAGGGTGCAAAGTGCAATTTATTTGAGGTGCACCCCAAAATTACATCCTTCAAGTGTTCTTTATTTTTTCCAGAAATTCGACGAAATAAAACTAAATTTCCCGTGTAATGGATTTAAGTTTTGTGATACCGTCACCACTACCGGAACCGCCTTGACGAGTAGAAAAGTCGATTAGAATAAAAAAAAAGTTCGACAAAAAAATTCCCGCAAACCGCGGCGACGTAGTGGCGGGTTGCCGGAATTTCTAAATTTAGACTCAATATTCTCCTCTTCGAAAAGGTTCTGTTAGTGGTGACGGTGTCGAAAAATTCAAAGCCATTATACGGAAAATTTAGTTTTAATTCGTCGAATTTCCGAAAAATGTGATGAACACCTTCAAGTGTTCTTCATATTTTCCAAAAATTCAACGAATTAAAGCTAAATTTCCCGTGTAATGACTTTGAGTTTTGCGATACCGTCACCATTACCGGAACCGTCTCGACAAGGAGAAGATTCTGAAAAATGAAAAAAAATCGGTGATTTCTTGGTCGGAAAATTGCCATGGGGCAACTCGAACAGGTTGGCAAAGGTTAGGGGGTGAAGTGCTTATTTATAAAGTTCAGGTGGTGGTGTCCAAAAGTCGCTATAGTTCAGGGGGTTTGATGGAATTATCCCTTTAAAAAATAAGAAATACTTGAAGACTAGGATTATTGTAAGGTTTTTGATATTTTTCCCCTTTTCTTAAACAAAACAATTAGAGATTAAATAATTTGAGTTCTAATCTAAGGGCTAAGTTTAAACGCGCCCTTGATTTTACAGGATCATTATTCATTTACAATAGTACTCTCTCAATAAAAATATTTATTTATATCTGATAATATAGAATCAGCACGAAGATGTTACTCTTATGTTACGTTATCTTCATAGTTATGAGATAAGTCCACTAGGATTTCTGAGTGTTTTTACGAAGGGCTTGTATTGAACGAGGGACCTTTTGGCGTAAAATGATGACAACTATATTGGAAGGCTCTTGAGACTTGAGAGTACAAGTAATGTGTATAAACGTGTTGTGTTTACGAATGAGGATTCTTGAGGTATATATTGGAGTCTGAGCAGTAAATGCGGTCCCAACTTGATCTTCATCAATGAGGTGGTATGGGCTTTCTTTATTACTGTCTCGAGTTGGATGGATAAGTTGATAGTCTTTGATGTGTATCGCCCGCGGTGCAAATATGGTCAAGATATGATTCGTACTTCCCGAAACATAAAGTCTCTTACATAAATATTTTATAGAAAAGTTTGCCAAGTATACAATTCTCAATAAGGTCACACGTTTCTCTCTTTAAAACGATAAGAGACGCTTTCCATTGATGCTTAGCTCTAACGGAGTAGAGCTAAGAAATCTTGCTCTATATACTTATTATAATCATAATATAATGTTTCAATGCTAAAAAAACAACTCTTAAGCATTTTAGTGCGATGTAATAAACCTAATAATTTGCCGAAAAGCTGAAATTATGCTATTTATTCTACAAACCAAAAAGTAAAACTTATGCAATCATTAAGTTAGTAATTACTTCGGTAAGTATATTGGAATAACATCATTTGGTTGGTAAAACTTATGCAATCATTCATTTGGTTCTAAATAATTACATTGGTAGTTCAAATTTGTAAATAATGAGAAAATAAGTTAGTAACATACTAATATCGAATTAACAAAAGTAACGAATTTAAGAATTGTATACACTATGATAATTACACGTACTTATAGGTAAAAACTAATGCCTTTAGTTTTATAATTTGAACAATGAAACGAGAAACAAGTTATAGAAGTCGGATAGCATGCCAACTGTCGGCAAAAGTAATAGCGACATACAACTTTCGTCGATAACTTAACGACGGCAGTTTTTGTCGCTTTAGACTATTAGCGACGGACTATGTCCATCGACAATGTCATGAGAGAGAGAGAGAGAGACCGTGAATCTTAACGCGGATTGCGGTCGTAGTCATTGGCCACGACTAGCGCCATTGCTAAATACCAAAAATTAGCGATGAAAAGTGGTCGTTGCGAATGGTAAAATGATAAAAAATAAAATGCGAATCGTGGTCTTTAGTGACGAAATTCTTCTATGACTAAGAACTTCTTACCATAGATACACACTTGACCTTAGGGGTAGGCACGAGACGGATAGCCACATTACGGGTACCCACATGTGGATACATGCACTACATGAAATGGAACTCACTACATATTCTCATTCCCTAGTTGGTATTCGCATGCAAGTACCATGTGGGTGCGGGACAGGTAGCGAGTACTCAATCTTTATATACTTTTCATATTTTATAAAGTAAAAGACAAGTCAATCTGAAATCAAAATATTTTTATGCCACGTAATTAAAATTGAAATTACCCATCGTAACTGAGATCCAATGATCATTCAATGACAGTAAAAACTTAATCATCCATAATTATCCCAATTAAAAGAAATAATACAATACTTAAAATTAACAATCTTTTAGTCAATTGCAATTACTTAAAACTTATATATTTAAAATATACAATCTTAAAAAATATTAAGTGCTTCTTGCATTTAGTTTATTATTGATATATTTGTAAGAAATCATTTATAAATTGAAATTATTGAAGAAACATGTGGGTACCCATAAGGAAGCGAAATTGACACATACTAACCATTCTCATTCCCGTTTCGCAAAGTAAACTGTTGTACATGTGCTGCAAGTACAAATTCCCACTTTACTCGCTCTAAATAGAAAATACCCTAACGAAAGTGAGACGAGAGAGGATACCCGCTTCAAATGCCCACCCCTCCTTAATCACTATATTCAAATCATTCTCTAACATCAATAAATCATGTCGTACGATTTTATAGTCTTCAAAATCACTAGAATATTCTCTAATTTTTTTAACTTTCTTTTCTTTCTCTAACTTTTTATAATTATTTTTTTCATTTTAAAATTTCATTTACATATTATTTATATCAATTGTTTTTATATTATTATATTTACCATTATACTTTTATTATTTTTATCATTGATAAATATCTATTCATTCATTTAATTACTTTTATTATTATTTTCAAATTATTGAAATAAGTTGTAATGGAATACTTTTTGTTTTACCTTTTTTAATAGTTTTCGTAATGTTGATGTTTCTGTATTTGCTTTGCCATTCTGTTCAAAGTCTGGCTCGAAATAAATCCAATGTGGCTTGAGGCAATAGTAATCCCCTTATTATATATAATTAATTCAAATAAAATACATTTATTTAATTAATTGAAATAAAAAACATTAATTTAATTTGAATATGATTATAATTGTTTTTTTAATTAAAGACTTCGAAATTTACAATTTTTTTATAATTTTAAATATTATTGGCCACAGATTAAATCCGTCGCCAATATTATGAATATTATTGGCCACGGATTAAATCCGTTGTCAATAACAGCCTGCCAAATTAAAAAAAACAATTTATTGGCTATTGGCCACGAAAATATTCCGTAGCTAATAGCTATTGGCTACGGAAAGGTTTGTAGCCAATAATTATTGGCAATGGAAGTATTCCATAGCCAATAGCCATTGGATACGGATTATTTCCGTTGCCAATGTCTATTGGCAACGGAAACATCCTTAGCCAATGGCAAAGGATATCTTGGTCTTCCATTATTGGCCACATAAGATTCCGTAGCCAATAGTCAATGGCAACGACCATCTGTAGCCAAAGATCATCATCAACGGCCATTGGCAACGGCCTTCCGTTACCAATAGCTATTGACAACGAAAAAATGAATTATTGGCTACGGAATCTTCCGTACCCTTTTTCTTGTAGTGATATATTAAATAGACATCCCACTCCATTATTAAGCTCCACCATCAGTTTTAATATAAATTTACAAACTTATGCATGTAAGTGACCATAATCATACTCAAATAAAAATACAAATTGACTGGTCCTAATTTCAATTTATCAACTAATAAGCTAGTATTAAAAAGTGTGACATTAAAGATTATTGCTCTTATAGAGATTTGAAACCCAAATAATTTATTTAAAACTAAAATCATAGACATAAACAACAAATCTTCTGTACTAAAACATATGCAAAAAAAAAAATGAAAAAAAAAACTTCAAGCTTAAGATGGTGTACAAAAATAAAATTACGGGGGAATTGTTAAAAATGCTCATTAGGTTTGAAAAATGTTGACTTTTGCCTCGTAAGAAAATAAATTTCGAAAATTACCCTACAGGTTAACATATTTTTATAAAAATGCCCAATGGGTTCTTGTTCGGGCTTTCTGCCTACGTGACTGCCAACTGTACGCTTAGGTGGACAAAATTAATTACCCTTGTATTATATTGAATTCGAAATTGACCACATGTAATATTTAATTAACAAAACTCTCCCCTTAGTTTTATTTAGTTAGCATACGCCATACTACACCAAAAAATATTTTTAGCACCCATATACAACCTTTTTAATTATTTTAAAATTTTAAACAATAAATTATACTCTTAATTAAATTAATTTCTATTCTTGTAACTCTAGCAAATATTTACAAAAAAAATGTATTTAATCTTCAAATGATTAATTGTATTATGTGTATTCAATTACTAAAATCCATTTTATTCTATTATACTTTGATTATTTTAATCTTTGCATTAAATTTCACTTAAATTTTTAAAATCAATTTTACTTTAACAATTTATCTGAAATTAAGTTTTTTTTTTTTAAATCTCCCCACCCCCACCCCCCACCAACACCCTTCAGCCACTACCTCCCCTCCCCACCAAGCCGCCGCCACCACCTCCCTTATGTCACAAATTTTCTTCAAATTCGATTTTGATTTCATCATGAAATACCTTCTTCAATTGCGATTCCTTCTAAACATTCGATTTTAAGTTGTGTTGGGTATGGAGATGGTGAATTTTCGTGTAAAAATTGATGGTGGTGGTGGTGGGTTTGTGTTAGGGGGTGGGTGGCGGGTTTATAAGGAGTTAATGGAGTTGATTCTTGTAGTGGCCGATTTGATTGGGGGATAAGGGGGCGGCGACGGGGTATGGTGTTGGTGGTGGTGGTAGTGAATTTTGTGGTGGTGGGTTTGGAGAGGAGTGGCGGGTTTGGCACAAATCGATGATGGTGGGGGGATTGGGTATGTTTGGAGGGGAATGGGGCGGTGGGAATGTGAGTCTAGGGTGATGGTGGTGTTGATGGTGGTGGTGGTGGTGGTAGGTGGGTTAGGGCCTAGGGGAGAAGATGAAGATAAATTGTTTTTTAAGAAAATTATAAAATAAAACACTAATTATTAGTTATTTCTGAGAAAATATAATTACATCAGATTAGTAATTGAATGAAACTAAAGTATTTTTTCTTTCTTTTTTGTTATTTTGTTAATAAAAGAAAAAATAAGTTTAGGTTTGAGATTATATAAATAAGTTATTATACTTGAATAAATATATTATATAATTAGAGTTTTTTTTTTCTTTTTTTGTTGTTTTATTATTTAAAAAATAAGTTTTTTATGTATTAAAAAGGTCAAACTTATTTTAACGTTAAATGAGATTTTTACATAATTACCAAAAGATATATAAAATTTTGGGGGTATAAATATAAAAACTCAAAAGATTTGGAGAAAAATTAAAAGGAAAAAAGTTTGAGTTTTTACACCTGGACAAAGTTTTTACACGTGGCGTCCACGTGGACCGCCCAAGCCCGAAGTGAGCATGTTGGTCATTTTTAGCAAAAACAAAAATAACGTACAGGGCATTTTTCAAAATTATTTTAACGTTAAATGAGATTGTTACATAATTACCAAAAGATATATAAATTTTTGGGGGTATAAATATAAAAACTCAAAAGATTTGGAGAAAATTTAAAAGGAAAAAAGTTTGAGTTTTTACACCTGGACAAAGTTTTTACACGTGGCGTCCACGTAGACCGCCCAAGCCCGAAGTGAGCATGTTGGTCATTTTTAGCAAAAACAAAAATAACTTGCAGGGCATTTTTCAAAATTATTTTCTTACAGGGTAAAAACCAACAATTTTCAAACTTAATGATGTTATAGAAAAGCTAAAACTATTTGAATTTATAACAATATATTTAAAAGGACATATAGAAAGAAGAGCAAATTATGAGTATATTACTTGTGAATTGGTGTTTTTCTCTTCATCTTGATGACTCCTTATATAGGCAAGAATTCCCAAAATTTTACACTATTTACAACAACTACTACTATTATAAAATAGTATTTATACATAATTTTCAACAATGGCCACTAGGCATATGTCACTAACTATATTTATAACACTCCCCCTTGGCCATTTGAAGATTTTGTTATGTACATGACCCGTCTTCTGCACACGTCTTATGCTGCCTCGTTAAAAACCTTATAAGGAAAAACCCAGTGAGATAAAAACCTTAATAAGGGAAAAGAGTGCAGCCGTGTGAACTCCCCCTCAAGTTGGCATCTTCAATTCTTCATAAGTCTCGTAGGTGACGCATCCCAATACTTTGAACATGTTTCTTAAAAGTTACAGTAGGGAGTGCATTTGTAAAAAAATCTGCCATATTGTCACATGATTGAACATATTGGATATTAATTTCTTTGTTCTTCTCGAGTTCCTGAGTGTAGGCAAAATATCTTGGGGGTATATGTTTGGTTTAATCACTCTTGATATAACCTTCTTTCATCTGTGTAATACATGCAGAATTGTCTTCGTATAATGTTGTAGGACCCTCTCTAATAGGTAAGCCAGATGTACTTCTTATATGATGTGTCATTGATCGTAGCCATACACATTCCCTGCTTGCTTCATGGAGTGCAATAATCTCAGCATAATTCGATGATGTTGCAACAAGTGTCTGTTTGTGAGAACACCATGAAATAGCAGTGCCTCCATACGTAAATACATATCCAGTTTGAGATCTAGATTTATGTGGGTCTGATAGAAAACCTGCATCTGCATAACCAATCAATTCTTGTACCGCATTGTTAGGATAAAATAAACCAAGATCCACAGTTCCTTGAAGATAACGGAATAAATGTTTAATTTCTTTCCAGTGCCTTTTTGTGGGTGATGAGCTAAACCTGGCTAATAAATTCACAGTAAATGATATATTAGCAGGTCTAGTACAATTAGCTAGATACATTAAAGCTCCAATGGCACTTAAATATGGAACTTCAGAACCAAGAATTTCTTCATTTTCTTCACAAGGACGAAACAGATCTTTATCTATAGTTAATGATCTTGCAATCATAGGATGGTTCAAAGGTGTTGCTTTATCCATGTTAAAACGTTTCAATATCTTTTTAGTATAGTTAGATTGATGCACAAGTATTCCATTTTTAACATGCTCAATTTGCAAACCAAGACAATGTTTAGTCTTTCCAAGATCTTTCATTTCAAATTCATCCTTTAAATAATTCATTGTTGAATGAATTTCTTTGTCAGTGACAATGATATTTAAATCATCTACATAAACCGCAATAATTGCAAAACTAGATGATGTTTTCTTAATAAAAACGCATGGACACAAATAATTATTTATATATCCTTCTTTTAATAAATATTCACTCAAACGATTATACCACATGCGACATGATTGCTTTAACCCATATAATGATCTTTGCGATTTAATTGAGTACATTTCTCTAGGTTTGAAACTTGATGTTGCGGGTAATTTAAGTCCATCAGGGACCTTCATGTAAATATCATTATCAAGTGATCCATAGAGATAAGCAGTGACAACATCCATGAGATGCATGTTTAGATTTTCATAGACCGCTAGACTGATCAAGAATCGAAATGTAATCGTATCCATTACAGGAGAATACGTTTCTTCATAATCGATTCCAGGTCTTTGAGAAAAACCTTGTGCGACAAGGCGAGCTTTGTACCTTACAATTTGATTTTTCTTATTTCGTTTGCGAACGAAGACCCATTTGAACCCTACGGGTTTCACACTTTTCGGTGTGAGAACAATGGGTCCAAATACCTTTCGCTTATTAAGCGAATCTAATTCAGCTTGCAAAGCATCTTTCCAGTTATCCCAACCATTCCTATTTTGGCATTCAATTACAGATTTGGGTTCAGGATCATCATTTCATTCTCAATTTCATAAGCGACTAAATATGAAAATATTTCATCCATATTTTCCATCTCATCTCGATCCAATACCATTCCAGTATTGATATAATTTATAGAGATTTCAACGTTCTCTTTATTTATATGATCTGATTGGATAACTTCTTGAGGTATCTCATATGTCACATTTTGCGACCCATCAGACATAGATTCCTCAATAATAGGATCATTAGGTTTTGATGCTCCTTTTCTTTTTCGAGGATTTTTGTCCTTTGAGCCAGTAGGACGCCCACGTTTCTTAGTTATATCAAAGATATCATCCTTTGATGTTTCTTTTGGAATTACAATATGAGCAGGAGCATTTACAGCTGGTATATGTGATTTTGTTACCCTGCTTATGTCAGTAAATGCATCGGGTAATTGATTTGCAATGGCTTGTAAATGCAAAATTTTCTTTACTTCCAAATCACATTGCTTTGTTAGCATATCAAAGCTTGTTAAAGATGGATTATAACATGATATATCCTTTTCCAACAGCTTCTTTTCTCCCCCTAAGGTTGGAAAATTTGCCTCATTAAAATAGTAATCGGCAAAACGTGCCGTAAAGACATCACCTGTTAGAGGCTCAAGATATCTGATTATTGATGGTGAGTCAAATCCAACATATATTCCCAACCTTCTTTGTGGTCCCATTCTTTTTCGCTTTGGTGGTGCAATTGGAACATAAACTGCACAACCAAAAATCTTTATATGGGAAATATTAGGTTCATGACCAAAAGCAAGTTATAATGGGGAGTATTCATGATACGAGCTTGGTTTAATGCGAATTAGTGATGCAGCATGTAAAACCGCATGACCCCATAGAGAACTTGGTAATTTAGCTTTCATCAACAATGGTCTAGCAATTAATTGAAGGCGTTTAATTAATGATTCAGCTAAACCATTTTGAGTATGTACATGTGCAACACTATGTTTAACTGTAATTCCAGTTGACATACAATAATCATTGAAAGCTTGAGATGTGAATTCACCAGCATTGTCAAGTCTGACTTTCTTGATCGTATAGTCAGGAAATTGAGCTCTTATTTTAATTATTTGAGCCAAAAATCTCGCAAATGCCACATTGCGAGTAGACAATAGACAGACATGTGACCATCGACTTGAGGCATCAATTAATACCATAAAATATTGAAATGTTCCACATGATGGATGAATAGGTCCACATATATCACCTTTAATTCTTTCAAGAAATGTGGGTAATTCTGTCTTAATTTTAGCTGGTGAATGCTTTATAATTAGCTTTCCAAGAGAACATGCTTCACATGGACTATTGCTGCTCAGATTGAGTTTGGATCCTTTTAATGAATGTCCATGTGTTATTTTAATTATTCTTCGCATCATTGTTGAACCAGGATGGCCTAGTCGATCATGCCATAGAGTCAATAATTCTAGATTTTCATTGACTACCATATTTGATTCGATTTCATTAATATATGTATAATGCAACCCTGATGAGATATATGGTAGTTTTTCAAGAAAATGTTTCTTTCCTGGTATATTCTTAGTAATGAAAACATATTTAGCCTTATTCACAGTCATTTACTCAATATCATATCCATGACGATATATATCTTTAGAACTCAATAAATTTCTCCTGGATTTTGGGGCAAATAAGGCATCATCGATGATAAACTTTGTTCCATTTGGTAAAGTAAAAGTAGTTGTACCAGATCCTTCAATCAATATAATAGGACCTCCTATTGTACCGACTTGAAATTTTGAGGGTTCTAAATATGTAAAATATTTTTTACTTGTGAGAATTGTATGAGTTGTACAACAGTCAAGTAGGCAGACATCACCAGTATGCTCCATATCGCGCTTCACTTCAAATAAACAATATTAAAACAAATATTGCAATAAACTGGGCATATATTTGGAAATATATTATTTTATTGAAAGCACACAACAAAAATGCAGGAAGTAGATAATACAATTTAAAACATAAATCACAATAAGCATATTCAGCCAGAAGATCACATAACACATATTAAGCCAAACGAACATCATAGTCATCAGTAAAGTCTGCCGCCTCCATAAAGGTGGAATCACCATTTGGATTTTGTTCGACAATGTTAACTTCTTTTTCTTTACCCTTCAAACTTTCTTGGTACATCTTACAGAGATGTTCTGGTGTACGACATGTGTTGGCCCAATGCCCTTTCATTCCACATCTAAAACAATAACATTGAGGGTTTTTATTATGTTTTTCTTTGTTCTGGTGGTTATTTTTAAAGACAATGTTGGTATGCGAGGGATTGTGAAAACCCCCTCGACCACGACCACGGCCACGACCACCTCTTTTACCGCGCCCACCTCTATAGCCATATCCTCCTCTATGACCACCTCTACCTTGAGCATGACCACGACCACGACCACGACCTTGATTGGCATTCTCATTGTTACCTCGTCCATAGGAGTTTGAAAAATTAATGGCATTTGCCTCAGGTAATGCATGTGCTCCAAGAGGACGAGATTGATGATTTTTCATCAATAAGTTATTGTAACTTTCTGCCATTAACAACTTTTGTTGTAAGTCGTGATATTTTGAAATATTCAGCAATCGGTATTGTTGTTGAACATTTATCATGGACACATGGAAAGTAGAAAGTGTTTTCTCTATCATTTCTCTATCAGTAAGCTTTCTTCCACAATAAATTAAATCTGAACGAATCTCCATAAGCGCGGAGTTGTATGTGCTTACAGTTTCAAAATCTTGGAACCTTAAATTGTTCCAATCATCGGTGGCTTTTGGCAACATGGTTTCCTTTTGATGGCCATATCTTTCCTGTAGATTTGTCCATAATTCATGAGGATCGGTAACATCGAGATATTCTCTCTTTAAGGTTTCATCTAGATGTTTTCTCATGTAGATCACAGCCTCACATTTTTCTGGATCCGTATTTGTATTTATTGCGGCAAGAGTTTCAACGATACTCTTTGATCTGAGGTACAATTTCGTATCCGATTTCCATTGTCCATAATTCTTGCCAGTGATATTGAGTATACAACTAATTGTACTCGTGAGGTTAGACATTTTTGCTAGCTAAATACATAACCAAGAAAAACAAAATTAGGATCGAGATAATTTATTTAACACATAATCATAGAAGCGTAATTATTACAATAATACAATGTAATTATCTCATCTCTAGCCAAATCTTGAACTCGAACATTATTATGATAAAAAGGAGGAATATCATAGGGACAAACATAAGAGTGTCTTCATCTACTAGCATAAAAATAAAAATTGAAAGGTAAATGGGGATCAAGATCACTGTTGTCGTAGAGATCATTTTGCAAGACGAGAGAAATAAGGTGAAGATTTGTGTGGAGTTTGTGTTATGAAATTTGTGTATTTATAGAGGAAAAAGTATCCGTAAGTAGCCGTTTATAGCCGTTGGAAAAACAATCATTTTTTGTGGGCATGTTTTATGGACGGTAATGTCTTTAATAATCTAGCAACAAAAATTAATTGTAATAACATGTAAAATAATTTCCGCCGCATTAATGATATTTTAACAGGCATATGGAATAATATTACGATAAGTAAATACATATATATTTTCCGCCACATTACTATGTAAAAACTTTCATGAGCTTAAGGAATAATCTAAACAAGTAAAATAATTGCAATGAATTAAGTGCGTAATAATTTCCGCCACATTACTATGTAAAAACTTTCATGGGCTTATGGAATAATGTAAACAAGTAAAATAATTGCAATGAATTAAGTGCGTAAATAATTTCCGCCACATTACTATGTAAAAACTTTCATGGGCTTATGGAATAATGTAAACAAGTAAAATAATTGCAATGAATTAAGTGCGTAAATAATTCTGCCACATTACTATGTAAAAACTTTCATGGGCTTATGGAATAAAATAAGCAATAATAAATTGTCAGTAGTCGTTTCTAGCTTGGGGTTAACTCATGCATCAACGAAAGTTAAAATTAGCTTTAGTGTTAGAGTTAGATGACAATAAAATAATCATAAAATTATAGATAGGCGGTAGTCCTCATTGTCTATAACAATGTAGATAGATGAACACGTAAATATTAAACTTTAAGAACAAAATTATAAACACATATTCATCTAATCATAAAATTATAGATTGGCGGTAATCCGCACTGTCTATAATAATTTAGATAGATGAACAAGTAAATATAAAATTTTCGTACCTTTTAACGTTGAACGTTTTCTCTAACGAATGAACTAAATTCTTCCGGATCGAGCACTATCGTGCTGATAACGTGTTATAGAAAAGCTAAAACTATTTGAGTTTATAACAATATATTTAAAAGGACATAGAGAAAGAAGAGCAAATTATGAGTATATTACTTGTGAATTTGTGTTTTTCTCTTCATTTTGATGGCTCCTTATATAGGCAAAAATTCTCAATATTTTACACTATTTACAACAACTACTACTATTATAAAATAGTATTTGTACATAATTTTCAACAATGGCCACTAGGCATATGCCACTAACTATATTTATAACAAATGGGCATATTTAACAATTCTCCCTAAAATTACAGCTAAAGAAAGTAGAAAGTGTAGAGACAAGAACAATTTGAGAATAGTGAAATGTTGTAAATAAACATAATGATTTTGGTTGTGAATGGGATTCGGTTACTTATATAAGAGGAGTATGGGTGTTCGCGGTCGGATTTTGACGTAATGTCATAAGAAAAGACACCATACCCAACATTTATGGTTTACCAATTTTTTCAACCGGGCGGGTAGATTTATTTTGAAGACCATGCGGATTGCGGGTTAGGCGGGTGTGGGCGGTTGGCAGGCGAATTGGCGGGTTATGTTATATATCAAATCACAAATTAAAAAAAAATGTTTTAAAACACACAAATTATATGCCGCAATGATACTATATTATTCGTATTTAAGAAATATCATTTCATTCTTTTTCGTACTTTTTCTTTCGTATGTTTATACTATTTACAAGTTCAATTTATGTAATATTATTATCAAGTTTCAACTATATGTATGTAAAGTCTTTCTTAAAAGCCTATGATGCACGGATACTCCAAAAAAATGGTCGGTCAGTGTCGGATACGTATTGAATACCGATACTCTCTGGATACTCTCCGATACATATCGAATGCGCCACGTGGCGTATCCTGCATTAAAAATAATTAAAAAAGATGAATACACGTATCAGATGCGATGTGAAGCGTATCCGAGGAGTTCTAATACGTATCAACAATTTATAAGCGTAGTATGGTAGTTTTTTTACACTAGAAAATGCCCAACAAGAACCAAATTGCAATACATTTTCAGAAAATTAAATATAAAATCATGAAACCCTCTATTTTAAACAAAAAAAAAAACACACAAAGCATTGATATGCTTCATAATAGTATGTGACTAATAACTGTGCAAGTGATTAGATATAATATTATTTGATATTTTTATTCAAATTATATCCTTATATATACTTATTAATATTAAATATCCGACGTATCACATACATATCGTATCTTGTAAATTTAAAAAAAAATCGTATCCACATATCCATATCCGACGGATACCAATACGCGTATCCGTGTCCGTGCAACCTAGCTAAAAACGCATCAAATTATTAAATTTTCACGTCATAGATGAACTAGAGTGTTGTGTAGTTATCTCTATTACTTTGCTAATACACAACTTACTTTCTTTTCTCATTAAAGTGTTTAGATAAATTAACTAATATAATATTTTTTTTCTTTCATATGCAAGTGGGCGGATGGCGAGCGGGTGTATGTCTCAACCCGCAACCCGCACACTCAACGGCGGGTTGCCATCTTTTTCAACCGTGACACAAGTTAAAAAAATAAAAACATGCAGTTGGTGGTTTGTACAGGCGGGTTTATGAACACCCCTAAAGAGGAGTCCAGATTTGAAAATCTACTATATATATCTTAGATGAAGACAGGAAATAACGAAAAATAATTATGCATTACTTTCTTTAAATAAGAAAATATTAAATATTATTAATCAACAAACAATCACTACTAATTAAAACTTAAATTTTCACACATTTTTTAAGATATTTTTTTTACACCCAAACAAAACTGAGCGAGAAACCCCATCAATAAAAATACATTCAAACGGGACCAAAGAATCTAGCAGTAACGAGAAATCGATAAAAATACATCGAAGCTTCAATTTTTCACACGTTTTCTTATAAGGGTTATCGATTTGAATACAAAATTTATGATATATATAAGTATTAATTTGATATTATTACAATGTAATTATACAAAAGCAATGTGATATTATAATAAATTGACTTGATACTTTTACACCTAGTTTTTTTTGCTAAACCCCAACATTAGACTCACATTAATTCAAATCTTGTCCCAAAATTATTTAAAGATAAATTCAAACTATACTTCAATATTCTGCACGTTCTTCAAAACATACATCTCGTGTTAGGTTGACTATGATACGGTACCATATTTTAAATCAGTGGCCCATATCACTTCACTAAAAAAAATCTTGTTAAATGGAGGAGAAACTTCTTATTAATATTAATCCAAGAACATACTCAAACGACGTGGGGTGTCTATTATCTCAACACGAACCTCCGAGACTCTGTCCGCTTAATTTTGTGAATTTCAGGCCTTATACTAAACTTTCTATAGAATGTAACTTAAACAAAATAAGCATAAAGAAACCTTAAAAAAGATTCTCCCAGCAAAATAAAAGGTGACACACATCCAATATCCATCATTGCCGCCCCAATAGAAATGCCCTATAAACACCTAAACAAAATTAAATCATTTCGACCTCTTTTGTACAAAGCAGCAACAAAGTTGGCGGTAATGCCCAACTCTTTTATTGCCTATGGTATTTCAGGTAATTACCTTTGAATCTTGAAACTGATAATGACCCCCATTAAATATTATTTCTTCTTCTTTACTCTATGCTGAGCTATTATGTACATGCCAAAATCAGCATCCTTTTGTTGCTACCAGTTTTTGATTCCCATTTCCCTGTTTTAATCCCACTCACCTTGCTGTAAGATCCCTTAATTTTTTTTCCATCATGGATACCCTTCTCACCTACTCTTCACCTCCTTTACTTTCATCGTCAACTCCAAATTTACTTCCCAAAAATCCAATCTTGAATCCATTTTCCAAAACCCTTTTGAGAAAAGATCAGCACAGAGTTCAAAGCAGTAAATTTGGTAGCTTTCTTGAGTTGGAGCCCGTATCGAAGCCGAGATCGTTGGATTTCGATGTACCCTGGTTCAATCCTTCTGATCGGGCTAAATTTGATGTAATTGTTATTGGGGCCGGTCCGGCCGGTCTCCGGTTAGCCGAGCAAGTTTCGGGGTATGGGATTAAGGTATGTTGTCTTGATCCTTCACCTCTTTCAATGTGGCCTAACAACTATGGTGTTTGGGTTGATGAGTTTGAGAGTTTGGGATTTGAGGATTGTTTGGACAAGACATGGCCTATGGCTTGTGTCCATATCGATGATCGTAAAACGAAGTATTTGGGCCGTGCCTACGGTAGAGTTAATAGGAAGGATTTGAAGTTGAGATTGATGTCTGAGTGTGCATCCAATGGTGTTAAGTTTCATAAGGCTAAGGTGTGGAAAGTGGAGCACGAGGAGTTTGAGTCGTCTGTTGTTTGCGATGATGGTACGGAGATGAAGGCGAGTTTGGTCGTTGATGCTAGCGGGTTCGCGAGCAGTTTTACGGAGTATGATAAGCCGAGAAACCATGGGTATCAGATTGCTCATGGTATTCTGGCTGAAGTGGATCATCATCCGTTTGATTTGGATAAGATGGTTCTGATGGATTGGAGGGACTCCCATTTGGGGAACGAACCGTATCTACGGGCTAGTAATTCGAGGTTCCCGACTTTTTTGTATGCTATGCCTTTTGATTCGAATCTGGTGTTTCTCGAGGAGACTTCTCTTGTTAGTAGGCCTGTGTTGTCGTACAAGGTAGTGAAGGAAAGGATGGTGGCGAGGCTGAGGCAGTTGGGTATACGGGTGAAAACGGTGATTGAGGATGAGAAATGCTTGATTCCAATGGGTGGACCTCTTCCTAAAATCCCTCAACGTGTGATGGCGATTGGTGGAAATTCCGGGATTGTGCATCCTGCTACTGGCTACACGGTAGCACAGACAATGGCGCTCGCCCCTGTACTTGCAGAGGTGATTGTCGAGTGCCTGGGATCAACGCGAATGATTAGAGGGGCGCCACTACAACATAGAGCGTGGAATGGGCTTTGGCCATTCGAGAGGAGGTCCACTAGGGAGTTCTATAATTTTGGCATGGAGACATTGTTGAAACTCGATTTGAATGGGACAAGGAGATTCTTTGATGCATTTTTTGAGCTTAATCCTCATTATTGGCAAGGGTTTTTGTCCTCGAGATTGTCGTTTTCGGAGCTTCTTATGCTGGGATTCTCGCTCTTTGGACGCGCTTCAAATCATTCTAGGTTGGAGATTGTGACAAAGTGTCCGGCACCCTTGGTGAAAATGGTGGGAAATATGGCACTTGAAGCCATTTGATTGTAATATGTGTTGTTGGTTTTTATGTGTTTTCAACATAATTTATGGTGAAATTATAGTAAAAGAATCAGGGGAACCTCTGCTTCAAGAATGTTTACTTGATGATACCTTTGAAGATCATAATTAAGTTACTGTAAGAAAAATAGTTGTCACGATTGACGAGTACACTGAAAGCTTCTTTCATATGATATTAATAAAGCCAATGACTTTCATTATTCAGAATTCTCGAATCGTAAAACTGTCACTCTTCTTATATTTTCACCATTTAATATTTTGGACTTGAATTTTCTTCCAACATTGTGGTCCGCTGGTAAATTCAGTCATGATGGAAATATTGTGTTTAGATAAAAAGCAAGATGGAAATAGCAAGAAAAGCATAAATTTGGCATATTGGAGTCCGATTATATGAAAAAACAAACATTATTACCATAATAACATTGTTCTTTTCAATTCTGACTTATACTAGAAGAGGTGGAAGGTAAAAAGTAAAAACTAAAAACACATTCGCAAGAAGAAGGTGGAAACACAATAGAATTTGACGAGGAAGCTTCTTTGAATTGAAAGTTATAATGTATTCCATGACTTATTACTAGCTTGATATTAACTACAACGGTATAAAAACAATCATCTGAGATCATCACGTAATTTTGATGATCTTCTTGCTAGAAATTAAATAATGATTAAAACTCAGGGATGAATTAAAAAAACCATATACGGATTATACTGAAGCAATTTACTGATCAAATCGTTTGTTCCCTCTTTAGTGCAAATATAAACGTAGTTGAAATAAATTTTATACGATACTTGAACTTTTCTCCTTCATTCGCATAACCGATTTCGTTGTGGCAAAAACATAATCTATTGTTTTGGTTTTCTAGGCTTGAAATTTTGTACGAAATGTAAAATTATCCAAATGTTGTTCCAACTCATGCCAGCATTTACGTACTTTTTATAATAACCAACTTAAGAATTAACGATGAAATTAAACGCCTATAAATTTCACTTGAAGTCTCATTAATTATAGTCACATAGTAAGCGTACTTTATATATAATATGGGTAGCGGAAATACTTTATATAATATAATAATGTACTTGTTGCTGCTAATGGCCGGTGACATCTTTTGTGATCATCCAGTACTAGAGTCATTTTGTTTTAATTGACCATGCACCCTATATATATATTCCCCATCCATTGCCACATAGTCCCACGCCTATTCCGACCCAACCGCGTCCACCAACTTCGTGAGTGTTAATTACTGAGGTTGTAAGAGATTTGTGAGAATTGTGATGGAACGTAGATGTGTTTTAATTTGGGTTGTGTGCATGATTAGTGTTAAATGTAATATATGGACGATTAATGATAACGACGATGGTTGTGCGGGTGTTGAAAATTATATTGAGGAGTTGTTTGCAAACTTGCTCCACCTTTACAAAAGAAAGAAAGGAAATTTGACATTTTATTAACTTGAAACTTAATATATGTCAACTTTTCAAAATTGATGACATAAAATGGTTTAAATCTAGAGTGGATTATAACTACGTATATATTATATGTTAATTTTTAACTAAATTCCAATAGCAACTGAACACATTTAATTCATATTTATTCGTCACTTTCCAGAAAATAATAGAAAATGAACTAGGCTTTCTAAAGTTTTTGCCTAATTATTATAACTTTCGACTCAAATTAGGCCTTGTTCAATTGATTATGTTCTTTTTTAGTCCATGTTAATCCTGAGTTTTATTGAGTTGATTTAACTTTAAGAGTCACATTTATTTTTACTCTTTTCTACATCGCGTACCATAAATTGCCTGCATGATTATTATGAATATAAGCATGCAACGCAAAGAAATTAAACACATCAAATTAATCTTTCTTTATTCTGTGAAGGTGGAGCAAGTTCATTAGCAAACAACTCCTCAATGTCCAAACCCCTTTATCCCAACACCTACTCTCGCAAAATTATAAATATCAAAATTCGCATAAGAAAACTAATTTTACGCTCTCAAAACTAATCCATTACAAACCAAATATGCTTCTCTTCCACACTATATATCACACGACCCTAACACATATTTATCCATCACAACTCACAAATCTTCTCCCAATAGAATCTCTTACAACCTCATCAACACACTCTTTATCACTCCTTCAAAGAGCTAGCTAATGGCAGAATCAAGTAAGAGCACCGGTGAGACTGCAATCCACATTGATCCCGAATCAAAATCCACCAAATCCACCAAAAAATCCCTTGCTTATGCTGCCGTCACAAAGGCAATTCCGCACCACAAAGGGGGTGGGTGGAAGAGAGGCGTCTCTATATTTGACTTCATCTTGAGAATCTGCGCCCTTGTGGCCGCCTTGGTCGCCGCCACCACCATGGGAACCACCGATCAACGACTGCCGTTCTTCACTCAGTTCTTCCAGTTTCAAGCCAGCTACGATGATCTTCCCGCTTTCACGTACTTCTATTACTCCACTACTTCATATATTTGCTACATACTGATAATTTTCATATATTTATCCTATATGGTACCGAGGCAAAATATTAACTATATAGACTCGTCGATCTGTCATATCAAAATTTAAGTCCACAGTTACATCGTATATTTAATATCACAATCTTAATCGATGTTGATCACTAAATTCTACCTACAAAACATATAGACCTGATGTAAAATATAAATCACAAACAATGTATGTACATGCATGCAACATGTATCAATTTATATATGTCTATAACATAAATTCAAGATCTTTATCTCTCTTGCAGATATTTCGTGATTGCAAATGCAATTGCTAGTGGATACTTAGTTCTTTCTTTGCCTTTCTCCATTGTGGGCATTGTTCGTCCTCATGCAGCTGCAATCAAGCTCCTTCTTCTCATCCTTGATACAGTAAGCCTATAGTGGAGTTTATATAAGATAGCAATTTGACATCGTATTAGAGCTCATGCCAACAAAAGGTTCTCCAACTGTCACCACTGATTTAAAAGTATAACGTGTCATGCGTAACTAAATGAATTATATATAGCCACTAAATGAGGTGATGTGTCGGAGATAATTTGAATTAATAAATATCAATTTCTTTTAGATGAGAGACAATTTAAGACTGCTACTTTATTCAACCACACTTTTGCGTCGAAGAAATTAGCTTATGTAAAGTATCTCATTTTTCTCTATTGTACGCTATAATTTGCAGATCCTGGTGGCATTTACTATGGCCGCCGCATCGGCTGCAGCGGCAATTGTGTACTTAGCTCACAACGGTAACTCGAATACCAACTGGTTAGCCATTTGCCAACAGTTCAACGACTTCTGCCAGCGTGTCAGCGGGGCGGTGGTTGCTTCTTTCATTGCAGCGGTGATCTTCATATTCTTGGTGGTGCTTTCCGCCGTGGCTCTACGCAGGCACTAATAAATTGACTCGATCTATCTTCATAAGGATCGACTTGTGATTGGCTTTTTTATTTGTAAAAGAAATTATCATTTGCTTTATTGTTGTTGTTCATATACTGTGTGGTTTCAGCTGGTTAATTATATAGTTGTTCATGAGTGTTGTTTGTTTTGTTTCCATCTTCAGTTTCACTTATTGAAAATTTGAAATGACCGAATTGTGTATGCTGCTCGTTTATTTATTTTTATATATATACGTCTGAGTTTTAAATTATTTTGCTATATCCATATTGACCTTTACTGTTAATTAAAACTCAATCAATTTCCTTCACATATATGGCTTCGACTTATAAAAGTTGTATTTAGTTATATCCCCAACAAACTTCAATGATGTAGCTGCAAGCTAGATTAAGTTAAAACATAATGTTTTTAACTAGAAAATGTGATTTTGTTGTGAATTGTGAAATCTACTTTACTTTGGTCTTCTGTTTGGAACGCCATAATGAAGTCAATTTTGAAGGAGTAATTATGACTGTTTCAAAAATGTTTGAACAAATTAAAGTGAAAGCATGGTTTTGGGTCAAAGCAAAATCTCAAGATTTTGCTATCTCTTTTGTGGATTATTGGTGCAATGTTACTTATCTAAGTTGTTCGTTTGATTTTTCTTTGTAATAGTACCGTACCGGTGGCACTTGTTGAATTATACATAATTAGTTAATTATTTATTCCTATTTTTAGTAACTATATAAATGTTAGTTTAAATAGTATGTTAATCCTTTTCACTTTTGGCAATTATGGCCGTTGTAACAAACCCACTCCTCTTATAAATAGGCGCAGTATTCACACGCACACACACTTAGGCACTTCACAAACTCAGAGAAGATTCTCTTTTCTCCTCCAATTCAGTTGTATCATTGATACACCATTTTGATTTAATTCAAGCATTCATGTTTAATTCAATGGCGATCGTGTTCAATTGCGCTCCGTTCAATAATTTCACATGGTATTAGTTTATCAGGATTTGGTCGCTTATGTTACGTTTTTGTTCATCAATTGTGTGTGATCATACTTTTTTGCCTCATTTATGAACCCTAGTTTGTTGATCATTGGTTAAGATCAAATAACAATGTCTACATCTTCTTCTGCTACTACAAATACTATTGTTAGTACAAAGAATCTTACTAAGGATTCTAGTTCAATCTACTGAAATGACAAAAGAAAATTGGAGGGGAGGGGACGAAAAACTTAATTCTTTTGCAAATTTGGGGAATAATATATTTTTGATTGGGCATGCATATGGTGATCCCGTTGAGATTGAAGCAAATGAGATTGAAGCTCTTGCTGGATACTTTAGAAGGACAATACTTGTTTACTTCTACAATAGAGGTGTATTGTGTAAAACACTTTCAATTTCAAGATGAACTTGCATTGACCTCGCGTGAATTTTACGTTGTTCATTTTACAGAACCGAACAAGAATATTGGAGGTGTTGAAACTGGAGGATGGGCATTACGCCTAAGTTACGACCTAGAGAATCATTATAGATAAGTAGTAGCATCTTTTTCTGTTTTTGAATGATACACAAAATCTACATATCGATAATGTATTGTTCTACTTATTTTTATCGCTCTTTATAGGCACTTGTTGACAAATCATGAAAATTGTTTGCATAGATTGCACCTTTAATTGAAAAATTGCTAGGAACAACACACTCCTCCTAATCCCAATGCAAAATCATTGAAATCAGATCTTTAAATAAATAAAAATTAAGTCGAGCAGGTGTGTCGATAAATTGTATATTTTAACATTTTTGTGGCTGCTAAATTTTTATCAAGTGCGGCATTGATATTTTGCCTGGTAAAATAAAAGAAGACAAGTTTTGGTCAAAAAGTAAAAGCCTTTGAAGTGCATGCTTATTGCATCGAAAATGATAAAGATCCCTATTTATACAATTGCACCGTTTCAATAGACAGTCAAAATCGTTTTGATCCAACGGTAGTTCTAAGGTGTTCAATAAAGTTCTAACCAACTTAAAGACACATACATGCTCTACATTAGGTCGTTCTACTTTAGATTACTCTACAACGACCTACAAGATTTAACGAAAAAATGTGTGTGCATGATAGACCCTCAAAGACATGGAAATTATGGAACTTTTCAAAGAAATTCTAAGTCTCGATCCTGGCAGCCTCACCGGTCGCGTGCTAGCAGGGCGTGCACACGTTCTGTCCAAATTGTGTTAAAAGTCCAACGACAAGGAAACGAATTTCTAAGACCTAAAACTATTAAAGAAGTTCTTTTAACATCGTTAACTCATTGCTTGCGCGCTAACTAAATTGTGTAAAAAAATTATAAATCAACAACTAGAAAAACAAATTCCTAAGGCATAAACAATTTAATAAATAAAAAGAAAATTAAAGTTGAACATGTACAACTCATGCCACATGACTTTCTTCAATTCAATGTCCGTGGCATTTAGTTTTTCTCTACGTACATCACTTTCTTTAAATTAAAATATGTCTTTAGATTTTAAAATTTTAAACTAAAATTATTATTATGACGATCTCGATTATATAAAGGAACTGGTATTGAGTATTGACACCAAATTTTCATATTTTTCTATACTAACCTTATAATTTAGGTTACACTATAATATATTTTACATATTAAATCGTATAATTAAATTATATCACAATAACTATACTATTCATTCTTCATATTACGTATTTCCACAATCTCTCATATGTATAATTTTAATAAAGAATATATTTTTATACTAAGAAAAATACGTTGAGAACCACGTGCCATGACTACTAGTGTTCTTAATATATAACCGCGATTCTATTCAATAATTGGTGTTAACAATAATTCATTTTAGTGTCGTGTTAGAGCACGTTTGCTTGCCATTACAACATAGGCTTTGCAACTAAAAAGGTAATTTCATATAGGCCCATATGTAATTAATGTCACGTTTGGTTACTCAAACATTACCACGATAATTATAACCACAATTGGCAATTCTATGTTAGTTCAATTAGTTTGGGTTGAATTTTAATGTTATTACCTATTTTATCCTTAAATTTACCACAAAAGCCAAAATAATCTATTCAAGTGGCTTATATTTCAGACACATTATTTCAGGCACAATAATTCCATTCTCTTACAAAAATTCTCTGCAAGCACCAAAACCCTAAAACCAAGTACCAATTCAAGCAAAACCTCCGATCATTTGTGTAGTTCATTAACAACTAAAGAAATATAAGAACAAAAGAGCTCGTAACTCATCGATGGCCAAAAATAAGCTGGTCAGAAGAATCTGACCCACGATGGGGTGTATACGCCTTGTCAACGAGGATATGGGTCTACAGACATTCAGCATCTCTATCATCGGAAACAACCCACAAATCTTGCTCTACTGGCAAACATTCTTTAAAGGTAATGCCAAAATTGACTATTTGTCTCAAGTTTCAATGAGGTATTCAACAAACCTAACCATAGATTTGATTGTTAAATTGGTGGTTTAAATGCATAAGAGTTCAATTTTAAAGTTTTATGTTTTTTAGCCATGCAAATACAATACGTATTCAGAATTGGTCGTCAATTGCATAAGAATATGAAATAACATGATTTTTATATGTTGAGTAGAACGTGTCTGCATAATTTAACTCTATACATGTGGCCTCCTTAAGGAATTTGGACGATCCCGGTGTATGTTACTATCTATGTGTAGGCTGGTTGTACAGCTACTCTGTGTATTGTTTCTTATTCCAGTGTCAAACTTACATATTTCACATTTGACAAGATAATTGCATGGTAAGGAAAGATGCATGACTAGTTTATCCGGTCCTAATTCAACATTAATGCATGATGTATAGTGTTAGTGTAGGTTGTAGGAAGTGTTGGTTCGAGACAATGTAGCATCCAGATTGTACTACATTTTATGTATTTCTTTAGCGCATTGAGCTTCATTAAATTTAGGCCCAGTTTGCTTGACTATCTTGCGGATTAGCTATTGACATAAATATAAAATGTTTACCTATAAATAGAACCTAATGCATGGCCTTATAAAGTATTATAGGTGTATATTAATTGTAGATTTGTAGGTCTATGACATGCAATGTTATTTTGTTTACACATATTTACCTATACCTCGAAAACTTGCGGTCTATCTATTAATTTGCATGAAAAATATTTATGGTGTCGCGTTTCATAAACTACATTTTGACTGGGTAACTGGCATAGTCACAACAACACTATCTTACGAACCCTACATCGCAACGGTATGTAGCGTAGTTATCTACCAACAACAGAATTATTTTCTTTCGATTGTCTCGTTCTCGAACATTTAAGTTGGTATCTGTTTAATGACCAGCCACTTTTACATATCATAGGAGACTCCCATGGTGATAAAATTTGGCACTAAAGGATTCCGCAACTTCAGAAATATGCATGTTATTTTCATCCACTATGATGTCGCATACTTGAAAGAGGAACATAACTTTTACTATGTTCGTGATGAGCTCCTACTTCTGCCCATTGATCACTTCACGTGTAGGCAGGGAGTGAGCCCTTAGTCAGGGCGCACGACCGATATGGAAGGTAAAAGGAAGAAATAAAGTTAGATTAACCAAATGAATTCATGTAACTGAGCGCAACATGGGATCCAAGAGCTTATGAGATAGAGAGATACCTTCATTTGTTCTCCTTTCTCACTAGAGAGCATGAAGGAGATTTCTTTCTCTTTCAGGATTTCAATTAGCTTTTTTTATACATTTCAAAGAGGAGACGATATTTGAATTACTGGTTTAGTCCAGCTCCAATGTTTGTGGAGTCCATCCTGTCAAAGGACTCATGAAGACACTCACATATGCCTATCAACAAGTCAATATCACAACTGACAAGATACGGCGGTTAATCCGAAGAAGGCGTTACCCCTTCACTGAATTTCATGAATTCATCATTGAGCACGATCTGGCCGCGTGCTGGAAATTGCCTGGACTGAAGTATTGTGTATATGATTACTACCAGAAGATGACAATGAGTTTAGGATTATATCAATTGTCCCCACATAGAATGATTAAGTAGGCAACATTGCATGAATAATTAGGAATTACCTAATATTATTAACTTTGTTGTTTGGTTTAATGTTGGATCTTTGCATGAATAATCGGGATTTACCTTGCATTGCATGAATACTCTGGATCACTGCATATATAATTGCATATTATTAACTAGATCATTGCATGAAGATTCTGGATGTACCTTACATTGCATTAATGTTGGATCATTCCATGAATAATGTTGGATCAATGGCTATTACTAACTAGTTGTCTTGTTTACAATGTGATGCACATGCGTACTTTGATTGCCAGACCCCAACCAACTACCGTCAATACCGAGAATTCTACCTCAAAGCGGAAGTCACTCAATTTATAGAAGAGACGCTTGATATTGATAGAGACACGCCAGATCTGAGTTTTGGGTTCTATTTTGAGTAGTTTTGTGAACATTATGCTAGGTTATCTTTACTATGGAATGTAATCTGTACTGATCCTTAATTACATTCTTCTGTTTTGTACCGTTGCGGTTTGGATTGGCTTTAGGCATTAGCTATGTTTTGTTCAGAACTATGTCGCTTGCCATGTTTTGATTCATGAACAAACGGGTGTTGCGTTATGAATGTATGTATTCCATGTGGTTATGAAAAACGATATTTGTTGCGTTACTGTGGTTATGAAATGTGATATTTGTTGCGTTATAAATTTATGTATTCCATGTGAGATGAACTTAAGTGTACCCTAGTTTAAAGATAGGAGGCCGGTTGTGCATATTTTTATTGTAAGATCTTATTAAGTGTCTAAAGTTGTCAGCTCACCATTTGTTGTAGTGTAAGATAAAGTTTATACCACTTGCCTTGAGACAAAAATATTATTATGATGCCGCACAATAAGATCATTTATGGGTGAGGTGAGTAGCTTAATGTCAACTAACAAAGAGGTGACAGTCTGAAAATGAAAAACATTCACAATAGTTTGCCAAACATATTAATAAAATAACACCAAGAGCACTTATATTGCAAATTCTTATTTTTCCAACTAAAAACTACCATGATAAAAACACCATGTTTAGAGGTAGTAACCATACTCCATTATTTGGAGAAGCCTTTATTAAATACCAAGTTCTGGTAGTTGAACTCCAACAACCAAAATGTGTCAAGTTAAATCAGTTTAATTATCTATGAAAATTGTTCTTGGGAGGAGTTGGATTTGGTTGTCAAGTTGATTAGGCAACTTTTAAAAGGAAATCTTCCCAAAATTGCATATGGCAGAGCAACAAAATGATGAAATAGAAATTAACCAATATTTGTAGCTGGGAAGTATAAATGCATTTGCTCCACTAGGTCCTTCATATTTTTTGTTCAGCCAAGCTTTAAAGTCAGGGATGTCTTCAGTACTATTTTCACTCACATCACCTAAGATAACTCTAATGCTACTTTCATATATTTATTCTCCATTTGTCAACTCTTGAAATGATACTCTAATCAGACAATACATAGCTTGTTTTATACCTGGTTTTATAACATATCAATACCGTTTGCGCATGTACATCACTTCTAAACATTAAGTCCTCTGCTTTTCATAATTACTAAAATGGCTAAACAACTTCTACATTTAAAGGAATCACCTAACTACAAGCTTGTTTCTGCCATTATATAAGGAAGCAAGAGTTGTGGTTAACTATTCAAACCAAACAAGACATATAATATTTGCACACCACAAATTCTAGACATGGTTGCTCCTATTCACCCAAAGACTCAATCTTTCTTCTTCTACACATTCGCATGGGCTTTTGCGATATACCTCATATTCGTGGATGTCTTGTTGGAATAACAAGCTAAGAGTGAAACACGTTTCCAACTCAAACACACGGACATGATCAAAGTTGCGCAAGAGAAAATCAATGCAGTGTTCAACAAAAACTTCACATTTCGCCAATGTCTTACTCAATATCCCAAGCTGGAAATGCGGAACAATGTCTTCAATTTCATATTAGGGTTGTCCTTCGTTTACTATGACGAGACGAACAACTTTGTGCATGTATTTGAGAATTTCGTGCGAGACTACGTGGTTTTGGTAATTATTTGCTAATAACAGTCGTTTCATTGGTTTTTGTTACTATCTTTACAAAAATTGGATTGTTAGGTTATACTATTAACCATGCACAATACTAACAACATAGGAATGCTAGTTTTGTATTTAAACATAAATATAAGATAGCGGAGGCGTACATGGTTGAAGAAGAGGGTGCGTGGCAGGCTTTACAGTAATTGTTTGGACCATAAAGAGAGCGTACATCGCCATCTCTTGTCCGCCACATCCTGATATTTGTGGACTTAACATCGGATCAAGAATTAAGTGTTAGTTGGATGACGATACATTCTGGGGTGATCTTGCAGACTTTGAAGTGCTAGATGCGCCAACAAACACCAATATTCATCGAACCTTAAGTCCACCACCGTTTAGCCTTAATGTTTTCCCCCGTGAAACATTTGAAAACTACCATTTCGCCATGGATAGTGGTTTTTTACCATTCAAAACTTTTGAAAACTGTTGTTATTGATGAAACTCCCGCACCCCGTATTGTAGATTCCGATGAAATACGCAACCGTGCTATTGTAGGGCCGCTATTCTGGATCCCCGAGAACCATGCACCTTTGAGGATACCACACTCTCCTACTCCCAAGCTTCCTCTTGAATCAAATGATCTTTCAAACTCCTAAGGGTTGTCCAACTCGGTTAACAGTCTGTGGCGCACCAAAGGGAAAGCCTTCATAGGTAAGGGTAAGGAGAAGCGTGACGGGGGATTCTAAGTGCCTGTTCAACGATGGTTTGGACAAATTTTCTTTATGAATGGATTCAGATATTACATTTTAGTATTAACTTGTGTGTTTTAAGTTTGAATTGTGTTTGTTGTGAACTTTCTGTTATGTGTCTATTTCACCACATATATTCTTGTGTGGTTTATATTGAAAAAAAAAAAGCTAAGTGTATTGGCTTTTTCTTTTGGACTGATGCTTAGGCGAGGGTATGTATGTATTCTCTATAAGGACTTTATATTGGAAGTGTCAAGTTTATATTAATTTGTTGTTTTATTGGAATGGTACTGAACCGCATGCAAAGCTTTTATTCAGAAGTGTCAAGTTCTTTTTGCAATGAATAATATCTGCTATGACATGTAATATAATGCCACCCTCAAAACCAAGATTTCATATATGCGTTATAGCAATGCACGTTTAAACGACTATTATATCATGCTAAAACCAAGATACATATATAGACTAAGGCCCTTTTTTTCAACCTGACAGAATTATTACCAATTCCAATTGTCTTAAAGCATACATTCTACTATTCTAATGTACTAAAACTTCCAACACTCTTTTCCAGACTTATTCCTGAATTCTTAAAACCGTCTGTTAAAATCCATGGATTAGGATGTTCTTGTACTTGTTTAGATAAATCTTCGCAAACTCTGATCTTTGCTCTTTTTCGTGGAGGAGCGTAAACACTCGTAAACCTCCATGAAAAGGATTTTATGCCAAATGATTGCACTAATAGCTTGGAAATCTGTATAGTTGATTTCTATGTCGACCTCGTAAACGTTTCACAACATCCAAACTCCACTGATTTCACCAATTGTTGAAGCAATCTGATAATAGTTGTATCCCAGGAAGGGTATAATATTCCATGCTTATTCTTCACTAATATTTGTTTCAAGAACAAATATTGCAGTAGGTTGATGGCTCCTTATGAAAGCATGAAAGTCTCGAAGAGAATATTCATCTTTAGCCCCTTGACAGTTCCAACAGACAACTTTCATTCCTGAAGTGTTGAGTTGTGTTGGAAGAATTGGATTTTCAAAAGGAATGTTGTTACATAAAGCGATGATCTGTCTCAAACTATTCAACATGAGACACCTTTGTCTGTTCGACTCCAGGTTGTTAAGTCGATCCTCTCCCACCATAAGTGATTCATGTCCTAGTGATCTACCCTATGAACCTTCACTTTTATCTCCCAATTGGTTGCAAGTATAGTTGTTATGAGCACTACCCTCTCTCACGTTCCTAAGTTGGTGATGAAAGTTGGAAACTAGAATTGCTCGTAAAATGTGTAGAACTCCCATGGATGCATCCAGTCTGCTTGGTCCAAAGCGTTTGCCATCCCTTTGTGAATTATAATCGTTTAGTTACTCAATTAATAGATGTGTCTGCAGCCTTTCTATTCATAAGACTTATAATTCCCTGATGGAATGGTTCCTCCCTCTTTAATAATTGGTGTGATTGTTGGTTTATGGATTAATTTTGTGAAAATCGATTTCAGTGCCTTATATTCTTCTGCATTAGACTACCCACATAGCGTGATTCTTCCCTTAAATTAATGCTTAACATTCCACAAAAATAACAATGAATGTTGTACCAAGATACATTAGGCAACTCAGTATGCATTACAACATAACCCAACATGATTGAAAGAATAGTTTTAACAAACTGGAATCTCACCATGAACAAAAGTAGAGTTTTACTAAGTTGAACCGATTAAGCTACAATTTCAAAGATACATGCAAAAACTAGGAATCATTAACCATAACAAAATGTCATACTATAAGTGCAACTACCAGTATCCTTTAGGATTATAAACTAGGAATGTTTGAAAGGCTTTTGTATGCTTCCCAAATGCGCTAAATAGTGAGTTTGAAATGATACTTTGTAAGGACAAAGTTAGGGATTCTGAGCCAAAGGATCAAGAGCACCGCTAACTACCATGCTAATGTACTCCTCGCAACATTGCTCGTGCATCCCCAGAAATAGATCAGTGGATTGAGGATTGTTGACAATCTTGTGCGCAACCAATATGCATAGTTGAAGAGGCATTAATCCCATTTCAGTAATGACATCAAACACCAATTTACTCTTTGTGGGAGCTGGAGACACCGGAGGAGGGGGAAAGGCGGTGTTGGCGATATCCAGCTAGATATAACATTATTGGCCATTTCTCCTAAAGTGTCGTTGCTCTTTTCAAACATGTTCCCTAGTAGGTTGACAAGTTGTTCTGGTAGGTTCACGAGACTTTCTCTTTCTCTCGCTAATGCACGAGCCATCTGCTAATTTTTTGTCGCTCGCATTTGCGCCAGGGTTGTTGGACAAACTATACTCTTGCAAATCAATTGGGTCTTCTAGGGTGGCGTCTCGTGGTCGATTTATGTAATCGGAAGTGCTGATGCTTTTACTCTTGCCCTTAGCTCCACTAACAACGTGAATGTCAAAACCCTCTTCATATATTTGATGGGGGCTCTACAAATCTAGAACGGCATCAGTGATACCCTACGCCGCTTTCCCATTCGCACGATCGTTTCCAAATATATATAACCAGTCCTCGTAGTAAGGAAAGCTTTTGTTGCTCAAAGACTCAACGTCGGGATGCACCTGTTGCAATTACATGCAAATAATTGCAAATAAAACAAGTTATTCAAGTTGTTTTCGTATCTAGAGACATGTATATAAATGCTAGACACAGTTAAAAATGAAATAACAACTACAACAACCTTCCCAATTAATGAGGCACGACACACACTATGCAAAAATCACAACATTGAAGCTCAATGATTTTTATGCTTTAAAGAAACAAAATTCTCTATTTGTTTTCCTGAATTATAAGTCTTTATATTATGAGTGTACCCTTGCATATCATTGATTTTCATTTGATTATCAACATATGAACTTACTAAAAGTTGGATTTAAGTTAACTTTAGGAAAAATGCTAATTTTATACCTATTCACACCAGCTCCTACAATTATAAGCGTTAAAGTTAGTTACACATACAATTTAATGTGTTACCTTGACATATTTATTCCACACATTTTGTGAATCAACCCGAACCATTTGGGAGATGCTTTCAAACTCGATAGCGCTAGCCTTAACGAGAGCGTGCAAACTCGCAATAGTTTTTTCCCAAACAGTTAGTTTGGAGTTTATATGTTTTTCATCATGGGCATCTCGTGTGGGAATTTCAATGCCATAACCCTTTTTAGAGTCGCTAAGTACCCGGGGTTGAACCCGTTACCCGCTCGCCAACCGTTTGCAATAAGTTCTTTTAGTGCATCGATGAGAACGACTTCTTCTGGCTGTGTCCAAACCCTTCTAGCTCCGGATGGGTTTCCGTAGCGCGGAAGACCACTAGGACAACTACTTTGTGTTGGTTCCATATGCAGATGTAAATTTTATTTAGAAAAACTTGATGGACTAATTTCATATGGAAAATAGTATCTCGTAATTTTGGAATCTTAATTTCTAGCCCAATATACATGCAAGATCATTAATTTTTGTATTGTGGCTTAGGATATCCTTCTCAATCCCCGATTAACAAGGGCAACCAAAATCAGACAAATATTATTTATGCCAATACCATTTGTATATATAACACAAGTAATATCAAGATTGAAATAAAATTTCCAATAGTGGCTGGAAAGTAGAATAGCCAAAATTGAATCATGGCTGGTTTTGCATGAAGATCCTCTGAACTATGTAGATAGTGCCAAAAATCATAAACTGAAATTGAAGAATGTAACAAACTAACCATTATAAGTTGTACATATCATTTAAAATAGTTCACTAATCACATGAAATAGTACTTCTTACACAACAGTGCTTCATGAATAAAGATTAACACTTGCCAATTCATACATTCAGGTAAACACTGACATTGAAAATTTGTTATGCCTCTTACAGTACCGAGTTCATGGTCAGACACATTACTGACTTCATGGATATAGAAATAAACTCACATAGAAAGATCAATATGTTTTTGAGCAATTTAAACGTTGTGAAACTACTGTAAAGCCAACAACAATGACAAGGAATGCTTCAAGCACTACAAATATTAAATTATAGGAAAGTAATAGGTGAAACAAGTTGGAAATTCTACTGCAATAGATCTTCTACGAAAATTAAACTCTTATACATCCTAACCCCTACGCTGAGACTGCCACTCGGCGTATATTTGCATGGCCATCGTATCATAGAAATTGGTCCATGCCTATGAAGGCTCAACAACACCAGTGTAATCCGATTCACGGTCGTGATTCGAAGGTGATCTAGGAAAGTCATCGTCTAAATGGGAATTATGCATGTTCTTTCGTATGAAGTTGCGGAGTAACACGCACGCCATGACTATATGGTGATGGAACTTTAACGAGAACCAAGATTTTTTTTTCAGAATGCCCACTTCCCCTTCAAAGCTGCAAAACATCACTCAATGACGTTGCGGGCAAAGGCGTGCTTCACGTTAAAGTACTCTTGGTAGTTTTGGGGAGTACGATTGCTAGTTTCCCAGTCCCTTAGGTGATATCACAGTCCACGATATGGTACAAGAAATCCCTCACCGTTTGTGTATCCACCATCACCAAGGTAATAACAACCTAAAAATACAGTTTATTTAGTATCTTACCTTAATTACTAGAGAATATTTTCAGAGTTGTGGTCTATTGTTAGGAGACGATTTAGGTGAAGAAAAGCACCAATATATATATATATATATATATATATATATATATGTATATGTATATACCAGTTTGCACATGTAACCTATTTTGTCTGGTAATTGTGTTATGAAGCACACGACTATATGCGGCCGTCCCTTCCCACCCAGCAAGTACGTAGACAAATAGTCCATTCCTATCACAAACAACTAGTAGATTAGATGCCAAAATTCGTTTAGGATTTCTATATCTACCATGATCGACAAGCGGGACTCGGACTTGAAGCAACGTACCATCAAGTGCTCCTAGGCATCCTTATGTGCAATAATAAATTAAAAAGACAGTTGTGTTATATGTGTTATAGTGGATTTCATGCGGCTCTAATTATCAACAAATGAAGACTTTGTAAACATATACCTAAAAAGGCTTCCACGTTGGATATATGTCATCGGCGCCTATTGGTTCGGGGTAGACAGTAAGACATTGTGACACTTTAACAATGCTAGCAAAACTTTTTGGAAATGGCGACTAATTGTTTCGCCCGATTTTAGAAAATGCCCCCCAATGATATGGTTCTTTGTGTGATGAGCTACTGCATCAGGGAACATCGAAATTTGACACAAAATACCGACGTACTTGGATTCTTCCAAACCACCATAACTATGTAATAAACAACACAATTTCATGAAACAATCTCTGTCATCCTAAGTGCATTTTAATTGGAACATCGCCTAGGTTTAAGAGTTGGTCTGAATATTAATTTGATAGGGAATGCGGCGAATAATGCTCTAACGAATTCCAAAACAACGTGCTTTACGTCCAAATCTTCCAGATTCATGGAGGTAGAGTAATACCACAATGAAAGCAAAAAATGACACCCTAAAAACGACTTGATGCATCACAAAAAGAATTAGGAACAGTTAAGAATAGCACTGCCAATTTCTGGATTATGTTTATTTGATTATGGATATGAATTAACATAATCACTACCAAATCAAGTCTGACAAGTAAGATGAACACTACCAATGAATTCCAGCAGTACAAAACACATAATAACACATTGAAACAGCAAGAACTATCACATATTCAACAATGAAAGCTCCATTTCACGAATTCCAGCATAAACCTTACACATTACTTCCAACAACAGAGGAATGCAGGCAATTACTAGTACTCACATTGCAATTTCAACATTAACATGCATAATCCCAATGATTCGTAATAAACCATAATGAGCCCCCTTTTAAACTAAAGTGTTGTTTAAATTGAGATATTACCACGGATTTCGCAATGTGAGTACGTTTAGGTCCTGCAAATGGCCAACAAAGGTTAAATAAGTAGTGTAGTTAGAAATTAACACTAAATCATAAAGAAAAAAGAGTTTTTTGAGAATAAACCGCAAAATTTCGTGTTTCAAAGTCGCCCTGAGCTTGGAACCCTAGTTGGAGCTCATCCACAAATTCTAAATTTTGAGATGCGTTGTTGAACTGAATTCTCTATCTAGGTTTGGGAAAATTCTTACATGGGCTGGGCATATAATCAAGCTATACACCTTCTGGTCCCCACGTCATTTGTTTAGAAAATAAGTACAGAAAGAGTTAAAAAAATAGTTTAAGCATCCATTGTTTAAATGTAGCTTTTCAGAAATAAAATAAAAAAAGTATATCTCCCATCATAGTGCTCCATTCTCGCCATATAAAAATCTTTCGTTTGTTCATATTTTAGAAGAGTTTAAGCATCCATTATTTAAATGTAGCTTTTCAGAAACAAAATAAAAAAAAAGTATTTCTCCCATCATAGTGCTCCATTCCCGCCATATAAAAATCTTTCATTTCTTCATATTTTATAAGTGAAATAAAAGTTCCAATTCATCAGACATATACTCAAGAAGCATCATCAGTACAATTCTCTAAACTTTTGTCAAGAAGGGTTTGGTCCAACAACAATGGCAACAAATTGATTGTAAGAATTATTCCATCAGACCAAACAACAGGTATGGATCCTTCTTTTCTATCTTTCTCTGTTTTTTTCTTCTTTTTTTTTTTAACTTTTTTATTTTTCAAGAAAAAAATTTGCAAGAATAAAAAGGCCAAAAATCATGGGTGATATATGTTTCTGACATTTATATATTTTCTATTGTACTGTTAGCTTAAAAGAACTGAAAAGTATATATGTTTATATTTGCAGTTAAAACAAATATTACGCCTGACATTTTCTTTTATATAAAATTAGTTGTTGTTGAAGCCTAATTTCATGAACAATTATTTACATGTATCTACTATTACTGTTTTTCGTAGAAAGCAATGTTGGATTTGAATGAAACTATTGTTTTGGATTGTGATGAGTCATAATCAATGCCTGAGCATACGAGTGTTATTGCTGAAAATCCAAATGTTCCAGAGATTACGAAAGGTCCAGTTGATGATTTTACTCACGACGTTGAGGAGAAATTGTTAAATGGAAATTACAAGAATTTAGAGGCATGTCATGATGCATACAATCCATATGCATTTGCCACGGGGTTTACTATTCGCAAGGGAAAACAATATTATTCGATAGGAACACGTGATCCCAAGATAAAATGGTACGTCTGCTCGTTGGAAGGTGTTAAGAACGAAAAATACACTGCTGATGCTACATTTAATAAGTTTAGCACACGAACTGAATGTCAAGCAAAAATCAGTTTTCAAAAAGGAAAAAGATGGTTTGTGGAAGGTTACAAACTTTATTAAGGATCATAACCATGTATTGGCATTACCTGATGAAAGGCGATACTTGAGATCAGCAAGGCGTGTTAGGAAGTCTACTGGAGATATGTTGGAGTCAATGGTAAATTCTGGTATTAAGCCGGTGGATGGGATTTCTTACTTAATTGAAGAAAGTGGTGGTCCGGCAAATGTATCTTTCATGCTGAAAGATGCCTATAATTATCTTACTACTTTGAGAAAAACAAAAATGAAGACGGGTGATATTGGTGGATTAATATCATATTTTAGAAGTAAAAAGAATGAAGATCCATTGTTTGATTGGGATTTTGAGCTAGATACTGAAGGCAGGCTAGCAAACTTGTTTTGGAGAGATGGGAATTCGAGGCTAGACTATGACGTATTTGGGGATGTTGTGAGCTTTGACACAACATACCGAACAAATAAATATGGTTTGAAATGCGCAGTATTTGTTGGAGTGAATAATCATTGGAAAAATGTGATATTTGGATGTGCATTCTTGTCGTGGGAGACGACAGAGTCATTTGAATGGCTGTTTAGCACCTTTTTACGATTAATGGGTGGAAAACAACCGATGACTTTTGTTTTTCTGATCTGGCTCAAGCAATCATCAAAGTTGTTGACGAGAAGCTACCAGCTACTCGACATCGTTTATGCCAGTGGCATATTAGCCAAAATGCGCCAAAACATATAGGAACCCTTAATAAAGATCGTCGATTCTGGGATCATCTTCACAAGTGTTACTCTAAATGTGACGATGAGAATGAATTTGAAGAGACATGGATGAAGATTAAGAGCCTTTGTACTCAAGGTAATATATGGTTGGATCGATTGTATAACCTTCAACATCGATGGAGTACTGCATTTAACAATGATGTGTTCAGCGCCGGAATCAAGTCCACTTCTCGAAGTGAGAGTACAAATCATGTGCTTAATGGTATATGTGATCTTACGACCTCTTTATATGATTTTATTGTTGCATTTGAGAAAAAAATACTTGGAAAATGGAGAGAGAATGAGAAATATGATGACTTTCGTTGTGCTTATTCACGAGTTCCGCTAGCAAATAAAAGTAATCCATTGTTGTTGCATGCCTCACAAGTCTACACTCATAGTATCTATAAGTTTTTCGAGAATGAGCTCACGAGCAGCAGTTTAAGTTACAGCAGTGTAGAAATTTCACTTGGTAGCTCTCGATTTGCTTTTGAGGTGTATAAGAAAATAAAGCCCGAAAAGGTGAAGACCGTCTGTAATGACATGAATACTTTGGAAGTAAAATGTCCGTGCAAAAAATCTGAGTCAAGTGGTATCTTATGTAGCCATTCTTTAAGAGCTTTGGACATGAAAAATGTTACTAGAATTCCAGAACGCTACATTTTAAAGCGATGGCAGAAAGATGTTACTCAATTGGTGTGGACAAGCTCCAGTCATGCAACTTAGAGAAAGAGATCGATGAGCCAAATATCATGTACCGTAACTGTGCAATGAGGTTTGCATACAATATGATTTTGAAAAGTCAGTCTGACAAGGAGGGAAAGGAAATTGTTTGGGAATATTTGAAGAATGCAAATGAGAAACTCAACGAGTTGTTTCAAAATATAGCGCTTCATGAGCTTCCTCAAAAAATGGATAATTTTAAGGATGGGAATGCTTATGAAAAGAGTAATGATACTGAAAATATTCCTGTCAATATCCTTGATCCTCAATATGTACGGCGGATGGGTGAGAAAAATCAGAGAAAAAAGTCACACTTTGAAAAAAGAGTGCAGCAAAAGAAAAGGACCTCTGTTCCAGCTATAGGTAAGTACTCTCTGTAACATTTTCAATAAAATTTGTTTCAACTATTTCAATTTCTTTTCTAATATAATTTCCTTCTCATGTCCAGAGAAAGGAAAGAAGAGGAAGGTTGTACCATCACTTGCACCAATACCAACACCAACATTTTGTCAAGATGCATCACTTGAACAAACACCAACATCAACGTTTTGGCCAAATGCATTATTGCTCCCAACATTTGAGATGTAGTAGCTACATCATGTCTCATTCGATGAATACTTGTTCAAACCATTAGTTCTCATTTGAGATTTTTGAGTTGATCTTCTCCATTGTCTTTGATCTTTTGGTTGTTATAGTATGCAGCTCTTTTTATCTGTGAGTACTGAGAATAGATCACTTTTGAATGGGTTGGTTAATGAATGGTGCATAATTATTTATATGGTCACAATATTGAGAGGAAGAATTCAATTCTTTTTTTTGAAGAGCTACATGTAATCGACAATGGAGCAAAGATTGGAGGATTTTGTTTTTCTCTGTCATGTTTTGAAGAGCTGTAAAAGGCTTCTATTCCAAGTAAATAGTTTTTTTGCACCTCATTGCCATATTAATAATTAAAGAGTACTGATGATGCTTCTTGAATATATTGTCTGATGAATGAAAGCTTTCATATGGCGGGAATGGAGCACTAAGATGGGAGATATACTTTTTTTATTTTATTTCTGAAAAGCTACATTTAAACAATGGATGCTTAAACTATTTTTTTTTAACTCTTTCTTACTTATTTTGTAAACAAATGACGTGGGGAGCAGAAGGTGTATAGCTTTGCTTATACGCCCAACCCATGTAAGAATTTTCCTAAACTCGAAAATTAAACTCTTATACATTCTAACCCCTACGCTGAGACTGCCACTCGGCGTATATTTGCATGGCCATCGTATCACAAAAATTGGTCCATGCCTATGAAGGCTCAACAACACCAGTGTAATTCGATTCACGGTCGTGATTCGAAGGTGATCTAGGAAAGTCATCGTCTAAATGGGAATTATGCATGTTCTTTCGTATGAAGTTGCGGAGTAACACGCATGCAATGACTATATGGTGATGGCACTTTAACGAGAACCAAGATTTTTTTTTTCAGAATGCCCACTTCCCCTTCAAAGCCTCAAAACATCACTCAATGACGTTGCGGGCGAGGGCGTGCTTCACGTTAAAGTACTATTGGTAGTTTTGGGGAGTACGATTGTTAGTTTCCCAATCCCTTAGGTGATATCATAGTCCACGATATGGTACAAGAAATCCCTCACCGTTTGTGTATCCACCATCACCAAGGTAATAACAACCTAAAAATACAGTTTATTTAGTATCTTACCTTAATTACTAGAGAATATTTTCAGAGTTGTGGTCTATTGTTAGGAGACGGTTTAGGTGAAGAAAAGCACCAATATATATATACATATATACCAGTTTGCACACGTAACCCGTTTTGTCTGGTAATTGCGTTATGAAGCACACGACTATATGCAGCCGTCCCTTCCCACCCAACAAGTACGTAGACAAATAGTCCATTCCTATCACAAACAATTAGTAGATTTGATGCCAAAATTCGTTTAGGATTTCTATATCTACCATGATCGACAAGCGGGACTCGGACTTGAAGCAACGTACCATCAAGTGCTCCTAGGCATCCTTATGTGCAATAATAAATTACAAAGACAGTTGTGTTATATGTGTTATAGTGGATTTCATGTGGCTCTAATTATCAACAAATGAAGACTTTGTAAACATATACGTAAAAAGGCTTCCACGTTGGATCTATGTCGTCGGCGCCTATTGGTTCGGGGTAGACAGTAAGACATTGTGACACTTTAACAATGCTAGCAAAACTTTTTGGAAATGGCGACTAATTGTTTCGCCCGATTTTAGAAAATGCCCCCCAATGATATGGTTCTTTGTGTGATGAGTTACTGCATTAGGGAACATCGAAACTTGGCACAAAATACCGACGTACTTGGATTCTTCCAAACCACCATAACTATGTGATAAACAACACAATTTCATGAAACAATCTCTGTCATCGTAAGTGCATTTTAATTGGAACATCGCCTAGGTTTAAGAGCTGGTCTGAATATTAATTTGATAGGGAATGCGGCGAATAATGCTCTAACGAATGCCAAAACAACGTGCTTTACGTCCAAATCTTCCAGATTCATGGAGGTAGAGTAATACCACAATGAAAGCAAAAAATGACATCCTAAAAATGACTTGATGCATCACAAAAATAATTAGGAACAATTAAGAATAGCACTACCAATTTCTGGATTATGTTTATTGGATTATGTATATGAATTAAGATAATCACTATCAAGTCTGACAAGTAAGATTAACACTACCAATGAATTCCAGCAGAACAAAACACATAATAGCACATTAAAACAGCAAGAACTAATCACATATTCAACAATGAAAGCTCCATTTCACGAATTCCAGCATAAACCTTACACATTACTTCCAACAACAGAGGAATGCAGGCAATTACTAGTACTCACATTGCAATTTTAACATCAACATGCATAATCCCAATGATTCGTAATAAAACATAATGGGCCCCCTTTTAAACTAAATTGTTGTTTAAATTGAGAGATTACCACGGATTTCGCAATGTGGGTACGTTTAGGTCCTGCAAATGGCCAACAAAGGTTAAATAAGTAGTGTAGTTAGCAATTAACACTAAATCATAAAGAAAAAAGAGGTTTTTTGAGAATTTACTGCAAAATTTCGTGTTTCAAAGTCGCCCTGAGCTTGGAACCCTAGTTGGAGCTCATCCACAAATTCTAAATTTTGAGATGCGTAGTTGAACTGAATTCACTATCTAGCTTTGAGGTTATAGCGAGAACTTAAGGGCAAATGGTATATCACACAAGCCTTATTAAACTACCACTACAAATGGAGGATTCCCTCTTTTTTGTAGTTTAAACTCTTTATCCGTTTAATGCAATTCATTTACTTATCAAAAAAAAAAAAACTACCACTACAAATTAGGCATAGATTTAGAATTTATCTTGGCTAATTTGGCCAAGGAAACGTGCTCTTATTGTGTTAGTAATCACAATATGAATGATGGTGCAAAACGCCACGTGGATAATACAAAATAGCTTTCCGCTTTTGCTTTTTATTAACAAAACCACCTTCCTCATCGTTCCTTTACAAACCCTCTCTCTCTCTCTCCCTCCTCCTATACATACACATGCTCATACACATATATTATATAATATATGAATCCTATCACAGCTCAGTCACTCTCCAATATAATTTTACCCTGAAGTTACATTTCTCAATCTGTAGCTCACTGTGCATCTCTCGTTATAGGTGAGTGTGTGTGTGTGTGAGTCAGTTACTTCACTCGTCAACTCCTCTAGGGTTACGCCTTTCTGAAAATTTTAAATCCCAATTACAAACAAGCTGCATGTGTTGAGCTTGTTATGGAATTGGTATGCACATCAGTAATTTCACCTGTTATATAGCTTTTGATTTTGTAATTGGGGATTTTGTTGATTAATGAGTTTAGTACTATTTCTTGGTTCTGTTTTGATGTGTATGCTGTCAAATCCAGTCCCTTTTAGGACAAAAAATTCAATTGAAGTTGGTTCTTTACTTCTTTCCTTTTTTGTTTTTGTTTTTGTCTATTTGGTTTACTCGTTTCTTCACGTGGAATTACATGGATCTCGAATCTTTGTTTAAATGCTATTTCTTGTACCTGAATTGCAGATTTTGTGGGTGATTCGTTTTTAATCCAGAGCTATATCACTGGTAAACTCGATCACGGGGATTTTATTGAGTTAAAGTTTGGACGTCGAGTTCTCATGAGAATTGTTAGGGGAATGCAGAAATCGATTTCCGAGGATCAGAGCTTAGTTGGTTGGAAGAACAGATCACTTAACCGAGGAATTGGTGTCGCCGCCCCTAAAGCAAGAAAGCGTGACAAGTTGAAACCTCAAGTTTCTTATATCTGATTTAGGGTGAACCTGCTTATAGGCTAATAGTTTCCTGCTGGGAATTTGAGGAAGAGGGATAATAATGACTCGCATCTTTGTTCAACGAGGTTCAGCATCGTCGTCAAACCAAGAACGATCATCAACGTCAGTACCTACTACTCTCTCTTCTTCGGGTTCGTCACAGGAACTGGTTAGTAGTAACACTGCGCAACTTGTCCCGGCTGTGAAAGATGAGAACTTGGTGGAAGAAGTGGAAGACCAGATATCGATAGATGAGAAATCTGAATCCTCCGAATGCAAGGCAAAGAATAGTGATGATCTTTCTCCAGAAAACCCCAAAAGTGATCTCCGTGAAAATGAAATTAAGTTGTACAATGAGAAGGCGGGTCTTGATGAGGGTTCAACAGATCTTCTAAAAAGTGCACTGACAGTCATTAACGAGGATACTGATGCTATGTTCGGAAGCTCCATACAGATGGTTACTAGCAGTTCTCCACCTCCACCTCCACTGCCTCCTCCAAAGCCTTCTTCGGCAAACTCAGAATTTCGGAGACTTACTTCAGGCGACTCAAATGCAGTGGGGATTGGATCGCCAAGAAGAGGTGCATGGACTGGTGTATCTAGCAGATCATCGCCAACAGGCTCTCGCCCATCTTCACCGCGTTCTCTTAGTGAAGGTGAAGGGTATAACAGTTCTGATGAGCAGCGGCCGTGCTTCAAATCCTCCTATTATGATGCTGTGAGTTGATTTGGATTCAACTTCTTCTCGGTTTTCTTATGAGTTTGTATATCAAATGCGCAATTAGTTTGTACATTTTATTTTCCTAATTATTGTATATATTCTGAATCGTGTTTTATTAACTATTATGAGCGGTATAATATTAACATGCTCACACTTCGCAATGGACTATGGAAAGTAGATGCTTCCTTTTTGTTCAGTGACGCATGCTTTTTTTTCTTTGTTTTTTTTTTCTTTTTTCTTTTTCGGCTGAATGAGAATGATAGAATTTGTGGACCATGGTAAGAGTTTATGTATTTTGTTTTAGGAAAGAGAACGCCAGTTTGAGCTTGATTTAATGCGGGTTAAAGGCTTGGAAGTGAGAAAAATGCTAGAGGATGGGAACTGTCTCTTTCGTGCTGTCGCAGATCAAGTATACGGCGACAATGAACTTTATGATTTGGTGAGACAGATGTGCATTGACTACATGGTATGAGGAACTTTTGACTTTTAATGTTTGAGTGGTCCATTTTCAACTTTGTTGCATTTGTCATCGGTACATTTGGGAATCTTGTTAATCCTTTCTGAAGTTGTTATCTTCCCCTTTGGTGGTTTTGGAGTGTTTATTTTGGTTTTGGAGAGTTTATTTTACTGGATGAGATGAGAGATTTCAATTGTTTCCTGGATCGTGTTTCTTCCCTCTTCAAAATGGAAGACATTATATTCCGTCGATCTTTTCTGTCTTGAGATTAAAATAATGGAAGTTATATGTGGAACAATTTATATTGGTCTTTGCTTATTCATGTCTATGTATATGTCTCTTACTTCCAATTCTCATGGTCACTTTTCACTTAAATGTCACTCATGAACGCTTGAAAACCCAATAAACTAGTGGGGATCGTTGTTACATTCATAATTTGTGAAATATGAGTAATTCATATGAATTTTGTGTAAGCAATTCTTAGCTTAAGGACTTGCATTCTATTAAACTGTTCTACTTTGACTTGTGATATTCTTGTTCTACTTTTTTGTGAGGTAGAAGGTTTTCCGTGGCATCATATTAATTACCTATGAGAGATTTACCTTTTCCTTCTGTTTAAAACAAAAGTTCGTTGAAGATAAATTCCCTGAGTGGAAAAGAAGATTATGTTAGTGTCATCTTATGTGTATTAGGTTTATGTTTTCCCATTGAAGTTGGTAGATTAGGTTTATGTGTATTTTGTGCATTCACCTTATAGCATATCTTTTGATTTTTTTTGCGGGGATCTTTTATCTTATTTGGCAGTCTGTTTCCATACCACGTTACAACTTTGTAGATTCTTATTTGACCCAACTTAGCATTTGTCAAACGTTTTTGCATGGCATATTTTCTGTTTCTAAAATGGCTGATCAAACTGCAGAAGTGGTGACCCTGTAATCTTTAGATTCTTTTATAACTATGGATTTCATTGTTTAAGTATTTATATATGTTATGGACATGATGGTACCAGCATTTACTACAATGTGATACGAATACAACAATATGCAAATAATAATAATAAAGATCAGGAGATCATGTTGATGTTGAATATGTATTATGAATGCACAGGTAGGTTATATTTAATAACTGTGAAGTTTAAGATGTTTCGAAAAAAACAATTTGGTTAAATATCCTGACACTTTATCAACATCATTGACATCATGGCCTAAATATAACGTCACATGTAGAAAGAGACCCAAAAAAGAAAACCAGAATATAAGGTTTCTGTGTAACATGTATTAAGAATACTCAGGTAACACTATTGAAGAGCTATGAAGTTAAAATGTGAAAAGTGGAAATTAATTGTATCCTTACATGTAAAGATACATTATAATCTGTAATTTAATAGTTAAACAAAAAGGGGGAGTAATAACATGTAAAGGTCGAGTAAGAGATATTTTATAACAAGCATTTATTGTATAAGTTTTGTGGACGTCATTTGTAAATATAGTTGACAATCAAGACATTCAGGGCGTAGAGGTTAATTTAAAAAAAACCAACAACTTACCTCGAGACAATTATTATATACTGTACATACACCATCTATGTTAGCTTAAAGTGATCCGCGTAGTTTATGCGTTAGACTTGTGGCACATATGCGTCTTTTCTTGGAGAGTTGGGGGCCTTCAGAGTTTCCGGCGGAGACATTAATAGTTTTGGGCATTAATGTCTCTTGAGTTCCTTAACATCTTTGGGGGTTTTGGGCATGAAGCCTGTAGAACTGTCCAAATTGTTTTTGGTGGTCTTTAATCAAGAGGTAGCTAGTAACATTTAGGTATGGGTCAACTGATAGGAAGTTGTGTTGAACTTATTAGCATTTTTCTTGGGGAGAACTATTAGATGTATTTATATGATTGTGACGTAAATATGATCATGAAATGGTTGCATGAATCTTTCCAAAAAAAAAAAAAACTATTCAATATGGGGTGCCCTCCTTTCTTCATTTTCATCAACAATAGCAAGACATAAGTCTTTTGAACTTGTTTACAAGTTTTTTTTGGTTCATGTTTTTATTGCTTATATGATGCATATAGCTCGCGTCACCGAAGAATGAAGATATCTTATTTTATGTTACTTGTGGGGAGCCATACTTGCTATTTTTAGGCTCTAAATTTATAATATTATCCGTTATGTGCAGGAGCGAGAAAGAGATCATTTTTGTCAGTTTATAACAGAAGGTTTTAGTTCTTACTGCAAGAGGAAGAGAAGGAATAAGGTATGATGACGTGAAACTTGTGCAGTATAGGAAGGTAGTACTATGCTTTATGATTTCAAAATTGATTTAGTTATTACAAATATAATGACAAGACTTTGTAGGAACTTTTATGAATTCTCCTCTGTAGATGGGGACAGTATATATTTGTTAATGACAGTAATCTATGATGGGTAAAGGATATAAAATGTTTTCATACATTTGTAATAGTATTTTTTTTGCCCTGTTTAAAATAACAATTGAAGCTAAAAAACTGGTATTCGACAAAAGTTGCATGAGGCACCTGCAGCAATTATGCTCTCCCTCCATTCAGTAAGAATGTAACCTATTCTTAGATATTTGTTCCTGCATTAAAGAAGGACTTATTAGGAGTTTAATATCCATATGCTCTTCAGATGAATGAGCTATCACAATCATCACACTTATAGAAAGATATCAGAAGATCAAGGTTCACTTAGCAAACACGTTAATTAATCAAAAGAGGATCCTGGTTGAATGATTTAAGGCATATCCTTGGTTTGAGAAATGCACGGTGAAACAAAGATTTAATGGTTTGGCCTTTTGTTATTTCCTAAAAGCTGTCATAAGTAATATTCTCTTTAGGACTAAAGGATTGCCCAAAATTTAAGAAAAAATATATCTTTAGCCTGAGAAATGTGAATTAGATATGCCAATTGTTGTGCAAGAAATTTGTTAGTTCAAGACTCACAGAAAACTTGTTAGTGATTTGGGAGTAATATCACTATTTTTTATTTAGATTATTTGCATATGTGGCATGATTCAAACAGAAAGGAAGAAGGCTTCTGCAGGTTAGAACCTAGAGTAGGAACTTTGCGACTTAAGACACTGAAAAGAATTAGGCTTCTCTTTATTATATGATTTTATTTGTATTTCTTGGGTTGCCTCTTCTTTGCGGTTAATGACAGCATGAACTACAGACACCACCACTCACCACATACTAGAACCCATTAGAGACGTTGCCACAATTAGAGATTCGGTAACTACCAAAAGAATATTATGTACTGCCAAACTTCTGTTGACAAAAAATTGAATTCAGACCCAGTTTTCAGAATGTAGACATAGCTAAATAATACCTGGTGTTTAAGAATCATCTCCTCTTATTTTCTCTTCGATTCTGGTGCAATATAATCTTCATTCATACCCCCACCTCATCTTGTTGCCCCACATCTAAACAATTGGCATTTCTCACCATTTCAGCTTTATATTTTGAGTGAATGTTACTTGAGATCACAACATAGAGAACTGTATAGCAAGCTAGTTCTGACAAACAGTCTAGTGAGTTAGGTGCAAAGCAGATTTCTGAATATGAGGTATCACAAATAAAAGTTAAGTGGAGCTGCATATACAGTTCATGAATCTAGTGAAGGGAAGATTTTAATATCTGGTCCATCAAATAAAAGTGAATCCAGAAGAGTTGGCAATTGTAATGCCATCTTTCGACCTAAGTGGTGCGTGTTACCATTATCTTTCAGCGCCATCATGCAAAATGCGGGGAAGTACTGACAATATTTGAAAGGATTGAGAGACAAGGTGTGGTAGGAGTTGGGGACCTGATATACTGAGTGTGATTCCCTCTTTAGTTAATGGTGGATTGAGTGCTATTCTCCACCATGTGGATGTGCTCACTTTTTCCTTGCTTTAAGCATGGCATCTCTTTAACTTTAGTGTGTGAACGCATGCAGAAGGCTGAAAATGACTTTGATATAATCGGAATTATGCTATTTCTTTGCAGGTGTATGGAAACAACATGGAGATCCAAGCTTTGTCAGAAATGTACAACCGGCCAATTCATATATACTCTTACAGCACTGGTACTATCTGTACAATATATTTTATGCTGACTATCTGCTTTCGAATCTGAACAGTACACATTTAAATGATGCGTTTTTTTTATCTAGAACCTATCAATACATTCCATGGAAGTTATAATACAGACACACCTCCTATTCGGTTAAGTTACCATCACGGAAACCACTACAACTCGCTTGTCGATCCACGCCGACAGACCATTGGTGCTGGACTTGGTTTTAGCTCTCTCCAAGGGGTAAGTTTGTACTAACTCCAACCATAAAAAAAGCCATCCCTAAAATGGGAACTGCTTGAATAGTTTGATACTTAGCCTGGGTAACATAGCTGTGATCCGAGCATCTTTGTTTGTATAACGCTTAGTTCCTTGGTTTACTTATCCGTTTTCTTATATGTTAGCAGACGAATATTGATAAGGATCAGGTGAAAGCAGCTATCAAGGCTCAGCAGGATCAACAAATTGATAATGTATAATTGTACTTTTTTCCCTAAGTATACTTTTGTGTTTCCTGTACTCCAAATGACACGCTTTACCTCTCTGCAGGCACTTGTTGCTGAGGGGCGTTTCTACTCTGATCTTGAGCTCACTGAAAAGGAAATTGAGCGCATGGTGATGGAAGCTTCAAGAGCTGAATATCTTACCGAGGACAAGTTCAAGCAATGTGGTAGCAGGGAATCATCGACTTCTACCGCTGAACCATCATCTTCTGCAGCTAGTGAGTCCTGGCTTTTGATTTGACATGTTTTTACTCACAAAATTGGCAACATTTATCTACATACAGTTGTTGGTAGTTCTCTTCGATATGGTAACAAAAGTTAGACTGAATTCTCAGATTATATTCAACTGATTTGTCTGAATATCAGGATCATCAGGAAGTGATGCAAGGCAGGAAGGGGCAAGCGAGTTTGGGTCCTCGGGTTCAGCACTGAGTGAGAGCATGCAGAGTATGTTGTGTATGGGATTCAGCTATTTGCAAGTGGTTGAGGCTTATAGCATTTTTGGGGACGATGTGGATTCCATGGTCTGTTATTTGATAGAAACCAGCAGCAGTGGCAGACGCAAAGGCAAGGCAACGGAGTGATAAGAATCTTGCAGTGACTTGGTTTGTCTAATTTATTACCATCACTGCATAGAATTTAGAACATGCTATATTAGTCGAAACTCGAAAGAAATAAGACGGACCTTGATCACTATTACATGGATCTTGTTGTCTTCAATGATAGTAGTTGTCTTACATATTGAGTATGCCCATGGTGTTTGATATCTTCTACTTGCTTACTATCCAAGTGCTCGTTATGTTTGTGGAGTTAGTTGGAAAAGGGTATCGTTCCAGCCTCGAGGCTTATGTCTCGAGAAAATATTTAGAAATCAGCTGACACTGATTAAACGAGATTTGCCAAGTCTCGTAATTGATTAACCATTTTACCTTAAGCTGGATTCTACTTAATATGCTTTAATAGGTAGAATCTCTTACTAGTTTTCTTTAGGCGCATTTTATGCTGTAACAATTTTTTCAGGATGTTTGTCTTTACGATTCTCAAGTTTGGGACCTTTTTAAGTTCGAATAGTTGCCGAGATATTAACTGATATTCAAGTCCTTTCAACTTTAGGTACTTTCTGTAATTATTTGGGCTTCGGATATATATTTTAATCTGTCCTAACTCCTAAGTTGGTAGTACATATCCTTGATGGAGAATAGGTGGTTAAGTGGAACGTAAAGTGAGATACAATGCGGACAAATGTATTTCTGGTGGATTGGAGGTTAAGCGGTTAATAAATCAACAATTCTTGATTTAAATTTTAGCTTGTGGAGTGTATTGATGATAATGCCCAGCTAACTTTTGTAATCGTATTTGTGCTACCAATGAAACTAAACTTGCAGACAGTAGACAAGCTTTCGCGGGAGCGTGATTTTTAAGAAACACAACGCTACTCGTGTGATAATTACATATTTGGTAATATGCTGGTCAGATAATCATTATCAATGGATCAGCATCTTTTGCAAGAAAAAAAACAGTTCAAGAATCTTGTTTCTATTCTACTGGAAGTAAAATGGTTACCACATAAAGAGGTTGATTAATTCATAAATTATTTTGAGGTTTTCTTGGAATGTTAATCAAATAATACACGGCCAAAATTTTCTTCTATATACAAAAAGTAAGTCGGTAGGTATGATGAAACAACTCTAAATGAGTGCCTTCATACAAAAATAAAGTTTATCGAATTTGGTCGTTTAATCTTAGTGACAACTTGTAAGATTCATATATTGAGGTTCTTTCATTAGTAACAGATTCTCAAGTGATAATAATTCTTAATATAAATTTGCTAAATATGAAGAATTATTAATTTATCATAATCTTTAGGATTGTCGATGACAAACATGATGCTAAATTGCGAGGGACGGGTTAGGTAGGTTTTGGTTAGGGGCAAAGATGGGGGCGTTTGTTTGTTTTTTTTTTTTTTTTTTTATATAACTTAGAGAGATCGAGCAACTCAGTTGTTTTGGCCTTACATATATTTGTTTGGACTCTTAAAGTGATTTATGTTCTTTTGTCAAAAAAGAAAAAAAAAAGTGATTTATGTTCTTCGAATTTTCGTTAAAGAAATTAGCAGAATTACATGAAAAGGTAAAAAGCATTAGTTTGGATGAGTCTCTTATTTGTTAGATGACATGATCTTTTGCTAATATTAAAATCTTAGGTGATGGCGCGTACTTGATAAAACTTCAATAATTGCCTATGATATTGTCTCTTGAACTTCATTCAATCTTTTATTCACTAAAATTAAGAAAACAACAATTTTGCGTTTCTCTTTTCAGACATTGCCGACTTATCTATATAATCATGGATAAAAATTTTCATTATAAGTTGACTACCCAAACAAAATATACATATATATATTTCTTACATTCATTATAATAGAATAAATAAGAATTCTCCAAAATATGTCCAAAAAATTCAAAACGTCATGAGACATTTTAAGGATCTAGCAGACCGGAACATGTTCGAGTAGTCCACGACTATAATCCGATTTGTGAAGATTCATCATAGGATAAAAAAAGCCACACATTCAAATACCTCAATTTAGTAGTACAAATTACGCGAATTTCTCATAAAGACCTATACATGTTTTTAATCGGAGATTCTTTATTATCTTCCTCTAATCGTACAATGACAAAAACAGTATTTGAGTAAATTTTAGTAGTAATAGTAGTTTTTCTTAATTAGATCAGATATCAATATCATCATATCGCTAAAGATTAATTAATTAATTAATCCGTGGAAAAAAGAAAGAAAGAAAGAAAGAAAAAACTTGATAATTATAATTGCACATCAGTCACAGACTCACAGTGAGTCACTCCATCTTCAGTACCACCTGTCAACATCACCCATACCAATTCCCTTCATCAACGGCCAGTATAATATTATATATATAATTATATATATACACACCCCATATTATACGTATATATATAATATCAAAAAATATCTTCAGCTTCAGAAAAAAAAGGGTTAAAAAAAGAAGAAAAGAATTGCGAGAGGCAGAAGAGAAGCCAGTGGTGCTGTTACTACTACTACTACTGGTAGGGTAAGGGTAGGGGTAGGGGTTTAATTTCTGCCTCTTTTGTTTGAAGATCAAAACGATGTCGCATCATCATCATCATAACGGGAACGGGAAATTGACGCCGAATCTGGACGAGAAGAGCACGAAGATGCTCAACTTGACTGTGCTTCAGCGAATCGATCCTTTCATTGAAGAGATTCTCATCACATCAGCACACGTCACCTTGTACGAATTCAATGGCGACGCTACTCAGTGGGTACGATTATACGAATACGCTTCTCTTCTAAAGTATTCATTCATTCACTATTTTTTTTTTATAATAAGGTTGTTATTGTTTTGTGATTATGATAAAATTTTGGTGGTTTTGCAGAGTCGAAAGGATGTCGAGGGTTCGCTCTTTGTTGTGAAGAGGTATTCAGATTGGAATTCTAGTTATCTTTATTTGTCCTGTGAAACTGTGATGTGAGGTGAGGTTTTTCTATTACTGATTTGTGTGGTGGTGGTGGTACAGGAGTGTGCAACCTAGGTTCCAGTTTATTGTCATGAATCGCCGCAGCACTGGTTAGTTTCTTACTCAGTAGTTATTTTGATCACAAATTCATGTACTGCTGTTTTGGTGATGATTTTTTCTCAACTTACTAATAGCTTGGATCTATATATATATCTATGAGGTTCTCGGGAATCTATCTATGTATTAGTTTAACCGTGATTTGAGTATGCGCAAAATGAAGACGATAAATTCATGGCTGATAAAGCGAGCTTAGGAAGACTTACCTAATTCTGGGAGGACTAGGTTAGCGATTGCAAACAGTTTTGTGTAACCTTTTCTTAAATCGCATACAGTCACCTTGTTTTTCTGCTCTTTCATATGTTGAAAGGTGCAAGAATGGTCTAAGTGTCATAAGGCACCCTACACACTTATGGAGAAAATTGTTCTGTAGTAATTATTAGCATGATTAGCCCGATTGATTAGAATCACTTTTTGTGAATATGGATTTGTACATATATATTTATTGGTACAGATCAACTTATGATGTTGCCAATTGCCGGATTTCATTAAATAAATAAAGTTCAAATTCATGGGATAGTGACTGGAGAAATTCTGTTGAACTTGTTTCCAGTCTAGTTCCAAGGCAAGCTTCCATGGAATTTAGAAGCTGGTAGTAAAAAGTATTATTCTGAAATAAGTAGTACAAAGTGGCATTAATCGTTTGTTCACCTCTCAAATAATTTGTTTAAATTAAAAAAAAGTACAAGGAGCTGTGCCTATTAATTTCCTTAAAAAAAGGTGGTAAGATTTCGTACCAACAATCTAACTACTCAGCATCTAATAGTATGATAAAATTGTAGGCTATTATCGTTTTAGACAATAGCTTCTGGATGCAGAAAGTACAAAAAGATTACAGGTGAATAGCTGGGAGCGTGTCTCATTGAAGCTGCCAAGGGCTGAGAAGCAAATTACTAAATTTTGGGTGAATAACTAGGACGGGCCGTTGGAAAGTGAAAACAATTAATATCTATCTTACTAAAATTGAGATCAAGATCATAATAAGAGCACAGATCTTTTAAATCTTGGTTATGCAAGCTCTATGAATAAAAGATACCAGTATTCTACTGGAGATATGATATCATTAGGTTGAACGCTCCTTATCTCACCTTCATGAAGTTAAATCGGATGATTTCAAATGAACATTGAATAGTATGGATTGTAATGTTGTCAAATGTTGAACAAATTTTCGCGGTGCATTACACGATCAATATTAAGATGTCTGGGTTTGTTCTGTAAGCAGATAATCTAGTGGAGGATCTCTTGGGCGATTTTGAGTATGAAGTGCAGGTTCCTTATCTGTTATATAGAAACGCCTCTCAAGAGGTAAATGGAATATGGTTCTACACGGCTCGTGAATGTGAAGAAATTGCAGCTGTATTTGGCAGGTTGGTGATTATGATAAGAATCTTGTTATGCTCTTTTTTCCCCCTCGCGTGTCTAGTGTAACAAGGTTACCTTGTATCTGAACTAAACATAACTAATGTATCTAGATCGCATATTAATGGCCATTCTGTGCTAATATTTTGCACAGAGAATATAGATGGCTAGGTTGTTTAACAGAAACATAGTTGGGCTGATTAATGTGTGTGGTAGTATAGTGTCTTTTCCAATCATTCAAATGTCTTTCGTGCCGCAAGAATGTTTACAGTGTTTGGTCATGTGGCAATCCAGTGGCTGCTATTTGAGTGTTGATTGAGCTTTAATGACATTGGATTCATGTATAAGATACAGTTACAAGTTTTGGATAACGTTCATTTAATTCCATGGGATCAAATATAATCACTCTTATAAACTTTTTAGCTAAGTCTTTTTGTCGTTTTGGGGCTGTTGTTCTAGAAAACAACAAATCTGCAGGTACTTAGATGAATGCAATTGTTTAACTTATTTATCGGTTTCCAGATGCATATTTTCTTTTCCGCCATTTGTTGCTTATTTGTTGTGGGCTTCTAATATTTATGGCACCTAACTCGATTCTATTTGATTGCGCATTAATAATTTTTTTATTCTTTGCCAGGATACTTAATGCATATTCCAGGGTTGCTACAAAGCCAAAAGTATCTTCTACAAAAAGGTATTGACTGTTCATAAGTACTTGAGTTCTTGAGCAACATAGATATAAGTCCGTGGGGGAGCCAGTGTAGTTGAGACTTGAGAGTTCATTTGTGGCCATTTTACTCACCTAATACTTTTCAGAAAAAATATGCATAGCCCAGGTGGTTTATTTTATAGTAATGATCATTCCTGTTCTGTCCCATCATATAGTTTCTGGAATTGTGTAGGAAAGAGTAGGCACTAAAGTAGTCCTGCCTCTATGTATTTTAATCCAATCAAATAAATGTAATATTGTTTATGATACATAGAAAGTTGCAATGAAGAAGGTAACTTCAGGTTTTACCAAAATATGTCTGGCATTAAACAACACTAGTTATCTAATCTTCGGTTTGTCCAAATTAAGCTTGTTTCTCCAATTGAGTTCCCTTACAAGACATACACCATACTGTATCTCTTGTGAATAAAAGCAATAGATATATTTCTTTGTCAATATCTTTAGTCTTGAAATGTACTTTCGATTCTCCAGAACTACTGGAAGTTTGTTGAGACGGTTTTTTGGACTTCATGAGCAATTGATTGATCTGTCTTGTTTATACATGTTGCAACTTCACAGTTTGATTTTGTTGTTTTTAACTTTTTGGAGAAGTTATCAGTTGCTCCATTTTACTTTATTATTGTGTTGCAGCGAGTTTGAAGAACTTGAAGCAGTTCCGACACCGGCAGTAATTGATGGTCCTCTAGAGCCTGCATTGTCAACTAACTCCAACGCCACAGATCTTCCAGATGATTCTTCCTTTTTGAACTTCTTCACTGTATGTCTTCCTTATCTTTTATTATGCTGGAGGCATTATATCAGAAGTTTAACTTATGAAACATAGCAGTTAACACTGGATACATACAATGAATGCAATCATTTGGGCGTTGCAAATAAATATTGATATTCAGAAAGTTTATCATTTTCTACTAAAGGGCTGAACCGGATGGTTTTATTTATATTCTATTTCACCTTCCAAAAGACACGCACAAGAAAATCGGTATTGCCTGGAAGATCTGGATCCAGTTTGATTGTTCTTGGCAAACACTACAAATACCTGCATCCACTTTTTTATTCTTTGGCATGTTATAATTTTAATCATTAATTGCTTACAGACTGCTATAAATGTGGGAGGGGCTCCAAAATCAGTAATTTCTGCGCAGGCATACCAGTCCTCTGCAGCTGTCTTTTCTACGTCCCAGTCACATAGTGCTGCAATGCCCAATTTGACAGCCGCCCAAACACAATTTGCTTTAACTTCTCCTGCCCCTTTTATGTCTATTCGTCACAATGATACTAATGCTACGATGAAACGTTCAACCAACCTGGTGAAGCCATCATCATTTTTTGGGCCACCTCCTTCCTCATCTCCGCTCATTGTACCTCCCATTTCATCTTCTATGCCTATTGCGCCTCCACTTGGTGCTCCTGAAAGTCTACGAAGTCCTTATGGTGCACCTTTACTTCAGCCATTCCCACCACCAACACCCCCACCATCCCTAACTCCAACATCAGTTCCTTCCCCAAATTATGGATCTGTTATAAACAGAGAAAAAGTCCAAGAAGCTCTTCGAACGCTGGTTCAGGTATGCCGTTGTATCGATGTTTATTTTGTTCAGTAATTTCCTGCAAAATGCGCTCAAGAGCACGAAGAGAGTACATTTTTCTATCATTAAGATTTTGAGAAATGTGAAGGGTTTGAGAGAGAGATCACATTATTTTCCTTAATGCTCGCATCACGTCATGCATCAACTGATTACTTGATTTGGATGTAAAATAAATAAGAAACAACTTTGATACATTCACTTCATGATGCTACTAGGACTACTTGGTTTAGATGTAAAATAAATATGAAACAACTTTCCACTGTATACATTCACTTCATGATGCTATTAGGACTACTACAGGAAGAACACCATCAGTTGATTAATAATATTTAAGAAACACTATTAGAAGCACGACATGAAGAAGATCTCCATAATTTACTAGGTTCTGTTTAGAAACATTGTGTTATTGTTTGGTAAAACAACTTATGTTGTCATATAGAATCCCTATGAATTTCATAAGTCCTCGATATGAATTTGGGACATATTTAGTTATTTACTTACAGATATGTACGTATATCAACTCCATACAAATTATTACACTTACAGAAAGCTTACACATTTCTGAAAGTTTAATCTTATTCTGATATGCATGTATTTGGGTGAATGTTGAACAGGATAATCAATTCATCGACATGGTATACCGAGCACTGATGCATGCACATCAATAATGATGGAGGCGATACAGTTTCCTACCTTGCCCCTCATAAGCAAAAGTGTAGACGTTGCTATTGGTTTTGTCGGTTTCTTTCTCCTGGTGGTAAATGTGTAAGATGGTATCTGTATAGAGTTTGGATTTGTAGTATCGTCTTGCTTGTGCAGTTGGTTAGATGAAACATTTTACTAGATACCTGTTTACATCAAATGTTCGTAGTTGAGGTTACATTTAAAGGAACTTGGTCTACCAGTGTTGACTTGGCAAGTTTTGGCAACATTTGTTTTGGGGGTTTACAACTGAGGAAGAGCAACGTTAAATGTTCCTTTAACCACCAAATAATCGTTTTATTCTCCGGGAATGAGTTTCTTGGGTTTTTGGGTGGACACTCCCCTATGTTGTGGAAAAGAGGAAATAAACCATTTAAAACAAAAGGAGGCAAAAAAACCACCCTTTACAGTTCTGTGAAAATGACAAAGGCCCTCCCCCGAGAAAGATATATAAGCATAAAACCCTTGGGCATGTTGATTACAGATGTATCTTTGTTGTCATTTACCCTCTTTTTTTTTGCCACTAGGCTTCACGTAGCGGTGCTTTTAATTGAGCAAAATACTAGGGAAATTTTTGCTTCTTCGGACTTTTTGCATTTGCTCCTAAAAAAATAAGTAATACATGGGCTTTTGATTATTTCTATTAGCTCTCGACTTCCTTATGAACTCAAGTGAGAATACGTACATGTGTCGTATTTTTAATGAAATGTGGCGTTAAATACGATCAGAAATCGGAAAGGACATCGTTAAGTTAGGAAACCAATAACTGCGTAATATTCTTGATTTTAGTCGTTATGTGAAAGACGTGTGATCTTATAGATTTTGGTAGTATTTCTAGATGCATACATTTGTTGGCTTTTAAACTGACATAGCTTTTCGTAATTGTTTGGATTGCGGAATCTAACTTGGCTTATATACTTTTGTATAAGTATTTATTTTTTATTTGTTTAGATTGCGGAATCGGCTTGTTTTTTCTTGTTTAGATTGCGGAAACGACTTGTTATTGGGGGAGAAAAATAGAAGGCATATTATAGGGTTGTGTGTTATGATTAAACCAGATCGGATTGATTAGTACATTCGATTTTGATCCCCAAAATCGAAAACAAGTTGAAACGATCTGATTATATTTAAAGCAAAAACAAGTTGAAATGACCTGATTATGTTTAAATTCGGTCAATTCAATCTGATATGATTCATTTCGACTTTTTTCTAAATCTTAATATTACATTTAAAACTAAAAATATCATGTGTTACACACTACTGAAATAACATATTATGTAAACTCAAATGTATCTGTTCACAATTCAATTTGGAACTTTCTACATTAATCGGCACAGTTCATAAATAAATCAGACAATACACAATCTAATTTTGTTTCAATGATACTATGTCATGTACCTATAATTTGATGGACCAAATAAATTGAATTGGTGGTGCCTATGACTAGTACTATAGTTTGTCGTTTGGTATTTCTAGTTTAGTCTTTCATTTTAGTTATTATTTGTTTTTAGTCTTTCCATTTTCAAGAGTTCTACCATATATACTTCATTGTAATCACAATGATGGGCAAGCAATGAATTATAATGTTTCTTTCAACTTTTATCTTCTTCCTTTCTTTTATAATCTCTCTTACTTTATCCCTCCTCCTGTCCTCCATCTCTTCAATTTACAGCTAATTTCTTTATTATTCATAAAAATGCATTATAAAAATATTTATTCAATGGAAAATTCAGTTTCTAATCTCATCGAAAATGATGGGGACATTACATACTACAATTGTAACTAATCAAATTGTGAGTGAGGATGCGCGCATGTCTTGTGCAATTTCAAGGGTTTAGCACTTTATTATTTTGGGGTTTCAGATTCCCGTTAACTAGTTTGATGAATATATGAAATTAAAGTCTTTCCTTAGTTAACTTAAAGTTAATTAGTTTATGGACTTAGTTAATATATAACTAGTTGGTTTCAAAAAAAAGTTAATATATAACTAGTTACATCCATTAATAAAAATCAATATATGACTAGTATTTCATTTATCTTGTTAATATTTTGTTACTTAATTTAGTATATTATTAGAAATATATTTTAAAATAATGGGGTTACTCGATTCGATTTGATCATTGAATCCTAACATTGAAAATTGAATCAAATGGAGTTCAAATCCATAAACAATGAAGTGATGAACGTTACACCACTTATGTTTAGCTTAATGTGTCCGACGAGGCTGAGAGTTTTGAGGCGTTAGGAGTTTTGGCCATGAAATTTGTAAATGCAAGTTAGGAGTTAAAGCATGGATACGCTTGAGTTGTTTTTATGGGTTTTTAATCAAAACAGTAAAATTCAGGTTGTAAAAAGAAATTGTGTTGAAATTAATTCATTTTTGGTAAATTGGAAAAACTTTTGATGTCAAATTTATATGCTTTGGTGTAAATATTAATAACGAAATGGTTCCATACGTGATGCATCTTTCCAATAAAGAGCAAGATCAAATGCAACTATTTAATAGGGGATCTCCCTGATCTTCATTTTTTAAGAATATTACAAGAAAAACCTTTGAAATTGTTTTCGAAGTTGTTTTGGTTTATGTTTTAATTCTTTACACTTATTTTAATGAATAAATGAAGATGTCATATGTTACTCACGACTCACGAGGACCTCCAAGTGCTATTTTTGCACTCGAAATATGCAGTATTGTACCCTATTGTACAGGTGCAAGAAAGGGAGAAGTTTTGTCCATTCATAGCGAAAAGTCTTTGCCTATATTGCCATATCGGGGAAAGTTTTTTGCACAACAGTGCCTCATATTTTTTGGATTGTACGCCTCATCATCGCAGGCGAGGTGCACCTATAGATTAGGGTCCTGCCTGATGTGCTTGGGAGCTAGCTTGTTTTTTAACTTGATTGTTATTTTACTAGAGTCATTCAACTTGGACATAATGTTGCAAGAGCAGTGCCGACTAAAGGCGGCGAGAAAGGCTAATTCTATAGTAGCCAACTTGTGCGTCTTCGTGTTGCTCGTGGTGTGTTAGCGTATATTAAGTTCTTTGTTGTTTCTTTGTGGCTTGTTAATCAATATCCTTGTTGGCACGTCAGTATGGGCAAAAATAATTGAAGAGACTTTCAGTTCAACTATTGTTGCTCCTTTATTTAGGAATGTTATACAATATGTTTTGCATTTTTTTGTTGTTTTTGATCATATTCCAGATTAATTGATATTTAATGGTAGTTTCGATTCGTGTGAAATTCTTGATTGAACATAGAATTAAACCATTAAAAATCTACTAGGGCTTGCAAGCATTAAAATCCACAAACAAACACAAGTTTCATACGAACAACATCACCAAAACTAAAACACAATATTCTCCGAAAATTATACTAGATTGTCAGAAATTAAAGTAAACAAAATTCTTAAAAATTCCCACCACACAAACACATCTCATCCCCTACTCTCATTTGTTTAACTTCTTACATGTTGTTGGTTTAGTACCATCGGCTTCCTCCCTTTGTTCATCCTCATCAACAATCTCTTTGAATCACATTATCTTTTTCAGCTTGATACCAATTAACAATCTGCTCTTCCAATTCCTCAACATGCATCTGGTCATCATCATCATCAAGCTTTTCGAATTCCTCATCATCCGGATTTTGGTAACCATCAACAAACTCCTCGTCCGACACTTGTTCTTTGCCTTTGACTTCAGTGTAATCCTCTGCCCTCGTGTAGTTTATGTCCTCCAACTTTTCTTCTTACGCTTTTCATTCCTTTCCTGTGAAGACTTTTTCTTTGCCTTTTTGCCATCTCCTCTGGATAGTGAAAGCCGCTATGAGGTCAGTGACTTTTCTCCTTGAAATTGATTATGGGTTGTTTAAGTAACGATGAGGTTGATAAAATGGGGAATGTCCTGGATTTGTTTTTTTACAAGAAATGGCAAACGGTTGTCATGGGCTAAAACTTAACGCTCACAAACTCGTGCGCCCTTATTACAGTTTTGTGTTGACTATATAATCCGCCTTTTGTCCCTTGTTGTTGCCGAAAATCTTGAGGAGAAGAACTTAGAAAGAAAGTGTACAAGATCTAAAAGTATACTCCATCACTGAATGCCTGATGTATTGATTTGTACAAGTATATAAGGTCCCTATTTATAGATGTTCCACCTCTTTAGTGGAAGGTGGAGATCAACTCGATCTAACAACTACTAGGTGGTTTCTACAATATTTTTAAGACTTATCTATAAGTCCTCACCACCCTTCGTAAATAAAAACTCCAGTAAGGTCCCAAGAGCCCATTGAAACTACTTTGGAAAAAGGCTCTAGAAGCCCAACTATCTAAGTCGGCACTTAGAAGGTTCTAGAATGCTCATTGCCATTCACCTAGGAGGCACGTGCATTGCTCGTTTGTGGCTTGTCCAAACCATGTAGAAGTTCCCGACCAGTTCAGTCAGTCGGTGTGCCACACCACCTTTATGTGTCTTGAAGAATCTAGAGTTGTTATGGTCCCTTTCGTATGTCGGTAGGACCCAATCGCATGAAGTGGTCTCCGATCCTTTTAGAATTCTCCTAAATCATCTCGTTCATGGGCTCGCACGGCTCGTGCCAAGTTCCCTCACATCGTCGTGCAACGTTGTTGATCCCTCGTGCCCGTTATCTATCCTTGGTCCAAGTGCCAAGCCCCAGTCCTTTAGGGACCAAATCTACCCAAAAGTGGCCAAATGTTACACTTTGCTAATGTAACTTAGCCCATCATATGACGAAAATGGACTTGGGCCTTTTCTTAAACTTCAACATTTAAAACTCTTAACTGGTGTCATTAAAGCGACTCAGCCCAGACAGTCGAACAGTTTAACCAATGTTCGTGTCTTGGCCGGTCTGGTTGGGCATCTGAACTAGTAGCTCTTTTGAATAATCAAAATCGCTTAAAAGTTAAAATCGAATAGTCAAACTCACTTAAAAGTTAAAACCGATCAAGAATCAGTAACTAGTTTAGTGCATTTTTATTTAAAATTTGGGAGGCAGAATAGAACATTGACCTCTTTAAGTAAAATTGTAATGTTCCAACAAATTGACCTACAATATAAATAATTTTTTATATGAATTATTATGTACGATAGATAACTAATATTGATATACTCAAAATGCTGATTAGTATTATGTTATATAACTGTTTTGCTGTGTTGTTTTATTCTTAAATACTTTTATTATTTTTTTCTTGAAAATTTTATAGACTACAATTTATGATATGCTATGATATCTTTTTTAATTCATTTTAATTCTACTTAAACTACAAAACCTCTCATTGGAAGTGTGGTTAAGCTTTTCTTAATTTGTATATTAAATCGTGTATTTATATAGAAAAGTATTTCGTCAACTACTCCAACTTGAAATCTTATGAAAATAATGATCTTGTCTAAGTAAAATATATAATAAGTTTTGAGTTTTATGATTGAAAAAAATATTAATTAAGAGTGAAGCAACTCATTACTTAATTATACTTCTTAAAATTTATACAAACAAAATTAAGGACAAATATATTTTTAAAAATATGTCGTACTGATTGGGTCAGTGGTTAGACCACTTCGAACACTTATAACCGGTGACTAGTTAGACTACCAACTCATTGTTTCATCTGTTTTGAAAACATTGCTCGTAATTGAATGTATGCTCAATGCGGTTCTAAATTTCTGAGTTTTGTTTATCAAAATGCATTGTAACGACCCAAGAATTTCAGGCTAAACAGAAAAATATCGAAGCAAATATTACAAGTCTAAATGTTAAATATCTAAATAAAATACGTCTAAAGTACTACAATAGTGAAAAAGAAACAAAGACTTAACTAACTTAATACCATAGTGAACTTTGAATGCTTATCAATTCCAAAGGCTCCCAGGTCTTGACACGGTGGTAACCTAGTTCATCTTAATCTGGAAGAAGAAATAACAAAATAATGAGGTAAAAATCTCAGTGAGTACTCATGTGTGTGTGCAAGTGTTGAAATAATATTTTGCTTTGAAAAACCTTCATTTAACAATCGTTTAAGGAAATGACTTGAAAGCATACACATGTTATGCAATAGTATCTTAATATCAGAAGCATAGGTGATTTAACAAAAAACCACTTTTTACATAAGAACAAAATCACATATCGATGATCGGTTTTCATGTCTTTTTACTGATGCTAGTCAACCTTATATCATCCACAAACAGTCCTTATTTTCCCGTCCAAGGAGATACCTTGAAATCAAATACGTATGCCATGATACATATAGAAATCTACGACCCAACAAAGACACAACAATCTCCTGCTATGCCTGAGAGGGAATGAGCCAAGGAGGACAACGGCCCTACCGTCAAGCCCTCTGGTGCCGAGCGCTACACCTTCACTCCCACGCCAAGTTTGTGATCCAACAACAAATCAAATCCGAATAAAACCCAACGAGACACCATTCATCATATCATTTTCAATCCTTTGAAATAACCAATTTACGGTAACTTCTTTTGAAGAAACGAATAGTTCAATATGCAAAATTCATATTTGCATATATATATATATATATATATATATGCATTCCTTCAAGTTTTCCAAAATAATAGAGTTTAAAAACACTCACCTGCAATACAACTATAAGGAAGAGGGGTGGCGAATAATGACGTCTAGTTGCCATCTCTGAAGGAATTATCAATAAATACGAGTCAAATTAACTCCTAACTTAAGTTAAACAAATCCCTTACTATTCTCCTTGGTGTCAACCACATGATACATGCAAGTTTATTTAATCACAATTTTGTCTAATAATGATTTTAATTATTTATAAGTTTTCGTTAACAACACATGTTAAGCTATTTCATTATTAAGATATATTCCATATTATTTCCAACTATTCAGTAGAGTATAGTCGCACTAACAATAATTCAATTTTATTCCAAAACATTGATTAAGATATATAACTTGATATTACTCCACTAAGACCATCATACACGCTCGGATACACATAATTATACAAAAATAAAAGGATGTGTAATCTGCACATAATGTATACATACATTCACGGGACCTAAATTAGGTCCCTATTGACCCCTCCAGCAGTCGTTGAAGGCCAATAGCGACCGCACGTAGGTCACTATTGTGCGGTCTCTATTGACCTCGGTCGCTTGTCATCAGAGACTGCAATTAGGTCCCTGATGAGGGCAATAGCGACCGAAGTATCCGAGACCGTTTTGTGGTCCCTGATACTTTAAAACCAATAGCGACCTAAATTAGGTCGCTATTGTTGTTGAATTAATAGGACCGCCATTAGGTCCCTATTGACTCAAAAATAATAGGGACCTAACTCCGGTCCCTATTGCTTTTCCGTCAATAGAGACCTAATTGCGGTCCCTATTACTGTTATTAGGGGCCGCAGTTAGGTTACTAATAATATTCAGAGAGTATTTATAGAGCATAATTAGGGACCTAATTGCGGTCTCTAATAATAGTAATAGAGTTCTATGAATATTATAAGGGACCTAATTGCGGTTCCTAATAATAGTAATAGGGACCGCAGTTAGGTCCTATTAATATAAGTAGGGACCTAACTGCGGTCCCTAATAGTCTGCGAGTAAAATAAAAAAAATAATAATATTCCGGAATATTATTGTTTTTTTTTGTAGAAATATGATTATAACAAGATCAAAACAATAAAATAATGAAGAAAAAGTAAATATAATGACATGAAAGTATTAATAAATGTAAAAAAATGAATGAAATATGACTAATAATAGAAAATAAAATATGAATGAAAACAAAAAGATGAATGAATATAAAAAAAACATGTGAAAGAAAAAAAATTGTAGATCCAAAATAATAGAAAAATAAGAAAAGAATGTGTAGATCCAAAATAAAAGAAAAGTAAGAAAAGAAAGTGTAGATCAAAAATAACAGAAAAGTAAGAAAAGAAAGTGTAGATCCAAAATAATAGAAAAGAAAGATTGAGTGGGTGATTTTTTTTTTGTGTTGGGTGATTTTTGTTTTGGATTTGTGTTGGTAAAAAGAAGAAAAGGTTTTTGTGTTGGGTGATTTTTGGAGAAAAGATAAGTGGTTTTGTGTTGAAAAAGAAGATAATATTTTTGTGTTGGGTGTTTTTTGAAGATTAATAAAATTTGATGTGTAAGAGTGGTGAGTATATATAGAGGAGAGGGTGAAATTTTCAAATTTTCGCCAAACTCAAATTTCCCCCTCAATCCCGTCTAAAAATTTTGCCAAAATTTCAATTTTTTGGATTTTAGTGACCTAAATGCGATCCCTAATTATTAATAGTGACCGCAGTTAGGTTACTAATTTTAAATAGGGACCGTAGTGCGGTCCCTGTTGCCTTATTAGAGACCTAAGTGCAGTCCCTACTAATATTCATCCTTGAAATTTGATTTTTTTTTATTGATGTTGGTGTGTTTGTGATTCCTAGCAACCAAACTCATTGCAACATGTGAATTGAAGTAATGAATGATTGCAAAACCAACCTCATAGTAGTTTGGTTGAGAAATAATAGATTGAATGAGATTGATCGAGTTATTAACGTTCAACATAGATTTCATGTTCTACAACTAATCATCACTAGTTAGTTGTAGTTGTTATTCGTTTTTATGCTTTACTTCACTAATGTTAGCATAGATATTAAACAATAAATTAATACTATTCTGGAATATTACAAACACACCAACATCAATAAAAAAAATCAAATTTCAAGGATGAATATTAGTAGGGACCGCGCTTAGGTCCCTAATAAGGCAACAGGGACCGCACTGCGGTCCCTATTTAAAATTAGTGACCTATGTGCGGTCCCTAATTTTTAATAGTGACCGCACTTAGGTCACTAATTTTAAATAGGGACCGTAGCACGGTCCCTGTTGCCTTATTAGGGACCTAAATGCGGTCCCTGCTAATATTCGTCCTTAAAATTTGATCTTTTTTTATTGATGTTGGTGTGTTTGTGATTCCTAGCAACCAAAATCATTGCAACAAGTGAATTGAAGTAATAAATGATTGCAAAACCAACCTCATAGTAGTTTAGTTGTTAAATAATAGATAGAATGAGATTTATCGAGTTATTAACGTTCAACATATATTTTATGTTCTACAACTAATCATCACTAGTTAGTTGTAGTTGTTATTCGTTTTTATGCTTTACTTCACTAATGTTAGCAGAGATATTAAATAATAAATTAAACAATTACAACTAACTAGTGATGATTAGTTGTAGAACATGAAATATATGCTGAACGTTAATAACTCGATCAATCTCATTCAATCTATTATTTCACAAATAAACTACTATGAGGTTGGTTTTGCAATCATTTATTACTTCAATTCACATGTTGCAATGAGTTTGGTTGCTAGAAATCACAAACACACCAACATCAACAAAAAGAAAAATCAAATTTCAAGGATGAATATTAGTAGGGACTGCACTTAGGTCCCTAATAAGGCAACATGGACCGCACTGCGGTCCCTATTTAAAATTAGTGACATAAGTGCGGTCACTATTAAAAATTAGGGACCGCACTTAGGTCACTAATTTTAAATAGGGACCGCAGTGCGGTCCCTGTTGCCTTATTAGGGACCTAAGTGCGGTCCATATTAATATTCATCCTTGAAATTTGATTTTTTTTTATTGATGTTGTTTTGTTTGTGATTCCTAGCAACCAAACTCATTGCAACATGTGAGTTATTGTTATTTTAACTATTACAGTGGTAATTATGAACTAAACAAACAACGATGTACCTCAAATAATAATCGTAAAATAACGATTTTAAAGTATGAATATTAGTAGGGACCGCAATTAGGTCCTTGTTGAGTCAATAGGGACCTAATTGCGGTAACTATTGACGCATCAAGGACCTAATTGTGGTCCCTATTGACAACGGCTAGTGTCAATAGCGACCGCGTCTAGGTCGCTATTAACAACAACTATTCAATAGGGACCGTGTTTAGGTCCCTATTGACAACGGCCTTTCAATAGCGACCGCATAGCGGTCCCTATTGACAACGGTTAGTGTTAATAGGGACCGCCCTTAGGTCCCTATTAACAATGATTAGTATCAATAGGGACCTAACTGCGGTCCCTATTGATACTTACCGTTGCCAATGGGGACCTAAGTGCGGTCCCTATTGACTGTTAGTGGCCTATAAAAAGGCCACTCCATTATCCTCTAAAATTCATTCCATCCTAGTATCCCAAATGTTTATTTTCAATGTAATTTGTTATTTAATTATTCTAACTTAAGTTTATTTATTTGGTGATAGGTAATATTACGCACACCGAGAGTAATCGTGGTGTACACAACATTCTTGCGGCGCATTTTTTCACGCTTCAAGAAGTACGTTGATCATTCTATTCAGCTCTTTAAAATTCTTGTTCTATTAATTGTAATTATTTGTTTTATATTTTACAACTTATTAGATAAATAATGGATTTGAGTGATAGATGTATGCTATGTATGATAGTGATGGTTGTTTGAGTGATAGATTTGTGTTTGGGGTTCGGGTTTTCATTGAATATGCTACGGAACAAGGTCCTAGATTCGTAGATCTACGTGGCGAAATTAGGTGTCCTTGTATGAAATGCAATAATATACGGGTTTTCGATAAAAAGGTTGTACATGATCATCTTCATAAGTCGGGATTTACGTATGGATATTTAGAGTGGATTTTTCATGGGGAAACGTCGTATGTGCCCGATTCCTCCAGCTTGTCACACACCGATATTCCCGACAACCCAGTATATGTTGATGTGCCATTTGTAGACATGGTCATGGATGCACGTGAAGGTCGATCATTTGAGGACGAGTCAACTAACGAGGAGCCCAACCCAGAAGCACATGCATTCTACAAGTTGATGCACCTAGGAAATATGCCCATGTATCCGGATTCCCACTCGAGTGAAGATATAAGTATCCTTCAGTGGTTGTCGAAGTGGTTGGAGTACAAGACACACCACAAGGCTAGTACTATTTATTCTGATAAGGCTTTTAATTTGGTGAAGAGAGGTTTCACGCATGAGGTGCCAAAGTTATTACCAAAGGACACGAAAGGGATCCGTAAAATGCTGCAGTCAGAGTTAGGGTACGTTACGTATGATGTTTGTCTAAAATAATGTTTCTTGTCCTACGGGGAGGAGACGAAGGACTACGATAAGTGCCTGATATGCCTCGCATGTAGATACGTGGATGAACTAAAATTGAAGGTTGGGAAGAAGAAATTGTGGGATTTTCCTATTGCTCCTCGACTTCAGAGGTTGTATTATACAATAGGAGCTGAAAAGCATATGACATGGCATACGAAGTGTAATGGGGTTAATGACCAAATGATTCACCCAGCTTCAGGGGATGCATGGCGCCACTTCGACTGGAAGCACCCTGATTTTGCAGTGGAGTCACGGAACGTAAGACTTGGTTTGTGTACGGATGGATTCACACCTTATGGAATGTCTGGCAAGACGTACTCTTGTTGGCCGGTGTTTGTCACCCCTTATAACCTTCCACCGAATCTTTGCATGAAGAAAGAGTTTATCTTTTTGAGTCTACTCATTTTCGGGCCGAACAGTCCAACAAAGAACTTGAATCTTTTTCTTAGGCCACTTATTGATGATCTCAAGCTTTTATGGAGCATTGGCGTCGAGACGTACGACATCTCGAGGAAGCAACACTTTATATTACGTGCATCTCTCATGTGGACGATTAGCGATTTTTCCGCTTACGGGATGTTGTCGGGATGGAGTATGCACGAAAGGCTTTTGTGTCCTTATTTTATGGGTGACACTCAATCCATTCCGTTGGTGAATGGGGGTAAGCCAAGTTGGTTCGATTGCCATCGCCGGTTCTTGCCTGAAGGTCAGGAATTGAGATGCGATGACTATAATTTTAAAAAAGGGGAAATTTGAGAGGAAGACGCGATTCGTAGAAAGACTAGTGACGAAATGTTGGAAATTGTTAATGGCCTTGGAAATGTGGGGTTCGGTATCCAATTCAGACAACTCCCAGGTTTTGGCCAGAACCACAATTGGGTGCGGAAGAGTATATTTTGGGAACTGCCTTATTGGTCCACGAACTTGGTTCATCACTGTCTAGATGTCATGCATTGTGAGAAAAACTTTTTCGATAACATCATCAACACGATTTTCGATGACGCTAAGATAAAGAACAACATCAAGTCACTGAAAGATTTGAGACTCTGGACCAACCGTAGTGAGCTATTTTTAGATTCAACGACCCGAGTGGGGGGGCGAAGAATCCAAATGCATTGTACTGTCTCTCAAAGGATCAAAGGAGAAATTTGTTAGAATGGTTGGGCACGCTAAAATTTCCAGATGGATACACTTCTAACTTGGGACGATGTGTACATGTGCAGCAACAGAGGTTGTCCGGAATGAAGAGTCATGATTACCACGTCTTCATGCAGAGATTGATTCCTATTGCTTTTCGTGATTTCCTTAAGAAAGACATATGGGAAACACTTGTGGAGATTAGTTTGTTATTCAAGGTAATTTGCGCATCAGATGTATCGGTAGAGGCTATGGAGGGACTAGAGAAATCCATTGTTGTCACCATGTGCAAGCTAGAGAGAATATTCCCTCATTTTTTTGATTCTATGGAGCATTTGGTCATTCAGTTACCGTATGAGGCTAGAGTTTGCGGTCCAGTTCACTACAGATGGATGTATCCATTTGAGAGGTAAATCACTTTAAATTTGGAGGATATATTGATGATTGTCTTTACTTTATTTTATTTGGAATGAAAGATGATTCATTTTGTTTTATTTACTAGGCAAATGTATGATTTAAAGCAGTCAGTGGGGAACAGAGCGAGGCTCGAGGGATGCATGGCCAATGCCTATTTACTTTCGGAGATATTAAATTTGATTTCCCAGTATCTCGAAGTAACCCCTGCTGCTACACACAGACGACTTAACAGGAACGAGACTTTGGAAAGTACGGATTGAGATGGTGAGGTCTTATTGTTCCGAAAGAAGGGACGATCGCTTGGCCCATCGGCGAAGGTGAAGAAGTTAACGGGGGAAGAAATAGAACAAATTGAATTGTACACACTTCTTAACAACGAAGAGTTGGAGGGATGGGAAGAGTGAGTCTACTTCAAGTTTCTTCATCTAGTGTCATCTTCTTTATTATGTATTAGTACTAACTATTTTTTTTGTAACGTGCACTTTGCTCATAGAAGAGGTGTGCGGTAGATTGAATGCCATAGAGGTGCAAACAAAAAGAAACGAGGAGTATGTGGCCTGGTTCAAGAAAGAGTACCGCAGTGAAAATTACATGATAGACGATAGGGTACTATCGTTGCTTAACGGTCTACTGAACGATGCAATCACGTACGATGGATAGATTGTGAATGGATTTCGGTTCCACATTTATATGAAATTATGAAATTGAGGCCCAAGAAGAGTGACTGCAGATTTACATAAAGGGCGACATGGGAGACACCGCTTCAACCAATTTCTACGGGACTTTGAAAGAGATATTAGAAGTGGAATATTGGGGAGGTAGAACTGGGTAACAACTGTCCATTGTCTTCTTCAAGTGTTTGTGGTATGATATTGGACCGAACGACACAAATGTCCACGAGACATTCAAATTGGTGGAAATTAATCCTACTAAAATACTCCAGACCAATGAAACATTTATTTGTGCTAATGAAGCAATGCAGGCGTATTACCCCCCATATCTGTCTCTACCAAATGGAAGGTCAGGGAGAAAGGGATGGTTGTTAGTATCACATATTCTAGCTCGACACATTATCGAGATGTCGTCACTTACAGTTCGTGATTCTACCTCTAATGACCCATAGATTTCGGAGCAAGTGTTTCAAGAGAACGAATCAGTAGGTCTTAATATGTTTGTAGACCTGAGTTCGTTCAACATGGATATTCAGTTGGGTGGAGGTGAGTTCGAGATCGTCAATGAACTAGGTAGTAACGAGGACGATGATGGACAAGCAGAAGGCGTAGACAGTGATGCGAATGAATATGACTATGAGTTTCAATATTCAGAAGAAGACTAGTTCTTTCTTTCTTTTTTTTTTCTTTTTTTCAGTATGACTATGACTATGAGTTTTTTCAATATGACTATGACTATGAGTTTTTTTACGTAAGATATTTTGGATGTTGGTATATATGAATTAGTATATATTATGGATGTTGGTACACCATACAAACAAAAATAATCCATACAAACCAAAAAAACCTAAATAATCAATATTCCCTACCAACCACACACCATACATACAAATCCTACACCATACATTTTAAGATAATAATCCATATTCCATACCAACCATACACCATACAAACAAAAATAACCAAAATGATCCATTAAACCAAAATAGCATAATCCATATTTACAAATAACTACCCGCCACAAGATCACTGACCCCCCTCATCATCACTAGGCGGATACACGACCCCCTTATCACCTGAACTCTCCGCCAAATCATACATCTCATCCAGGGTCGCCAGTGGATCATCATCAACAACAACCCCACCCTCATCAACACCAACCCCACCCTCATCAACACCAACACCCCCTCATCCTCACCGAGGTCCTCTGCTTCAACATCCATCAAATCAAGATCATCACCACCCCCCGACTCATCAGTATCAAGATCATCGACATACTGGGTGGGGTTGGAAGTACCTGGAGCAAAAGGATCTGGTCTCGGACGTATCGCCCTTGGAATCCTAAATGCGCCTCTGCTTCTAATAGCGTTCCCCATGACCAAGTCTGTCGGAAGCTCTCGCACTGGTCAGCCAGTCTCCGTCTGCATGTCCTCTCTAAAAGCCTGGAGCTAGGACATCGGTGAGTCGACTCTCGGGTCCTGTGTCGTCCTCAACTATATGTTCTCCTCTTGGACGTGCTTGAGCAACTCCCGCTTGTAGTCTCGCTCCCTCTCGAGCTCTATGTCGAAGTCCCGTGGATCAGCATAGCTCGGTAAACCCTGTGCCTTCCCCTTCTTGATCCTCCCTATTGCCTTCTTCCACGAATCGGCGTCCCATTTAGGCAGGTCCTTATCTTCTACTGCTTCCGGATTTTTTTTCCTCAGTTCCCTCCTATAAGTCTTCTGTTGAATTTTCAAAGATCATTCAAAAGAGAAATTAGTTCAAAGATCATTAAAAAATTAAATTAGATTCAATATTTAGCTTATAATAAGAAAGTGTAATGAATTCATAAGTGGTAAACGAGTAGAAAATTTAAAACACTTACGTAAATAAGTCTGGTCGCCTCAGACTTCCACTCCCGCCTCAAGGGTACGGATGTACCTCTGCCAGTCCCCTCCACCCTCCTCGTATGTCATGCCTTATAAATCTCGTCGTGCCTGATAGGGTGGGTGCGGTTGTGCTGATTCCTCTCCTTCAAATTGTAAGTAATAGTTGGTTATAATTCTTTTTTTTTCTAAAATGTTAAAATTCTATTTTTTTAAAATAATCAATAAACAATAATCTTAAAATTTAACATTTTAACTACAAATAAAATATTTAATTTTAAAAAAACATACCAGGCGCCGCCGGATCTCCTCGTAGTCAATGGAACCACCGTAAAAGGTGGCAGGCGCATCGCCGTCCAACTTACCGTCTCGCCGAGCCTTCTTTCCCTTCACGGACTTCTTCGTATGTTCTTCCGTGTCCCAGTATTTTGCCGCCTGATCCTCCAAACTCTGGCTCATCCACGGCGTCTTAGGCTTCCCTTGAAACTTCTCCTTGTCTTTGTTCTTCATGTACTGCTCCTTCGCCTTGTTCATCATACGCTTATAAACCCCTCTCGCCTTCAAATGGTATGCCCTATGTACCTGATCCCTCTCTGACTGCCGGATCCCATAGGTATTCTACAAAAAGGATAAATATTAAACAATAAATTAATAAACTAAATTAAACAATATTTGAACCTCGAGTAAATTAATAAATATTAACAATTCATTAAAAACTCACCGTAAATCTCGAGTAAATCTCTCCTCGTACATTCTCAGGAACCTTCAAGTAGGAGGGCCAAAACTCACTCATAAACTGTCGAATGAGTGAAGTGATCGTCTTGGCAATCTCGCGACCGGGGGGCTTAGAAAAACAACCCCACTTCAACTGAATAAGCTGCTTCTTCTCCCCAGGCCTAGCCGCCGTAAGCCCTACATTTGGTCCCCTACCCGGTCGAGTATCGTTCAGTTCTGGAGTCCCGGTCAACCTCTGGCTCGGTCCAGCTCCAATATCGGTTATAGGTGGTGGAGTCTGAAGTCTGCTAGACTCGCTTGATGGGGGCACGTGAGTCCCAACTGAATCTGAAGTATGTGGTTGTGCCACCTGGGATGCAGTGGACTCTGATGATCGAGGTCTAACACCCGCTCCGGGGACGGCCTCCTCATCGTCTACAAATAACTGCCGATGTGGTACAAGTGTCCTCGATGTAGATCCGTCACCTGACCCAAGTGGCGGGACGGACGGCTCGGCTGGATGGCTCGGCCCTGCACCACGTCCCGATCAGACAACCCCTATAGGTCGGCAACTACCTCGACCCCCGCTACCACTGCCACCACCACGCCCAACGCTACCACTGCCACTAACACTCCCGCTACCGCTGCCACCACCACGCCCAACGCTACCAGTACCACCACCACAACCTCGACCTCCCCTACCTCCAGCCCTCCACGAGCAACGCTACCACTACCTGAACCCGATACCCCACCACGACTTCGATCTCCAGTACCGCTAGGGGTCTTACGTGACGACATGCCTAATATATATATGTACTGTAAAAAAAATTAAATATCAATTCAAGATTTACAAATCTACACTAATTACAAATTTTACTAATTATAATCTTACAAATATAATCTACACTAATTAATATAATCTTACAAATTAACACTAATTAATAAGTTTTACTAATTAAAATTTAATAATCCAATTTTTACAATCTAATTATAAACTAATCTAATCTAATTTATCTAATTTTCGCAATCGAATTTTAAACATACTAATCTAGTCTAACAATCTTCACTAATCTAATCTTTTTTTATTCATTCACTAATCTAATCTAACAATAATATTTTTTTTCTTTCATCATTCACTAATCTAATTTAACAATCTAATTTTAACAAACTAATTTTAAACTAATCTAATCTAATTTAACAATCTTACAAACTAATAATCTTACAAATTAATATTTAACCTACTAATCATACACTAATTAATTTAATCTAATGTAATCTAACAATCTAAACAATCTTAGCAATTTTGTTTTTTAATCATTCACTAATCTAATCTAACAATAATCTTTTTTCTTTAATCATTCACTAATTTAATTTAACATTCTAAAACCTTAACAAATCATTTTTTTTCATACACTAACCTAATTTAACAATCTAACATTCTTCACTAATTAACTATCTAACAATATTCACTAATATAACAATCTAACAAATTAACACAAAATTAATACAAATTAACAAATTAACAATCTAACATTCTTCACTAATCAAATAATTTAACAATATTAAAAAATTAACATAAAATTAACACAAATTAACAAAACAACAATCTAACTAATCTAACAAAATTAACACAAATTAACAAAACAACAATCTAACTAATCTAAAAAAATTAACAAATTAACACAAATAATCAAAAATTTAATAGGAATTCGAGCCTATCTAAGTGCCGGCGGCGGAGAGGCGGTGACGCACGGAAGAGATGGAATTCGCCGGAAATCGCAGAAATCGGGCGGAGAGGAGTGAAAATTGATGAAGAAATGGAATGGGCGACTCAATTTAGGTCGCTATTCGTAATATGGGGTCGCAAAATTGACGGGTCGGATCTCGGGTCGCAGAAACGGACAGAGATGATAGGTGAATTGAAAAGAGAAATAAGATAATAAATTTTATTTTTAATATATATACAGCGAAATCAGCGACCTAAGTTAGGTCGCTGATTCCGTCCGCAAGATATTAGGGTTAAATTCCCAAATTCTGGCCCACATTTTGGCCCAATTCGGGCCAAAATGTGTGGCCCAATATTACTGAGGAGTTTCAGCGACCTAAGTTAGGTCGCTGAAAGCTTCACGAACTTTCAGCGACTTACATTAAGTCGATGTTGTCCTCATGACCTTCAATGACCTAAATTAGGTCGTTGTTACCTTCAGCGGTCACTGAAGGCGAGCGACCTAACTTAGGTCGCTAATGGGCGGTCCCTAAAGACCGCCCAGTCTTATAGTGATTAGAACTCATCTTCATTTCTTAATGTCACTAATGAAGTTTCTAAGCGACGGTTTAGTGTTTAATGCAAGTAATGATCTTCCATTTATTCTGAGTAAATATCCAAAATTACTTTGGTAATATTAACTAATAAAATCAGATAAAGTTTAGTCGATCCTATAATGAAGTTTACTATGATAATAGTAACACTATAACAAAACGCATCAATTGCATGGAAAAAATTCTATGCAATAGTAGAGTATGTTTTCCATGCAATTGATCAATTGCATGCAGGGGTGGAGCCAAGATTTCGAGGGAGGGGGGGGGGGGGGGGGCGAGATTATTCTAAATATATTTTTTTAATTAATTCAATATAACTTTTTTAATCAACAACAGTAAACAACAATAAATTTTTTTTTTCAAAATCTTGCTAATCCAAAACTCATTCTAAGAAAACAAAATCATATATAAGACTTTTAAGTTTTAACATCCGTATGACATCGCAATTCACAATTAACATTACAATTTGGTATGACAATATTTAAACCCTATACAAACACACTATCATATTCAAACAATCAAATACTAATTGTTTCACAAAGTAAAAAGATAGTCTACAAGATGACAAAAAGAAAAAAAAAACAAACTAAAAAAATAGTCTACAAGATGATAAAAAGAAAAATAAAAAACAACTAAATTTGTACTAACAGAGGATGAAACGTGGGCATGGGTGGGCAAAAGAATGATTTACTCTAAAAAACTATTGCATATGATCTATTATTTCTATGTTGCAACTACAAACAAGATGACAAAAAAAAAAAAAAAACAAGGAGATGTGAGATGTCTACTTACAAATGAAGGAGCATGAGCTGCATGGGGAGAAGAAAGGTTCTACTGTTTGCTTTTAGTTTCTATTCAATTTTGTCTTTTTTCTTCTTTTATTTTCTTTTTGATTTTAGCTGAATTATGAGGTGGGCCGGCTAAGACGTATTGTATTTATAAAATTTGTACTACATGGGCCAATACTTATTGTATTTATATTTGATAATTCAAGACCCAAATTAACTGAGGGGGCGCAAGCAAAAGAGCCGCCCACCATTTCCTATTTAAACTACTATAATATTACTATTAAAAAAAAATTGAAAGTGAGGGGGTGCAGTGGCCCCCCCTGCACCCCCTCTCCCTCCGCCATTGATTGCATGGAAACATTTCGATGCAAAGTTTTCATGCGTCTGGTGTCCATGCAAGAGAAGTGCATCGAAAGTTTTCGATGTAATTGGGCCTTGCATCCGAATATTTGAAAAAACCCGATGCAAAAAAAGTGTGTGATCAGCTTTAAGCAGAACATGTCGCGTGGCGGCATTTGGTTGGTGCAGATCCTGCATAGGAAAATTCTCATGCAATTGCTCCTTTAGTAATTGCATGGAAAAAATCCGATGCAATTGCTATTCAGCAATTGCATCGAAAATTTGCAATGCAGAAATCTGCATTGCAAATATGTGATGCAATACATATGTTGTATAGAAATATTCCTATGCAACATAATTCATAATTATTTTTAAAAAATGGCGGGATTATTCTGCCACTTTTAAATTTTTTTCCCTTATATTAATATAAATAATTCATTTAAAGTATATTTTTTGAAGTTTTAAAGTATTATTTTTATGAAAGAAATCTGTATTTTATACTAATTTATACATATTTCTAAAATACGCATTGATTAACTTTTCAAAATATACATATTGTATTTAACCTATAATCTTAGAATATTATTCTAACAAAATACGTATTTGTAAAATATTCTTATACGGTTTCCTATACATATGTATTTATATTTTTTCGTATAAATATAGTAGGAATTTATTAAAAAACATTATAATGTATTAACAAATATTTTAGAAAGAAGAGGAGTGGAGAGGAGAAGATAGGAGGTGATGAATGAGAAGTGAATGGGGTGTGAGGGTATTTATAGGAGAAAGTAAGCAGTTTTACATTGCAAATTTTCCACGCAGGTTATGCTCTGCATGGAAAAATTCTGATGCAAATGGAAAAAGCAGTTTTTGCATCGGAATTTTCCCATGCAACATGTCCTGCATTGCAATTTTCTGATGCAACATGTATATAGTACGCTTTGCATGAAAATTTTCCTATGCAAGTTGAAACAGGTACATTTCGCATAGAAATATTTCTATGCAATTTTATTTGCATGGATATATTTCCATTCATATATTTTATTACTATTTATAAAAAAACCCATACTTATTAAATTTGTATTTACATTTTTGACCCCAAAAGTATTTTAAACGTCTTTCGTTCCGCGTTTTTGACAAACTTTGAATGTACATAAGCCTCATAAGTGTTATGAAAATAGTGGTTACAAAAAACGGAGTTTTGATGTTGTTTTCTATCTTTTGCCTAATTAGATTTTCTACCCCAATTATTTTTTAAACGTCTTTCCTTACTCCGTTTTGACGAAATTTTGAAGAACGCAATTATTTTTAATAACATAGTGTATGCTAAAAACAAATCGAGGATTGGAGTTGATTGACACTCTCTACATGTGAAAATGCAATTTTAGTTTAGTAGAGTATATGTGTATAGATAGGGTTTAGGGTTGAAGATCATATAGTGTCATATAGTTACATTGTTTATTGTGCGTCTTTCGTTACTCTATTTTTGACTATATTTGAAAGAATACTCCTACTTATTGTTTAGAAAATGTCGGTGAAAGAAAAAGTGAATTTCGAGTTGTTTTGCAACTTTTGAATAATTCTATTTTCACCCCGAAAGGTTTGTTTGCGTGACGAGACTTGAAAGAACGCTTGTTGTTTAAAAAATGTTGGTGAAAGAAAAAGTGAATTTCGAGTTGTTTTGCAACTTTTGAATAATTTTATCTTTACCCCGAAAGGTTTATTTGCGTCTTTCGTTACCCCATTTTTGACGAGATTTGAAAGAACACTCCAACTTATTGTTTATAAAATATTGGTAAAAGTAAAAGTGAATTTCGAGTTGTTCTGCAACTTTTGAATAATTACATTTTCACCATGAAATATTTGTTTGCGTCTTTCGTTACTCAGCTTTTGACGAGATTTGAAAGAACACTCCTACTTATTGTTTAGAAAATGTTGGTGAAAGAAAAAGTGAATTTCGAGTTGTTTTGCAACTTTTAAATAATTACATTTTCACCCCAAAAGGTTTAATTCAATTTTTTTTGCAACCAAATATTTCGATGCAATTGCTATACTTTCCATGCGATTGCTCAATGCATGGAAATTTTACCATGCCGTGCTCTCTTGCATCGCAATTTTGGGATTCATAGTCTATCTTGGCATAGTCTAACTTGTGGAGGTTTAACAGACGCCTTCCCAATTACAGTTAGCTTACATCAGGGGTCAGCTTTGAGCCCATTTTTGTTTGCCATTGTAATTGATGAAATCACCAGATTCATCCAAGACCGAGTCCCATGGTGTATGTTGTTTGCAGACAATATTGTCTTCATCGATGAGACAAGAATGAGAGTTAACGCTAAATTATAACGATGAAGACAAACATTAGAAGCACGAGGATTTCGACTAAGTCGAACAAAAATAGAGTACCTCGAATGCAAGGTTAGCAAACAGCGAAGAAACAACGATGGCAGGGTTCAGTTAGATGGCCAAGAGATATCGAGAAGTAAGCATTTTCGGTATTTAGGCTCCATACTACAGATGGATGGAGAGTTAGACGGAGATGTCAACCACCGCATCCAAGTTGGATGGACAAAGTGGAAGAGTGCAACAAGGATCCTGTGCGATCGTAACTTTTCTTTGAAGCTTAAAAGAAAGTTCTATCGTACGCTATCAGACCTGCTTTGCTTTATGGCTCCGAGTGCTGGGCTATTAAGCAAAGTCATGCACAGAAAATGAATGTTACAGAGATGCGCATGCTTCGGTGGATGTGCGGTAACACCATGAGAGATAAGGTGTGCAATGAAGATATTCGGCATAAATTGAGTGTGGCGACCATCGACGAGAAAATGCGAGAAAATTGTTTAAGATGGTTTGGACATGTTAAACGCACACTCATAGATGCACCGGTACAACAAGTTAAAGATATCGACTTAGGACAAATGGCTAGAGCTCGTGGGAGACCAAAAAAGACGTGGATGGGGGTCATACGGAACGACATGGAGCTAAAAGATCTAAATAAAGACATGCTCGTCAACCGAAATATATGGAGGCAAAAGATTCATGTTCACGACTCGACGTAATTCATTCATGGTTCATATATCCTACCCCAATTTAATTGGGATTACAGGCTTGGTTGTTGTTGTTATTGTATAGTCGATCTTGGCATGGAAATTTTCGATGCAATTGCTATAATTTCCATGCGATTGCTCAATGCATGAAAAATTTACCATGTTGTGCTCTCTTGGGATTCATAGTCTATCTCGGCATGGAAATTTTTCGATGCAATTGCTATAATTTCCATGTGAGTGCTCAATGCATGAAATTTTTTCCATGCCATGTTCTCTTGCATCGCAGTTTTGTCATTCATAGCCTATCTTTGCATGGAAATTTTCCCATACAAGTAATTATGCATTGAAAATATACCATGCAACTATGAACACTACCCCATTTCTCACTCTATTTAAGCACTCACTTCCATCCATTTGAATCACTTACAATTTTTTCTTCAATCTCTCACTACTTTTCTGAATCTCTCACAAATTTTAATAAATTTTCTCTTTAGTATATTCATTGAAGCTTAATTAAGCTAGCCTACGTATGAAGGTTTGTTCATTATTTCTATCTTTGCCAATTATGCATTTATTCAATATTTATGTTTTAATAAATAATCTTGGTATTAATTTCGTATTTCATTATTTTGTCAGTAAACAATATGAAGGATGAGTAATTGGTGGTCCGATCGATGTTGGATGTACGAGTGGCTAGACGAAAGCAAACAATTGAATTATCATTTTGAGGTTGGTGTGTCGAACTTTCTCGATTACTCATTCTCGCAGAGTAGTAATTTGAATCGTGGTGGAACTCGTTGCCCATGTAGAAAATGCACCAACGCAAAATATTTAAATAGGCATACTATTCATATGCACTTGTATAAGTGGAGGTTCGTACCACACTCTATGATATGGGATTATCACGGTGAGTTAGGTGACACCTCGGGGAGTAATATATACTCAAACGTTGAAGTAGGGTCATCATCACATAGTCATAGGGGCCAAGAAGATGACCGAGTGAGGAATATGGTAGATGATGCATTTGGCGGTCAATTTCTTAACATCACTTTTAATATGGCAAGTGCAATCGGGGAGCCCAATAGTGTGGCAAATACTTTCTTTAAAATGCTTAATGATGCAGAAGAACCGATATTCATAGGGAGTCCGACCACTGTACTAAGATGGGTTTCTTAGTTTATGTCGAACAAGGTATCACAGAAGCTTAGTAATGTATCTTGTAACAACACAATCAGAATAATTCACGACTTGCTCCCTCCCGAATATCGGGCTAAAGTACCTGAATCTGTTTACCAAATGAAAAAACTTATGAAAAGTTTGGGGCTTGGTATAAAAACTTATGACGCTTGCGTAAATAACTGTTTTTTGTTCTACGGGGAGTTCGAGTCTATCGAACATACGGCGTGTCTGATTTGTGAAGAACCTCGTTTCGAACCGTTTCGAAATCCAAGACATAGAAACAAACCAATCTCTCGTAAGAAGTTGTGGTACTTTTCGCTAACTCCCAGACTCCAACGGTTGTACATGTCTCGATCAATTGCTCAGCACATGACGTGACATACCAATTGTTATGAGAATAGGGATCACATGATACATCCAGCATCCGGTCATGTTTGGAAATACTTTTATAATCATCATCCTAAGTTTGTCGCTGATGATAGAAACGTAAGGCTAGGATTGTGCACTGGATTCACTCCTTTCGACAGCTCTTCGTGTCCTTATTCTTGTTAGCTTGTCTTCGTAACGTCGTACAATCTCCCACCAGATATGTGCATGAGACAAGAGTATATATTTTTAAGTCTTATCATTCCTAGCCCTAACAGCCCTGGCAAGAACCTAGATGTTTTCCTTCGCCCCTTGATTGATGAGCTAGTCTATTTGTGGCAAGTCGACGTACATACATGGGATAGCTTTAGACAACATAATTTTCAGCTACGCGTTGTTGTTATGTGGACTATTAGTGATTTCCTAGCATATGGGATATTGTCTGGATGGATTATGCATGGAAAGCTGTCGTGTCCTTATTGTATGGAGTACACGAAAGCATTCCAGCTTAAAAAGGGTAGGAAGACAAGCTTCTTCGATTGTCATCGCAGATTCCTTCCATTAGATCTCGAATTGAGGCACAGTGATACTGATTTCTATAAGAACCGTGTAGAGACTGACCCACCATTGCGTAGGAGGACAAGGGCGGAATGAAACGTCACATTGAACGCCTCCCTAACATCGGTTTTGGAGAAGGAAGGAGGACCATCCAATGGGTTGGAACGAAGCACAACTGGTGTCGCATGAGTATATTTTGGGAGCTCCCTTACTGGTCAACAAACTTGATATGTCATAACCTAGACGTGATGCATTGCGAGAAGAACTTCTTCGACTACATAAATAATACGGTCATGGATGACGCTGAAAAGACAAAAGACAGCATGAATGCGCGTCTGGATTTGCGAGAGTAAACCAACCGAAGTGAGTTGTTTTTAGTGACGGGATCGGATCAACGTACACACAAACCTCATGCAATATATTGTCTAACAAAGGATCAAAAGAGGCAAGTGTGCGAATGGCTGTGCAGTTTGAAGTTTCTCGACGGTTATGCTTCTGATATTGGCTGTTGCGTACAAATGCATAATCTAAAAGTAACAGGAATGAGAAGTCATGAGTGTCATGTGTATATGCAAATACTAATTCCTATTACTTTTAGAGACTTCTTACATTATGATGTCTAGAGTGCGCTAGTGGAGGTTAGCAACGTTTTTAGGGCATTGTGTCTGATATGGCTCGCCTAGAGGTTGCTATTGTTGAAACAATGTATAAACTGGAGCTGATATTTCCACCATAATTTTTTGACTCCATGGAGCATCTAGCGACTCATCTTCCATGAGAGGCAAAAATGGGAGGACCGGTGCACTATCGATGGATGTATCCATTCGAGAGGTATTCAACAACTAAATTTACAGTTATTTACATAGATGCTCATATCATTCATATCTAATTTTTTGTTTATATTTTGAGGCGTATGTTCGATTTAAAGGGTAGTGTCGGTAACAAGGCGAGGATCGAGGGATCTATTGCTGAAGCGTACCTGACGTCCGAGATGATCAACTTCTGCGATAATTATTTTGAGCATGATTTTGATACACGTTTGGTCCACTTGAATAGAAATAATACAAGAGTTGATCCTAATGATTCTCATCAACTATATGTCTTTCGAAAGGTCGGTTCGCCTGTAGGATAAGCGTCTCACAAACATCGATTAAGCACCGCAGAGCTCAATGTCGCCGAGTTGTATATCCTTTTAAATTGCCCGGAGGTCGAACCATGGATACAGTTAGTGATAAACACTATATAGGTTTATTTTGTTTACTAAAATAAATACATTGCTTATTTTCTAAATTGTATTATATCAGTGTTTTTGATGAGGAGATGTGCATTGGGTTAGCCGATGATGCCATCAACCAAAGACGGAATGAACAATTTGTACAATGGTTCAAGGATATGATATTTACCAAACGCCACGATTATTATATGCGGCTGCTAAACCTAGCAATTGGACCAAAGAATCATGTGATTAGTTGGGTAAATGGCTATGTCATAAACGATCTTCGTTTTCACACAGATGGATATGCCTTTGGGAAAAAGATGACGAACAGTGGAGTATGCGTGAAGTGGTGCAGTGACGAGCATGAAGACATGTATTTCTATGGGACTTTGACCGAAGTCGTAGAGCTACAATACCAGAATGTTTCATCTATCTTCATTTTCAAGTGCATATGGTATGATACCATCTCTCGTGGTTTGCGAGTCCACCCTTCGTGGTTTGCGAGTCCACCCTTCCTACCGTTTGATTGAGCTTGATCCAACTCGTCGTGTCCCTTTTGGGGAGATTGAACCATTTATTCTAGCTAGCCAGGCGCAACACGTGTACTACACGCCATATGCATGTCAAAAGAACAGACAAAGAAGGGGATGGTGGGCAGTGATACACACTCATGCGAGACACGTCGTTGACATGAGTTCTATGACTTATAAAGCGGCTGAAGTTCCAGGTGCCCCGGAAACGGTATACCAGGAAGCAAATGTTCCCCTGACGGGATTGTTCATCGTTTACATCATTTAACTTGACAGAGTTAGCCGTAGATGGTCAATATGTCCCAGTGACAATTGATGAGGAACCCGTTGCAGTTAGCAGTGACGGAGATGATAATGACGAGGAGGTTGACGAGGATGACGAAGAGGTGCAGGTCGAAGATGATGACAGTAGCGACCCATATTATGTTTAGTTCTATTATGTACTTGTATTTAAATATTGAACTTCTCATGTATGGTTTGTTTGATTGTGTCTCAATTTCATGTCTTGTTTGTTTTTTTTTTTGTTTAATAACAAATTAAATTGCCGACAAGATAAATAACATAATATATATTCATTAATAAAAATAAGGACACCACAACAAATAACAATAGTCCCAATATTACAAATTAAAACGTACTCTGAATAAAAATTACAATAACAAACATAACATATAAGATCCACAATATCATAAATTACAATTCATCTTACATAAAAATTAGTGCTTACAAAACATAGTTTTAGTGCAAATAGTCAAAATAAGATATTGTGCTAACACATCTCCAAAAATAACTAATCGTCACGAGGTGGGACTCCCAGGTGGGGGTCAAAAGGCTCCATCTCTTGTCTAAGCCGCTGGACAAATGTCTCAAAATCCAGCCCCAAAATGCCAAACTCCCCATCAAGCTGCTGCTGTGTCGACTGCTGTAAAAATGTATCGGCGTCCTAATGTGCTCGAACATGAGGACTCGACCTACCGATGTCCTGATACTGCACATCCCCTCGCACCTAAGACCTCGACCTAACCACATCCTTGATGTTGCACATTCCCTCGCACATGAGGACTCGACATACCCACCTCCTGATACTGCGCATCCCCTCGCACCTGAGTCCTCGACCTACTCATATCATGATATTGGACATCCCCTCGACCCTAACTAGTCGACTTACCCATCGATGCATGCTGATATGTAGGCTCCTGGTGTGGCCGATGATATGTCGTACGCTGGGGGCGGCTGTTGGTAAGTCGACTCCTGGTGTGCACGCTGATATGTTGTATGCTGGGGCGGCTGCTGGTAAGTCAACTCCTGGCGTGCACGCTGATATGTCGCACGCTGGGGCGGCTGCTGGTAAGTCGACTCCTCGTGTACTTACTCATATGTCGTATGCTCTAACTCCCGCTCTCGACGAATGATCTCTGACGTATATGAGTAGTACACACCTCCCTCAGGGTATGGGTCATAGTCATCATGATACGGTGAGAATGATCTAGACCGCTGTGTATACTGTGTACTGGTTTGATGAGGTGGATGCGGACGCCGTGAGATCTGAGAAGTGTGGGGCTACAAACATTGTGTGGGACTCCCTCGCCGAGCGGGCTGCGGCAGCTGGTGGCGCGGTGGAGTCGAACTTCTATACAAAACTATAGGAGGGCGAGTGACCGGTGTCCCATCACTAGGAAAGGGCTCGTCTAGGCCCTCTGGTGGGTCTAGCCTATCCAGATACGACAAATCTAGGGGCTCCTGTTCGTTTTGCCTCACATTGTTTCTCTGATGATCAGTGAGTAGATTGCTACGCTCCAACGATCGTAACAAGTTCTTGTACGACCTCCTCAGTCCCGCCTGATAGCTTGCATAGGCCTGGCGTGTGTCATCCCTCATCGGAGCCAACTGCACGCGGTGCGCCGCCTCCCTATCCGCATATGCACTACGACTACTAGAGGCCCTACCTCTAAAATGCGTATGGGCCGGGTTTCTACCCCGAAAGTTGGACCAACTACAGTAGTAGAAAATATTTTTACCTGCTTTTTCTTCATTGATTTTTCTTCATTGATTTTTCTAACTTCTAAATTATATTTATTATATAAATAGATTACTTACCCAAGCCTGGTAAGCTTCATCTCATACCCACTCTTCTTTTCCAGTAGTCTTGTTTTTCTTCACTCGACCAAGCTTGTACATCCTTGCTATCGACAATTGTTAATCGTAACACCTTCATCTTTAACCTGTTTCACAAGACAATTAAAAATTAATACGACACATTTTAAAGGGCCAAGTTTTAACAAATAAATGTTTGGTAACAAATAAAAATTACCACTTTTTCTGCCATTTGTTGGCCCGAACGCCTCCCACCAAACTAGTTCCTCCTCGGAGCCTTGTCCCTGTTTATCTTGGCTTTTTGGCACGTATTCTGGTGTTCAGGCCCCTCCCAGTAATCTATGAATTTTTGATCATGTTCTTCTGGAATCCATATATCACGTTTACTACGCAAATGAGTGTTGTTCTATATCTCCAAGAATATTCTCTTAAGTGAGTTCAAGCATTCGCTATAACGCTTGGTGCCAATTATTTCCAAGAGGTCCTAACTCGATACTCGTCGTCGTAATCCCACTGATATTGGCCCTGTGAATTTTAAATAATAGAAATAATTAAAAACAACAATATAAGAAAAAATAAGCATTATAATTAACTATGTTTAATATCTAATAATTATTTGATTAAAAAACTTACACAAAATTCGTCCCATGCGCTATCCTCTTTAGGAAATTCCTTGAATCGAAACCACATGCCCTTACACAACTTCTTTAAAGTAGCTGAAATCGACCCACTAATGGACGATTGGTTCCTCATCGATCCACTATATGGACAAAATGTGATCCACTCCGTATCATCGGGACCCTCTGGTATAGGTGCCCCTTTGCCCTGCCCCCAAAGATTTCTTTCCTCATCGCCAACGGGGGCTGTGATGGCCTGCCTTGTCGGGGCCTCGAGACGATGTCGGGCTGTCTGTTGCAGTAGACTGTGAGGGCAGAACTCTAGACATATCTGAACCTAAGGCGTTCGCTGAGCCATGCGGCGACTCGGTGCTGATCGGTAGAAGAGGCTCTATCTCGAGGTCAGCAATAAACCCATACGGGTCATAGTCTGTAGGCTAAACCGATATTTCATCATCATCATCAAGGAGTGGGTCGAACTGGTGAACCGAGACTCTACGTGGTTGCTGGCTACTAGATGCAGGTTCCTTCCCCGAACGCCTCTCCCTACCTCATCCACCCCTAGACGATCCCCGATCTCTACTTGCCATCTAAATTAAACGACAAAAATATCAGTATAATCGCCCCTAAATTTTACTAAATTATATTTCAACATCACAGAAAAGTTAATCTTCACAACTCATCCTAATAAGAAATATAATTAATTAATCTATATGTTTTCTGTTAACTTACTACATATTCGAAAATAACCCCAAGACTTCTAATTAATAATCTTATTCCTAGAATAAAGTTAATGTAAATCATATTTTCTAAACTACAATATAATATTAACAATCAAATAAGAACTAAAATCAACTAATTACACTTTCTACTCTATAGTTTTCCAAACTCACTAAATATTTTCATTCAAACTCAAGTTTTCTATTTATCATATCCCTACAACAAAGTCCCAAAAAATTACACCTTTTCCCTATAAATACTTTAAATGACACAATTGAATCCTAATTTTGTTTCAACTACAATTTTTAACACATTTTCTAAATTACAAAGTAACCCCTAAAGTTCAATATTATAAACTAAATACTAACTAAAAATACTTTCCAATTATATTTTTTACCATATGGTTTCTTAACTATCTAAATATTAGCAAATAGGCCCAAATCTTCTAGTTAATTATCTTATTCTTACAATAAAGTTAATACAAATTACATTTCTAAACTACCATATAATATTAACAATCAAATAAGAACTACAAGAAAGGCCCAAGAAATTATATTTTTGCCCTACAAATACTTTAAACGACACAATTGAGTCCTAATTTTGTTTCAACTACACGTTTTAACACATTTTCTAAACTACAAAGTAACCCCTAAAGTTCAGTATTATAAAACAAATACTCTAGATATTGCAAACAAGCCCAAATGTTCTAATTAATTATCTTATTCCTACAATAAACTCTAGTAAATACATTCAACACCAAAAAAAACGTTTAACTTCAAATTGAGTCCATATAACTTTCTCAAAACTACTTTATCTACCCTCAAATTTTTTTAACTACACTTTATAGCCCAAATCTAATGTTAAACTAAAAATTAAGGCCTAAAATCACAAATTTTTAAAATTTGCACAAAACTATTCTAAGAATTCAACATAACAACCCAATAATCATGTTCACATGGACAAATAACAACAATAATCACAATTTCAATGGCAATAATCAAAATTATCAACAATTTAAAATTGCACTAATATAGTAAATAATGGACGAAAATTAATAAAAATTACATCAACATGATTCTTGAGTAGAGGAGAATTGCTTACCGGTATTTTTGGGTGATTTTCGGCGACAGTGCAGCCGGTGGTGATAGTCAACGGTGGTCCGACGGTATGTGTGTGTGTGTGTTGTGTGTGAAAATGGGGGAAAGAGGGGCTGGGGACGGGTTTAATTTTAATTTTTTTATGCATCGGATTTATCCGATGCAATTGACCCTCAGGTGAATTGCGTCGGATTTTTTCGATTCTAAACGTCATGCATTCGAAAAATGGAAATTTGAATGCATGACTTTCCATGATATTGCATGGTTTTGTTGTAGTGTAATTTTGATAAAGATTAGTTTGATAATATTAACTTACTGAAGTTTACATTTGGAAAAGTAAACTTTAGATACACCTGCTCAAGTTACAAACTTACCTAAACACACACACACACTATTTTCAGGAACACAAATACAACATATTAATCATACATCCACTTATAATTCCAATAACTAGGGTGTCTAGATAAATAAACTTTAATATAAGATTCAATGAATGGACTTATGTTTCTACTTGCAAAGTGATGTGCGGTTCACTACCATATGATAAAAACACAATTCCTTATACTGCTATTTCCAGTCCACTTCCTATTACTCTTAATTAAGTATCAATTTCGCAATAAATATGTTAAAGTGTAAACTTTTTGTATATCATACCTGAAAATTGTTGCACATGCAGCAAGAAGAGAAGTAAGAAATTTGGATAAAGAGGTTCCTACTTTTATTTGACCTTACAGAGCCCTCACCGCCTTGTTTAAGGCATTTTTACCCTTGAGTCCTTATTAGTTTACTTGGAATTCCAAATAAGTAAGTTAACTCTTACAACTTCAAACATAGTTAATTACAAACTATTGACGTTTAGAACTTTTGTATTTTCTTTTTATTCGGCTGCAAGAAAAAGTCCATAAAATTTATTAGACGTATCCATAATTTTCTTAGGCTTTTTAAAATGCAATCTACTATAACACGTAATGCCGAAATAAGTGACTTAACTTTCATTGCTACTAGTATATATGATTATAAATTTTAAATAACGAACACTTATATATTTTATTTACGCTAAATTAGAAAAATGAAACTACAACAATATAAAAATACACATGAAAAGTATGGAAAAGTTCTGAATTATTACACACATATTACTGGTTTAAGTTCCAAACTAAATATTTCAAAGTAGCATGCAACTATAGCAGCCAACTGCACAGTGGATGTCTAGTAGTGTTTTAAAAGGCGGAAGCGTAGGGCGGAGCGTTTTATGTTCTTAGAGGCGAGGACGTAAGTCCTGGAGGGCAAGGCGTAAGCCCCACAAATTTTAAAATTTAATATTTAAAATCATATATCTACTGATAATAACTAATAAAACAATATTATGTCACTCAACACTTCCACAATCACATCAAATAATCCATTAGTACATTGATAGATGAATTCTTATGTTTGAGTAAAGAGCTTCCAACAAGAAAAAACAAGTGCATGTTTTCATTTGCTAAAAAACTATTGCTTATTCTAACTAGCCTCTCAAAAATTACGACTAGCTCAAGAGTTTCCAAAACTTACTTAACATGAGAAAATTAAGTTCAATATCAATTTTTAGTCATTTTCAAAAGTCTCCTCGTGTAGACCATCAAATTAAACTCATTATCATTGGCGGCATCTAATTCATCTACTTCATCGTCTGCATCATCTCCAACTAAAACAACACGAAGGACATCATTTCAATATTATCCGCATTAAAGTAATGTTTTGGCGTTAACTAGATTCTCTTTTTTTCTCATTGAGTTCTCAAGGCGTACGTTCTTTCTTTCGGGGCGTAAAAAAGGCGCCTTTAGTGCCTTGAGCGTAAGCCCTGCGAAGTTTATGCCCCGAGGCACGTCTATTAAAACACAGATGTCTACCATGAAAATCATAATCAAAACGCTGTTAACAGGCTAAAGATTTATGACTTGTTCTATTACAAACATGAATGCATCTCGGGGTGATTGTGGAAGATGTCCCCTTGACATTAATGTTACTAAAATATAATTCGATGAGCTATTTTTGCAGCATCATATCGATTAACTTTGGTGGTGCGTAAAAATTGTTTAAGCATGGCTAGTTGCGGCTTTGTTTTAGCAGCCATGGTAAACTGATGATAACCATGTGAGATCATAGCATTTGGGGGATTCACACTTAGATTCACATCCATGCAATTCGGTTTGAAAATACTTTAAGGTATTCTTTCTCCCTGGGTGTTAAGTTGAAAGTCGTAATAATCGAATTAGATGTAGGATTGAGACCTGGAAGAAGGTAAGAAATAAGATCTTGTTCATCCACTTGTTTTTTGGCAAAGGCATGTTGGTCCACGATAAATTTCACAGCATCAACATAATTTGTACAAAGTATGGTGTCCTTGACTAATGGCCTTTAATTGGAGCTTTAGATGAGTCAATCATGAACGAGATTGAGATGAAAATCTCACTGCAAGTGCAATTCATACATGGTATGGATGTTTGCAAACCATAGACAGTGAATAAAACTTTTTCTGACATAGAAGAACCAATAAAGTCAAGTAACTATTGACCAAGTTTATATTAGGGATAAGAATAATTAGTGAATCTTTCGTTATCTATTTTAAATATGATATCTTTTTAGGATCTTTTCTTATCATCATCCAGCCTCTTTGTATATAAAGAGTTGTAACATTGTTGTATATTCTTAAGAGTGAAAATATATTGAGTGAATTATTTTTACATGGTATCTTCGTAGTCAGGATATCAAACGATATTCCAACCTTAAATTCCGCCACCCACCATGTCTAAGGTTCAGTCATTTGATCTTGGTGTCTCCGCCTCACCATCACCATCTTCCGCACTTCACACACTGCCCCCACCCTACACTGCCTACCTCTCTCATCATTGTCACGGCGGCTCAGAATTTTCCTCTCAAACTCACGCACATGAACTATCTTTCATGGCGTCTACAGATTGTTGCCTAACTCAATGGCCTCAATCCCCTTGGCTATCACTAGGGAACGTTCCCTTGCCCCAATCCGTTCGATGTCGTCGCTCATGCTCTCTGGTTCCAACAAGATCAACTCCTTCTTGGTGCTCTTGTTAGCTCCATATCGAACGAACTACTCCCCGTCATCCACTCTGCCACCACATAGTCGAGGCTTGAGTGCACATCATGCACACGTTTGCCGTTCGGATCATACCCGCATCATGGCTCTCAAAGACAACGTTGTATTCGGCAACCTTGGGATCCCGCTCCATCATGGAGTATCTCACCGAAGTCAAATCCAAGGTGGATGAGATAGCTATGATCGATCGGCCCCTTCATGCCGACGATGTGACTTTATATGTTCTCAATAGCATAGGCATATCCTACCTGGACATAGCCACCACCATCCGCCTCCGTGACCGTCTCATGACATTCTCAGAGCTTCATGGAGCTCTCCTGAATCACGAGGCCTACCTTCATCGCCTAGAGTTTGACGCCAACTCCATCACTGTCACGACTCAGTCAGCGACGCATGCTCCCAACCCTAACAACGACAACAACCACGGTCGTCAAAATCGTGGTCGGTAAATACCGCGGGAATTGCGATCATCGTGGTCGGGGTCGCAACCCCTCAGGTTATGTTCGTGAATTGGTTATGTGTCAACTATGCAACTCTATTGTCCATGCAGCCCCACAATGCTATCGTTTCTTAATCACCAAGTTTCGACTGCCAACGTGGCCCGTACTCCACCGCCCTCAGGCTCACGTTCCCCGAACAACAAATGGCTCGTGGATTCGGGTGCCTCACACAACATGACTGATGATCTGAACCAACTTACCTATCACTCTTAATATGATGGCACAAACGAGGTTCAAATAGCCGACGACAATGGTATGGCTATTACTCACATTGGTTCTTCTTCTATTAAACTCCCCTCTCGTGACTTATATCTCTCTAATGTAGTGTGCGTCCCATCTGCAAAGAACAATCTTTTATCTGTTAGTAAAGTTACGAAGAATAATAATGTCTCTTGAAATTTAATAGTATTTTATTACTTAATTCAGTATACTATTATATATATTTAAAATAAATAATTACTAGTTTTGATCTGATTATTGGACCTTAAAATCAAAAATCGGTCTAATGGAGTTTCAATCCATGAACGACAATCGAGAAATATATCAAATATTTAGTATGTTTCTTGAGTCGGATCTTTCGATCGATCGTAAAATGATGCGACCGATTGGACCCAACTACAAAATGCATGAATTAAAGAAATCGAATTCAACATGCTTTCCGAACTATATTTGTTATTAGAATAACAAAAAAGCTATCTTTTGTTTTTAATCAGAAACTACGTATCAGTAGTAGAAATACTCAATTAATAACATAAAAGTATATTCGGGTTACTTTAAGGTGGTAGTACTGAACTCTTCTCCAAAATAAGAATTTTACAATTAAGCTAAAGTAGTATGTAATATGAGAGTTTCCGAGCGAAACATAAAGCTTAGCTCACAAAGGACAGAACCAGATTTGCATTTATTTCAACATTAACACCAGCAAATAAAATCTACACATGCTAAAAGCGAGTGAATAGTAATTTTTAGACTATTGTCACTCCTAGTTTGTGTACTGTGAACTTGAAGGAGAGCTAATCTCGGGAATTGAGGGGCGGCGGAGCAGCGGCGGCGCAGTGGTCCTGGACCGTGGTGGTTATTCGCGCGGAGCAGCGGTGGTGCGTGGTGGCTGACCGAGTGTGTGTGTGTGTGTGTGTGTGTTTGGTGGTGAGTGGTGACTGGCCGTGGTGGTTTTGGGGGTTAGTGGTGACTGGTGGTGACTGGTGACTGACCGTGTGTATGTGTGTGTGTGTTTTGGTGGTGAGTGGTGACTGACCGTGGTGGCTATGGCTGGAACAAGGAAAAAAAAAAACCGCGCATCGGATCGGATTCCAACCCCAACTCCCGATCCGATCCACGGTAGTTGCTGCGGGAGATAATTCCCGCAGCAACGGGTCGGGAAGATGATCGGATTTTTTCCGAAGCGGGTGTTTTGTGACAGCGAAAGATACAAAAAATAAGTAACATAATTCGTGAGAAAATTCATCCTCGTTTCAGAATTTAAAAGTAAAAAATAAAAAATCATCTTGGCTCACGTTTTCGCTTGTTTTGGAAAGAATACAGTTTTCATACCATTTCGAGAAAACATCATGGACAATTGACAGTTAGAAGAATCCAACTATAGAATAAATTGTGTCAATAACTTCACTTTTGGCGAATAACAAAAAGAAATGGAACCAAATATCTATATATATCCTTAGTTATCAAAAGAGAAAGAACGATTACAAGCTAGTCTAAAGAAAATAGAAATTCTAGTTGCTGATCTATAGCCTAGAAGCTAGAACACAATTCTGGTATAAAGAAGATAAATGGAATGAATGAGCGCCTCATCAATATCCAAAATTTCTCAACAAAAATATTTAACAGTAGCCTACCATTATGTAGGAACCTCTGAAGATCCAAGATCTATGTTAATTTAAGCTACAAGAGGCAATCCGCAAGGTTTATCTGGCAAGAGTACCAGTACTTTTGACTTTCGAGCTCCCAATCAAGCTGTTTTCACTTTACGGGAAGTGGGACGACGAAATAGACTGATTAAATCATCAAGACCCTGTAAAGAGATGTGTAGTGAGAAATATCAGATTCGTACTCTTTACTGTTAAGCATTACACTATATGGATATATAAGTCGAAATCATTGTCTTCTTTATTAGTAATGAAAGAAAAAAAGTAGTAGGGAAAAGAAGTTGTACCCTTGTTGTGACAACTAAAAAGCTGAAAAGCGTAATCAGGTATGACCCAAGAACCAGCAGCAAAAGCAAGTCAAATGTTACGCTAGCGACCTGCGGTAAGGAATCATAAGTAGAGTTAGTTGACATACATCAAAAACCTATGGCTAAAAATTGCTTATTCAAAATATTTGATGCCTTGCTAATGTGGGTGTAATTGGAGAGTAGCAAGGAGCAAATGATGTACTTCGTAGACGGTCACGAGGTTTACTATGGCTAGATGGCTGGTCATAACTTTCTAAGCTACAAAAGACCACCAGAAATCGGGTTTTTAATCTAGATATGCAACAAATTTTAGTTCTTGGTAGAAAACGAAACAATTTTATCCCATACATGAAATGAAGGCATTTTTGATTTCGGGATAAGAACGGCAAAAGAAAATAAGAGTGGGAACTGCCAAAAGGAGTGCATTTACAAAGATAATGATGAGCTGCTGTTATAACTGTATCCTTGTGGTTCTCTTATCCACCTATGACAGTATAGAACAAGGTTAAATGTAACAGTTACCTGATAGATATGTAATTTGCCCGTTGTTGAATCATAAAACGTAAACATCCCATCAAGTACTTCGTGCTGTACACTCACCTCAGCAGTGTGATCTGCTAATTCCTACCAATAAGATGATATAAATAATGAGAAGTAGCAGAATGGTTCATGAACTCGAGTTTTCTTGAAATTCAAATGAAGGATACCAAGATATAAAATTAGAATGATATACATGAAAAATAAAACCATTGACCAGGGCAGAGCAATACAAGAATACTCTTCGTCAGCATGTTTTCATGCAATGAATCTAACAAACATGCACAATGGGTAATGCAAGATCTTTTTGCTCCATCACAATCAGAAATCTTAGGTTATATAAGAAATATTTCATACTCTTCATTAACTGCTCAAAAAAATATGAAATTCTAAACTGGAATTGATTCTCTGGCAGAGCAATCAATTCTCTCTCTAATGAACTTGCCCAAGTTCTAATTAAAGCATCAACGCTGACAGTCTACTATATGGATTTGAATAAGCTATGCACTAATGCACGTGTCTGTCGTTGCCCACTATTCCCAAGACCTTAGGTATATGTACTCAATGTTCCTAGAGGAATTGACTGAGATTTCAATAAGACGCACTGTCCCAGAAGCCTTGACTCATTGAGTCTAGTGTGTGCCATTATGCCTAATGATATTTTTCAGGTTATTACTAATATACCAAGATCTTACTGAACTAGATGCACCTGTATATGCATAAAACTAGAAGCATAAATATCGAGAAAAATTCAACTGTAAACTTTAATCTGAAATTATGCTGCAAAACAATCTTAATTTATTTTACCAAATAAAAATGCATGATTTATATCCCTTGCAGGTTTTACAAGAGATATTGGATGATATGTGTTGGTTTTTAGAGCATTAGAATACTATAAAATACACAATTAAAACGTGCTGTATAGATATAGTATCAATAATTTGACAGACATGGATTATCTTTAGAGGTAAAATCTGTTTCAACTTTAAAAAGCTCTCTTAAAATATGATATAAAGGAAAAAAATAATTCTCGTGCACCTTTCTATATTATCTGAAAGATGCTGAGCTAAAAAAATGCTATATTTCATACTTAAGGTTCTCTGGAAGATTTTCTCAAAGAACATTTCATATTCAGAGAGGGTTGAAGAGATTAACAAATTAACCATTTCCTTTTCTTTCTTCCCCTCCAGAAGGATCAAATTAAGTACAGGAAAAGAGGCCATAGTTTTCTAAGGAACTACATGATATTCCAGTCGTACCCTTCAAAGGTATTAAACAAAATTCACATCTTCATTCAGTAAAAGTGAAATTTGCAATCAACAGTTATGATCAATTTGCAAAGGGTGTAAGATATTAATGAACATGGAAAAAACATTCAGAACAAGATGCAGTATAAAAGAAAAACTATTCTGGCAACAATGAAAAGTCATCTCAGTATCAAGTGTTGCGGAACGTACATTTTTCAGTGCCGTGATAAGAGGATCGTTCTTTAATAGAAATGGAGCCACTCGAGGTGTTGTAGACAAAAATTGCAACCACGTGCGAATGTATGAAGGATTTACTGATAAGCTACTACCATCAGCAAATATATCAATAGTCTTGCTCCCCTGGCCATAAATGTGCCTCTGTTTACGAGAAAGAACAAAATTTAAGATCATCCATGCATCTGAATTTCAACAGGATCCCACATAAATAACTAGAAGAACTTACTGCAAGACTCTCCGCAACTAATTTGACACTTCGACTAATTGAAGCTTCATCGACAAAACGACTGTGTAGGAGATAAAGGTTGATGAGTTGATAAACTCAATAAACAAATGCGAAAAACAAAAACAAGTTATTTATGGAATTACAACCTGATGTCTGACAAACCTCCAGTACTTTCCAGTATATCAGGTGCAACAGAAAGTTCAGATAGTGTTGCTGCTGTGACTCTCATCCTCGAAAACTGCTCATGCTCCCATGCCACCTAGAATAACTTAAAACAGAATTAGCAATAGAAGAAACACATTCATATAGATGAGAAATGAAAAGAAACCATTTAAAGAATCACAATATATATATATATATATATATTGGGGGTTGGGGAGCTTGCGATGTCAAAATGCTTGTCAAAATATCACAACATTGCAACTTAGAACCTACTCACATCTCCGCTAGTGATGGAAACAACCACGAAATGGAGAAATTTAAGATATGTTTTAATCTCCACATTCCATAAATAAAATTTGCAAGAAAAGAAACAACTCATTTAATGTTGCACAGAGATGGATAGGTTCTATGTTATTATTACATTCAAATAATGCAACACATGTTTGCCGTGTCAAATTCACATTTAACTGCTGTCAATCAAAAACTACCCAATATTCTTGTCATATTGCAACATTAGACATTCTCAAAAGATTTGTGAAGGATGGCATCATTATTTTGCCCAACCTATGACAAAATTAAGGTTCGGCAAATTCGCACTCAAGCAAAAGTGCTGGTAGACGACCATAAGATGTTAATTTCCCTGTTTAATGATTGTTCTATTTGCCAAGGCAGAGCTACCAAAAATCATTATGATCTGGTTCAGACAGCTACAACAATTTCTTTTCGCCAAAGTTAGCATTCACAACCATGTTAGGGAAGAAAATAATTTGATGCCGACGAGCACTTATCAACATCATCTACAAAACACATTATTCTGAAAAAGACAACTTCAAGAAGAGTATGATACAGTCCAAGTTCTCAAATGAAAAACTATCCAAAATTATTAGCATAGGTGAATGATTATTTTCAAGGTTAGCTGAGAATAGTTTGGTGCACCGACAACCATATACATTATTAGTACACTACTGACTCTTGAGCCTGCTAGGACAGAGGATGACGGGCATATAAAAAAACCCAATTGTGTTGCATCAGTATCATTTGGGATGAAGCATGTGCTGCATCTTAAAGATATTACATGAGCTGCAACAGGAGAGTGTCTTTAACATTTTCAATCATTGTAGATATTATTAAGCACCAGAGTACTTTCAAGAAACACTGCAATTTCATGTCTTGTGGGTTAATTTGACGCACTACTTACCCGAGGATCCGAGATGTTAATTTTCTTGTGCTTGAGCCCCACTTTAAGCCCCAATTCCTTGGACACACTAGACAAACCCTGCAAAGTTCACAATATAAGCTCAGTTCACATCGGGCCACGGTTGTTCCATGACATCCCTGAATAATCTCATAAAAAAAATGTTTTGCGAACCTCATAAATTTGTTTGACGTAGGCATTTTCCGGAGGCTTGGACACATGGATCCATAACTCATTGCTGGATGAGCCAATGCTATTCAGGCAGATAGCATAATCAATAGTCTCGCGCAGACGCTGATCCAAACTACGAAGCCACTATAACAGGGTGGGGGTGGTGCAAAATGAAAATCATGACAACACAAGTAACCAAAATATATAGGAAACAAGGTATAAGTTCTTCTAAGGGGTATTCACCTTCTGGGTTCCATTGTAATTATAGGGTCCTCCAGACGTCAGTGCAAAGAGTAAATTATATCTTCCTCTTGTCTTAGGATTTGAATATAAATTTGAAAACAATCTAGCTATTTCAAGAAGTGCCACTACGCCACTTCCATTGCTGTCACTCCCCACAGATAATCCCTGTTAACATTGACATGACATTAGACACTGGGACGGTCAACTTGACAATACAATGTAAGTAAGAAACTTATTAACTGGAGCAGCCCCAAACGTGTCATATGAAGCCACCACGGCTATAGTTGGAATTTGGCTTGAATCTCCATCAGCTTTCAATCCTGGAAGCCATCCCTAGCATAAGACAAATTTTCGGAGCATTCACATATATGTTGAGACAATAAAAATTCGACGCGTTAAGAAATAATTTAGCAAAATGGAATATTAAGAAGTTGGAACTATGGTTTGCAGTCTGCTGCAGCCTCAATAACCTTAAACCTAGCTACTGCGATAGAAAATACAAGGTAAAAATAAACCTGAATATTGGTAATGGTGGGAGAGGTAATTTTCTTGGGATCTGATGCAGCAACAACAAGCTTGTAACTGAAAAATATAAAGCACATGATTGGGTTACAGCAATTTTTGCTTTCCAATCAGTTTACAATCAAAAAGCAAATTATGATGCCGCGGGAACCCTGACATATCAACAGTATAAGATTATGATGATTTAGTGCTAATACATTAAACCCCCAAAATCTGTCAAATGAAATATACGACACACACAACCGCCCAAAACATGTACACGCACACATAGCCAAATACGGGAAAAAGAAGAGATGCGGCAGAGTATATTGTTAACGCTAGGAACAAGTATATTTATAATGAGTTTTCTTTCTGGGGGAGAACAGTTACAAAGCAGTGTTATCTTTACAATATGTTGCTCCCAGTTGACAGTAAACACTGTAACTTTGATTATTTATTTCTATATTACTTCTGGCTAAGTAGCAGACCACTGAAGATGGAATAAGAGGTAGGCTAGCTTCTACTGCAGTCCGAGATACTGCTTGACTATATCTTTCCCGTACCCCATATAGAACTCACAACTTGAAATAGACAATTCACATGCCTCGGGTGGAACTTTGAGGCCATGAGGAACAGAATTGAGGAGTTCCAGAATCTCGATTCTTAAGGACGGGGAGACAATTCTGTGGTTTTCTTCCATACGATGGAAGAAATATGGGGAGGAAGGCTGAAATAAAGACTGAAAGCTTGAAATTATAATACTGCAGAATGTGTTGCACGAAAGCCAAGGGAGGAGATTAGTAGCACTTACAATCTTGACAGTTGTGTGATTGCTTATATTCTCTAGATAGTTAGTGTTATGAAAAATGTTAGGAAAGTTCAATGAAGTTTCCAGAAACCAATTCAGGGACATTATTCAATTTTCTGATCTTTCTTGACAAGTTTACAAACCGATGTTTCTAGAGCAGTTGTACCTTTCACAAAAGTGCGATGAAGGATTGGAAACAGCACAGCATATTACTATAAAGGGGGCATTTGCCTGTCTTGGAGCAGAAAGAAGTTTCTATTCATAGTAGTGTTCATCTCGTGTTAGATAAAACTAAAAACCTAGTTAACAAATAGTTCGAGGACAACATTTTTTGCCCTCAACTTTGCTTTATTTTTTATCAACCGACTCCTATGCATAATGCTACAGAAAATTCTCTCAGACGAATATGCATTATTCCAGATAGCCGGAACAACTCATTATGATGGTTGGTAGTGAGTGCAGAATCAGAACCAACTAGCACATAATGGAAGAATGGAGAAACAACTAGCTGCCAAGATCTTCTAGGATAAACGCACCAATGAACAAGATTGAGCAGAGAGCTTCTAGAAATGAACTAAATCTCGCTTCACGAAAAAAGAAAAAAAAACACAAAATAGAAGCAAGAATGCTCAGTGACCGTACTACACCACACCACGTGAGACATTAATATGCTTTCGTGTTAAATATATTATCATACTATTGGCCTCGAATTTATACTAACCCGCCTGTGGTAGCAGTGGCTGGCTGACCAGTTGCATCGCTCTTCTTAACATCAGCTAGCACGGTATTGACATGCTCATCCTCAAAACCAAAGTATATGGGATACTGCAACATAGCATGACACTATCAGATTGGAAACAACAATTTAATAATGGATTAGTGAATCAAGTGTACACCGCAAATAAGTAAGATATAATACTATCTGACTAGTGTATCAAGTCTAGAAGGCAAATAAGTAAGATTAAATACTTTCTGTGTTTCATTTCAATTACAAACAAGCAGAGGCTGGACATTGGACTTCTAAGCCATCCCTGTACTATGGAAGAACATATTTTAAATCCACAAACTAAATATATTATCTGCATTGTTTAGGAGAAATTGGGAGGAAACGCCAAAATTCGACTAAACAAGCAAAATAAACACTAAGACAAGTTCATCAAACAATTTGCAGAGTTTCCATGTTACAGTAACATGGACTACATGCAAAGAAATGATATTCTCTTTGACTCACAGGAACACTTGAATATAAGCAATTTCTCCAGCTCATTTAACAATTCCTTCACAGTCTTACGACCTAAAGTTAAATTATCTGCATTGTCTAAGAGAATTTGGGAGTAAACAAGCAAAATAATCACCAAGACAAGTCCATCAAAAAATTTGCAGAGTTTCCATATATAACAGAAACATGAACTACATGCATTAAACTAAGGAGAATCTCCTTGACTCACAGGAACGTTTGAATGTATAAGCAATTTCTCCAGCTCATTTAACAATTCCTTCACAGTGTCTTTTGCATAATCATCACTGGCTCCAGCTCCAGATTCTATTTGATGTGGACTAAAGAACGAGGGAAGTAGAAGTAACAAACCACCAAGTGGCTTCTTCTGTACAATATACTCTGCCATAAGATTCAAGAAAATAAGTCAGTCCCACCATTATGATAAGAGTAATGAAAATTAACAACACGAATCTAAACACGAAACTAAAGTAGACTATGACCTAAGAACAAAAGAACGAGTCAATAGTACAGTACCTATTTAGAAAGTTACCACCAAGTTATATTCCGTAAGAATAACTAACTAAGTATGTAGGAAAAGGTTAATAAGTATTAGAAAATTAATGACGCAAAGGTTCAAATGGATGATCAGCTTATTTTGCTTCTACTTGCAAACCCAAGGGCAGTGTAGTTGACAATTCGAAATGCTGGCGGACTCTGAAATTAAATATAAAGGCCAAACATAAAAAGAAAGCAGCTAAGGAGAATTTTGCAACGTAAAGGTATGAGAAGCAAACTCTCAAAATAACAATGTGCAGAAGTAAGAAGCCAGCTAGAATGTCATTATCGTAGTCATCTGAAATAAGTTTGGCCACATAAAAAAATGAATAAAAACTTACCAAAAGCCCTTGATACTTGACCAAACAATGCAATAAGATTTAAATCACAATCCCAATTAGGATGGAAGATTGATTGATATGTTATATAGGAATTCATAGATTATCATAGCTATGTATGAAATATCGGGTTGTGCAACTGCACTGGGAGTTTTCCATAGGAACTTCCTCAGCACTCAGGATACATTAGCCTTCCTCGAGGCTCGAGCAGTTTATAACTTTGACAGAACTGTCTGTAAAATTTACTTGGTAATGCAAGATGGCATTTTTTATCTCGTTACCATGCAAGTATATAGCCCAGCGGGTTCATTTGGTAATGAAAACAGTGCAATCAATCGAACTTGTATTACATCTTATTTATAGATACTGGAGTTGAGATACAAAAGAGCTAGTATTGTTTGGTTTCCTATACATGGACAAGCCCCAATATGCTGCACACACAAGAATTTTTAGACAAAGACTCCACAGGATGGGTGCATCGGCTTGCTTCTAAATGAATCATATGATCCAGATTTCAAATTTTGGCTGAAAGAGTTAGAGATTAAGGTGACTGTTGATCATTACTTCTATCTTATCCTTTTACCCTCATACACCATGAATTTTTATCTTGGTTATCTAAAATACTAAGGTTTTACATGATCTTCCACTTTACATTGTACTCGTTAAGATGAAAAATGTTCTGTGAATCAGTCTCACAAAGCTTTCAGGCAGCATAAGTACTCTTATCATAAACGGACCAGTAAGGAAACACCAAACTGACATGATCCCACTAGTATATTATATCAAGAAACATGAATGTGAATCTGTGGAACACTGAATAATCATATGAGTTGTCCAAATGCATTCTAGTTTGATGCAACTAGTCCAGATCTTTTACAAGAACACAGGAAACCATGTTTCACTTTCACTCTATATAAGTGACATTCATTGTTAAAAGGTTTTGTGGCTTCAACTTCTTTACACTGTTTCATTATCAAAATAATACCATACCAATTTGAGGAAAATAAAAG